>CM069143.1:61732366-62332366 GCA_035221665.1 Okamejei kenojei | reverse complement strand
CACTCAGGGCAGGAATGATATGTTTTCTCTTGATGGTTGGCTTTTTTTCTTAGTCCGGTCGGAATATTGGGAATTTTGGTAAGAATTCTATTAATATTACCTGTGAAGAACAAGAACAAGTTACTTTGTCCTTAAACAGCATTTAACGTTGAACATCCTTCAAATAGCAAAAAATGCATCTGAAATGTACAGAGAACAATCGTGTGCAGTGTAGTATTAAATTTCATTTAAATAGATGAATTTTACATGTATGCTAACACAACAAATACATTTCACAAAACTAACTCTCACGTGCTGTTTTATTTTAAATTAAGCAGGTGAGTGATTAGTTTCAGACTTTAACAGAACCTATTCTTCAGCCAATCACTAAGACATTAAGAATAAGGTGTGTAGTTGTGATGACCTTACCACCTTTCGCTATAATTCTAGGTCTGGGACTGGTTAGCCAATTACAATAGCTATCATAGCCCATTGTTGACAACTAGAGAGTGGCCCTGACCTACCACCTACCTCATTAGAGACCCTCAGATTATCTTTAATCGGACTTTACCTTGCACTATTAAACATTCCCTTCAGCTTGTAGATGGCTTGATTGTAATCATATTGTCTTTCCGCTGACTGGATACCTCGGTACAAGTGACAATAATGAACCAAACTGAAACTCAAAGACCGTGAGAAGGATTACTGCATTATTTGCGGTGTTGGGAGCTGCAATATTTCGACACACAAATCCAAGTTAGACTGCATTTGGGATAAGCTGGAGTGGGAGGGATAATGTTTGCATGCGGTGTTGTTGCCTGTAGCCTTAGCAGCAAGACGTTACCCATTTTAAAAAGGTGCTGTCAAACTAGCCAATAGCTGCAATGCATATTCATACATGATGTGTTTCAAACCATGTTTCAGGGAGTAAATATTCAGTATGATTAATTGGTGTCAATCAAGCAGGCCACTGGAGTGTCAAACTTCCAGTGTCATCATTGCACCAATTCAGATAAATAGACTATTTTATCCGGCTCATAACTTATACTTCATTGGAAAGGGTGGTGATTGAATTGAGAGAGTCACTTAATACAGAATACCCATCTTTTAAACTGTTGTAACAACAGTAATCATATGGCTGCTCTGGCGAAGTTTCAAGTCAAATGATGACCGGGGATATTGGCAGTGGGATAATTCGAGAATTACTGATCGTCTAGAAGAAGCAGTCAAATTTTCTTTCTAGTTCTGGTCAATGCCAGGTACTCGCATAACTATAAAAGGTGTCAATCAACACCTCAACCACAGCTTGAATGTTGCCCACTTGTCACTTTATTTGCCATGGATTTGGATATGGAATGGTATATTTTACAATCCAATAAATATCTTCCTGGGCCATGATGGAAAGAAGATCACTGCTGAAGCATTGGAAAAATCACTGGGTTATGGAACATCCCTGGTTATGTTCTGGGGTTGAGATGATTGGGTAACAACCAGAATCTATCACCTTGGTGCTCATTATTGCTTAAATGCTGTGTTGAGATTTCCATGGAATTCCAGTCAAGCTCTGTTTTCCAAGGACATTAAAATCATACTTTGATAAATATCGCTATCAAAGGAATTAACATCAGGGATTCAATAGCTTTTAAAAGATCTACATTTGGTCATAATTCTAATGAGGTCTGCAGGTGACTGTTGACAGCAAAACCCAAATAGAGGTTGGCGAACAAACTCTGTTTGATAGTGCCATCAAGAAAAGAACTACATGACTAGAAAGCAGTTATACTTACATATTCCATCATGTTACTGGACTCGCATTTCCTTTTACTTAACTTCCAGTGCAACCCAAGCTAATTTCAGAAATAGAAAAATAGATTTAGTTGAGGAATAAAAGCAATACATGAGCCAAACTTTGTGCAGAAGTAATCAAACTATATGACAATTAACAAAAATTCCATTAAATTCTTAAACCATCTACATTCAGAATATTGACAGTTTTAAATGCTGCAAGTGACGACTCAGTGATACTGGCAGCACTTAATTAGGTTAAGATTATTCTTCCTACTTCTCTCCATTTAGCAAACAAGTTGTATTTCACCATAGAAAATATACCAAACCAATGTGCAACACATCCTAAAGATGGTTTATACAGAATTCCTGAGAGACAGATAACGAACCTGCAGGGAGAACAAAGGAATAATTCAAGGCCATGTTGAAAAGCTGTACCTAAAAGATTATAGTGAATGTGAGACATTATGGGAATTAAGAGGAAAGTTCTAGACAAGTTTTAATGAGGGAAATTCACAAGAGCCCAAAATTGTCGAGAAAAGTAACAAGGATTGCCAAAGAAACACGGGCATGGTTGAATCTAAAATTAGGACAAGGATTGCAATTAAATATAAAGAAGAAATTTATGAATGCGCAAATCAAAAATTGGTTCAGGATATTGACAGCTCATTTAAAAATAATTTAAACAAGCTTACTGTACTTGGATAAGTACAAATCCAACTGTAAATTTTTGGTATGAAGGGCATCAGATGGAATGAAGGGCAGACATTAGAGCAATTTCTGATCTTAAAATGTCTCAATGATGAACATAAAACCCAGTTCAGAAAAATCAAACATGATACATAATCTGAATTTGGAATCCTGAGAAAATGCCCACAGATTTAAGTGTCAGAAGGTCCTGAAAAATGAATCTGATATCCTCATATTCATCTGAAAGAAGATGGAATATGCCCTGGACTTCATTCTAGAACGGTAGTCCAGAACGATAATAAAGTAGATCTGTTTGCTCCCTGTATGCTTATGTGAACTGATCCAATGTTTGCAAAACACATCACTGAGGAGCAACATGTTATGGAAGATTATCTCCCCACCCCAAAAACACATGCTTGGAGATGGCTAGATGTCAATGAAGGGAATATTGGCTTTTGTTAGAAGTGAACAGAAGTGTAAATGCACTGTCATGTTGAATTAGTGAATGAGAATGGAACAGTTGCAGAAAAGTGGTTTCAATCATTTTGGAATCAACTTGTCGGTTGTCCCAGGACCAATGCAATAACTCCTGAAGGTTAGTGCAGTTTGAATAGTTTCAGCAGAGTTCAAGATTTTCTAACACTCCTACAGTTTTAGGTTTTCATCCAGCCCTTCCTAAAAGAAATCTTCACAATTCAGCAATATAAGTGATTTAGAATCAAGATTGAATAGATGCCCAAATTCTCTCAATGCGAATGAACAATACAACAGTTTGAATGTGGAGAAAATATAACAACATTTTTAATACTTAAAAATGTTTCTTCAGGTCAAGGTGTTGAAGTGGACAAGCAAAATGCAGCGCCACCATGTGGAATGAACTGGTTGAATTTCCACGTCGATAATCTTTATCAATAATCTGGCATGATAGCTTTATCTTCAAGTCATAAACCAGCATAATTACAATATGTATGCTCTGAATATAGAATTACTATTTCTTCACCTTGTGATACAATCTGTTGTTCTCCCATTCTAACAGCTTTTGTATTGATCTTCTAGTCTGAAAAATATTAAATAGTTTTTTTTCAGTATTATACGTAACAGAGCATATGTACAATAATGTAGACAATTCGTAAGAGCGTTTATTGTTTCGCTCTAGCGTCACAAAAGCTGCCCATTACAAAGTTGAAGCTTGTTTTTTAAATCAAGACCATCAGAAGAGATAGTAAACAAACTTAAAAACAAACTCCAAATCCATTTCTTAACAAAGAGGTTTACTAAAAGAACAATAATAAATACTATTAATAATTATATAATATTGACTGGCCTTGAGGGATACACCAGGAAATATTGCCCAAACTGAAATCATATTGCCCGAGTCGAAGACGAGGGCAATATGATTTCAGTGCGGGCAATATTTCCTGGTGTCTCCCGAAAGAAGCCAGTCAATATTATAATTATTACCTATCCCCACGTAAATTAAAATAATTCCTAAGATTCACACTTGGAGCATTACTATGAAGAGATAAGCAGATAAGTCCATTTTTTATGATTTTGGAGTGAGGTACATGTGCCTACATGCATCATATACATGTAGTACAAAATAATACCTTTCAAATGATATGGCTTACTACAGTACAATAGTCTACAAATAAAATATTGACCGCAGTTTTTCTACGTAAAGTCAATGGCGAAACCCGGAAGAAGAAAAATACCAAGTAATATTGCCCGCTGGAAACTGCGCGTTTTTTGACCAATCAAAATACGAACTAAAATTGCCCAGTAAAACTACCTTATATAGGTAATAATAAAAGATATTAAACGTTAGAGCTTCAGGTTATTAATTCTACCAGCCTGCATAGGAATTTCAGCATCAAGGCAAGATCAAAGAAAATTTGGTCCTAAAATAGAAAATATTAGAAATACTTAGACAGTTAAATTGAACTAATGTTTAACAAAATTAGCTGGTTTTGCTGCTGGAGTTGTAAACCTTTTTTGTCACTTTAATTTTGGGAGGGTTAGAGAAGAAATATACACAAATAAATTAAGATTCATACAGCAAAGGAGCAGAAATAGGCCATTCGTCCCATTGAGTCTGCTCTGCCATTAGATCATGGCTGATCTATTTTTCCCTCTCAACCCTTCTCCTGCCTGCTCCCTGTAACCTTTGACGCTCTTACTAATCAAGAACCTACCAATCTTCAATTTAAAAATACCCAATCACTTGGCCTTCACTGCTTTCTGTGGCAATGAATGCCAGTTTCACCACCCCAGAAATTCCTCCTTATCCCCATTCTAAAAGGTATACACTACGAGAAACACTTCCTTATCCATTATCCCTAGGCCCTTCATTATTTAGTGGATTTCAATGAGAGCCCCCTCCTCCACTCATCCTTCTAAATTCCAGCAAGTACAAGAGAGCCACCAGACATTCCTCATACGTTAACCCATTCTTTCCCAGGATCATTTTCGTACATCTCTATATCCTCTCGAACGCCAGCACATTCTTCTTCAGATAAAATAGCTAAATAAATAAATGAATGGAAATACTCCTTCCTCTTTCCATCCGATATCTGTGACACATACAGTACATAGAGTACAATGGCATTAGTTTAAAGCTGTAATTGAGGACTGCAGTAAACAACCTGTCAAAATAAGTAATTTTAAGTAAAGTAAAATAAGTGATTACTTCTTTTGAAGCACTGGCAGATATTAGAGAACAAAAACCTGAAATATAGTAGGGTCCAGCAGTATCTGTGGAGAGAGAAATTACTGACGTTTCAGGTTGATGATCTTCCATCGAAAATATATTGGAAGTTGAACAATTGAAGTTGCAGAGAAGGAAAGATGAAAATAACACAGTTTTTCACACAGAGAGTGGTGAATCTGTGGAATTCTCTGCCACAGAAGGTAGTTGAGGCCAGTTTGTTGGCCATATTTAAGAGGGAGTTGGATGTGGCCCTTGTGGCTGAAGGGATCAGGGGGTATGGAGAGAAGGCAGGTACAGCCATGATCATATTGAATGGCGGTGCAGGCTCGGAGGGCCGAATGGCCTGCTCCTACACCTAATTTCTATGTTTCTATGTTTAACAAAGATCTATGATGGGGTGAAGACTGCAAATATGCAGATTTTAAATTGACTAAGGACAGTTGAGCATAGGGCAACAACTGACAGCTGAACATTTCATGACACCAACAACAAAATTGCATGGTATTCAGGAAGAGTTAACTAACTGGATACAGACTTGGCTTAGTTATACGAAACAAGGTGGTGGTGCTGACAGGCGATGTGCCTCAGGGATTAGTGCTGTCTGCCATCTATGTCAACAATTTGGATGAGAATGTACAAGCATGATGTTTAAGAAGGAACTGCAGATGCTGGAGAAACTCAGCGGGTGAGGCAGCATCTATGGAGCGAAGGAAAAAGACAACGTTTCGGACCCGATGCTGCCTCACCAGCTGTGTTTCTCCAGCATTTTTGTCTAACTACAAGCAAAATGTTGTAAGTTTGAAGATGACACTTAAATAGGTGGTATCACAGACAATGAAAATGGTTATCAAGAATCACTGGTGACTTGATCAGGTGGGCACATGGGCCAAACAATGGCTAGTGGAATTTAATTTAGTTGAGGTGTTGCTGCATTTGGGGGGAAAAAACAGGGCAGAACCTTCACAGTGAACGGTAGGGCTTTGGAGAATGTTAAAGAACAGGGGGACCTAGAAGTATAACTATATAGTTCTGTGACAGTGCGGTCACAGGTAAATAAGGTGGTGAAGAACCCTTTCTTTAGCAGTAAAACATGTCAAGATATGATTGTTGAAGAATCTGGAGGATTCAAGGTGTGGCCTGTAACAACTGCAATTTACTTCTGCACCAACAGGTTCCGTAAATTGTTTGAGTTTACTATCTACCCAGTCATTAAACTCTGGCCTAGAAGCTTTGTATTTGTGTCCCACAGAACTGAAAATGCAGCTTGGACACTCTTTTATATCATTACAGAAATTCAACCTTTCACATTCAATAAAGTGTTGGCTATATATATCCAAATGACATTATTCTCTTGTTACAACTCACACTTTCTTACCAGTAACAGATGTCCATTAAAGTGGTCCTAGTACATTTGCCGTTGTTGCTTTGGATTCTTCTTCCAACACCCATTCCCCAAAATTAGCCCAGGCCTTGATCCCTCAATGCCTCCAATCTTTCCTGCACCCCGACCGGACCTCGATCAACTGACCCTCTTTCTCTCACCACCAAGTCCTCTCCTTTTAACCACTTCCCAACGTTTGTAACACTGTCTCATGCAACACTGTCAAATATGTGAATGCAACACATGTTTAGTAGCACCCAACGTTTTAGTCCTTCGGCATTTTCAAAGTTTGCAAGGTTGGGCCATGGCCAAAACAGTCTTAAACATTGCATGAAATAACCAAACGGAATGTATGCAAGATATATATTTTTTAATAATCATTATCAGCAGGAACGATCCAACATAAATATCAAATAAAGTTAACGTTAATAACTGCATTTCCTATTGCAAAATGTTCATCCTTCAATAATGTCATGCTGATATTAACAAACTTGCATCATTAAACCACTAAATTTAGAAAACCAATAAAGTTTAAATATTTAAAAATTCTAAGTTAATAAAATGTTACTGCAATGTTATTAGTGCTTCATCTCTATACTTAGGATATTATAATTCTCATCATACTCTAAAAATGCAAGACTGCTGCATTGTCATGTGATAAGTGCTTCCATTATATGTTATGCTTCAGTTCCATCTGCTGTTCAGCAATACAATTTGAAGAGTAATAATATTCTTCCCTCAGTTAATACCACTCTAATCATTGCTATTTGTTAAATGTCACTAATATAAACATGACCAATACAAACACCGCTTTTGCCTACATAATCTCTGCACTCAAAATGCATTACTGTTGAAAGAAAGTTTCAAAAGAGTCAGTCACAGTGACACAGTGTGGAAACAGGTCCTTCAGCCCAACTTGCCCACACTGGCCAACCTGCCCCAGCTGCATTAGTCCCACCTGCCCGCTTTTGGTCCATATCCCACCAAATTCGTCCTATCCATTTAAATGATGGTATAGTCTCTGCCTCAACTACCTTCTCTGGCAGCTTATTCCATACACACACCACCATTTGTGTGAAAAAGTTACCCCTCAGATTCCCATTAAATGTTTTCCCCTTCACCTTAAAACTATGTCCTCTGGTCCCCGATTCCCCTACTCTGGGCAAGATACTCTGTGCATCTACCCGATCTATTCCTCTCATGATTTTATACACCTCTATAAGATCATCCCTCATCCTCCTGTGCTTCAAGGAATAGAGCCCCATCCTACACAAACTCTCCCTATAGCTCAGACCCTCTAGACCTGGCAACATGCTCGTAAATCCTGGCAACATCCTCATAAAGAGAGAGGTGAGAGTTGAATAAATACAGCAGAAGGTGTTTCCGGACAAGTATGTCAATCTGTACAACTGCTTCAATCTTTCAGGCAGAAAACTTGCTTAGCTCAGTTACAAATGTAATCGTCTCATTCTCTCATTAGAGAGACACTGCAAAAACAATGTGTAATTGTCTGCAGCAGCTTCCTTTGTTTATTCTGGCAGCAGTGATGTTGAAACAATGCGATCATCCAATGACAGAAAATCTAATTAAGATTCACCAGAGCAACACTGTTCCAACTGCATGTTTTTTGTAGGATAACCTCCACAGCAGTCCATCAGGGTCGAGGATGACTCCTTAGTGGGTTGCACAGACCCTGCCTCACATGGTCTGAAGAAAGGTCTCAACCCAAAACGTTACCCATTCCTTCTCTCCAAAGATGTTGCCTGTCCTGCTGAGTCACCCCGGCATTTTGTGTCTATCTTCTGCCTCACATGGGACAGGTGTGCAAATTAATCGAATTACTTTCATGCGTGTAGGAACTACAGATGCTGGTTTACACTGAAGATAGACAAAATGCTGGAATAACTCAGTCTGGAGAAAAAAAAGGCGACGTTTCGTTCAAAGATACATAGAAAATAGGCGCAGTTGGAGGCCATTCATTGTGATCATGGCTGATCGTCCCCTAACAATAACCCGTGCCTGCCTTCTCCCCATATCTCTTGACTCCACTAGCCCCTAGAGCTCTATCTAACTCTCTCTTAAAACCATCCAGTGACTTGGCCTCCACTGCCCTCCGTGGCAGGGAATTTCGTAAATTCACAACTCTCTGGGTGAAAAAGGTTTTTCTCACCTCAATCTTAAATGACCTCCCCTTTATTCTAAGCCTGTGGCCCCTGGTTCGGGAGTCACCCAACATTGGGAACATTTTTCCTGCATCTAGCTTGTCCAATCCATTTATAATTTTATACGTTTCTATAAGATCCCCCTCATCCTTCTAAACGCCAGTGAATACAAGCTCGAGATTCTTCTTCAGTCTGAGAGTCAAGGAAGAGGAATACTAGAGATATGAAAAGGTACAAAACAAATCACAGCCGGCACTGATGACACAAGAAAGGTGGAGCCCACAAAGCGCCGTTCTTGACCCTGGAAGAAGTGATAATAAAGAGATACAAACAGTGAAATTAGAAAGACGACTACAATTTTCATACCACTGGGTTGTTAGCTGCCCAAGCGAAATACGAGGTGCTATTCTTCCAATTTGCATTTGGCCTCATTCTGACAGTGGAGGAGGCCCAGGACAGGAAGGTCAATGTGATCAAGTAGGCCCAGGCAGACTGAGCAAAGGCATTCTGCGAAACGATCGCCCAGTCTACGTTTGGTCTCGCCGATGTATAAGAGTCCACACCTTGAACAACGGATATGGTAGATGAGATTGGAGGAGGTGCAAGTGAACCTCTGCCTAACCTAAAAGAACTGTCAGAGCCCTGGACAGGGTCGAGGGAGGAGGTACAGGGACAGGTGTTGCATCTCCTGTGGTTGCAGGGAAAGGTACCTGGGGAGAGGGTGGTTTGGGTGGGAAGGGATTGCAGAGGGAACGGTCTCTGTGGAAAGGGGTGGAAATGAGAAGATGTGAGTAGTGCTGGGATCCCATTAGAGATGGCGAAAATGTCGAAGGATTATGTGTTGTATGTGACAGCTGATGGAGTGAAAGGCATGGACTAGGGGCTGTCCCTGTTGCGACTAGGGCGAAGAGGAGCAAGAGCGGAGCTGCATGGTACCGAGGAAACATGTGCAAGGGCCTCGTCTATGATGGGGAACCCCCGTTCCCTAAAGAATGAGGACATCTTGGATGTCCTGCTATGGAACACAACATCTTGGGCATATACGATGAAGCCGGAAGAATGGGGAGTAGGGTTAGGTGATAAAGTTCCATCACAGGAGATAGACTATCGACTGACGTTTATTATAAACTTACCAATTCTCACAATTATCTAGACTATACTTCTTCCCACCCTGCTTCATGCAGTCTCTCCGACAAAATATAGGGGGATATGGATCAAACATAAACAGGTGGGGCAAGCATAGAAGGGGCATCTTGGTCAGCATGGACAAGTTGAGCCGAAGGGCCTGCTTTAGTGCTGTATGACTCTGTGGCTACAACTGCAAAAGTTGGGTATCCCATCCCTGACACTTCTAAGCATTTCCATCACACATCATACCATCCCGCTCGTCTGGATTAGTGCAGCTTTTACAACGCTTAATACAATGCAGTCATTCGACTATTACTCCATTCAAGACTCAAAACATTTGTTTCCATCACCCATTACATAGCAAGGCTGCAATAAGCAACGTATCTTTTTTTGAGATCTCCCAAATCCTCAATCACTACCAGCAATGTCAAGGACATAAGGTACACGACTTGAAAATATATTGCTATTCCTTCATTGCCATTCATTCATGGCCTTCAAGTCCTGGAACACCCCACTAACCACATTGTGAGTGCACCTTCAACAGAAGGACTGCAGAGGATCAAGGGTAAGGGCCATAGAGATGGGCAATAAACGTATCAATTGGTGAGGATCACCAGTTGCATGACATTCTGAAGCAGAGATGATGGTGACGATTTTGAGGAAAACCGAATTAAAGAAGAATCCTCAACAACCCTTCAGTTGAATGACTCAAGGGATTTTTGTGAAGTTAAGATATTTTTGTGAGTACAAGATATTGGGAGCTTTGGATTTCAGCAAAAAGATGACATGTGGCAATTGAATCAAGGATAGAAGGGAGAAAAAAGGAAACGGGGAAAAAAAAGAAACTTTAATGTTGTGAAAAAGAACACAAAAATGACATATAATCCTCCGACATTTTCGCTACCTCCAACGGGATCCCACCACTGGCCACATCTTCCCATCTCTTCCCCTTTCTGCTTTCCGCAGAGACTGTTCCCTCCGTAACTCACTGGTCAATTCGTAACTTCCCACCCAAACCACCGCCTTTCCCTTGCTACACTTGTCGCTTCACCTCCCCCCTCGACTCCATTCAAGGACCCAAGCAGTCTTTCCGGGCAAGGCAGAGGTTCACCTGCACCTCCTCCAACGTCATCTACTGCATTCGCTGTTCCAGGTGTCAACTTCTCTACTTCGGCGAGACCAAGTACAGGCTTGGCGATCGTTTCGCCCAATACATCCACTCAGTTCGCACTAACCAACTTGATCTCCCGGTGATTCAGCATTTCAACTCCCTCTCCCATTCCGAATCCGACCTTTCTGTCCTGGGCCTCCTCCATTGCAAGAGTGAGGCCCAGCGCAAATTGGAGGAACGGCACCTCATATTTCGCATGGGTAGTTTACACCCCAGCAGTATGAACATTGACTTCTCCAATTTCAGATAGTCCTTGCTTTCTCCGTCCTTCCCTTCTTCCCTCCCAGCTCTTCCACAAGCCTACTGTCTCTGCCTATTCCTTTCTTTTTCCCGCCCGCACCCCGACATCAGTCTGAAGAAGGGTCTCGGCCCAAAACGTCGCCTATTCCTTCTCTCCATAGATGCTGCCTCACCCGCTGAGTTTCTCCAGCATTTACGTCTACCTACATAAATGATTGGCTCGTTTCTCAGCCAGAGACATAATTTTCTTCTAAATATAGAACCAACATTCTAGACTAACAGTAGTGGTCCACACAAATTAAGTAAGCAGCCACATGTCAAAAAACATATGACAGTCATTTGGTAAACATATCATAAAACAGTTCCGTCTGCAGGTGTAAAGACAGGTAATTGAGTGTGTATTCTTTACGACAGACGATGACAGCGAGGTCAACATTTGTAACAAGATGGACATGAAAAGAAGAAGATCCAGCACTGAAAATAAGTATGGATAGAAGTGAACTCAATGACAATACCTTGTGATCAAGTTGTGTGTTAATACTTACAAAATATTACATATGAACACTGGCTACTCATGGGAGATTGTAACCAGTGCTCCGTGTGCTAGAACAAGAACAAAAAAAAGTACTTTGTCTCCTTCAAGGAAGTAATGTTCCCTCAATAGCTCCAAGTTAGGGGCCAATTCGTAACATTAACCTATTTGTGTGTATGGTCCAAATTAAAAGGTACTTACTCTTTTGTTAAGACAGATGACAGGCCACAGACTGCAGCCCAAGGTGCAACAGCAACATAAACAACCACAAAGCAGCCATTTCACATTGATGGGGAGATTTTTCTTTAAACATCCATTCACTCGGCCAATGCTTGTTTTATACTCTTCTGGAGCCACCTATAAAGGGATGAATTATAAGAATTTATTTGTGTTAAAAATGGGCAAGTTTCAAATTGTTAGCAATCAAACGAACAGCATTTGACAGAGGACACTGGTTCCCCATTTGCAATTTTAAATCAATTTGTTCATGTGCACAAGTGTGCTTGTATGGACCAGTTAATTACTATTTTAAAAAAAACTAACATCCATAATGCACGTGGAGCCTGCTCTGTTCCTATAGCAAATATTGTTACAATTTAATTGAAGCGTTCAGTGAATTCAATATAAAAGTATCGAGCAGACCATCATAATTTTTACAATTCAAAAAATAATTTATTACTCATTTTTTCTTTCTGGCTTCAAAATGCAGGAAAGAAGTAATACAACATGAATTTGATTGGTTTGTTCCCTCTATTTCCATAACCTCTCATGTGCTGCTAGATAATTTTCCAGTAAGCTTTGAAGTAGAACAGTTTTTTAAAAAATCCATTATCTGTCAGAATTAAAAATCACAGTGTGTTGAGCCATTTAGCCCATCATGTCTATGCCAGATCGTTTCCTTATCAGCAATTTTAAAAAAAGTTTAGTTTAATTACTTATTGTCATGCGTACCGAAGTACAGTGAAAAGCTTTTGGTTGGAAGGAAACTCGCCTCAAAGATCTGAAACATTATTTAGGATCAAATTCATTTCCAAGATGTAATAATTTAATTGAGGCGTTCAGTTAGTGAGTAACCCCACTTTTTAAAGAGAGAGAAAACGGGGAATTACAGACCAGTTAGTCTAACATCGGTAGTGGGGAAACTGCTAGAGTCAGTTATTAAAGATGGGATAGTAGCACATTTGGAAAGTGGTGAAATCATTGGACAAAGTCAGCATGGATTTACGAAAGGTAAATCATGTCTGACGAATCTTATTGATTTTTTGAGGATGTAACTAATAGAGTGGATAAGGGAGAACCAGTGGATGTGTTATATCTGGACTTTCAAAAGGCTTTCGACAAGGTCCCACACAAGTGATTAGTATACAAACTTAAAGCACACGGTATTGGGGGTTCAGTATTGATGTGGATAGAGAACTTGCTGGCAGACAGGAAGCAAAGAGTAGGAGTGAACGGGTCCTTTTTGGGATGGCAGGCAGTGACTGGTGGGTGCCGCAAGGCTCAGTGCTGGGACCCCAGCTATTTACAATATATATTAATGATTTGGACGAGGGAATTGAATGCAACATCTCCAAGTTTGCGGATGACACGAAGCTGGGGGACAGTGTTAGCTGTGAGGAGGATGCTAGGAGGCTGCAAGGTGACTTGGATAGGCTGGGTGAGTGGGCAAATGCATGGCAGATGCAGTATAATGTGGATAAATGTGAGGTTATCCACTTTGGTGGCAAAAACAGGAAAGTAGACTATGATTTGAATGGTGGCCGATTAGGAAAAGGGGAGATGCAACGAGACCTGGGTGTCATGGTACACCAGTTATTGAAAGTAGGCATGCAGGTGCAGCAGTATATTTGAGTATAGGAGCAGGGAGGTTCTACTGCAGTTGTACAGGATCTTGGTGAGACCACACCTGGAGTATTACGTACAGTTTTGGTCTCCAAATCTGAGGAAAGACATTCTTGCCATAGAGGGAGTACAGAGAAGGTTCACCAGACTGATTCCTGGGATGTCAGGACTTTCATATGAAGAAAGACTGGATAGAATCGGCTTGTACTCGCTGGAATTTAGAAGATTGAGGGGGGATCTTATAGAAACTTACAAAATTCTTAAGGGGTTGGACAGGCTAGATGCAGGAAGATTGTTCCCGATGTTGGCGAAGTCCAGGACAAGGGGTCACAGTTTCAGGATAAGGGGGAAATCTTTTAGGACCGAGATGAGAAAAACATTTTTCACACAGAGTGGTGAATCTCTGGAATTCTCTGCCACAGAAGGTAGTTGAGGCCAGTTCATTGGCTATATTTAAGAGGGAGTTAGATGTGGCCCTTGTGGCTAAAGGAATCAGGGGATATGGAGAGAAGGCAGGTAAGGGATACCGAGTTTGATGATCAGCCATGATCATTTTGAATGGCGGTGCAGGCTCGAAGGGCCGAATGGCCAACTCCTGCACCTATTTTCTATGTTTCTAATCACTCAGCATTTACAGATGGTTTAATTATTTTGGAAAAATGTTTAGTGAGGCAATGAGGTTGCATATTAATTTCCCCACAGATATTTTATAACGCGGTGTGCATCTTCAAAGAAATAATCAAATCTAGCAAAGGATATAAGATTATCATATGGTTTACAAAATGTTACAATATTACTGTCCCTTATAAAGTTAATACCAAAGCAAGTGATCCTCTAGAGGGATGAATGAGATGAGCAACAGCTATTTATATGGCAAACCAAGTGTTACAGTGGTCTTTAAGAGGAGCTGGTTAGGAGATAAACGAATGCTGGGGAGAAACGAGTGCACATTAATTTCCATTAAAATGATCAAGGTACAACAGCTTTGTTTCCCACTTTTGAGATACACTCTAACATTTTGAATAAAAACTAAATTTACATTGAACCGTTTAACAAAAGCATTAAAATTGTCTTGCTAACAGTGTTCCGTCATTTGGGTTTTGAGTGCAATGGGCCTATAGTTTTGAAAGTTTTAACATCAATCTAACAGCTGGGGAAAGCATGTTACAATTTACAGAATAGAGTGAAAAATGAAATATGTTACTTTTATATGACTTGTACAAGACATCCTAACAAATGAGTTCATTTGTGACACATTTGTAAATATAATCAAATGTCAAAAAACATCCTAGTTATTACCAGATAGCAACATATTTATTACAGGCCTTAAGCTGTGTATTCTGGCCGCAAGAAAAATGCGAATGACTATTCAGCTACTGGTCAGAAAGGCGTGCTTCTCACACCGCAAATGAGCCTTACTTCCTCCCAGCTTTATATTGGACCTGCCAATAAAACATGGTTGTAACATTTTACAACAGGATGCAAAAACACTTCACAAATAGTGAAAAGCCTGGCAGAGCCCAGCAGGCTAACCATACCTCATCAATCATAATAAGCCCTGTAATCTATCAAGTGTCAGGTACAGGCACAATGCAACTGGCTTGTTTATTGCTTGCACTTCTCTGCAATGCACAACCAGCTCTCCACAGGCTCGCTCTTTGTTGCAGATTTGGAGTAGGAAGGTCCTTTTCTTCCTATCACTATTAAGGTCTAGTCATCAAGTGTATTCTCAAGAGTTGTATACTACAACATTGTGGCATTACTCTATGCTTCTCTTAGAGAAAGTACAGGTATAGAACAGAATTATAGTATTAAGTTAGCTTGATCCTATTAAGATCAAGTCCTAGAAAAGGGTCAACTTTTGTCAATAAAATTTGTTGTGCACACCTAAAATTAATAGTGAGCCACAGGCTTTGTTTAAAAAAAGATAATTTATTGCATACACATTTCTTTACATTGATACCCCTTTTCCGTGGCAGCTGATAAAAGGTCATAACCTGCAAATCTATTGTATGTTAATTAAAGAATTTGGTGTCTTGTACTAATCAACATTTCTAACCCGAATCAATCTATTCCAACCTCAACAAATTAAACTATTTCACTCAAGTTGACAATTTAAAAAAAATGATATTGAAACTACTGCTTTATGATAGCAACAGTTTTATTCTTGTAAACATGATAAAGTACATTTGAAGTAATTTTGGTTGAATTTCCTTAAAATACCAAAATTGGGAAGGATATTACAATACCCTTCTTACCAAATCTAACCACTAATCAGGTATCCATCATCTTTTCCTATCCCATCTCTCCACAAACAATACCCCTCTCTACTCCCCAACATGTCCTCCTCACTCCGTCCCTCATGAAGTCTTTCAGCAAATGCAAGTAAACATTCATGATTGGTTTCCATATAATTGGTCACAAACAATTTTATGGATCTGCTTTTTACAGCATGTGTGCAGTCAGGTTTCTTATAATTACGCATAAAAGCCCACAATAACAATTATATTTGCTGATTTTCTGGACTGCTTGTCCTCTTTCCCCCCCCCCCCCCCCCACCCCACCAACTCATCCAACCACATTTTTCCGCCTATAACCACAGAAACATTCCCTTTTTGTATCCCATTTTTGAATTATATTCAGAAAACTCTGCTATGAACCTTAGGGAGATTTAAAGTTGGTACTGAGACAGTTTGCAGAATTGTATTGTAGCCAGGATTCAATGTGTTAGGAAAAGAAAAGACGGGAAGGGGATAGTATTTTGCGGGGAAAAAAGACAGGAACTCTGCCAAATTTAACTTTTTAATTATCAAATTAACATTTGAGTTATATTTAATCATTAAATGTCATTAGAATAGATGGAATACAAATTCTGTAGCTTTTGGAGATCATGAAAGGAAATAAGAGGCATAATTTTAATGTTTTGATTTAGATTATTCATTAAAAGCAATTTAGTTCTTCAAAACTATGAGCAGCAACAACGACAGAAGGCTCAAGCAAATTTGTCCTTGATTTTTATGGCCATTTTAATTGTCTATGGAAGAATGCTGCAATAATCCCTAGTTAATCCTTAAATCAAACTGATATGGTAAACTGGTAAATATTCTATACTAAAGATGGCACCTCAGTCAGTGTAGCAGTGCCACAAGCACTGCCATGTAGCTTTAGTCTAAGATTTGTGTACTCATTTATCTGAGTTTGAACCATAACCTTGTGACTCAGAAGAAAGAACTTCACCGAAGGAACCAGAATGACGAAATACTTTGACATTTTCATTTTTGTGGATGTTAAGAGTATGAATCATCGATTCTGGACCTGCATCACACCCATAATTAATATTTTTTTAAAGGAAGCTGCAAAATCAAATTAGTTGCAGATAATATCTTCCTAAATTCATCAAACAATGAATTTTGCCTTACATATTAAATTCAGGAACCTTACTCAATGTACATTCAAAATACAATTTTTATTTAAGCCGTTTAGTTTAGTTTATTGTCACATGTACCGAGGGAAGGTGAAAAGCTTTCATAACCATTTTGAGACTTAGTTATAAAGGTTGGACAGTTATTATAAAAGGAAGCTCATGTTAAATAGTTTCTATTGAAATGTAATTATAAAGTTACTTACAAACTATGTATTACTGGTTTGATACTTAATTCTTACTAGCAAGGAGGGAAGCAAAGAAATTAAAATGCATTTTACTCCTGATATGTCTGCAAAATAAATGATTTGTCAATGCATTGTAATTCATTACTGACTCAGCGAACACCTGATTTAAGAAAAAAGGACAATATAAAAAACACTAATTAAAATTAGTCTCAGTTGCAGTTAATTTCACAAAAAGCACGTTGGGATGGTTCTTCGTGATTTTCGGCTGCAGAAAACAGAATTTAGTCAAGATTTACAATCCCATCTGAAGTAGCTCATTCAGCATGGATCAGAGGTTAAATCTTGAATCTACGATACGATAGAACTTTATTTATCCCAGGAGGGAAATTGATATCTGAATGATCCTGTTATTGCGACCAAGAGGTCACCAAAACATCCCCTTGTGTACTTGATTTTAAAAAGTTTGCTTAAATAGTATGGATCAAATTTGCTTAAGATTTAATCATGAGATAAATGCAAAAAAGTTTTTTGAACAAGTCTTGGGTGGCAATACATGAAAGGAGGAAAATCACCAGTGTACAATTACAACTCACCTTTCCTGTAAGCACCGAAGGAAATTCTGGATCAAATTTGTTGCTGAGGCCAAACCTGAAGGAAAAAAAAAAACACAAATAAAAATCTTTACTCAAGGAGGAGACTGACTTTTTAGCAAAAGGCTATTTTGCAAGTACTATATTCTGAAAAAGAGAGAGGGAGAGGCAGGTGTACTCTTTTCTAATAATAAAATCTTTATTACAATTGATACTAAGGTGTTAATTTCAATTCACAGAATAACTTCACAAGATGTCTCTTTAAATCTCCAATATAAATTGTTGGTAATTACTTAAATCAATGGGGTAAAGTTCAGCAAGGATAGGTCAATGAGATGGAAAATAAACTAAAAGTGACCAATTGGAAACCAGATAATATAGAATTGGTATCAAAGTTTGAAGTCTTGTTTTCCTTTTGAGTTGACATCTTTTGGACTAAGCTAAATGCAAATGCCACTAAAGTCACTCCTGCTTTTAAAAAAAAAAGTTGATACGATATCCCATAACTCCATGAAGTGCTTTCCAAAACTCACCAATTTAAAGTTAGAATATTTTTGCACAAATTTTCAAATGCACCACCTCCATTCATCCTTAAGTATGCCAGCTAAAATATCAAAGTGCAAGAATGACATAATAAAAAAACATCATTTTCAACCCAGCATTTCAATTTGGAACATTTTCCAAAATGAACAGCAACCACTCCCAAAAATGAAAATTCCAGATTTTTTATCTATTCAATGAATATATGCAGATATAATATTAATAGGGAAAAGAATGTCATGTCTATACATACAAAAACAAAGTATGTGAATTGGTTTGATATAGCAGAAAGACTGCATGTTCTGTACAAAATTCAAGGAGAAAAGGAAATGAATTCTGTTTTAAAATTCCTTTCAATCTCAGGATGGTGTGAAGAGAAATAAAATATGAGTAAAGGTCACAAAGTTCTGTGAACAGCAATTTAAGCATATCCAATTACGGAAAATATTGAATGGTTTAAGTACAAGTAGACAATCCAAATTAGTCCAATCCAGGTTAGATTTGAAATACAGTATGGGGAAAAAAATAGACCATTTTGGGAAGATAATTATGGAAAGCTTTTTCACTGCAAATACCAACCTTGACAGTTGTTAGAATTCAGCATTTTTAAGCCTCAAAAATGTTGCAGTGCATTAGCTTCTTATTTGTTGAAATGGATTTGAAATCTCAGAGTAATGAGGATTAAAAATTGCACATTCCAATGAATAATTAATGGTTAAACTGCTGGACAAAAAGTAACCAGGTGACTCTCCCCTAATTGATATCACCTCAGACATGGCAGTTTTCACATGGTACAGGTGTCAGAGATTGTGGAGAGAAGGCAGAAGAATGGGGTTAGGAGGGAGAGATAGATCAGCCATGATTGAATGGCGGAGTAGACTAGTCTAGCAATTCCAAAGACAATCAGTCAGTTGAAAGCCATCAACGTCATTCCCACCACAAGCACTGATCTCTAATCACAGTTCGAGTTTGAACCAGATTGTACGCTACCTCCGCACATTAATAAAAAAAGTGCAATTTGTAGAATCCATTCCACTTTGTTACAAGCAGAAGATAAAGAAAATGTTTCTGGGAAGCAGAAAGATCAACTAAACTGCACACACCAATAACTGTGTCTATCTTTAATGTAAACCAGCATCTGCTTGGTCTCGACCCAAAATGTCATCCATTCCTTCTCTCCAGAGATGCTGTCTGTCCCGCTGAGTTACTCCAGCATTTTGTATCTATCTTCAATATCATACATCTCCCTTAATACACTGGAATAAATGCCATTCACATACAGCAATTTAAACCTGCCAGCAATTTACATTAAAATTAATTCCTTCAATCTGGATTAATTGCTATGAGAAAGTGGCACTAGGTTTTTTCCTAGTAAATGAGTGGTGAAATTAGCAAAAGATTTGTTAAAGATTTAACACATTCTTTATCATGTTCAACCTTCATTTAGTTTGCTGCTCTCTTGTAGTTTTCACTTCTGTTCTCCCTTTAACCATGCCACTGTCATTTTTTCCTCTCCAACATATTTGTGTCTTATATTAATCGGTATAAGGCTGCTTTATTTCTCCATGCTGGTATTTATTGCTTAATTATCTAGTTTTCTTAAAGACATTATTGTAAATATAACGTTTCCAGCACATGCAGTCTATTTGTCTAACTATATCCACACTACTCTTTCCAACACTAAACCTACTCCACTAAACCTACACAAAATGCTGGAGTAACGTTGCTGCTGTCTCCTGAATCACAGTCTGATAGTTCAAGTACTTTATTTACCTTCCCCTTGCTGTCCTTTAAACTACTGTCTGGTGGAAAGCATTCACTTCAACAACTCTTCACAGAACAAAACAGGAACACAATCTCTTCCCACATTCTCAGCAAACATTCCACTGTCAATGAAGCTAAGAGGAAATCATTTTCTTCTATCCATACAAACACTTTTATAAATCTCAGTATTCTCAAATCATGTGGAAATAATTCCAGTATCTTAAAATCATTGATGTAAATACAAGTTCATCCCCAATGGACTCAAATGCTCACAAGGAGGGGAAATGTTGACATAACATGGTTAGGCCGAGTACAAAATTCCATTTTTGTGATGCAACTTCTTAAGACATATTACGAAGCACAGATAAAACATTGTTCTGAAGATAGACACAAAATGGTGGAGTAACTCAGCGCGTCAGGCGGCATCTGGAGAAAACGAATAAGTGACATCTTGAGTTGAGACCCTTCATCAGACTGACTTCATAAAACATCCTTCCGATATTGATGCAGATTTATTTATTCATGATGAAAGCAAGGGATGATAAGACCAACTTGGTTTGCAGAACTACAAAATCATTCATCTTATGTAGATGAGAGCTCACTTCTCACTCCTGCATCTAGTTCACATCTCCCCCACCACCACCACCCTTGAAGACTACATTAAAATTTTCTTTGGAAATTAATATTGAATCTGTTTCTATTTACCTTCCTGGCAATATTTTCCAAATCAGAACAGCTCACTGCATTACAAAATCTCATGGGTGCCATAATTTGCATTTCCCATGTGTCAATTACCATGATCAAGTCATAACATGCCTGCCGACATTTCCGCAACATACTGAATCACAAATCACCCATGCATTATTCTGAATAACTTGGAACTCAAAACTCTATTTATTTTATTGATCAACTAATGGCACAACCTAAGTATTTTTATAAATATTTTGTTTTACAAAGAAAGCAAAGTCTTGGATTGAAGTCAGACAATACCTTACACATCACATTACCCTCGCCTTTATACATTAAAAGATATCCTACTGCACCAGGCATCTGTTGTTACTTACTTAGACTAATTCAATAGCACCTTCCAAACTTGAAACTTTTACCACTGAGAAGGAGCAGGCAATGGATCGACCTAAGCACCATCAGAGGTTCCTCCAGGTTGCACTCAACTCCGACTTGGAAATACCGTCATTTCACTGTTTGTGGTCAGCATTGATACTGGTATGTTATTGTTGCGTGTATCAAGATAGTTAAAAGTGTTGTTTTACGTGTTATCCAGGCAAATTATGCCATACATGAGTATATCTGGTAATTCAAAACAGATCTATGCAGAATATAGTGTTATAACTACAGAGAAGGCGCAAAGAAAACTAGCGCAAAGGCCACAGCGAGGTAGTTTGAAAGACTGGGAATTCATCCACAGCGTACGAGAGTCCATTCAATAATCCGATAGCATTCCATTCAAGAAGCTAGTCTTGAATGTGGTGTTTTTTGTATCTTGTGCCCAATAAAAGAGGATAGAAGAACTAATGGCGTGGGTGCGAGTGGTCCTTGATTTTGTTGGCTGCTTTCTCAAGGCAACTTGAAGTACAAATGTAGATGATTGGAAAGGGGGGGGGGGGGGGGGGGGGGGAGATGGGAAGAAAGCTGGTTTGTGTGAAGGACTGGCCCATGTTCACTCTTTACAACTTACAGTCTTGAGCAGAGCTATTGCCTTTAAAGCTGTGATGCATCCAGATAAGATGCTTTCTCTGGTGCATCTGTCAAAATAGCTAAGAGTCATAATAATAATAATAATAATAATAATAATAATAATAATAATAATATCTTTTATTGTCATTACACATAAGTGCAACGAGATTTGGTTTGCAACTCCATCCGATGTCATAACTTAAACGACTAATAAAATTTAGGTTTAGAGCCATGCTGTGTAACCTTAATCTTCTAAGATAGTTAGACACAAAACGCTGGAGTAATTCAGCAGGACAGACAGGAAAGAAGGAATAGGTGATATTTCGAGTCGAGACACTTCTAAGGAAGTAAAGCTATTCAAGTTCTTCCGTGGTCGTGACGTCAATGTCATTTGATCAGGGCAAATTGTTGCTGATATTTACACCCAAGAGCATGAAACTCTTGCCTATCTCCACTTCAGCACCACTGATACAGATTGTGGTGTGTACTCCATCCCGCTTTCTAGAACTTCCTACTGAGTTGCACAATGGACGTTCCTATACCAGAACTAATGTAGTTTCAAAAAAGGTGTACACCATCACCTTTACAAGGGCAACTGGAAATAAATGAGAAATGCTGGCCTTGTCAATGATGCCCAGATTCCTAAATTTTATTTTTTTAATTCTCATTTATCCTGTTCAAACCAGACTGCATAATCACCCCACTTTTCGAAACAAAAATTCACAACCCAGCATGTTGTGATTAATTCTCGAGATGTTCAAGGTCACGAGGTAACAATTAGTTGAAACCCCTTGCTGAGTTGTTTTTTGTTTTCTCTGTACAACGTGCCAGAGTCTAATGCAGAACCTCCACCTATAACCCAACATCAGTCAGTAGCTAAAACAAGTAATCAAATTTGAAGAACTGTTGACTTGCGTGGCCCAAATCACATCAGCAAGTGTTTTCCATAACTCAGTGCTGCATCACATTGTACACTTGTGCATATTAACTACAAAGACAGCTGTTCAATTGCACATAGAGAGTTTGGGACATCAACACACAACCTAAAGCTCCCATAATTTCACTGATGAATTCCCCAGTGTTTGGAGAAAATTCTGATGATCAGAAGGATGCTTAATCAAACAAAACAGGTTATATTCCCTCAAATCTGCCTTAAATGTCATATTCCCCCAACGTTGCTGCAAATACCAAAGAGGAAAATAGATAGATACTATCTATTTTCACATGTACCATGAAGGTACAGTGAAATTCTTTGTTTTTGCATACACACTACGCAAAAGTACCTAAAAATATTGACTCCCATGGCTATCTGGACTACACTTCTTCCACCCCTGCTTCCTGCAAGGTCTCCATCCCCTAGTCCCAATTCCTCAGTCTACGTCGCATCTGCACCAGGGCATCGGAGATGTCCTCATTGTTCAGGGAACAGGGGTTCCCCTCTTCTATTATAGATGAGGCTCTCACCAGGGTCTCTTCTGTACCTCGTAACTCTGCTCTCACTCCCCATCCCCCCCCACTCGCAACAAGGGCAGAGTCCCCCCTTTCCTCACCTTCCACCCTACCAGCCGTCACGTACAACAAATAATCCTCCAACATTTTCACCACCTCCAACGGGATCCCACCACTGCCCACATCTTCCCATCTCCTCCCGTCTGCTTTCTGCAGAGACCGCTCCCTCCGTAACTCCCTGGTCCATTCGTCCCTTCCCACCCTTCCCACCCCCTCTCCTGGCACTTTCCCCTTGCAACCGCAGGAAATGCTACACTTGTCGCTTTACCTCCCCCCTTGACTATATTCAAGGACCCAAGCAGTCTTTCCAGGTGCAGCAGAGGTTCACCTGCACCTCCTCCAATCTCATCTATTAAATCCGCTGTGCTAGGTGTCAGCTGCTCTACATCGGTGAGACCAAGCGTAGACTTGGCGATCGCTTTGCCCAACACCTCCGCTCGGTTCGCAATAACCAACCTGATCTCCTTGTGGCTCAGCATTTCAACTCCCCCTCCCATTCCGAATCCGACCCACTGAGGTTCTCCAGCCTTTTTGTTTACCTTCGATATTCCAGCATCTGCAGTTCCTTCTTAAAAATATTGTTTGTCCCTTCTTTGTCTCTCCCCCTCCGCCGCCCCCCCCCCCCCCCCCCGGCACTACTTCCGAGACCAAGTCTCTTGTTCTTGGCACCACTCCCACTGTACTCGGTGGTCCCGCACAATGGGCCCCCCCTTTGTTCTTGGCACCCCCCCCACTTTGTTCCTTGCGACACAGCCCGTCCAATACAGACCATAATATTACTATAACACACGAAACAAAGTTTAACTGATAAATCATTCACCAATATTACATGACCTGTGCATTTTGTTTCCTTTATAAAATATGGCATTTGGAGCTTAAAGGTTTCTATGAGACATTAAGTCTCATTAACCCCCCCTTCCCAACACACAGTTTCCATTTCTGGACACAGAAGATAAAGTGGCATAATTTTGGAGAAATGTGGGCAGGTTACTCCAGTGTCCTAGCCAATACTTTTCCCTCCTCAACATTAAATAAAGCAGATAACCAGGTTATGATATCACCTTTTTTTGGATGAGCTTGTCACATTCAAGATAGACACAAAATGCTGCAGTAACTCAGCCGGGAAAGGCATCGTCTGTGGAGAGAAGGAATGGTGACGTTTTGGGTCGAGACCCTTCTTCAGGCCCATATTCCAATTGGCTGCTGTGGTTCCTATACAATAACTATGGCTACACCCAAACTACTTAATTGACTGTAAAATGTTTTGCGAAATACAAGGTAATGAAAAAGCAATGTGTAAGCATATATTTCTTCCTTTGACAATTCCACAATCCAAGCCCATGATTTTCTATTCATTAAAATGTTAGTGGTCAGGAAGTCTCGTGTTGTTCAAATTTCATGATTGGCATCATAGAAACATAGAAAATAGCAGGAGGTGGCCATTCAGCCCTTCGAGCCAGCACCGCCATTCATTGTGATCATGGCTGATCGTCCCCTATCAATAACCCGTGCCTGCCTTCTCCCCATATCCCTTGATTCCACTAGCCCCTAGAGCTTTATCTAACTCTCTCTTAAATCCATCCAGTGATTTGGCCTCCACTGCCCTCTGTGGCAGGGAATTCCATAAATTCACAACTCCCTGGGTGAAAAGGTTTCTTCTCACTGAGGTCTTAAATGGCCTCCCCTGTATTCTAAGACTGTGGCCCCTGGTTCTGGACTCGCCCAACATTGGGAAAATCTTTAGCTTGTCCAGTCCTTTTATCATTTTATATGTTTCTATAAGAACCCCCTCATCCTTCTAAACTCCAGTGAATACAAGCCTAGTATTTTCAATCTTTCCTCATATGACAGTCCAGCCATCCCAGGGATCAATCTCGTGAACCTACGATCAAAAGTGGCAAATTACATTTAATGCTTTTATATACACCCCTTTTAAAAAGTAAAATGCTGAAACAGCGAGGTGCATTGTCCTGCAGAATCTTTTTCCTGCATTAATGCAGAACTAATATTTGTTCCATTGAAGACGATATTTTAAACGTGCATTATTTGAATTATTAAATGCAATGGATAATTTGAACGTCAAGAGACAGAAACATTAGAAAAGTTACAGCAGTTTCAACAGGATTATTTAAAACCTATGTACCAAAGATAACTACATGTTAAAAACCCCAAGCCCTGCAGGTATAACCTGTATAGTTACACTTCAAACAACAAAAGGGAGACTATTTATTCACAGCTGATGACAGCATTGCATCAGTGATTAAATCAATAGGGTTGATCATAAATCTCAGGGTTTTAGGACAATTGCAGGGCTTTAAACTATTGGACGAGCAAATCACACAAATCTGGGTAGAACATATCATGCCCACTGACACATCTTTACACAATTCCAAATTAAATCCTGTTAGCTTAAATGGACTCACAGCCAAAACATTCAGATTACATAGATATCACGACACAGCTTTCTACGGAATGCTCGTCAAGACAACATCACGAAGATTTAAGATGGTTTTTATTTAAAGTGGTAAATAGCTGGAGATGTTACACGTGAAGGGAGCTGAATTGCTAATGTAATTGCGAGATTAAACGTGGAATGCCAAGAAGGGATGTGCTGGTGGCACTGCAGTGCTGAGGCTCTCAGTGGGAATGTTTGCGCGTCGCTTGCCTGGTTACAGCGGGAGTAATGCTCCACAAAATGCTGGAGTAACAGCGGGACAGGCAGAGAGGTTCTCTGGATGTAAGGAATGGGTGACATTTCGGGTCCAGACCCTTCCTCAGACCGGATTTTAGTCTGAAGGATCTCGACCCGAAATGTCACCTATTCAATTTCTCCAGAGATGCTGTCTGACCCGTTGAGTTACTCCAACATTTTTGTGTCTTCGGTGTGAAGCAGCGTCTGCAGTTGCTTCCGACACATGTTTGCCCGATTATTGCTCCTCTCTCAGCTGCTATCAGCCCAGGCCGGCCGCCGGCCCCACCGCGTCCATCGTGGGGCCGGGAGACCGAGAAGGTTGAGGTTGAGCCCCCCTCCCCTCCACCCTCCACCCTCCACCCCCAACAACAACAACAACAACTTACACAGCAAAAGAATGGCTGGCGATTTTGGGTCGAGACCCTTCTTGAGGGATCTGAAGAAGGGTCTCGACCCGAAACGCCACCCACTCCTTCTCTCCAGAGCTGCTGCCTGGTCCCGCTGAGTTTATTCCCAGCGTGTTATTGTCTTATCTTCGGGTTAAACCATCATTTCGCGGTTCCTTCCTTCCTTACAGCTTACACAGTAATGTGGCCGGCCCCACGCACCACCACCGGGTCGGGCGTGTAGCGGATCAAGTGCTCGTCCACCACCACCCGCTCGTCGTCCTCGTCCAGCTCGGAAATGGTATCGAAGTCGGCCATGTTGGTTGGTGTGAGTGAGTGAGTGACTGAGGGGGGGGGGGAGGGGGAGGGGGCGGGGGGGGGGAGGGGGGCGCGCGGCTGCTGCTGCTGCTGCTGCTACTGCGCCGGCGCCGGCCCGACGGCGTGCATGCTGCTGCTGCTGGGGGGGGGGGGGGGGGGGGGTGACGTCACAAGTGGGGATCAGGTGGGTAAGGGGCGGGCCGGGTTGACGGACACGTGGGTAAGCGGGCGGCGCGCTTGGACCAGGGTCACGTGGGGCAGGCGGGCCGGTTTGAAGCGCAAGGAGCCGG
The DNA here is from genome assembly GCA_035221665.1 of Okamejei kenojei. Classification (NCBI taxonomy): domain Eukaryota; kingdom Metazoa; phylum Chordata; class Chondrichthyes; order Rajiformes; family Rajidae; genus Okamejei; species Okamejei kenojei. The sequence goes on along the minus strand of CM069143.1, from coordinate 62,305,356 downwards.
CGAGGGGGGGTCACGTGGGTAAGCAGGCGGCGCGCTTGGACCAGGGTCACGTGGTTGAAGCGCAAGGAGCAGGCGAGGGGGGGGTCACGTGGGGCGGGCGGCGCGCTTGGACTTGGGTCACGTGGGGCAGGCGGGCGGGTTTGAAGCAAAGGCTTGAAGACCCGCCTGAGTGCAGGCGAGAGTCACGTGGGGGCGGCGGGCGCGGGGGCGCGCTGTGACGGTCACGCGGGGTCGGCGGGCGCGGGGGGCGCGCTTTGATGGTCACGCGGGCGCGGGGGCGCGCTTTGACGGTCACGCGGGCGCGGGGGGCGCGCTTTGACGGTCACGCGGGGGTAGGTCGTCGTTCGACGATGGCGGCGGCTCCTGGAAGAGTGAAGAGTGTGTGAGTGAGTGAGGAGGGAGAAACTGAGGAAAAACAGCAGGAGTAGGCCATTCGGCCCTTGGAGACATTCAATGTGATCAATGCCTGATCATCTAAAATCAGTAGCCCGTTCCTGCTTTCCCCCATGTCCCTTGATTCCTTTGGACCTAAGGGTTAATTGTAACTCTTGAAAACATCCAGTGACCACCGGGCCACAATAGAGGGAGAAGGAGAGAGGGAGGGGAGACAGAGAGAGAGGGGAGAGGCAGAAGGAGAGAGGGGGGAGACAGACAGACAGAGGGGAGGGAGAGAGAGTTTTCCTCACGATTATGTACCCTGGTGTCAGAACAATGAGATTCTCACATGTAGCCAGCAGCAGCAGCACGACAGGTTTGTATACACGGCACTCAATAGATAACACAACAAACCAAAAAATACAATATAGTGAAAAAAATAAATACAAAGTCCCTAGTTTTTAACCAATCTACTCGAGAGAGTCTAGAAAATATACTGCTCTGTAAACACCATTATAAACAATTTTCAAGAGAGTTTTAGTGTCATACCAGACCAAGTGGGACCCGTTGGGCCCCGTTCCCCCTACGCAATATTCCACCACTCACCCATAGCCCCCAACTGCAACAATACAATTCTTAGTTGCAGCAGCACAACGGATATTTAAACATAGTACTGAGTAGTTGCTGTAATAAACAACAAGAAGTTCAATAAATATACAAAACAATTTCGTACAAAAACAAAGCCCAAAGTCCTTAGTACAATCAGGGAAGTTTGGAGGATAGTTGAAGTTTGCACTCGATAGCCTGATGGTTGTTTGGAAGAAGCTACTCCTAAACTTGGCCAGATACCTATAACTTCTTCCTGATGGCAAGAATGAAATCTGCCTTTTTGACACAGTGCCTCTTGCAGATCATTTCAATTGTGGGGAGGTCTGAACCTGTGATGGACTGGGCAGTATCCACCACTTTTGTAATCTTTATTCCTGGGCGTTCGAGTTGCTATACCAGGCCATAATGCAACCTCTTGTAGTCTTGAGCAGAGCTATTGCAATTCCAAGCTGTGATGCATTTAGATAGAATGCTTTCTCTGGCGCATCTGTATAAATTTCTAAGTCATTGGAGACATGGAAGGCTCCGACCCGAAACATCACCCATCCTTTTTATCCAGAGATGCTGCCTGACCCACTGATTTCCTCCAGCACCTTGTGCCTAATGCCTAATCTGAATTACCTTAGTCTTCTGAGGAAGTAAAACCACTGGAGTGCTTTCATGGCTGTGACGCCAATGTGGTTTGATCAGGACAAATTGTTGCTGATATTTACACCCAAAAGTGTAAAGCTCTCGACCATCACTTCAGCACAACTGATACAGACCGTGGTGTGCACTCCACCCCTCTTTCTAGAACTTCCTACTGAACTGCACAATGAAAGTTCCTTTAGTAGTGCAAAGTTTCAAAAGAGGGGTACAGCATTACCTTTACTGGAAATAAATGAGAAATGCTGACCTTGTCAATGATGCCCAGATCCCTAAAATTAAACAGAAATTCTAATTTGCCATGAAAACATTCCATTTATCCCGTTCAAACAAGACACGCATTATAGCAGAACAACCTGTAGTACTTAATACATTCAAGCAACCGTGCACATAGCACGTTTACAGGAACACATGAACCACTATACAGCCGAAGATGAATCCTGAAGGAGGTAATAATAATAACTTTATTTGTAAAGCACTTTTCATACAATTGAATGTAACCCAAAGTGCTTGTCTGAATCATTGGCTATTGGTATTATTGTATGACTTTGTGAAGACTAAAAGCATTACAATTGCGTGTTGAATCAAATTTTACTTGAACAACTGCAAGATGATTGCCAATAAGTCAACAATGAAGGTTGAGAGGGGGATCTTATTGAAACCTACCAACTAATGAATGGCCTAGCAGGGCTCTCACTTATCTTTTTTTTCCTTTTGCCAGCCGGGCAACCTCGGCAGCTTTAGGTGGTCATTTAAGACGCTTGCATGACGCATGCATGACGCATGCGATAATGTGCTCGGACGAAGTGCGTAGTTACCAGTCGGAATTATGCTCAATGAAACAAAGACCTCCAATTTCAGGTAGTCCTTGCTTTCTCCCTCCCCCCCCCCCCCCCCCCCCCCCCCCCCGGACATCAGTCTGAACAAGGGTCTCGACCCGAAACGTCGCCTATTCCTTCGCTCCATAGATGCTGCCTGACCCGCTGATTTTCTCCAGCTTTGTCTACCAACAGAATCTCACCACTGGCCACATCTTCCCATCTCCTCCCCTGTCGGCTTTCTGCAGAGACTGCTCCCTCCGTAACTCCCTTGTCAATTCGTCCCTTCCCACCCAAACCACCCCCTCTCCTGGCACTTTCCCTTGCAACTGCAGGAAATGCTACACTTGTCGCTTTACCTCCCTCCTTGACTCTATTCAAGGACCCAAGCAGTCTTTCCAGGTACGCAGAGGTTCACCTGCAGCTCCTCCAGCCTCATTTATTGCATCTGCTGCTCTAGGTGTCAGCTGCCCTACATCGGTGAGACCAAGCGTATGCTTGCCGATCGCTTCGCCCAACACCTCCGCTCGGTTCCCAATAACCAACCTGATCTCCCGGTGGCTCAGCACTTCAACTCCCCCTCCCATTCCAAATCCAACCTTTCGGTCCTGGGCCTCCTCCATGGCCAGAGTGAGGCCCACCGTAAATTGGAGGAGCAGCACCTCATATTTCGCTTGGGCAGTTTACACACCAGCGGTATGAACATTGACCTCCAATTTCAGGTACTCCCTGATTTCTCCACCGCTTCCCAGGTCTCCCTCAGCGCACTCCTCTTCCTTTCTTCTTTCCCCCGCGCACCCTCACATAAGTCTCGACCCGAAACGTCGCCTATTTCCTTCACTCCATAGATGCTGCCTCACCCGCTGAGTTTCTCCAGCATTTTTGTCTACCCATTCACCCACGTTCTGTTAACTCACTTTACTCACCCACTCCCTACACATTAGGGGCAATTTTACAGAAACAGGTAAACCTACAAAGCCATTGCGTCTTTGGGATATGGGAGGAAACCAACGTGCTTGTAGGGAGAATGCAAATTCAACAGACAGTGCCCGAGAACAGGATCGAACTCAGATCCTTATTGAGTCTATCTTCAGCTTTTGTGTCTATCTTCAGTTTAAACCAGCATCTGCAGTTCCTTCCTACACACACGATACTATACGATAAAACTTTATTAATCCCAGGAGGGAAATTGTGTGTGTGTATAGTTATATATTCATATATAAATATGTACAGTTTTGTTTTCTCTTTTATAACATTGTTTACAGAGTACTATGTTTACGTATTCTGTTGTGCTGCTGCAAGTAAGGATTTCATTGTTCGAACTGGAACGTGAGAGAATAAAACACTCTTGACTTACGTCGCTGATGTGTGGGATAAAATTAGTGTACGGGTGATCGGTGGTCGGCATTGCCTCGGTGGGCCAAAAGGCCTGTTTCCACACTGTAAATTAAACTAAAACACTAAAACCAGAGGAAATCTAAAGAAGGGTCTCTACCCGAAACGACACCCAATTTCTTCTATCCAGAGATGCTGGCTGCTCCATGGAGTTCCCACGCACAATTAAAGCCTGGAATAGTCTCCACCCTACCATAGGTACCCAACCAGACGCAGCTCAATTTAAGGTAGCTCTTTTTTCCCCAAGAACCTTTTTTTGCTTGTCCAAGTCAAGAGTCAAGAGAGTTTTATTGTCATGTGTCCCAGATAGGGCAATGAAATTCTTGCTTTCTGCAACACAACACAATATGTAAACATAATACAGAACAGGAGATAAAAGTTCAATGTGTCTATATACCATAGACCTTATTTATACACAAATAAACAGATAAAATGCAATAGGCTGTTATTTTTCAGAGTTTGGAGTTTGGTGGTGGTGGGTCCACTCCTGTTTAAATTCTATTTCGAATATTTTTGGAGATCCAGGAAACCAAGAAACAACAGGAGTGATTCTGCGTTGGTTTTCAGCGGTCGCGGTGAGGCGACGACCGGACAGCAATAGCGGCCAGATCTCCCACAATGCAAAGGGGGGAGAAAGTGGCCGACGCCAACCAGTTGCCGTCGCAGTGAGCATGTGCATGGCGGCACTTGCACACAACCACGGCCGATGATGTGCTGGCCGTGGTTGTGCGCATGTGCAGGCGGAGGATGTATAAGGCGGCCGGCCGTGCCGGCGGATGAGGAGCGGCAGAAAGCGGAGAGAGGAGACCCGGATACGGGTGGCGGGCGGAGACGGAGAGTGACAGAGAGAGAGATGGAGAGGGGGACCCGCTCAGAGTTGAACGATAGGTGTCCCGGGTGCTTGCCAAGCCTGGCAAAATGGCATGGCTTTTCGGTTGCCCGGCGGGACTGTAGGCCGCCATTGGCACCCGGGCAACCACTAATTTCGAGCCCTGCTGAGATAGAGTGGATGTGGTGAGCATGTTTCCAGTTGTGAGAGAGTCTAGGACCAGAAGCTACAGCCTCAGAATGAAAGGACGAACTTTTAGTATGGAGATGAGGAATTTATTTTGCTAGAGGGTGATGAGTAAGTGGAATTCATTGCCACAGGCAGCTGTGGAGGCCAACTCATTACATATTTAAAAATCAGAGATTAATAGGTTCTTCATTTGTAATGTTGTTAAATGTTATGGGGAGAAGCAGAGGATTGGGGTTGAGAGGGAAAAATAGATCAGCCATGATTGAATGGCAGAGCAGACTTGATGGGCCAGATGGGCTAATTCTGCTGCTATGTCTTATGGTCTTATAACAAACAGTGGAATGGTGAAGCAACATTTTAGTAGAAAACTAGGCTAAGTGGGACCCATTGGGTCCCAGTCACACGGGAGGCCTGGTTCCCCCATCGCAACCCATTCCCCAATGCAATATTCCACCACTCACCTATTCTCCCAACGCAACCCGTTCCCCCAAAGCAATGTCCCACCACTCTGGGGAGGGGGGTGTGTGGGGGAGGGGAGGTGTGTGGGAGGGGAGGTGTGTGGGAGGCGGGTGGGGGAGGGGGCTGGTGTGTGGGAGGGGTGTGGGAGAGGGGCGGTGTGGTGGATGGGAAGGGATGTGGGGGAGGGGGGGTGGGAGAAGGGGATGTCGGGGAGGGGGAACCTTCAAAACCATAATAACGTTTGTACTATTTCATCCGATCGGAACAAAACTTATTTGACTTGCACCAGAGAATGGTGAGTAAGGTGGCAAAATATCGTAGGCTGATATCAGGCTTACTAGTCTGTAGTTCCTTAACTTGTCCTTGCAGCCCTTCTTAAGGCACAACCTTAGCCACTCTCCAGTCTTACATTGCTTCGCCTGTGGTTAATTAAGATACAAAATGTTTGCCGGTACACCAGCAAACTCCTCCCTTGCTGCCCAGAACATTCTGAGATACACCTGGTTAGGACCCATGAATTTATTAGTTAAAAAGGGTGTTGGGTTATGGGGAGAAGACAGGAGAATTGGGTTGAGAGGGAAAGATAAATCAGCCATGATTGAATGGTGGAGTAGACTTGATGGGCCGATGGATTAATTCTGCTCCTATAACATATGAACATTCACCTTTATACACCATAACTGCCAGCATCTCCTCGTTCCTCATACTGTCAATATAATTCAGGATGCCACTGTTCTCTTCCTTTAACTCACTTGTTTCAATGTCCTTTTCCATGTAAATAAGGATGTGAAGTATTCATTGTAAGACCTCGGTCATCTCCTGTGGCTCTACACGTAGATAGTTATTGTACAGTGAAAAGCTTTTTTATTGTGTGCTAACCAGTCAGCGGAAAGGCTGCACATGACCACAGTCAAGCAATCCACACACATCCACAGAGATCCTTAAGGAGAACTACTCTTCCTGTTTATCCATTTGCTCTTAAGAGATATGCAGTAATTCTGGTCAGGTTGGAGAAAGAAGATGGATCTATCTGTGGTAACTGCAGAGAGACTTTCCTGCTATCTATCACAGGCCAAATCATTGCCAAGGTGCTCCACAATCACCTCGAACCAGTGACTGAAGGTCTGCACGTTGATTTACATTGTGGATTTTGTCCATTTAGAAGTTAAGTGAATATGTTCTTCATCTTGTGATATTCCAATACAAATGCAGGGAGCAATACCGCTATTGAGGAAGTTCAGCATAGGTTTACAAGGTTAATTCCCGGGATGGCGGGACTGTCATTTGTTGATAGAATGGAGCAGCTGGGCTTGTACAGTCTGGAGTTCAGAAGGATGAGAGGGAATCTCATTGAAACATATAAGATTGTTAAGGGATTGGACACACTAGAGGCAGGAAACATGTTCCCGATGTTGGAGGAGTCCAGAACCAGGGGCCACAGTTTAAGAATAAGGAGTAAGCCATTTAGAACGGAGACGAGGAAACACTTTTTCTCACAGAGAGTGGTATGTCTGTGGAATTCTCTGCCTCAGAGGGCGGTGGAGGCAGGTTCTCTGGATGTTTTCAAGAGAGAGCTAATTAGGGCTCTTAAAAATAGCGGAGTCAGGGGATATGGGGAGAAGGCAGAAACGGGGTACTGATTGGGGATGATCAGCCATGATCACATTGAATTGCAGTGCTGGCTCGAAGGGCCAAATGGTCTACTCCTGCACCTATTGTCTATTGTCTATGTGTGGAGTACTCAACTCAAAATGGTCTGTTCATAGAAATTCATCTCCATCGCTTCATTGATGCCATGCAAGCCAGGTTCTTAACCAGCAAGCCTACAGAGCCATTCTCAATGAAGGTCAGTATTAAACAAGGCTATGGAGACACAGGGAGCTGCAGATGCTGGTTTACAAAAGGAAAAGACACAAAATGCTGGAGTAACTCAGTGGGTCAGGCAGCATCTCTGGAGAAGATGGATAGATGACGTTTCCGTCGGGACTGAAGAATGGTCCTGACCAGAAATGTCACCTGTACAGGTTCTCCAGAAATGCTGCCTGACTGGCTGAGTTGCTCCAGCTGTCCTTCTTTGCAAACTAGCACATGCAGTTCCTTGTATCCAGAAAATATTTTATTGGTTCTTTCAAACAAGGCTGTTTTATTACCCCAATGCTGCACTTCCTATCCAACACTATTCCCGAGGGAGTGCAGCTTTTATTCATTCTGTGAGGGAAATTGAATAATCTGTGATGAATACACTCAAGAACCAAAGTCACCCAAGTCCTCAGTTGTCATGCTGTCGTGTTCAGATGATGCTTGCATTTACACTTGCTTGCAGGCTGGGATCCAAGCTGGGCATCACGTCACAGGATTCCCAGGAGCTTTTGACCTGCTCATGCAGCCAGTCACACCAGACCACCATTCTGAAGAAGGGTCTCGACCCGAAACGTCGCCTATCTCCTTCGCTCCTTAGATGCTGCAGCACCCGCTGAGTTTCTCCAGCTTTTTGTGTAACCCACACCAGACAGACGGCTGGTTTAGTTTTAGTTTCAGAGATACAGTGCGAAAACAGGCCCTTCGGCCCACCGAGTCCGCACCAGCCAGCGATCCTAGCACACATCAACTCTATCCTACATACACTAGGGACAATTTTACATGTATACCAAGCCAATTAACCTACAAAAACGTACGTCTTTGGAGTATGGGAGGAAACTGAAGACCTCGGAGAAAACCCTATGCGGTCACGGGGAGAACGTACTAACTCCGTATAGACAAGCACCATGCTGTCAGCAACTTTACTGCTGCGCCACTGTGCCGTCCTTTGAGTTCATTTGAGTTTCTGGTGACCCCCCCAGGTTGTTGATTGTAGTGACCTCAGCAGTGATAATCACATTAAATATCAAGATTTATTGGAAAGTATCATCCTGAAATAATATTTTTTTGTCCCAATAGGTGCTGCTTGACCTAAGTATTTCCAGCATTTTCACCTTTTATTGTGGCTGGACTCCTCAGAATAGTCATTTCCTGGCACTTGTGGAGCAAATGTTATTTGCCACTTAAAGTTAAAATGTTAGAAGTTAAAACATAATATGTTAACATGGATTCAATATCCCGCACCAAGGGATGCAAGATCCCATGTTAAAAACTATTATGGCCAATATTCTGACTGAAACCAAAGTTAATTTGTTGTAAGGAACTGCAGATGCTGGTTTATATTGAAGATTACACACAAAGTGCTGGAGTAAATTAGCGGGTCAGGCAGCATCTCTGGAGAAAACGGATGGGTGACGTTCAGGTCGGCACCCTTTTTCAGATTTGTGACTTTTCAGGTCGGAGCCCTTCTTTAAAATTAGTTGTAACATACCTACTGCAAAAAAGATTACCTGTCGCACCTTCTACAACTATAATTACATTTCAGAAGTAATTTAATTCTGTTGAAAAATCATTGGGTTTTAAAAATTAACACTCTCCTCCAAAGCTGCTTAAGTATTCACAGCATGATATTATTGTTTTATATTTCCAACAATATAATTTACTTTTTGCTTTGTAATTAATTAACTGAAGCAATTTGAAATCTAATATAAAATACTCCAAAGGAGCTGATTTCTTCCACAATATCTTTCCAATAGACATACAGAAACTCATATTTTCTATGGCTTTTAGGAACATAGTGGTCCCTTGCATGGGAAATAGCAGATCCTTTATTCTAGTTCTCATGTGATGAAGCAGTTCAAGTGATGTAGTCATCTTGTGAAGTCACCCTCCTTCCTTTTAGTTCACACCTGATAAAAAAGACCAATGTGCCACCAACTGCTTGTGAAGTAACTCCTCTTCCTTTTCTCTTCACACTTGGGGTCTGGTACCACATGATCAATCCCCAAAACTATCCCCAAAAGACATATATTAAATTTCTGTTTAAAGGCACCTCAAAATACAAGTCATTATGTAGTAACTTTACAGTTGATTACACTTGCAGTCCATTGTGGAAATCAGAGCATTACTGCACTTAGGGTACAGCAAAAACACAATGATAAAATGAAAAATATGCTGGAGGTTCAAAGTAAAAACTGAATTTGTTGAAGGGTTGTAGACAGCAATATCTTTTCCATGGAAGTTTATATAGTGCTTAATGTTTTTTTTTTACCATTCCGTTAGTGCCTGCAAACTGCATTTGTGATATTTCCTATTCCTAGAGGCTGCTGACCACTTCATTATTTTGATGTGGTTGTATCAAGCAAAAAACTGCAAAATTACAGTCTAACTGTGTCGTCTCACGCATCAGAAATTTGACAACTGGTTTTAATCGGTACTAGACTGATATAATCTGCTAATCTTCATAGTCAACAATGCTGAAGTTAAAGAGGAAAATAGATATGTATTGCAAAACACCAGTTATCCAGGTATTTTAAGTTATAAAGTCATACAGCATGGAAACAGGCCCATCGGCCCAACTTGCCCATACCGACCAACACTAGATGACCCAGTGAAATGATCTGGAGCAGATAATCAAACCTGACTTCAAGATTGCTGTGTTGGATGTATAAAGTGAATAATTTTTTTAATTGATCCATCAGAAACATGAAGTCGAAAACATTTGTAAACGTAATCACGATCCAGAAACCACTGAAGCCTTTTGTTTTGCATTTGGCAAAATCGGGCATCAGTGCTTTTCTTACATTTAAAACTTTTTCCAACCTTAAGTCATAGTGTCATAGTCGTACAGCATGGAATAGGCCCTTTGGCCCAAATTGCCCATGCCGACCAACATGCCACATCTATACTGTTCCACCTGCCTGCATTTGGCCCATATCCCTCTAAACCTATCCCATTCATGTACCTGTTCAAATGGATTTTAATTTGAAGGAACTTTGCACAGGGTTTAAATATGTGAACACCATCAAGTTCAATTTATCTTACAGATAACAATGAAAATATTATAATTGCTGATTGCTAATTTCACATACCAAGAAGGACTTTCATTCACATAGTCTGGCTCATAACCGCTGGACAATTGGGGTGGAGGGGGGAAGGGGGACAAAAGGGGGAGTCGGTGTGCTTTGTCAGTGCCGTAGGTGGCTGCTATTTGTTTTCATTGTGTCTGCAAGCAAAGAATCTCACTGCTTAGTCACATGTAACAATAACGTTATTCCTATTCCTCCTAGATTATCATTTTAAACATTTATATTCAAATCTCCAGAATAGGATTTGAACCTATAACATTTTGACTTGTGGAGATGCTGTCAACTGAGCCACAACAACCATCCCTCTGAAGTCATTATCGGAGAAATAATTGGAAGATAAAAGTTGATTCAGACTTATTGACCTGTAATATTAACTCAGGGTTTCTCTCTCACAGGTGTTACATGGCCTGTTGAATATCTCCAACATTTTCTGTTTTTATGATGGTCGATGTAGGTGAATTTTGAAATTAGAATAGTCCGTGATGGGAAAAATCTCCCTGTGAAAAGCGTCAGACCAGAGGGCGTTAAAGTGAGAAGTTCACAGTTTAATGGAGTTGTGTGGGGCAAGTTGATTTGAATTGTGCAAAACCCAAAGTGTTGGAGGAACTTGGTGGGTCAGGCAACATCTGCGAAGGGAATGGACAGGTGACCTTTCAGGCCGGCATCCTTCTTCAGACCCAACCCGAAATGCCGTCTGTCCATGCCCTCTATAGTCGCTGCATGACCTGCTGAGTTCATCCAGCAATTTGTGTTTTGCTCAAGACTCCAGAATCTGCAGTTCCTTGACTCCTAGACTTATGCTGAGCTATTATATGACACAGATGTTCTGAGCGTTGGAAGATGCATCAGTCTCTTTTATAATACTGCACTCCATAGACGAGTTGTAGATTCCAGCGTAAAGCTACTTCTCCTATATTATGCCTGTCTGTCTTGCATAAGAGTAGCAACGTGATTAATTTGAATGGAAGTTCTCAAATCCATAGATTGGCTGGGAATAGGCAAGTTCAGTTGCCTGTATTTTAATTACTTTATTTCAATATGTTTAATTATTTCTGAGTGTTTTGACATACTTGACAACAGACTTTGAGGGATCTGAGGCTCTACGGCTTGGCAAGTGTTCTGGGGATGAGGCCTCAGCAGTTTGTTGTCTGAAGTCAACTTGTTGCTGATGCCTTCCTACATTTTGCTGGACTGCTTCTATATGTGGGACCAGGAGCATATTTGGCCCACCACATCCATCCTTGATACGCATGGGTTAGCAGGAACTGTGGGCAAAGAGTGTGGGCAGTAGGTCAACTCCAGCCCAACATAGCTCTTTGTTTTGTAATTTTCATCTTTTTGAAACAATTTAGATTGAAGAAACTTCATTAGCATATCATTGCACATAATAGAATTGGAAAACACCATGCACGTATATGTGTAAAGATATACAAACTCCAATAAATATGCAGAGATAAAGTAGCTTGCGTGTGTAAAGGGTAACAACATACCATTGTCAGTACATATGACAATTAAACACTCTTAACTCTCGAAAAATAAAGTGCTGGAAGACCTCAACATGTTAGGCAGCATCTGTGGAGGGAACGGACAGATGATGTTTTGAGTCAACCCCCTTCTGCACTCGCTGAGTTCCTCCAGCATGTTGCTTTTGCTGAAGATTCCAACATCTGCAGTCTCTTGTGTCTCCCTTATTTTTATGTTACATTTGACAGTTTTGGAAACGCAAAGTAATAAGATGACATTCCGTGACATAACAAACAATAGGTCAACAAGCAGGGGTTAGATTGATATCCTACACGATTGAAAAGCTTGTTTTATTTTGATTGTGTTTAACAAATCCCCCCTCACCCCCACCCCCACACACACATACATACATACCATTAAAAGCTACAAGGGTGGCAACCCAGTTCTAGTTTCATACTGGTACTCAAATGCATAAGGCTGAGGTCACTTCGTTGCTGTATACATTTTTGATTAAAAATAAGGTACAGTACTTGCAAATGGAATCCAATTCGCTGAACAATCATCACATATTTTGGCAAAGCAGCTGTATATAGTGACATAGCTTACAGAGTAAAACCCTCCATTTAATAACATAACAGGCAAAATGATGCATTCTGCTGTCTGTTCATATCTGGCGGTAACTTTTTACCTCAGTGGATAAGACTGTTCGGTGAACTTTTGTAACTGTCGGCGGCAAAACGTGGCGACACTTGTGTACTGCCAAGGTGAGGTCTGCTGTATGATTTTACTGGGTTGTGTACCAAACAAAACATTTATCTGTACCTAGGTATATGTGACAACAAAGTATCATTGAATTGAATTGACCTTCTTAGTCAAGTAGCTGGAATGTTTTGATTTCAAAATGTGTATTAGCGTTACATGTCCATACTGATACTTAAAAATGAGGAATTATCATGCAGTGTGGTGAGGAATGTAATGAAGACTTTAAACAAAAATCTTCTGAATAATTTTAAAGTTCAAGCAAAGGTTGATTTGCACAAACAACGTCCAATGGCGATCACCTATTAACAAATCGTGATTCGCTCCCTGATATCCTTGAAAAAAAATCACATCTTCCGAAAATGTAAAGCGTCTTTTCTCTTAAATGGAGTGCACTCTGTACATAATCCTCGGCATGTGGCTGGTTCATCCTCAGAAGCTTTGAGGTCCTTGTAGTCGTGCACTGATTAGAGTGTGACAGTTACTTGAGCCATATTCCCAACAGATGGGCCCCCCGAGATGTGGCCTCCAAGCAACATCTGGCCTGCCATCTCCACAGGACTTCCTGGACCAGGCCCGTGGTGAGTTAGACAGCCGTCAGACTGAGCCAACTGTTTCTTGGTCATCTTTCGCTCCTTAGCCCTTCGATTCTGGAACCAGATTTTTACCTGTGGAATCAAACGAAAACAATAAAACAATTAAGTCTTGGATGTGGACAGGTTGTTTCCACTAGTGGGGGAGTCTCGGACTGGAGGGCATACCCTCAGAATTAAAGGACGGTCCTTTAGGAAGGAGATAAGCAGGAATTTATTTAGTCAGAGGGTGGTGAATCCGTTGGATTCTTTGCCACAGAAGGCTGTGGACGCCAAATCCATAGATATTTTTAAGTCAAGTCAAGTCAATTTTATTTCTAAAGCACATTTAAAAACAACTCTTCTTGACCAAAGTGCTTTACATTGGCGCAGGTACTAACGTGCTAAAAACAGTGGTACATAGATCAACAATACATACATAGATACATACATACAGCGCTCCCACAGAGGACCTCAAGAAAGGCTTGAGAGTAGAAATAAGTTTTAAGTCTAGACTTAAAAGAGTCGATGGAGGGGGCAGTTCTGATGGGAAGAGGGATGCTGTTCCACAGTCTAGGAGCTGCAACCGCAAATGCGCTGTCGCCCCTGAGCTTATGCCTAGATCGCGGGATGTTCAGTAACCCCAAGTCGTCTGATCTGAGGGACCTGGAGGAGGTGAGGTGGGTAAGCAGATTTTTGATGTAAGTGGGGGCAGGCCCGTTAAGGGCTTTGTATACATAAAGAAGGAGCTTGAAATTGATACGGAACCACACAGGGAGCTCAGCAGAGAGGCCAGAAGTTCTGGGCCATTTTTAAGGCAGAGATAGATGGATTCTTGATTAGTATGGGTGCCAGGGGTTGTGGGGAGAAGGCAGGAGAATGGGCTTAGGAGGGAGAGGTAGATTGGCCCTGATTGAATGGCAGAGTCGACTTGATGGGCCGAATGGTCTAATTCTCCTCCTATCGCTTATGACCTCATAAAACATGACCTCAGCAACAATCAGTAGGTATTGTGCAGCAAGGAACTGCAGATGCTGGTTTACACTGAAGATAGACACAAAACGCTGGAGTAACTCAGTGGGACAAGCAGCATCCCTGGAGACAAGCAGCATCCCTGGAGAGAAAGAATGGGTGACGTTTTGGGTCAAGACCCTTCTTCAGACAAATTTTGTAAGATATTTTAGACAAAAAAGGCGATCTTGCATTTATTCAGTCCTGGGTTGTAATTGGGTATTGAACAGAAAGCAAAGAATGGGAATAAATGGATTGTTTGCAAGCTGGCAATTTCTGATTCATTGGGTATCACAGGGATCAAAAGGTTCTTGGGTCCCAACTATAAGTCTAGTTTGGTTTATTGTCACGTGTACCGGGGGACAGTGAAAAGCCTGTGTTGAGCGCTAACCAGTCTGAAGAAGGGTCTCCAGAGATGCTGCCTGTCCCGCTGAGTTACTCGGAGAGACAATATATGATTACAATGGAGCCATTTACATTGTACAGATACACGATATAAATAATCTGTATAACCCATGCAGTGTGAGGGAGGGGTCACAGCGCAAGTGGAATCTAAAATCTATACAATTCTGCCAACAACGGGGCAGAAATCTGTACCCAAACAATTGATGCTAACAAACCTGTCTTTCAGAGAGTCCAAGTATAGATGCCAGTTCAGCTTTTCTCTTGATTGTGATGTACCTGTTGTAGTGAAATTCCTTCTCCAGCTCAAGTCTCTGATGGTCTGTATAAACCACTCTGTATTTGTCTTTTGTCCGGGTTTTACCTGGAAAACGACGTTTAAACAGTAAACACACACATAAAAAGCGAATTCAAAACGACCAGATTGTGAAAGCCGGAGTCTTTCTTTCGTTGAACCATTTGATTTTTGGCCATTCGCCTGTCAGACGCTTTAATGGTATTTTCTAATCAGTGCGTACTAGTTTGGGGAGCCCAGTTTAATATTTCGATAGAGGAAGGTCGAGATAGAAGAGTTTCGTGTTTGCATATTCTGTTGTGCTGCTGCAAGTAAGAATGTCATTGTTCTGTCTGGGACATGTGACAATAAAACACTTGCAAAGTCTTGTAAAACTAGATTTCCCATTTCCAATAGTGTAGGGAGGAACTGCAGATGCTGGTTTAAACCGAAGATAGACACAAACTGCTGGAGTAACTCTGCGAGACAGGCAGCATCTCTGGAGAGAATGAATGGGTAAGATTTGGGCCGAGACCCTTCTTCAGATTGATGGGTCTCGACCCCAAACGGCACCCATTCCTTCTCTCCAGAGATGCTACCTGTCCAGATAGTTAGTTGATTGCCATCTTTATCTGATTTATCATAGCTGCCGATAATGGAATTGCTCGCATTTCAAACAACATTATTATGTTCTGCATTTGAAGAATGTAAATAAATAAAATTGCAATTCTTCGAGATACAGAATCACATTTAATCAGTGGAGGATATCAAGTAAAGTAATGTTCCACTGAAGCGCTCTGACGCGCATAATATTTTAAATGTGTAGGAAAGAACTGCAGCTGCTGGTTTAAACCGAGGATAGACACAGAATGCTGGAGTAACTCAGCGGGAGGGGCAGCATCTCTGGAGAAAATGAATAGGTGACGTTTCGGATCGAGACCCTTCTTCAGAGTTCTTATATTTTAAATCGTTTATATCGGTAGTAATATTTAAAAGGAACTCCCTTCTCGATACATACAATGCCCCACCTTTTTTTTTGCTAATAAACCAGTGATTTTGGTCATGGGATATTGACAGATACGGAATTTACAGCACATAGGGTTCGCCAAATTCGAATTTCTCCAGCAATCTAAGTTAAGCGTCTTGCTGTTAAACATGACCATTGCTTCTATAAGCAATGAATTCCCATCAAAGCTGTTTCCCAGATAAGTAAGTTCTCAAAACAAAATGTAGTTAGGTGTACAAAATGACACCACCGAAGTGTCATTTTCGGCAGCCCAGGTTTCTACGGACTCCACCATGTCCCACATTGAACAAAACACTCCTGTTCACATTAGTTCCCAATTGCCCAACGCTGAAACTTAATTTAAAGCAGAACTCCAGATTTTCATAAACAAAAACATGTATTATATTATTGGAAACTGATATTTTATTTACAAATATAACTGGCAAACACGGTATATAACTTGGGTACATTATTTTTGCATTATTATCATTACGTATTTGTTGTTTTTTATATACTGAACTTTAGTGTTTATTATGGGTTTTACAGAGTACTATGTTTAAATATCTGTTGTGCTGCTGCAAGTAAGAATTTCATTGCCCGGTTCGGGACAAAACATTCAGGATTTTTGAAATCTCAATCTAAATGCTTTATAGAATAGCGGGGGGAAAAAGGTCACCTCTCCTCAAAAGCTTTTACTTCTTGTAAACATTTGCAGTTCGTTAATCTAATCCCAGTAATTGGGAGATAGGAACAGACGACTCGATGAAGCACATACCCAGTTTGTGGACTATTTAACAACACCACATTCATATGATAAAACCAACAGACTCCATACAAAGAGCTACAAGCCAATTTTACAAAAGGTTGACTTTCTGGTAGCTGGATCACAGGACGATCTGTTTGATTTAGTTCGCATAAACAAGCAGCGGCGTCGACTTTCATCTTAAAGCATTTTTTTTTGCCTAAAAATAACATTGAAAACGTCAGCATTTACCTGAACACCCCCAGGCTCCTTGGCCGACAAATTCTTAAAGAGGGAACCACATATTTTTAAGGATTGTTATATGAGATCTGGTAGTATGTATATGTGATGGTTTACTTTCTAAATGTTGCAAACGGTAAGTTGGTTTCATTTATAGTGTGACCTATATTTGATATTTACTTAATTAATCTGGTAGTTTATACTAACTGACCACAACATCGATCGTTCTTTAAAAACAACACTTTTTCATAGACAATGGTATTTCGATAAATCCTCCCCAAATAAACCATTCAAGGGCATCTTCATGAAATATGAGTGCGTTGATACTAGCAATTTTCCTCAAAATAATACATCACGGTTTACTTACTGTAGTTAACAGCTATTTGAAGTGATTTAGAATGTAGAAAAGATTAGACCTTAATATTTGTAACTGTTTTCCTTTACATTGTGCCTTGCCTATTGAACGATTGTATTGTATATGCATATGCACATAGATGTGTGTGTGTGTGTACGTTGTATATAACGTATATATATATATATGGAAAGTAAATAGATTTTGTGATTGGTCTTAACATAACACATCCATACACACACACACACACCTGCACACCTGCACACACGCACACACATATTTACATAGATGTGTGTGTGTACGTATTATATATATATATATATATATATATATATAGTACGTATATAAGGGCACGTTATCTATATTGTACGTCTATAAGGATACACACATATATAATGTATATATATAGTGTATATATAAAGTTGTATATATATACACACGTGTATATATGTATATGTATGTATGCATCTGTTATGTTAAGATCAATCACATTTGTATTTATCCCACAAAATCTATTTACTTTCCATACCCTGTTTAATATTTAATGGTTTAAATGTTGTAAACGGTAAGTTGGTTCGTCACAAACAAACGAAATAGTTTTTTGGTTAATTTCGGGATATTCCTATAAACCATTAATAAAGGTTTTCAAATCTAGCATCGTTGATGAAACTTAGAAATAATTGGAATGTATGCCTGCACACTGGTCGCGGGTGCAGCATATTTGCATTTGAACAAGAAATGACCCGTCTTGGTGGTGTATCAAGGGTTAAAATTCAACAGGTTACACGAAGCCTATGTAAATATGACCTCGGTTTATAACGCGGCCATCCGCACGGGTATTATTCACCTTTGCAATAAAATTCAGGGACATTGCGAGCCAGACAATGCTGCGAGGACAAGATTCATTATTTATTGTGAAAATCGGCACTCTTTCCGGTAATATAAAGAGTCCATGTTCCCAGATAATGAGGAGTTAGGAAGCGTAACCGGGCGCATATCAAAGCGAAGAGAGTGTTGAAAGAGCATGCCGCCTGAATATGACAAATAACAATGTAGCGACTGAAGAAACGAGACCTCACAGCTCGTTTACAGGATGGCAAATTAGCATTACAACCGCGACCGGCGCCTGACTCCATTCCCACCTCCTGCAATTTGCATGGGATTCTAACACTGCTATCTCGAATAGGGGTCTCCATTAAATAAAACTGAAACCCAAAGTAGATCTGATTTCGCGGGACTCGATAGGTAATATTTATCTGGAACTACACTTATTGTGTTCAGTTGATACAAATTTGCTGCTGGCTAATGGCATACAGAGTTCAATTGATTTTATGCCATTAACATTTCTGTTGATTGAATACAAACCAACATCTCTATTTCTGGAGAGATACTTGTAGCCATTGAATACTACAAGGGGTGCATTTGGTCCACAGTGTGGGCATGTGCCTGGTGCCACCTGCAATGAGCGTTTCACTGTACCCCGGTACGCGTGGCAATAAACTAAACTGAGCTGAACTCAATTTTTTTTTCCCAAAAGCCTTTTCCAATCGCTGAATATTGCGAGGAGATCCGTGGAAGCTAGAGTGGGTTGAAACATGCTTGTGGAGTGCGGGAGGAGTCGTCACACCATAGTGTGACAACAGGATTAAGGTGGAGCCCTGCACGATGTGTAGGGATAACGTTGGCAGCTTGGGAGAAGTGACCCGGCTTTGTTCACACATATACACACACACACACACACATTCTATGTAATAACCTCTGTGTGACCTTCGAACAGGAGCTAGAGATGAAGCATTCTCTGCATTCGCCAGTTGCCTTCAAAACGCCAGGCTGCCCGGAGCTAACACCTTAAACCTCCTAGATAGACACAGAATGCTGGAGTAGCTCAGCGGGTCAGGCAGAGTCTCCGGAGAAAGAGAATAGGGTCGGGACCCCTCTTCAGACCCGACCCGAAACGTCACCCATCCCTTTTCCCCGGAGATGCTGCCTGGCCCGCTGAGTTACTCCAGCATATTATGTCTATCTTCGGTATAAACCAGCATCCGCAGTTCCTTCCTCCACCTTAAAACCTCCAGCTTTGTCAGTCTGATCGTTCATATTGGGACACTGATTTCCAATATTCCTCAGGAAACGAACTCAGTAGAGGCGTGTCATTTCACTGGCAGACGCCGACGTTTAGATAATATCGAAATAAATGCCAAATGCCATAAGCGATTGAAGGGCATCAACTTTGGTTAAGGTCTTTGAAGCTGATGGCATCTCAAACGATTACAATGTGTGTGATCTGTTTCTAGTTTCTTCCACTTTGTTCTAATTGGAGAAACCAATCTTACTTGAAATTCTCTGTGAATTGCATGTGAAATGTCGCTGGCATAAAGCTAGCTGTCACCAAATGGACATTAATGACTGGTAAACTGATTTCAAATGATAATAATTGATTTCAAGTATTTTCCAATCATCCGAAGCGCCTTCGCTGAGAACACGTTTGAAGGACGGCTCAGTGTAGTATTCTCAACCTTATACGATACAGTATCCAAGACCGCGAGATATGTCCACCTACATTTGTTGGAGAGAGGGTGGTGGGAATAGGGAACGAGCTATCAGAGGAGGTACATAAGACACGAAATGCTGGATTAATTCAGTAGGTCAGGCAGCATCTCTGGAGAGGAGGAAGTTGAGGCAGGTACAATAAAAACATTTGAAAGACACATGGATCGGTTGAAATAGATATGAGCCCAAACGCGGGCAAATGGGACTAACTTACATGGGGGCTAAAGGGCAGAGTGCTAGGGTGACTCAGCAGGTCAGGCAGCTCCTCTGGAGAACATGGATACTGTAGGTGACGTTTCGGGTCGGGACCCTTCTTTAGATGGGACATCTTGGTTGGCATGGACTAGCTGGGCAGAAGGGCCTGATTTAGTGCCGTAAGATTCTATAACATGATCAACATCTGACTGGCTAACTCTTGTCAAAAATATTGTGGGAAACACGATGAAGGATTCGTTCCACGCGGTTGGGCAAGATTTCTTAGACGGGCTTGACCCACATACTGGCAGTTCCCCCTCATCATTAAAGTAATTTGCCGACCTTTACGCGGAACGAAACACTCCTTTCACACGCAGACATTGACAGCCAGCATCTGATAGGCGTTTAAAGACGCAAAATGCTGGAGTAGCTCAGCGGGCTAGGCAGCATCTCTGGAGGAAAGGAATGGGTAACGTTTTGGATCGAGACCCTTTGAAACGTCGCCTATCCATTTCCTCCAGAGATGTTGTTTGGGCTCACTGAGTTACTCCAGCATCTTTTGTCTATCTTCGGTAACCAGCATCTGCAGTCCCTTCTTACACATTTAGGCTGAAAGGTGTTTAGAGCATTTCATAGTTCGCAGGAAGACACAAAATGCTGGAGTAACTCAGCGGGACAGGCAGCATCTCTGGAGAGAAGGAATGGGTGACGTTTCGGGCCGAGACCCTTGTTCGCCTTGTAATGTTGTTTCCTTGTCACTGTTCTATCTGTCTAATGTAACGCTAGCCTCAACGGTTCCATTCAATCCAATTGATCGCATGGACGGCTCTATCCCGACACAGCACCCAGTAACAATTACGATGCAATTTGGATCAACATCATTAACCTGCCAATAACTTCATTTCTTGTTAAACCAACGTCAAGAATCCTGAACTGCCAGAAAGGCAACCATATTAGCCAAACCAGAGTGGGGGGGGGGGGAAGACTAATTATTCCCTCCTCGGAAAGACCAAGCGCTTGATCTTGCCACTGGAGATTTAGAACACAACCAATAACCAACCAACTGCTGGAAAATAATAACGGAACAGCGACTGTAAAACTGTTACAGACCATCGAGTCTCCACCCCGCAGAAGAGATGTGAAGAAATGCCTATAAAAGTCCAAAAGAAGCACGAGACATTCTGTAAAGCAAATAATCAACTCTGGACTCTACCCAGATTCGAACCAGCATCGCCCTTGGATAGTTTTCAGTGTCGATGAAAGCAAAGGGCCAATACTACAACTTTCTATAAGAAAGAAGTGCCGCTGTGTTGACACTTTTAAATAAGATCTCCTTGTTTATTTCAAGCGTTAAGTCACTTGATTATTGCAACTGCACACAGCAATTGACATTGCAATGTCCCTCGCGTCGTTCCTATCATTTAACACCTAGTCGTTTGACTTGTAAACACAACCTGCAGAAGTTAGGAGAGAGCTGCTTACCTGCTGCAGAGATCTGCGTCGTTTTCTTCATCCATTCATATGGATTGCGCCTTTGACTGTTGGGGGACGTTTGTCCCACTGAGATGGAATCTAAGGGAGGGAGGATCCCTGCGGATGTTGGGGTCATGGCATTGTAGTCGGGCGAACTGTAGGAAACCTGGCCCGGGGAAGAGTTGCTTATCTGGACCGGTACTGTGTTCGATGGGCCCGGCCCATAGGAACTCCAATCCTCCCTCGGTGGACCATAAGGAGAGGTCCAAGACACCGAGCTTTGGGGGAGGTGATCCACGTTGGGTACATGATAGCCGGCGTACTCCGAATACTGCGAGGGCGAAACAAAGTTCTGTGCGGACAGATTGATGCTCGATCGTCTAACTGACCCCGGGTACATGCTTACTTCTTTATCCAATATGTAGCCCACGTACATGGCCAGGGTTAGGCTTCACACGCATGCTGCAGCCAGATGCGGCTCTGCGACCCGACTGCCACTGGTCTGCTGAGGCTCATACTGAACTGGCCCCTGTCGCACACGATTAACCATTGTTTTACAGGACCCTGCTACCGATGGCCCCACCAAAGGCACCGCCACGTCATGTGCAACGCCTGGACACCCATTTACATACAAATAAGAACCGACGTTGATCTGGCGAAACCCCACCTTTCTGCCTCTTGCCAAGAGATATATCTATCCATCTCGTGGAGGAAGGAACTGCAGATGCTGGTTTAAACCGAAGATAAGACGCAAAAAGCTGTAGAAGGGTCTCGACCCGAAACCTTCTCTCCAGAGATGCTGCCTGTCCCGCTGAGTTACTCCAGCTTTTTTTGTGTGTATCTATCCATCAGCTCCAAGTTTTATTTAGATATAAATCACGCGTGATTATTTACGGACTAGTCTGGAGCACTTACAAGCTGAGAAGATTTACGAGGAATTTGCCAGGACTCGAGGGCCTGAGCAACAGGGAGAGGTTGGGGCAGGCTGGGACCCTATTCTTTGGAGCGCAGGAGGATGAGGGGTGATTGATCTGAATTTCCCCTGAATAAGGGATTAATAAAGTATTGATAAGTATTAATACAGTCTGAAGAAGGGTCTCGACCCGGAACGTCGCCTATCTCCTTCGCTCTTTAGATGCTGCTGCACCCGCTGAGTTTCTCCAGCCATTTGTGTACCCTTAATAAAGTATTTGTTATGTTATGTTTTAGAGGCGTACACAATAATGAGGGGAATAGATCGGGTAGACGCACAGAGTCTCTTGCCCAGCGCAGGGGAATGAAGAACCACAGGACATAGGTTTAAGGGGAGGGGAGGAAAGATTTAATAGGAACCTGAGGTCTAACTTTTACACACAAAGGGTGGTGGGTGTATGGAACGAGCTGCCGGAGGAGGTAGTTGAGGCAGGGACTATCCCTACATTTAAGAAGCAGTTAGACAGGTACATGGATAGGACAGGTTTGGAGCGATATGGATCAAATTCTTACCAATCCATAAAACATTTCACCATGGTTGATGTTGAAGTTTCTGGACGTTCTGTAACAGGTTGCTTTACCTTTTGTGGGCACTTCCAAGCAGATGGGAACAGTGAACTATCAAAGCGAGAGGTTACAGATATCAGGGAAGACTAGGAAGGAACTGCAGATGCTGGTTCAAACCGAAGATAGACACAAAACGCTGGAGTAACTCAATGGGACAGGCAGCATCTCCGGAGAACGTGGATGAGACATCTCGGGTCGGAACCTTTCTTTTTCTCCGGAGATGCTGCCTGACACGCTGAGTTACTCAAGCATTTTGTGTCTATCTTCAATTCATGTTGCTTCCTTCCTTTTGAATCCACAGCCTTCAATCGTTAGGACGCCTCTTATGTGGCACTTGATCAAATGCCTCTTGCAAGTCCATATATACCCCACCAGCCGCATTCCTCTCAAGAACCTTCTCTGTTACTTAATCTGCCAGACATTAAGTTATTTTAAGGAATCTGTTCAGGTAATTACAAATGATAGATAGACACAATAACCTGGAGTAACTCAGCGAGTCAGACAACACCTTTGGAGAGAAGGAATAGTTGACGTTTTGGGTTGAGACGCTTCTTCAGACTAAGTCAGGGGAAAGGGAAATGAGAGATATACTATACGATACAATAATACAATACAATACAATAATACTTTATTAGCCAAGTATGTTTTGCAACATACAAGGAATTTCATTTGCCAAGTCAGTCATACAAATAAAAAGCAACTGAACACACAAAATACATTTTAACATAAACATCCACCACAGTGACTCCTCCACATTCCTCACTGTGATGGAAGGCGAAAAAATGGTGATATAGAGAGATAGAAAATATATGTTCCTGATTTCTTATTCCAAAAAGTTCCGCATCGCGGAGGATAAATCACTGGTCTGTTATTACCTACTTTATTCAATAGACAATAGACAATAGGTGCAGGAGTAGGCTATTTGTCCTACTCCGCCATTCAATATTATCATGGCTGATCATCCCCAATCAGTACCCCGTTCCTGCCTTCTCCCCATATCCCCTGACCCCACTACCTTTAAGAGCCCTATCTAGCCCTCTCTTGAAAGTATCCAGAGAACCGGCCTCCACCGCCCTCTGAGGCAGAGAATTCCACAGACTCACAACTCTGTGTATGGACCATAGCATTACCTTTACTACATGCCAATTTTAACTCCTGATTCAACTTGCACCCTATATCCAGGCTTCTGATTGTGGGCCTGTAGATAAGTCCCGTTAGGGTCTTTTTACCCCTACAATTCCTTAGTTCTATCCATACTCATATTCCTGCATTCTTTTTGAACACTGTTGAAAATATTTCAGCTCTTTATTATATCTATTTGACCATAATAATCTGTGAGTATAGAGATCGGGATGTCATGTTAGATAGACAAAAGTGCTGGAGAAACTCAGCGGGTGCAGCAGTTTCTATGGAGGAAGGAAATAGGCAACGTGATGTTGCTCCATACTCCATAGATGCTGCTGCACCCGCTGAGTTTCTCCAGCACTTTTGTCTACCTTCGATTTTCCAGCATCTGCAGTTCCTTCTTCAAAACGGGATGTCATGTTACAGTTGTACAAGACATTGGTGTGGCCACCACCAATGCAATATTGTGTTCAGTATTGGTCATCCTGCTATAAGAAAGATACTGTTAAGCTGGAAAGAGTGCAGAGAAGATTTACGAGCAAGTTTCCAGGCCTTGAGAGCCTGAGCTTCAGGGAGAGGTTGAGCAGGCTAGGACTTTATTTCTTGGAGCACAGGAGGATGAGGTGTGCTCTTATAGAGGTGTAAAAGATCATGAGAGGAATTGAATAGGTAGATGATGAGTCTTTTAGACAATAAACAATAGACAATAAGTGCAGGAGTAGGCCATTCGGCCCTTCGAGTCAGCACCACCATTCAATGTGATCATGGCTGATCATCCCCAATCAGTACCCCGTTCCTGCCTTCTCCCCATATCCCCTGACTCCGCTATTTTTAAGAGCCCAATCTAGCTCTTGAAAGCATCTAGAGAACCTGCATCCACCGCCCTCTGAGGCAGAGAATTCCACAGACTCACCACTCTCTGTGAGAAAAAGTGTTTCCTCGTCTCCATTCTAAATGGCTTACTCTTTATTCTTAAACTGTGGCCCCTGGTTCTGGACTCCCCCCAACATCGGGAACATGTTTCCTGCCTCTAGCGTGTCCAAACCCTTAACAATCTTATATGTTTCAATGAGATATCCTCTCATCCTTCTAAACTCCAGAGTGTACAAGCCCAGCTGCTCCATTCTCTCTGCATATGACAGTCCCGCCATCCCGGGAATTAACCTTGTAAACCTACGCTGCACTCCCTCAATAGCAAGAATGTCCTTCCTCAAATTTGGGGACCAAAACTGCACACAATACTTCAGGTGTGTTCTCACTAGGGCTCTGTACAACCTTCGGACTTAAAATAGTATTTTAAGGTTAATGATGAGTAGGGGGATGCAGAGGAAGAGGACATAGCTTGAAGTTGAGGGAGGAAAGAGTTAATAGGGACCTGAGCGGCACCTTTTTCACATAAGAGGGTGGTGGGTATATGG
This sequence comes from Okamejei kenojei, assembly GCA_035221665.1. NCBI lineage: Eukaryota > Metazoa > Chordata > Chondrichthyes > Rajiformes > Rajidae > Okamejei > Okamejei kenojei. Next base: position 62,279,969 of record CM069143.1, on the reverse strand, counting down.
AACAAGCTGGCAGAGGAAGTTGTTGAGGCAGGTACTATAACAGTTAGTGACATTTAGACAGGTACAGAGATAGGAAATGTTTAGAGGGATATGCGTTAAATGGTGGCTATTGGGACTAGTGTAGATGGGGCATATTGGTTGGTATGGGCAAGTTGGGCTGAAGTGCCTTTTCCCATAACTCTATGAATAAAATAAAAAGGTCTAACAAATTGGTCAGTCCAATAAATTGCTGGAGGAACTCAGCGGGCCAGGTAGTAGCTGGGATGCAAACAGAAGTCTGAAAACAGGCTCCAACCCATCCGTCCATTCCCTCCACAGATGCTGCCCGACCCAATGAGTTCCTCCAACATGTTTCGCCTTATGCTCAAGGCTCCAGTATCGAGTTGACTGTGTGGCTCCACATCGGTTGAATGTTTCGATGACAATTTCCCATTCATGACTAATCGATTAAAAAAAAAACAACTGCAGAGGCAGGAGGCAACTAGTTTCTGGATCTGAAGAGTAGGAACCTGAAGGCGATCAGGCGTCTGATTCAACTCACGAGCAAAACACAGAGTGCTGGAGAAACTCAGCGGGTCAGGAAGCATCTGTGTAGAAAATGGACAGACGACGTTTGTCCATTCTTCAGACCCTTTAGATTCAATTCACGAAACTTGTCAAGAAATCATCCAGCATTCTTATCGAACAATAAGACCGAAGATCCGGCAGTTTTGTTTTTATTTTACGGGTTAAACACTTTAAACGATAGCAAGCTTTCCTTGGGTATGAAGGAACTGCAGATGCTGGTATATACCGAATATAGACACAACATGCCGGAGTAACTCAGCGTGTTACCAAGTGTCACAGGAACTCAGCAGGCATCGTCTCTGGAGAGAATGGACAGGCGACGTTTGGGGTTGGGACCCTCCTTCAGACTGCTTCCCTCGTCCAGTTTGGACACTCCAGTCGCGGAGCTGTGCAATGTTTTGGACGCCGCCAAGTGCGACCTGTGGTTTTGGCGAAGAGAGACACACACACAAAAAAAAAGCTGGAGTTAACTCAGCGGGTCGGGCAGCATCTCCGGAGAGAAGGAACAGGTGACGATTCGGGTCGAGAGACTTTTTTTTCCCGACTGAGAGTCAGGGGAGAGGGGAAGGAGAGATGTAGACAGTACAGAAGGTTTGGCGAAGACTGTACGAAGACTGGCGCCGGCCGCTACGACCGCAAAGTCGCCGAGGTTTCCGTGGGATGTAACGATCTCAAGCTGCCTTCAAAAATACCAATTGAAACCTGTATTAAATGAGGCCATAAGCTTTATGTTTACATTTTGTCACAAAATCACAATGAATTGCCGTGGGTGGAATCCTGGTTAGAACACAAAATGCTGGAGTAACTCAGCGGGACAGGCAGCGTCTCTGGAGAGAAGGGATGGGTGATGTTTCGGGTCGAGACCCTTCTGAAATCAGTCTGAAGAAGGGTACTCATTCGGCCTTTCATGTCTGCTATTTTCTGTTCCGCTGAAGCGAAGCAAGAATGTCATTGTCCTATCTGGGACACACGACAATGAACTCTCTTGACTTGACTTAACCCGAAACGTCGCCCATCCCGTCTCTCCAGAGAAGCTGCCTGTCCCGGTGAGTTACTCCAGCGTTTTGTGTCTACCCATTCCATCTTTTTTTGTCTCCCTTCTTAAGTTTAGCCACCTGTTTGGTTTGGATGAGAGCAAGAGCGCGGAAACTGGCCCTTTGGAGTGTGGGAGGAAAGCGGGGGCACCCGGAGAAAACCCACGCAGGTCACAAGGAGAACGGACACACTTCCTGCTGCTGGGATTGACCCGGCATCTAAGGCAGCAACTCTACCGAGGCACGTTAGATCTGGAGGACATGGAGAGGCGACACAAAGTGCTGCAGTGATGGCCAACGACCATAGAGGCTCTGAAGAAGGGTTTCGGCCCGAAACGTCGCCTATCTCCTTCGCTCCTTAGATGCTGCTGCACCCGCTGAGTTTCTCCAGCTTTTTTGTGTACCATCATAGAGGTTTTGTCTGAAACACCCGTTACTAGTACTTTTAGGTAACGTGTTGTTGGTCTTTAACCAAGGGAAAGAGATGATTTCATTCAAGGGTTTTCAGGTTGTTCTGCCGACGAGTTGATAAATGGACCTGACTCAACACAGCTATTCATCGTACCAATACGCTTTCTCCTCTCAAGGCAAAACATTTTTTTAAAATAGTCACATTTGTTGAATAGGTTGCAGGTGAAAGGAAATGTGTATCTGATCGGCGGCTTCACTTTCAATCTGAATTTTAATGTTCCTCTTCTATGGCGTCGCTCTTCAAGGGGACAGCTTTACCCAGATGCAACGCCGCCTTTCCCTGAATCCATGCCCCGATAGGATGAGCGTACCCCTTGCTGTAACAGTCAGAGGCGATTGTGGAAGGAATGGGACTGGGACATGGAATGTTCCCCAACTGTTCCTCGGGCCACGCCGTTCATTCTGTATTTCCAGTCGTCCTTCCACAAAGCAGCGTGCCAACATTTATTTTCAGGGTTAATTCATAAATTCCTAAGTTCCAGGAGCAGAATTGAACCATTCGGCCCTTCAAGTCAACTCCGCCACTCAACCATGGCTGATCGACCTTTCCCTCCCAGCCCCATTCTCCCGCCTTCGCCCCATAACTCCTGACACCCCTACTAATCAAGAATTTGTCAATCTATGCCTTAGAAATACCCATTGACTTGGCCTCCACATCCTTATGTGACAACGAATTCCACAGATTCACCACCCTTTGACTAAAGAAATTCCTTATCATCTCCTTTCTGAAGGTACACCGTTTTATTCTGAGGCTAAGGCCTCTGGGCCTGGACTCTCCCACCAGTGGAAACATCCTCTCCACATCCACTCTATCCCCGAGCTCTCACTAATCACGAAATTTAATTGAAGGCCTTTAATTTCTAATGCTCTTCCCCCCCCCTTACCAACTCATTACTCTCGTTCTGTAGCCAAAGCCTGCCCTGTTTATTCTCAACACCACCGCTAATGTTCATGCCACCCGTGAACATCCTATGGTACCTCCTCCATTCATAACTAAATTGTTAACCTATATCTTTTGGAACTAGGAGTGCAGGTACATGGTTCCTTGAAAGTGGAGTCACAGGTAGATATGGTGGTCAAAAAGGCTTTCATGAGTGAGAGTATTGAGGAGAGAAGTGGGGAGGTCATGCTGCAGTTGTATAAGTCGTTGGTGAGGCCGCATTTAGAATATTGTCTTCAGTTCTGGGCACCATGTTATAGGAAAGACATCATCAAGCTGGAAAGGGTTCAGGGAAGATTTACTTGGATCTTGCCGGGACTAGAGGGTCTGAGCTATAGGAAGACTATAGGAATGGGTCTCTATTCCTTGGAGCGCAGGTGGATGAGGGATGATCTTATAGAGATGTACAAGACGAGGGATAGGTCGTGGAGATGCACAGCATAGGAGGGAACTGCAGCTGCAGGTTTAAACCAAAGATAGACATAAAAAGCTGGAGTAACTCAGCAGATCAGGCAGCATCTTTGGAGAGAAGGAATGGGTGACCTCTCCAGAGATGCTATCTTTTTGTGTCTACCTTCGGGTAGATGCACAGAGTCTCTTTCCCAGAGTAGGTGGATCGAGGACCAGAGGACATAGGTTTAAGGTGAAGAGGAAGCGATTTAATAGGAATCTGAGGGGTATCATTTTCACACAAAGAATGGTGGGTGTATGGAACAAGCTGCCAGAGGAGGTGGTTGAGGCTGAAACTATCATAACATTTAAGAAACAGACAGGTACATGGCTAGGACACGTTTCGAGGGATATGGACCAAGTGAAGGCAGGTGGGACTAGTGTAGCTGGGACCAAGTTAGGCCAATAGGCCTGTTTCCAAGCCGTAACACTCTATGACTCTATGACTAAGCGAAGTTACCAGATGTAGAGTCATAGAGTGATACAGTGTGGAGACAGGCCCTTCAGCCCTACTTGCACACACCAACCAACATGTCCCATCCACACTAATGCCATCTGCATGTGTTTGGCCCATATCCCTTTAAATCCCTCCTATCCATGTACCTGTCTAATTGTTTCTGAAACATTGCAATAGTCCTTGCCTCAACTAGCTCCTCCGGTAGCTTGTTCCATACACCCACCAGCCCTTGTGTGAAAAATTACTCCTCAGATTCCTATTACATCTTTCCTCCTTCATCTTAAACCTATGTCCCCCTGGATCTCCACTCCCCTACTCTGGGCAAAAGACTCTGTGCATCTACCCGATCTATTCCTCTCATGATTTTATACACCTCTATAAGTTCACATCTCATCCTCCTGCACTCCAAGGAATAGAGTCCCAGCCTGCTCAACCTCTCCCTGGAGCTCAGACACTCGAGTCCGGGTGACATCCTCGTTAATCTCCCCTGCACACATTCCAGCTTGACAGCATCTATCCTGTAACACAGTGCCCAGCGCTGAACACAATACTCCAAACGTAGCCTCAACAATGTTTTATACAACCGCATTATGACCTCTCGACTTCTATACTCAATGCTCTGACTGATGAAGGCCAAAGTGCCAAAAGCCTTCTTGACCACCCTATCTACCTGTGAATCTACCTTCAAGGAACCATGTACCTGCACTCCTAGATCCCTCTGCCCTACAACACTCCCCAGCATCTGCAGTTCCTTCCTACAGTCTATGCTTACTGATACACTTGGCTATATCTTTTGAAAAAAATAATTCACATTAATGATATTGGACCATGTTTGGGTCTGAAGAAGGATCCACTCAGCAAAGGATTCCAGTTGCGCACATCAACAATGAAATCCCTAGGAAAGGGCTGCAGATGCTGGTTTATATGCTGGAGTAACTCAGCGGGACAGGCAGCATCTCTGGAGAGAAGGAATGGGTGACGTTTCGGGTCGAGACCCTTCTTCAGGCTCAATTACAGTGTTTCAAGAGCCAAACTAATTTAACTGGAGGGAATTCAAGAGTCCTATCTAGTTCTCTCTTGAACGTTTCCAGAGAACCGGCCTCCACCGCCCTCTGAGGCAGAGAATTCCACAGACTCACAACTTTCTGTGTGTCTCCAATGAGGGGGATAGAAGTTCAGGGTTGCTCTTTAGTTGTTGGTAGGATGGTTCAGTTGCCTGATAACAGTTCTCCAAGTTAAACTAATCTCCTCTGCCTGCACGTGACCCATATCCCTCCATTCGCTGCTTGTCCATATGCTTATCCAAGTGCCTCAGAAATGCCACTATCATACCTGCCTCCACCACCACTCCCAGTATTGCCTTCCAGACACTCATCATTAGAGCCAGCATTTTGCAATAAAGGCCACGTGCAGTTTCATGCCCTTTTTGATGATTTCAGGAAGATAATGTCTTTTTCACTAAGTCACTTTTATTTCTATAGCACATTTAAAAAACAACTCTCGTTGACCAAAGTGCTTTACATTGGTGGAGGTACTAACGTTATACAACAGTGGTTCATAGATTAAGTACATACATAAATAAATACATATAGTCCTCACTCAGAGGACGTCAAGAACGGCTTGAGAGTAAAGATGAGTTTTAAGTCTCGACTTAAGAGAGTTGATGGAGCGGGCAGTTCTGATGGGAAGAGGGACGCTGTTCCACAGTCTAGGAGCTGCAACCGCAAAGGTGCGGTCGCCCCTGACCTTATGCCTAGACCGCGGGATGTTCAGCAACCCCAAGTCGGCCGATCTGAGGGACCTGGAGGTGGCGTGGTGGGTGAGCAGACTTTTGATGTAGGTGGGGGCAAGCCCGTTAAGGGCTTTGTAAACATAAAGAAGGATCATGAAATTTATTTGGAACCGCACAGGGAGCCAGTGGAGAGAGGCCAGGATCGGGGTGATGTGGTCCCTTTTTCGGGTGCCCGTCAGGAGTCTCGCTGCGGTGTTTTGGACCAGTTGCAGGCGGAACAGGGAAGATTGGCTGATGCCAGTGTAAAGGGAGTTGCAATAATCTAGGCGGGAGGAGATAAATGTATGGATGATCTTTTCGAGGTCATCAAACTGGAGGAATTGTTTTATTTTAGCTATCGTCCGAAGCTGGAAGAAGCTAGCTTTTACCACGGCATTGACTTGTTTGTCAAACTTCAGTGCTGAGTCAAATATCACGCCAAGGTTTTTGACGTGAGGTTTGAGTAATGGGGTAAGGCTTCCAAGGCTGCCTGCTATCATTTTGATTGAGTCCGAGGGGCTGAGAAGGATGACCTCAGACTTACTCTTGTTTAGTTGGAGGAAGTTCTGGGCCATCCAGCACTTTATATCCTCGAGGCAGTGGATAAGGTTAAGCAGATTTGATTGTTTTTTGGGCTTCAGGGGGAGATACAGTTGTGTATCGTCTGCGTAGCAATGGAAGGAAATGCCGTGCCTTTCAATGACTTGGCCTAAGGGGAGCATATACAGGGAGAAGGGAATGGGGCCAAGGATGGAACCTTGTGGAACCCCACAGCACAGGCTAGCTGGGGAGGAGAAAGAGTTGTCTATGTTAGCCGAGAAACTCCTACCTTTGAGGTAGGAGATGAGCCAGCTCAAGGCAGTGCCATCAATACCAACCCCGTACCGGAGACGGTCAAGTAGGATGGTGTGGGCGACTGTGTCAAATGTTGCGCTGAGGTCAAGAAGGAGCAGGATTGCACAGTCGCCGGAGTCAACGGTGAGCAGTAAGTCATTATGTACCTTCAGCAAGGCAGACTCTGTGCTGTGGTGAGCCCTGAAACCTGATTGGAAAGTTTGCAAAATAGTATTTTGGTGAAGGTAAGGCATAAGTTGACTGAAAATTACCTTTTCAAGGAATTTTTGAAAGGAAAGGCAGTTTTGAAATAGGTCTGTAGTTGCTTGGCAAGGTGGGGTCGAGGTTAGGTATTTTCAGGAGGGGCTGGACCACCGCATGCTTGAAATAGGTAGGTACAGTGCCAGTGGCCAGAGAACTGTTGAAGATGGCGAGGATACCTGGACCGGCTATTGTAATGACATCCTTCAGAAGGGCAGAAGGGACAATGTCGCGGGGGCAGGTCGTAGGTTTCATGGTGGTGACCAGCTTTACAAGGGAGGGTAGAGCAACAGGTTGGAAAGAGTCTAATTTTGAAGAACAGACCAATGAGACAGCCAGGTCACGGATGGGAGGGGAAATATTCTATCTAATGTTCTTAACTTTGCTGGTGAAAAATGTAGTAAATTCCTCGCACTTAGCAGGGGACCCGGTTAAGCTGGTGCTGGGGGCAGGACATATGATGGAGGTGATGGTGCTAAGAAGGACCTTCGAGTTATGAGCGTTTTTGGAATTAAGGGCGGAAAAGTATTAGGCCTAAAAAGGTCTAAATCAGCCTTTTTTTGACGTTTTAACGTAACTTACAAGAAATTTACACCACCGGGGCGAAACCCGGCTGTAAGTGGGCGTTAAGTGGTGATTGGAGAGGGGTCCGTGGGAAAGGGTCCAGTCTTTGCAAACTAGACTCATGCTTTAAGTAGCTGTGGTGGTGATTGGGGAGGAGTAGGTGGGGAAGGGTCCAGTCTTTCCAAACTGAAGTCAAGCAGTGAGTAGGTGTGAAGTGTTGGTTGGGGTTGGGATGTGGGGGTACGAGGGTTACCCCCACACCCCAGGGTTAAGTTCCTGTTTATCGAACCTGCAGTAGAACTCGTTCAGGTCATTGGTCAGCTGACGATTGTCCAAGGAGCGGGGGGGGGGGGGTTTCCTCTTGTAGCTTGTGATTTCTTGCAAGCCCTTCCACGCTGAAGAAGACTCATTTGCTGAGAACTTGCTCCTCAACTTCTCAGAGTACCTTTCCTTGGCAGCTCTGATTCCTCTTCTTAGCTTGTACTTGGCCTGCCTGTAGAGGTCTGCATCCCCGCTCCTGTAGGATCTACCCCGGCAAGCGTCAAAATGCCTAAAGTCAAGTCAACGCCTTGTAAAAAACTGACCGATTTGGTGAGAGTGTACGGGAGTGATATATTCTCTACAGACAACTGTGTGCTGTTTTGCAAAGCATGTGAGAAAGCAGTGAATCATGAGAAGAAATATTTTGTCTCCCAGCATGTACAGACAGCTAAACACAAGTCGGCGGCAGAGAAACTGAAGGTAGGAAATACGCAAGCTTGTCTCCTCACAATATTTACTGCTGGCTCCAGTCGCAAATCTGAGTTTTCGAGTGATCTGTGCAACGCATTCATTGATGCTGGAATTCCACTGTGGAAATTGGAAAACAAATCTCTTAGAGGTGTTTTGCGAAATACACAGCGGAACATGTACCAAGCGAGTCATCATTACGGAAACATTATGCTGGCAGCAACTTCAACAATGTTGTGCAGAAAATTAGAGATGAAGTTGCATGCAACAAAATATGGATCTCAATAGATGAGACAACTGATGCTGTGGGGAGATTCGGTGCCAATGTGGTCATTGGTACACTGGAGGCAGGTCAACCATCAAAGGAGTATTTCTTGACATAGGAAGTACTGGAGAATTCAAAGAGCTCAACTATTGTTCAGTTGTTTTCATCTTCACTTGCTGTACTTTGTACTTAAAGTTCCTGGCGATGTAGGTGAAGACATACAAGGAAAATGTGAGAGGGTGATTTTAGCTAACCAAGATCATGAAGAAATACAAAACAAAGGTAAAGTTCTCAAAGGTAGTTGTAATGCACAAGATATCGACATGAATGTAGAGTTTGTAGCTTGTTTCATGTATGCACCAGTGACCTCAGCTGGGGTAGAAATAAGTTTTTCACAAGTGAAGCATATTCTGTCTGACAGACGGCATAGTTTAAGTAAGTAAGTAAGTTTAAGTAAGTTTAACACCAGATAATTTGAAAAATGCTGGAACCTGGCAACTTTGGTCATTTAATGTAGTATACATTTATAATTAGCATTTTTAACCATATTTTGGTGATGGAAATAAATGACTAAGCATTTGTTGTCAATAAATGCCTTTGTCGTGCCTTTTTTGTAATTTTATTATGTCTTTTTGCCTGCCTATTTCAGAGATTTTTAATGCCTAAAACTTCCTGGCTCTACTCATCGCCCTCTGTGTGGTTTAATATAAAGTCGTAAATCTTTCTGTAAGAGTCCTTGGAGTGAATGAAACCAAAACGCTGAATGAAGATAAGCAAAACTTGAAATAAAATTTATTTTGCCAGTGAAAATCTAAAAACAAATGAGTGAAAACACAGCCATAAATTGTTTCCAATAGAAATATCAAAGAAAATAGAAATATGAACCTACATTTATTTCCTTTAAGGGTTACACAAGAAGCTGGAGAAACTCAGCGGGTGCAGCAGCATCTAAGGAGCGAAGGAGATAGGCGACGTTTCGGGTCGAGACCCTTCTTCAGACTGGTCAGGGATCAGGGAAACGAGAGATATAGACGGTGATGTGGAGAGATAAAGAACAATGAATGAAAGATATGCAAAAAAGTATCGATGATAAAGGGAACAAGCCATTGTAAGCTGTTTGTGGTGTGAAAATGAGAAGCTAGTGCGACTAGGGTGGGGGAGGGAGATAGAGATAGAGGGAATGCCAGGGCCCGAGGGCTGAGGGAGAGGTGGGAAGGGGAGGAGACAGCAAGGGTTAACAGAATTGGGAAAATTCAATGTTCAAGCCCAGAGGATGCAGACACCCCAAGCAGAATATGAGGTGCTGTTCCTCCAACTTGCGGTGTTGCTCACTCTGGCCATGGAGGAGGCCCAGGACCGAGAGGTCGGATACCGAATGGGAGGGGGAGTTGAAGTGCCGAGCCACCGGGAGGTCGGGTTGGTTATTGAGGACCGAGCAAAATTTCCTTTAAGCCACTGATCTTTGACATTTGACAGTTTTCCTTTACTGTGGCAACTCACTTTGTGGACTCTCTCGCCACCAAGTGGTGACACGAGATCACTGCAGAAAAGATTTACAAAGAGCTTCAGAAAAACTCTGAAGGATCCCAAACCCAAAATGTCTCCTGTTCATTTCCCCTTTGTGTTTTTGCTCATCATTTCAGCATCTGCAGTTCCTTGAGTCACCAAACAAAAATCCATTAAGAAAATTCATTTCAAATGTGTTTTGGTGGGTGTGCAGAATAACGCAGTCCGAAGAAGGGTCTCGACCCGAAACGTCTCCAGAGATGCTGCCTGACCCGTTGAGTTACTCCAGCATTTTGTATCTATAATGCAAATCCTTCCAGGTTCAGTGTTGGAGTTCCCAGTCGAGTGTCATGTCTCAGGATCTAGGATCATTTTGATGATAGCAGCAACCAGTGAGTGATAAATGAACACCTGGAAGTACATTAGATAGATACACAATGCTGGAGTAACTCGGCGCGACAGGCAGCATCCCTGGAGTAAAAGAATAGGTGACATCTGTCTGACCTGCTGAATTATTCTAGCACTTTGTGTCTTTCACTGTTTGAGGCCAATTCTCTGGATGCTGTCAAGAGAGGGCTTTTAAAGATAGCGGAGTCAAGGGATATGGGGAGAAGGCAGGAACGGGGTACTGATTGTGGATGACCAGCCATGATCACAATGAATTACGGTGCTAGCTGAAAGGGCCGAATGGCCTACTCCTGCATCTATTGTCTGTTGTCTAAAGGATGGTTGGGGGAGGAATTCTTGCAAAGTGAACTTGAAGGGAGTGGACGTTTGGCTGTAAATTGCCTGGGTTCCCAGTGGCAACAGTGGCATTGACACCACTTTGGCAGCAAAAATGTCAGGCAGCGAGTGTGGTGAGTTAAAAAAAGTGAACTGACATTGTTTGCAGTGATCTGTCGGAAGGAACTGCAGATGCTGGTTTACATAGAAGATAGACACAAAATGCTGGAGTAACTCAATGCTGGAGGTAACATCTCTGGAGTGAAGGAATGGGTGATGTTTTGGGTCGAGACCCTTCTTCAGTGAGACCTACCATAGTTTCAATCTCTGATCATTTTCAACTTCTCACTTCTGAGGTCTGAGGTCCCCACCTGCTTCAAAAAGGCATCAATTATACCAGTGCCCAAGAAGAGCAAGGTGACGTGCCTCAATGACTATCGGCCTGTGGCACTAACGCCTGTGGTGATGAAGTGCTGCGAGAGGCTGATCATGGCGCATATCAACTCGACAAAAACCTGGACCCACTGCAGTTCGCTTACCGCCACAACAGATCAACGGTGGACGCGATCTCGCTGGCTCTCCACTCCACTCTGGACCACTTGGACAACAAAAACTCATATATTAGGCTGTTATTCATTGACTACAGCTCGGCATTTAACACAATCATCCCCTCCAAGCTGGTTACCAAACTCGCAGAACTGGGTTTCTGGGCATCCCTCCGCAATTGGATCCTCGACTTCCTCATTCACAGACCGCAGTCTGTTCGTATTGGTGGAATGTGTCAGCCTCGATAACAATCAGCACGGGAGCACCTCAAGGCTGCATGCTCAGCCCCCTGCTGTACTCACTCTATACTCATGACTGCATAGCCGGTCATAGTGCGAACTCCATCATCAAGTTCGCTGACGACACCACTGTTGTGGGACGTATCACTGATGGGGATGAGTCAGAGTATAGAACAGAGATCGAGCAACTGTCCACATGGTGCCAGCACAATAACCTGGCCCTCAACACCAGCAAAACCAAGGAACTGGTTGTGGACTTTGGAAGGAGTAGGATGGGGACCCACAGTCCTGTTTATATCAACGGGTCGATGGTTGAAAGGGTCAAGAGCTTCAAATTCCTGGGCGTGCACATCTGTGAAGATCTTTCCTGGTCCGAGAACACTGATGCAATTATCAAGAAAGCTCATCAGCGCCTCTACTTCCTGAGAAGATTACGGAGAGTTGGTCTGTCAAGGAGGGCTCTCTCTAACTTCTACAGGTGCACAGTAGAGAGCTTGCTGACCGGTTGCATCGTGGCTTGGTTCGGCAACTTGAGTGCCCTGGAGAGGAAAAGACTACAAAAAGTAGTAAACATTGCCCAGTGCATTATCAGCTCTGACCTTCCTTCCATCGAGGGGATTTACCGCAGTCGCTGCCTCAAAAAGGCTGGCAGTATCATCAAGGACCCACACCACCCTGGCCACACACTCATCTCCCTGCTACCTTCGGGTAGAAGGTACAGGAGCCTGAAGACTGCAACGACCCGGTTCAGGAATAGCTACTTCCCCACCGCCATCAGGCTATTAAACCTGGCTTGGACAAAACTCTGATAACTAATAACCCATTATCTGTTATTTGCACTCTATTAGTTTATTTATTCATGTGTGGTATATTTATTTATATATGGTATATGGACACACTGATCTGTTTTGTAGTAAATGCCTTCTATGTTCTGTGTGCTGAAGCAAAGCAAGAATGTCATTGTCCTGTCAGGGACACACGACAATAAACTCACTTGAACTTGAACTTGGTCCATTAAATGTGTATTTTTGAGCTTCTTAACAAATTCAAATCACAGTCTTTTCTAATTTTAGTAAAGGGCCTGTCCCACTTGGGTGACGTAATCCGCGAGTTCTGCCAAGTTTGCCCTCGACTCATACTCGCAGCATGGACGACATGAGGTCGTAGGAGGTCTTTGTAACTCTCCTTCATGCTCAAGCATGGTCGCCGCGTACTCGAGGCCTCAGCTAGGTCGCGGCGTTTTTTTCAATATGTTAAAAAAATGCCCACTGGTAAAAAAAAGGTCGCCATGGAAAAAATCAGTACTTTTTTTACTCGTAGGTTTAGTTGTAGTAGGTCGTAGTAGGTCGGCACGTTAGTCGTAGGTAATCGAAGGTAGTCGTAGATTGTCTTCATCGTAGTCGAAGGGAGGTCGAAGGAGATCGAAGGAGGTCGTCTTCACTCTCCACTATTCGGTGTCCAATTTTCCCAAAGTTAGTCGTAGCTAGTCTTCAACATAGTTGAAGGTGGTTGAAGGAGGTCTTCTACATAGTCAAAGGAGGTCTTCAACATGTCATTTTTTTAAACTCTTCTAAACTCGCCAATTAGGTCGCCCAAGTGGGACAGCCCCTTTAGTTTAGGAGGTTGATGTGCTACTGTAAAAAAAAGTGACTTCGTAATCTACTGTATGTATTGCATTAGCTCTATATTTTAATTCAAGCACAATGTTCAACGTTTTCTAACAACAAAGTAGGATCTTACAGAGGTGTTGGATAATCTAATAACTTCAATGCAACTAACACTTACAGTTTCCTAGACACAAGGAACTTCAGATGATGGAATCTCCAGCCAAACACACAAAGTGTTTTCAAAGACATTTGGACAGGTACATGGATAGGAAAGGTTTATAGCGATATGGGGCAAACGCAGGCAGGTGGGATGAGTGTAGATGGGACATGTTGGTCGGCAAGGCAAGTTGGGCCAATGGCCTATTTACGTGCTGTATGACTCTATGACTCTACAACTCAGAGGGTCAGGCAGCGTCTCTAGAGATTGGATAGGTTGACGTTTTGGGTTGGGGCCATTCTTCAGAAGAAGGGTTGTGACCTGAAACATCGCCTAGTCCGTCCTCCAGAAATGCTGCCTGACTCACTGAATTATTGCTTGCTGTTCATTTCCCAGAAGACCTACCCAAGGTTTGTGTTATTCGAACACTTCTCATTTCCACCGCATCACAGACTGTCCCTTCTTAGATGCATAGAGTGATACAGTGTGGAAACAGATCCTTCGGCCCAAATTGCCCACACCGGCCAACATGTCCCAGCTACACCAGTCCCACCTGGCTGCACTTGGTCCATATCCCTCAATCTTGTCCTATCCATGTACCTGTCTAACTGTTTCTTAAACACTGGGATAGTCCCAGCCTCAACTACCTCCTCAGGCAGCTTGTTCCATCTACCCACCACATTTTGCATGAAAAAGTTACCCCTTAGATGCCTATTAAATCTTTTCCCCGTCACCTTGAACCTATGTCCACTGGTCCTCGATTCCCCTACTCTGGGCAAGAGGCTCTGTGCATCTACCCGATCTATTCCTCTGCAAATTAATAATTGTTTTGTTTCAAAGCTGCCCCAGTTCTTGTCAAAGAACTGAAGGCACAGCCTACCTGGGGGTGGCAACAGCGGCCGGGCCTCCGGTACAGAGACCGGTCCTGTTGCTCAGAAGCATAAGGAAAAGAAGAGGAGGGCAGTAGTAAAAGGGGACTCTATAATTAGGGGATCAGATAGGCGATTCTGAGGACGCAGTCAGGAGATCCGGATGGTAGTTTGCCTCCCTGGTGCCAGGGTCCGGGATGTGTCTGAACGTGTCCAAGATATCCTGAAAAGGGAGGGAGAGGAGCCTGAGGTCGTGGTAAATATTGGTACCAATGACATAGGTAAAAAAAGAGAAGAGGTCCTGAGAGGAGAATTTAGGGAGTTAGGAGGAGAGTTAAGGAAAAGGACTGCAAAGGTAACAATCTCAGGATTACTGCCTGTGCCACACGACAGTGAGAGTAAGAATGGAGCGAGGTGGAGGATAAATCTTTGGCTGAAGGACTGGTGCAGAGGGCAGGGATTCAGGTTTCTGGTTCTTTGGGACCTCATTTGGGGAAGGTATGGCCTGTACAAAAAGGACGGGTTGCACTTGAACCCGAGGGGGACCAATATCCTGGCGGGGAAATTTGCAAAGGCTACTGGGGAGACTTTAAACTAGAACGGTTGGGGGGAGGTTCTCAAATAAAAGAAAGCTAGTAGACAGTGTGTGAGGCAGGAGGCAGAGAAGGGAAGCACTCAGACCCAACATGTAGGGGGGAAAGAAGAAAAAATAAATAAACAGAGAATAAGAGGCGGTGGGTTTCTTAAATGTGTGAGCAGAGAGACAGAGGGGTGTAAAATGAGGATAGAAGCAAGTGGTAGCAAGGTGAAAAGTAAAAGTGGCAGGCAGACAAATCCAGGGCAAAAATCAAAAAGGGCCACTTTTCAACATAATTGTATAAGGGGTAAGAGTGTTGTAAAAACAAGCCTGAAGGCTTTGTGTCTCAATGCGAGGGACATTTGTAATAAGGTGGATGAGTTGAATGTGCAGATAGCTATTAATGATTATGATATAGTTGGGATCATGGACACATGGCTCCAGGGTGACCAAGGCTGGGAGCTGAACATCCAGGGATATTCAATATTCAGGAGGGATAGACAGAAAGGAAAAGGAGGTGGGGTAGCATTGCTGGTTAGAGAGGAGATTAATGCAATAGAAAGGAAGGACATTAGCTTGGAGGATGTGGAATTGATATGGGTAAAGCTGCGAAACACTAAAGGGCAGAAAACGCTAGTGGGAGTTGTGTACAGGCCACCTAACAGTAGTAGTGGAGTTGGGGATGGTATCAAACAGGAAATTAGAAATGCGTGCAACAAAGGTAAAACAGTTATAATGGGTGACTTCAATCTACATATAGATTGGGTGAATCAAATTGGCAGGGGTGCTGAGGAAGAGGATTTCTTGGAATGTATGTGGGATAGTTTTCTAAACCAACATGTGGAGGAACCAACGAGCGAGCACTGGGTTATTTAGTAGCACCATTCTAGACTGGGTATTGAGTAATGAGGAAGGGTTAGTTAGTAGTCTTGTTGTGCGTGGCCCCTTGGGCAAGAGTGACGATAATATGGTTGAGTTCTTCATTAGGACGTAGAGTGATATAATTGATTCAGAAACAAGGGTTCTGAACTTAAAGAAAGGTAACTTTGAGGGTATGAGACGTGAATTGGCCAAGATAGACTGGCAATTGATTCTTAAAGGGTGGACAGTGGATGTGCAATAGAAGGCATTTAAAGACTGCATGGATGAACTACAACAATTGTTCATCCCAGTTTGGCAAAAGAATAAATCAGGGCAGGTAGTGCATCCATGGATAACAAGGGAAATCAGGGATAGTATAAAAACAAAAGATGAAGCATACAAATTAGCCAGAAAAAGCAGCCTACCAGAGGACTGGGAGAAATTCAGTCCAGCATAGGTGGACAAAGGGGTTAATTAAGAAAGGGAAAATAGATTATGAAAGGAAATTGGCAGGGAACATAAAAACTGACTGCAAAAGTTTTTATAGATATGTGAAGAGAAAAAAGATTAGTTAAAACAAATGTAGGTCCCTTGTAGTCAGAAATGGGTGAATTGATCATGGGGAACAAGGACATGGCAGACCAATTGAATAACTACTTTGGTTCTGTCTTCACTAAGGAAGACATAAATAATCTGCCGGAAATAGCAGGAGACCGGGGATCAAATGAGATGGAGGAACTGAGTGAAATCCTGGTTAGCCAGGAAGTGGTGTTAGGTAAATTGAATGGATTAAAGGCCGATAAATCCCCAAGGACAGATAGGCTGCATCCCAAAGTACTTAAGGAAGTAGCCCCAGAAATAGTGGATGCATTAGTGATAATTTTTCAAAACTCTTTAGATTCTGGAGTAGTTCCTGATGATTGGAGAGTAGCTAATGTAACCCCACTTTTAAAAAGGGAGGGAGAGAGAAAACGGGGAATTACAGACCAGTTAGTCTAACATTGGTAGTGGGGAAACTGCTAGAGTCAGTTATTAAAGATGGGATAGCAGCACATTTGGAAAGTGGTGAATTCATTGGACAAGGTGAGCACTTATTTACGAAAGGTAAATCATGTCTGACGAATCGTATAGAATTTTTCGAGGATGTAACTAGTAGAGTAGATAAGAGAAAACCAGTGGATGTGTTATATCTGGACTTTCAGAAGGCTTTCGACAAGGTCCCACATAAGAGATTAGTGTACAAACTTAAAGCACACTGTATTGGGGTTCAGTATTGATGTGTATAGAGAACTGGCTGGCAGACAGGAAGCAAAGTGTAGGAGTAAACGGGTCCTTTTCAGAATGGCAGGCAGTGACTAGTGGGGTGCCGCAAGGCTCAGTGCTGGGACCCCAGCTATTTACAATATATATTAATGATTTGGACGAGGGAATTGAATGCAACATCTCCAAGTTTGCGGATGACACGGCTCTGGGGGGCAGTGTTAGCTGTGAGGAGGATGCTAGGAGGCTGCAAGGTGACTTGGATAGGCTGGGTGAGTGGGCAAATGCATGGCAGATGCAGTATAATGTGGATAAATGTGAGGTTATCCACTTTGGTGGCAAAAACAGGAAGGTAGACTATAATCTGAATGGTGGCTGATTAGGAAAAGGGGAGATGCAACGAGACCTGGGTGTCATGGTACACCAGTCATTGAAAGTAGGCATGCAGGTGCAGCAGGCAGTGAAGAAAGTGAATGGTATGTTAGCATTCATTGCAAAAGGATTTGAGTATAGGAGCAGGGAGGTTCTACTGCAGTTGCACAGGGTCTTGGTGAGACCACACCTGGAGTATTGCGTACAGTTTTGGTCTCCAAATCTGAGGAAAGACATTCTTGCCATAGAGGGAGTGCAGAGAAGGGTCACCAGACTGATTCCTGGGATGTCAGGACTTTCATATGAAGAAAGACTGGATAGACTCGGCTTATACTCGCTAGAATTTAGAAGACTGAGGGGGGATCTTATAGAAACATACAAAATTCTTAAGGGGTTGGACAGGCTAGATGCAGGAAGATTGTTCCTGATGTTGGGGAAGTCCAGAACGAGGGGTCACAGTTTAAGGATAAGGGGGAAATCTTTTAGGACCAAGAGGAGAAAAACATTTTTCACACAAAGAGTGGTGAATCTCTGGAATTCTCTGCCACAGAAGGTAGTTGAGGCCACTTGATTGGCTATATGTGGCCCTTGTGGCTAAAGGGATCAGGGGGTATGGAGAGAAGGCAGGTACAGGATACTGAGTTGGATGATCAGCCATGATCATATTGAATGGCGGTGCAGGCTCGAAGGGCCGAATGGCCCACTCCTGCACCTATTTTCTATGTTTCTATGTTTCTAATCCAAGCCGCTGATTCTGTGGTGTCCTGATATGGGGTTTCAATCCAAAATGTCGACAATCCCCTTACCTCCACAGACGCTGCCTGACCATCTGAGCTGCTTGTTGCTGCAGCCATCTGCAGTTACTCCAGCTCTTTGCATTCTCTGCATTCTCCTCCTATCTGTGTTGATGCTGCCTGGCCTGCTGAGAAATTTGCATCATTTCATGTTTGCATCACCAGACGTTGGGTGTATGGAACGAGCTGCTGGAGGAGGTAGTTGAGGCGGGTAGTGTCATAGCGTTTAAGAGACATTTGGACTGGTACATGATAAGATTATGGGCCTTAAGAATATGAGGTAGGCCATTTAGACCGAGATGAGGGAAAACTCTTTTCACCCAGAGAGTTGTGAATCTGTGGAATTCTCTGCCACAGAAGGCAGTGGAGGCCAATTCTCTGGATGCTTTCAAGAGAGAGTTAGATTTAGCTCATAGGGCTAAAGGAATCAAGGGATATGGGGAGAAAGCAGGAACGAGGTACTGATTTTGGATGATTAGCCATGATCATATTGAATGGTGGTGCAGGCTCGAAGGGCCAAACGGCCTACTCCTGCACCTATTTTTCTATGTTTCTATGTCTCTAACGTGGGCAGGTGGGAGTTGTGTAGATCGGGCATGTTGGTCGGTGTGGGCAAGCTGGGCCGAAGGGCCTGTTTCCATGCTCTATGACTATGACCCAATAGGTTTGACTGAATCTCATGTTGAGGATCAAAACCCTTGAAGTTTAGGAGAAGTGGACCCATGGCATTGTAGTTAGCACTGCAGCCTCAAAGCTACAGGGTCCCAAGTTCAATTCCGACCACTGTATAAAATTAGTATATTTTCCCTGTGATGATGCAGGCTGTCTGAAAAAGGGTCTCGACCCGAAACATCACCCATTCCTTCTCTCCAGAGATGCTGCCTGTCCCGTTGAGTTACTCCAGCATTTTATGTCTATCTTTGCCTTGGGTGCCTTTGTTTCCTTCCCTTGAGCCCAATATGTGAAGATACTTATTTTATTGGTACTTTTATTCTAGTTTACTGAATTTTTTTACCTCATGAATCCTGAATTTCGCTTTTGATCTTCCTGTTTCTGGAGGTAGGACATTCTGTTCCCTATTTCCCTTTTGAATAATTGGGAAAGTAATGTTTACAATCGTCTGTTTCTTGTCAATTTGGAGTCAGTTTGTTTCTTTCAACCAGTTTAGTTTAATTTGGAGACAGAGTGCGGAAGCAGGCCCTTCGGCCTACCGAATCCGCACCGACTAGCAACCCCCGCACACGAACGCCACCCTACATTCACTGGGGACAATTTACATTTATACCAAGCCTACTAACGCACAAACTGAAGACCTCGGAGAAAATCCACAGGGAGAACGTGCGAACTCCGTACAGACAGCACCCATAGTCAGGATCGAACCCGGGTCTCTGGGGCTGTGAGGCAGCAACTCTACCGCTGCGCCACCGTGCCTCCCCTGTCTAGTCCACTGACTCTGCCCAACCCGATTATCGTATTCTAAATCTCCTATTGCCACTAAAATAACAGCGACATAATGGTGATAATTGATCTCATGAAGGTTGGTCATTCCTGCTCATTAGCAGAGGGAAATGCCTCAGGAGTTACGTCAATATTGACTGTGCAGTTATATTTCCGACCATTGATTCAGTTGGGGAAATTGGGCCAAAGGTCTTTGGAGGGTCTGTCCTCTGGCTAACAGATCATAACACATCATCTTGCAGTTCAGCATGAGTTGTATTTACTTTTTCCTGGAGATACCATCAAGATGACACGAGTGTCTGGCCTCATCAAGTGGCTAAAGCCATCAAGTGCTGAAGTAACTCAGCGGATCAGGCAGCATAAGTTCGTAAGTGATAGGAGCAGGATTAGGTCATTTGGCCAGGTACTATCACTATGTTTAACAAACATAAGGACAGGTACATGGATAGGATGGGTTTACAGGGACACGGGCCAAACGCAGGCAGCTGGGAGTCGTGTAGATGGGACATGTAGGTTGGCATGGGCACATTGGGCCGAAGGGCCTGTTTCCATGCTGTATGACTCTGACTCATTCACAGTAATTCTATGTTCTGGCTACAGAACTGTGTCTCGGACATGGCAGTGGGCATCACAGGGGCCCCACCGGGGACGGTCCTCTCTCCCTTCCTGTTTACCGTCTGCACCTGACACCTGCAAAAGTTTTCACATGACTTTGCAATTACGGGCTGCATCAGGGAGGGGAGACAAGCTGAGTATAGAGGTGCAGACAACCACCTTTGTTGAGTGGTGTGGGCTGAATCACCTGCAGCTCAACACCGCCAAGACTAAGGAGACAATAGACAATAGACCATAGACAATAGGTGCAGGAGTAGGTCATTCGGCCCTTCGAGCCAGCACCGCCATTCAATGTGATCATGGCTGATCATCCCCAATCCTGGTCATACCCCGTTCCTGCCTTCTTCCCATATCCCCTGACTCCACTATCTATAAGAGCCCTATCTAGCTCTCTCTTGAATGTATCCAGAGAACTGGCCTCCACCGCCCTCCGAGGCAGAGAATTCCACAGACTCGCAGCTCTCTGGGTTGGTGGTGGACTTTAGGAGGAGAGGAACACCCCTGTCCCCTGTCTCCATCAACGGTGTGGAAGTGCAGTTTACCAGGGAATACAAAAACCTTGGAGTGTACCTGGACAGTAAACTGGGCTGGTCCAGGAACACTGAGGCCCTGCACAAGATGGGACAGAGCCGGCTGTACATTTTGAGATGGCTCCGCTCCTTCAACATCTGCAGTGAGATGCTGCAGATGTTCTCCCAATCGGCCAATATCATCAACAAGCTGATTGGGAAGGCTGGCTATAACCTCGGAGTCATGGGAGGTTGGCCTTGGAGGGGAGGCTTCTCCTCAAACTGCGGAGCATCCTGGACAATACAGCTCACCCCCTCCATGACACACTGGTCAACCTGAGGAGCTCCTTCAGCAACAGACTGGGTCCCACCAAGATGCAGCACAGAACGCCACAGGAGATCCTTCTTCCCTGTGGCTAGCAAACTGTACATCACCTCCCCCTGCTGTCGTGGGGTAGACTGAGACCTAGAGTGACCCTACCCCACCCCCCCCCCACCTCCTCAATCTTTGCCCATCCCCAAAGCCTTACCACCTGTCACTTTATTTTCATGCTTCATGTATTTTGAGTTTTTTATGACTGTTGGCAAATTAACTTCCCTCGTGGGATAAATACAGTTCTATCGTATCGTGTCGTGTCATTAACCCACTCTCATCCACTTCCTACACACTGGGGGCAATTTACAGAAGCCAATTAGCCTAGAAAACCCACACGTCTTTGGGCTGTGGGATGAAACTGGAGCACCCGGAGGAAACCCACGCGGCCACAGGGAGACTATGCAATCTCCACACAGACAGTACCTGTAGTCGGGATTGAACCCAGATCTCTGCCGCTTTGAGGTAGCAGCTTTACCATCTGCACCGCCGTGGCACAGCGGTAGAGTCGCTGCATTACGGAGCTCACAGCGCCAGAGACCCAGGTTCGATCCCGACTGTGGGTGCCGTCCGTACGGAGTTTGCACGTTCTCCCCGTGACCTGCGTGGGGTTTTCTCCGAGATCTTCGGTTTCCTCCCACACTCCAAGGACGTACAGGTTTGTAGGTTAATTGACTTGGTATAAATGAAAAATTGTCCCTAGTGTGTGCGAGGTAGTGTTAGTGTGCGGGGATCGCCGGCCGGCGCGGACTCGGTGGGCCGAAGGGCCTGTTTCCGCTCTGTATCTCTAAACTAAACCAAGGTTTAGTTAATGATGAGCACGAGAATAAGTTGGAACCTCGGTGCCTTTTAGCCTGATCTCGCTCAATTATATCACGGTGAATAGTTTACCTCAGCGGCACTCTCCAGGACTAACCCTTCCTCCGTTGAATCCCTTAATCTCTAGATAGCTATCCATTACTGCCACGACTACACTCAGTGTTGGGTAGATCACCTTTTGCATGAAGATTTCCAAACGTAATCTCTTCCCATCTCAATCCTCAATTACAATAGAGTCTAGAGTCAGAAACAAAGAACACGGAAACAAGCCCTTCAGCCCACGTCCATCACGACCCAAATGCCTCATCTGAGCTCGTCCCATTTGCCTGCATTTGGTCCATATCCCTCCAAACCTGTCCTATCCATGTACCTGTTCAAGGGTTTTTTTAAAATGTTGTTGTAATAGAGTCATAGAGTGTGATACAGTGTGGAAACAGGCCCTTCGGCCCAACTCGCCCACTCCGGCCAACAATGTCCCAGCTACTCTAGGCCCACTTGCCTGCGCTAGGTCCATAACCCTCAAAACCTGTCCTATCCATGTACCTGTCCAACTGTTTCTTAAAGGATGGGATAGTCCCAGCCTCAACTCCCTCCTCTGGCAGCTTATTCCATATACCTACCACCCTGTGTGTGAAAATGTTGCCCCATCGAATTCCTGTTAAATCTTTTCCCCTTCACCTTGAACCTGTGTCCTCTGGTCCTTGATTCCCCTGATCTGGATAAAAGACTCTGTGCATCAACCCGATCTATTCCTCTCATGATTTTGTACACCTCTATTAAATTCTCCCCTCGTCCTCCTACGCTCCATGGGATAGAGACCCGGCCTACCCAACCTCTCCCTATATCTCACGCCCTCTAGTCCTGGCCACATCCTCGTAAATCTTTTCTGAACCCTTTCAAACTTGAGGCAGTAATACCTGCCTCAATGACCTCCTGTGGCAGCTCGTTCCATATACCCACCACCCTCTGAGTGAAACGTTGCTCCTTAGGTTCATATTAAATCTTTCTCCTCTCACTCTCTCAATCCTCTGGGTTGATCCCTCTAATTTCAGGTAACCCTCTCCCTCCCCCACCTCTCCCCCACCCCGGTTGTCCTACTAGTTCCACTGTTCACATCCCTTGTATCCCTTCATTATCATCTCTTCCCCAGCCAACAATGGGCCATTGTGGGCTCCACCCATTCTTGGTCATCTGTTGCTGCCCCTGATTTGGTCTGGCCTTTTCCTACCTCCAGTCCCCCCCCCCCACCCCCTCCTCTCTATGGCCTAATTCTGCTCCCATCAATTATGATCTTATGACCTGATGATCTCTCCACTATCAGTCTGAAGAAGGGTCCCGACCCGAAACGTCACCTGTTCCTTTTCTCCAGCGATGCTGCCTGGCCCGCTGAGTTGCTCAGGCACTTTGTGTCTATCTTCACACTATCCATGTTCTCCAACGATGCTTCCCTGTCCTGCTGAGTTACTCCAGCACTTTGTGTCTTTTCTTTTTGTTCACCAGCATCTGCAGTTCCTTGTTTCTCCAAAGGTTTACCCAAATACTCCACCAGAGGGCAATGTTGAGCTACAACTGACACAGGTGATTATGCTTTGACGATTTATTAAGGAATTTGCCCTTTTATGAAATCATTTTTTTTAAGGAATTAAGTTAATGCAGTGAATTAAATGAATAAGTTGATGCAATGGTGCGCGTCACTGATATTCCACAGCATGGGTTTTACAGACTTTGGTGAAACTCACTTGATATTTGAATTCACAGTGACAATACTGAATGTTGTTAACAGTGGGTTTGTTTTAAATGAAGGATTTGCAGGCAGGAGATGAAGTGGGATGGGGAGAGGCAGCCTGTGATCCAGGCTTATCCACTCCCCCTACTCCTAGCAGTTTGCACCAGTTATCAGCAATTGTTTATACATTTAGACTTCAGGCTTTCGAGACTTTAGACTTCAGACTGAGTCCACCCGGACCAGCGATCGATCGCCCCACACTCTAGCATTACCCTACACACTAGGGACAATATACAATTATACCCAAGCCAATTAACCTGCAAACCAGCACGTCTTTGGAGTGTGGGAGGAAACCGGAGATCCCGGAGAAAACCCACGTGGTCACGGGGGGAACGTACTGCCTTCTGAATCATAGTCTCAGAATTAAAGGGCGCTCTTTTAGAAAGGAGGTGAGGAGGAATTTCTTTATTCAGAGGGTGGTGAATCCGTGGAACTCATTGCCAACGAAGGCTGTGGAGGCCAAGTCATTGGATATTTTTAAGGCAGAGATAGGCAAATTCTTGATTACAACGGGCGTCAAGGGTGATGGGGAGAAGGCAGGAGAATGGGATTAGGAGGCAGCGATCAGCCATGATTGAATGGCGGTGTAGACACAAAGGGCCGAATGGCCTAATTCTACTCCTATAAATTGTGAAACATGGAGGCCAGGCGCCAGCACCACAAAATGGCCGACGGCAACGGCAACACCCTCCCCAATCCTAAACACTACCGTATATTCTGCACTCTGGTATTTTTCTCTCTTGCCAACCTTTTGTACTTCTGCACGGGTAGAAAGGAACTGCAGATGCTGGTTTACACTGAAGATAGACACAAAGTGCTGGAGTAACTCAGCGGGTCAGGCAGCATTTCTGGAGAGAAGGAATAGGTGACGTTTTGGGTCGAGACCCTTCTTCAGACTAGTCAGCGGGGAAATGAGAGATAAAGACAGTGATGTTGAGAGATATAGAACAAATGAATGAAAGAGATGCAAAAAAGTAACGATGATAAAGGAAACAGGCGATTGTTAGCTGTTGGCTAGGTGAGAATAAAAGCTGGGGGATGTGTGGTGGAGAGAGAGGGTGTGCAAGGGTTACTTGAAGTTAGAGAAATCCGAACTGGGGTGTAAAATATGAGGTGCTGTTCCTCCAATTTGCTCACTCTGACAATGGAAGAGGCCCAGGACAGAAAGGTCAGTGTGGGAATGGGAAGGGGAGTTAAAGTGTTTGACAACCAGGAGATCAGGTAGGTCCAGGCGGACTGAGTCTTCAGAGAGTGACGGCCGTTCACTCTGCACTGTCGAGCTTCAAACAAAGTTATGGAAGTTGTACAGAGTATTTAATCATCAGGAGCAGTATTGATGGCCCCCAACACATGGTTCAATGATCCAATGACACTTTATCGTGACAAGTATCTAACTGCAGTGAACGGCTTTGTTTTACATACAACCCGTTGAATGATACAGCAGACCTCTCCTGGACAGTACACAAAGAGTCGCCACTGTTTCTGGCGCGCCGACAAGGTTACAAACATTTAGAGATACAGCGCGGAAACAGGCCCTTCGGCCCACTGAGTCCGCACCGACCAGCGATCCCCGCACACTAACACTGCCCTACACACACGAGGGACGATTTACATTTATACCAAGCCACTTGGGCGGTCATGGTCGGTGGCGCAGCGGTAGAGTTGCTGCCTTACAGCGAATGCAACGCCGGAGACCCGGGTTCGATCCTGACTACGGGTGCTGTCTGTACGGAGTTTGCACGTTCTCCCCGTGAGCCGCATGGGTTTTCAACGAGATCGTTGGTTTCCTCCCACACTCCAAAGACGTACAGGTTTGTAGGTTAATTGGCTTGGTAAATGGAAACATTGTCCCTAGTGAACAAGTTAGGTCTTTATTCTTTGGAGCGCAGAAGGTTAAGGGGGGACTTGATTGAGGTCTTTAAAATGATGGAAGGGATAGACAGAGTTGACGTGGATACGTTTTTCCCATTGAGGGTAGGGAAGTTTCAAACAAGAGGGCATGACATGAGAATTAAGGGACAGAGGTTTCGGGGTAACGTGAGGGGGAACTTCTTTACTCAGAGGGTGGTGGCTGTGTGGAATGAGCTTCCAGCAGAAGTGGTGGAGGCAGGATCGATTTTAACATTTAAGAGTAAAGTGGATAGGTATATGGACGTGAAGGGAATGGAGGGGTATGGTCTGAGTGCAGGTAGATGGGACTAGGGGAAAACAAATGGTCGGCACGGACTGGAAGGGCCGAGAGGGCCTGCTTCCGTGCTGTAATTGTTATATGGTAACATTGTCACTAGTGGGTGTGGGATAGTGTTAATGTGCGGGGATCGCTGGTCGGCGCGGACCCTGTGGGCCGAAGGGCCTGTTTCCGCGCTGTGTCTCTAAACTAAACCAACCTAAACTAAACTTAACCTACAAACATGAACGTCTTTGAAGTGTGGGAGGAAACAGAAGATCTCTGAGAAAACCCTTGTGGTCACGGGGAGAACGTACAAACTCCGTACAGACAGCACCCGTAGCCGGGATCGAACCCGGGTCTCTGGCGCTGTGAGGCAGCAACTCCACCGCTGCGCCACCGTGCCACAGTTTATTTTATTTTATTTTTCTCTCATGAAGGGTCTCTCTTGATTCTGCTCCAGGCAACTATATTGCAGAACACTCAAACTCCAAGCCATCATCCCTGTGCAATAGCGAAGAGGACACTTTGCTATAAAGTACGCCATTCACACTTTCACTGGATGGAATGCCTTTATATCTGGAAAAAGTCCATTCCTCGGTGGACATAGATTTTATTTAAAAAAACATTACTGTCTGCCCACCAGAGTGGAATCAATGAGATTTGCTATTATTTTTTAAAACTGATTTTTAAAAGTAATTCACTATCGATTGGATATGCACAAGATGTTGGTCAAAGACAACTAGGGCGGCACGGTGGCGCAGCGGTAGAGTTGCGGACTCACAGCGCCGGAGACCCAGGTTCGATCCTGACTACGGGTGCTGTCTGTACGGAGTTTGTACGTTCTCCCCGTGACCTGCGTGGGCTTTCTCCGGATGCTCTGGTTTCTTCCCACACTCCAAAGGCGTACATGTTTGTAGGTTTTTCCCTGATCCCTGACCAGTCTGAAGAAGGGTCTCGACCCGAAACGTCGCCTATCTCCTTCGCTCCTTAGATGCTGCTGCACCCTCTGAGTTTCTCCAGCCTTTTGTGTACCCTCGATTGTCCAGCATCTGCAGTTCCTTCTTTAACAACATGTTTGTAGGTTAATTGGCCTTGGTTAAAAATTGTAAATTGTCCCTAGTGTGTGCAGGATAGTGCTCGTGTGTGCAGATCGATGGTCTGAAGTCAACAGTAAGTGTTTCTGCCCCTTAGTGGAACTTAGTATGAACAAAACCTTTAGGTTCATCTGCACCTCCTCCAACCTCATCTATTGCATCCGCTGCTCTAGGTGTCAACTGCTCTACATCGGTGAGACCAAGCGCAGGCTTGGCGATCGCTTCGCCCAACACCTCCGCTCGGTTCGCAATAACCAACCTGATCTCCCGGTGGCTCAGCACTTCAACTCCCCCTCCCAGTCTGAATCTGACCTTTCTGTCCTGGGCCTCCTCCATGGCCAGAGTGAGGCCCACCGTAAATTGGAGGAGCAGCACCTCATATATCGCTTGGGCAGTTTACACCCCAGCGGTATGAACATTGACCTCCAATTTCAGGTAGTCCCTACTTTCTCCTCCACTTCCCAGCTCTCCCTCAGCCCACTGTCTCCGCTTCTTCCTTTCTTCTTCCCGCCCCCCCCCCCCACCCTCACATCAGTCTGAAGAAGGGTCTCGACCCGAAACGCCGCCTATTCCTTCGCTCCATAGATACTGCCTCACTCGCTGAGTTCCTCCAGCAATTTTGTCTACCTTCGATTTTCCAGCACCTGCAGTTCCTTCTTAAACATGAACAAAACCTTGAGTCTTTCAGTTTAGTTTTGAGATACAGCGCGGAAACTGGCCCTTCTGCGCCGACCAGCCATCCCTGGACACCAACTCTATCCTGGACACCAACTCTATCCTACACACACTTGGGACAAGTTACAATTGTACCAAGCCAATTAACCTACTAACCTGTACGTTTCTGGAGTGTGGGAGGAAACCAGAGCACCCACAGAAAACCCACGCAGACCATGGGGAGAACGTACAAACCCCGCACAGACAGCACCCGTTGTCAGGATCGAACCCGTTGTCAGGTCCCTGTAACTCTACCACTGCGCCTCCGAGCCGCTAATAACTCAGGCAGTGAATGTTAAGACGTCATTGAGTTTGTGATATCTTTGGACATGGAGCAGTACCGCATGAGTTAAAGAATTCTTACACCATGTAAATATACACTGTTCAGCTTTTAAACATACTCTAGACTAATCAAGTGCCTTGACATGAAACCAAAGGCAGTGACATAATAATAGTGTGAAATCACCAGCCGGGTAGATAATGTTCTCAAATATATACAAAGACTGATTGACTGACATGTGCTCAATGCAAGTATATTTATCTAAAAGCAAACTGAATATTAAAACTGGGGATTATTTCAATAACACCGAGATGGTGATGAACAGAATAGAGGCACTGGTCTGTTCCATGTTGTTTCAGGTGCTTTTGAGATATTGTTAGAGCTCGACTGCTCACTGAACACTAGCGCTCGGTCTGCCAAGGCCTGCTTCATCTCCTGGTTGCCGACCATTTCGACTCCCCATCCCATTCCCACACCGACCTTTCTGTCCTGGGCCCTCCCCGTTGCCAGAGTGAATCAAGAGTCAAGAGTCTAAAGTATTTTATTGTCATATGTCCCAGATAGAGTCATAGAGTGATATAGTGTGGAAACAGGCCCTTCAGCACAACTTGCCCACACCGGCCAACTTGTCCCAGCTACGCAAGTTCCACTTGGCCGTGTTTGGTCCATATCCCTCCAAACCTGTCCTATCCATGTACCTGTCCAACTGTCTCTTATAGGTTGGGACAGTCCCAGCCTCAACTACCTCCTCTGGCAGCTTATTCCACACATTCACCACCTTTGGTATGAAAAAGTTACCCCTCGGATTCCTATTAAATCTTTTCCCCTTCACCTTAAACCTATGTCCTCTGGTCCTCGATTCATCCACTCTGGGCAAGAGACTCTGTGCGTCTACCCGATCTATACCCCTCAGGATTTTATACCCTCTCATGATTTTATACACTATAGAACAATGAAATTCTTACTTTCAGCAGCACAACGGAATATGTAAGCACGCAAAGGCCGCACTCTAACTGGAGGAGCAGCACCTCACATTCAACTGGGGTAGCTTGCAGCCACACGGGATGAAGATTGAATTCACTAGTTCTCGGTAATGCGCACCTCCACTCCTTCATTATCCCCTCTCTTTCCCGTACCCCGTCCTGGTGCGAACCTATTTCTTCCACTATCCTGGCCCCCTTTCCCCTTTTCCCTTGTCCACCTCCACCTGTACCCCTTCGCAGATACAGAGGTACAGAGGTACAGGGCGGAAACAGGCCCACTGGCCCGCGCCGACCAGCGACCCCCGCACGTTAACACTATCCTACATCCACCAGGGACAATTTAAAAAAAAACACACACATTGACCAAGCCAATTAACCTACAAACCTGTACGTCTTTGGAGTGCGGGAGGAAACCGAAGATCTCGGAGAAAACCCACGCAGGTCGCGGGGAGAACGTACGAACTCCGTACAGACAGCGCCCATAGTCGGGATCGAACCCGGGTCTCCGGCGCTGCATTCGCTGTGAGGCAGCAACTCTACCGCCGCGCCACCGTGACTGTCCTCTGTCTTTACATTTCACTCCTCTCCGACTCTGACACCGTTTTGTATTCTTTTCACCTCGGGCCTTCGTCCATCCATCTGCCGATGGAAGCCCCCTCCCCTGCATCTCCCCACCACTTTTCCAACTTTCTCTCCCCCACTACAATCAGAACGGTCCCAACATGAATTGTCGCCTGTTCCTTCCCTCCAGAGATGCTGCCTGACCCGTGGAGCTCATCCAGCACTTTCTGTCCGTCTCAAGTGATCCCTGATCTCAAGAGAAATCAAGGGAGTTGCTGGAGTTTAGAAGAATGAGGGGGGGGCGGGGGGGGGAGGGACCTCATTGAAACGTACAGAACAGTGAAAGGTTTGGATAGAGTGGATGTGCTGAGGATGCTTCTACTAGTGGGAAAGTCTAGGACTAGAGGTCATAGCCTTAGAATTAAGGGGCGTTCTTTTAGGAAGGAGATGAGGAGGAATTTCTTTAGTCAGAGGGTGGTGAATCTGTGGAATTCTTTGTCATAGAAGGCTGTGGAGGCCAAGTCAGTGGATAGGGAGGGATTTTTAGATTCTTGATGAGAATGGGTCAGGGATTATGGGGAGAATTTATAGTCCCACGCCTGCATTTGGCCCGTATCCCTCCAAACGTACCCTGTCCATGTACCTGTCTAATTGCTTCTGTAAATGTTAGTACAGGTGTCGGGGGTTGTGCGGGTGAAGGCAGGAGAATGGGGTTGAGAGGGAAAGATAGACCAGCCATGATTGAATGGTGGAGTAGACCTGATGGGCCGAATGGCCTAATTCTGCTCTTACCACTCATGACATGACCTTACTTGTTTGCTCGATGAAGTCATTCTAACCCTTGATTCAGTCATCTCACCATCACGTATCTGGAATGTTCGTGGAATGTGGTGGAACTATAATGAGCATTAGCATCTTACATTCATTTCTAAGGTTGATGGAAATTTTTCAAGGAGGGGGAAGAACAAATCAGCGAATGATGTATGAACCAAGGTTGTAATACAGTGTTAGAGGATTTGCCAAAGTTTTTACAGTTCAATAGTTGAAGCTTAATCTGATCAAACTGGTGACTTTATTCCAGTTTTGGTTACTGGTTGTGCGGATATGTTTGGTAGACATCCCTGGTCATTATCAAAATGCAGGGAATATGTTACTGCAGGTGTGAACCAACACTAACTAATTAACTAACTAACACTAAAGGGGCTGTCCCACTGTACGAGCTAGTTCAAGAATTTCTCCCGAGTTTCCCCTGATTCAAACTCGGTAATGGCCGCTCGTGGGTATTCGGGGCTCTCGTGGACATTTTTCAGCGTTGAAAAATCTTCACGAGTCTTCACGAGCTTACCGCGTTTCCCGAGTACCTGCCGTTAGCGTTACGAGCCGCTAACAGACATCCCGAGCTCCGACGTAGCCGCTACGTACATTCTACGTGCTTCCCACGAGTCTGATTTTTTTAAAACTCGGGAGAGCTCTTGAATTAGCTCGTACAGTGGGACAGCCCCTTTACTAACTTTAATGCAATGTTGCATTCTTAAATCTTATGTTTCGTAAGTTAGTGTCATCAATCATTTAGTTTAAAGTGGAGTAACAAGGAACTGCAGACGCTGGTTTTAAAAAAAAAGGCACAAAGTGCTGGAGTAACTCAGCGGGTCAATGGGTGACATTTCGGGACTGGACCCTTCTTCAGACTGAGGGGAAAGGGAAATAAGAGATATCGATGTAGAGATGATATGGAGGGATATGTGCATTTGGAAACGTAGACACACTTCTCACGTAAGAAGCCTTTGGATTTCCCTCAGTTGCAAATTTAAGAAAAGGAAAACATTTTGTGAACTTAACAGGATGTTTTAAACCTTCGGCCTTTGTTTGTGCTCTGAAGGAAAGGGTGTTTGAACCCCACCGGAACTTTTGTTCTGAGTGCAGATTAGTAAACAGAGTTTCAGCAGCTGAGGATTTTGTTGATTGACGATCCTTCTGGCCAGCAACATCAGGTAGTGTTAGCCGACTGGCTCGCTAATAAACCTACCTCTCCAATGGCCGAATGGAGGCGCAGTGGGTTTGGGTTCGGGATTATTCATGAGTTCAGCAATCATGCGGATAGCAGCTAGTTTATTGAAGCAAGAAGCAGTATTCAAAGGAACCTGTGTTCAGAATTTAACGTCCACTGTACCTTTATGGGCCACTAAACCAATGATTGGGTGTGGGACATTTCACATTCTGCACCAATGTTTGCACTACTATTTAACACTATTACTACTATGCACTATTATTGTATGTTTATATATATATATATATAAATGGGGGAATTTTATAATATATATGTCTGTTATATAGGAATGTCCTTCCTGAATAAGATGCCAAGTTAAACTAATAGAAAATAGAAATATAGAAAATGGTGCAGGAGTAGGCCATTCGGCCCTTCGAGCCAGCATCGCCATTCAACATGATCATGGCTGATCATCCAACTCAGTATCCCGTACCTGCCTTCTCTCCATACCCCCTGATCCCTTTAGCCACAAGGGCCACATCTAACTCCCTCTTAAATATAGCCAATGAACTGGCCTCAACTAGCTTCTGTGGCAGAGAATTCCAGAGACTCACCACTCTCTGTGTGAAATCTCCCCCCCCTGCACATGATCCATGTTCCTCCATTCCCCGCATGTATATATAAAGGAGTCATAAAACACAGAGGAGTCATATATATATGTGTGTGTGTGTGTGTGTGTGTCTATATGTGTGTGACAATAGACAATACGTGCAGGAGTAGGCCATTCGGCCCTTCGAGCCAGCACCGCCATTCAATGTGATCGTGGCTGATCATCTCCAATCAATACCCCGTTCCTGCCTTCTCCCCATATCCCCTGACTCCGCTATCTTTAAGAGCCCTATCTAGCTCTGTATGTATGTACTTACATATATGTATATATTTTACACACACACACACACACACACTGAACTTTGTTGTTTGTCGTAATGGTGTTTACACAGTTGTGCTGCTACAAGTAAGAATTTCATTACTGTGTTTCAGGACCTCACCACAGATGTGGTCTCACCACATCTGGGACTCCAGATGTGGTAAGACCACATCTGGAGTATTGTGTACAGTTTTGGTCTCCTAATTTGAGGAAGTACATCCATGCGATTGAGGCAGTGCAGCGTAGGTTCACCAGATTGATCCCTGGGATGGCGGGACTGTCATATGAGGAAAGATTGAAAAGACTAGGCTTGTATTCACTGGAGTTTAGAAGGATGAGGGGGGGATCTTATAGAAACATGTAAAATTATAAAAGGACTGGACAAGCTAGATGCCGGAAAAATGTTCCCAATGTTGGGCGAGTCCAGAACCAGGGACAACAGTCTTAGAATAAAGGGGAGGCCATTCAAGACTGAGGTGAGAAGTGAGAAAAAACGTTTTCACCCAGAGAGTTGTGAATTTGTGGAATTCCCTTCCACTTAGGGCAGTGGAGGCCAAATCACTGGATGGATTTAAGAGAGAGTTAGATAGAGCTCTAGGGGCTAGTGGAGTCAAGGGATATGGGGAGAAGGCAGGCACGGGTTATTGATAGGGGACGAACAGCCATGATCACAATGAATGGCGGTGTTGGCTCGAAGGGCCGAATGGCCTCCTCCTGCACCTATTTTCTGTGTTTCTATGAGCTCTGACAATAAAACTGTCTGGATTTGACCCTTGATGTAATTGCACAGAGGACAGTAAATGCTTGTTCACGCTCATCGACCTCATTGACGTCTGAAGAAGGGTCTCGACCCGAAACGTCGCCTATCTCCTTCGCTCCTTAGATGCTGCTGCACCCGCTGAGTTTCTCCAGCCTTTTGTGGACCCTCATTGAAACCCTGATGTTATAATCTGGGAAGCCATTTAGTGCCCATCTCCAGTACTAACTGGAGTGTTGGTGACCTGTCCCTGCTCATTAATACACAGTTCAGGAACTATCTGTTTTTTCACCAAATGTTCTGGCTGTTCAGGGAGCCATGTGTCAACACCGCCATGCAAATAGTACACATGTGGGCGTTTGGTGTCTTGTGCGTAGAGCCTTTGGGCCAGACACTGGTATTTAAATGTTCCAATGTGCTCCCATTGTAAATATATAATTCTACAAACCTACCTGTCTGCACTCGAAATGTCAAAGTTCAGTAGGTAATTACAGTCATCAAAACTGTAGTTAGTCGTTTTCTGTATCTTTGTTTTTAAAAAGTATTAAACATCGTTGTACTGTTTGGTTCTCCAGAAGTCTGTGATGAATTAATATTTATTTCTCTAACTTCAAGTAACCCTTAAATTCCCCCTCTCTCTCTGTGTCCCTTCCCACACTAGTCGCCGTACTAGTTTCACTGTCGTCCTGTTGAGTTTCCACAGTTTGTATCCACTCATTATCACCTTCTCCACAGCCAACAATGGACCATTGTGAGCTCCACCTTTCCTTGGTCATTGTCGCTGGTTTTGATCTGCCCTTTTGCAAAACTTCCATTCATTTCTTCGACGTAACTTGTCACATCTCTCGTTTCCCCCTCCCCTGACACTCAGTCTGAAGAAGGGTCTCGACCCGAAACGTCACCCATTCCTTTCCCCCAGAGATGCTGTCTGACCCGCTGAGTTACTCCAGCTTTTTGTGTCCATCTGTGATGAATAAGGACCAGTTTACTATAGAGATACAGGAAACAGGGCCTTCAGCCCACAGAGTCAACACCGACCATCCATCGCCTGTTTGACTAGTCCTACATTATCCCACATATGCATCCACCCCCTACACACTGGAGGGAAATTTATAAATTAACCAATTAACCAGTTATAGGCCAATTAACTTATAAACTCGCACGTCTTGTGGATGTGCGAGGAAAGTGGAGCACAAGGAGGAAAGGTGGAAAACATGCAAACTCCACACAGACAGCACCTGAGGTCAGGATCGAATCTGGGTCTCTGGCACTGTGAGGCAGCAAATTTACAAGCTGAGCCACCAGTCCTCCATAAAGTTTGGGTATTTAGTATTAACGAGTATAAAGCAGTACAGCAGAGGGACAGCCCTTCACCCACAATGTCCTTGCTGAATAAGATGCCAAGTTAAACTAACCTCCTCCGCCTGCACGTGATCCATCTTCCTCCATTCCCCGCATGTCCACGTCATGGTTTTAGATTTTAGTTTAGTTTAGTGATACAGCGCGGAAACAGGACCTACGGCCCACTGAGTCCGCGCCGACCAGCGATCCCGTACACTGACACTATCCTACACACACTTGGGATGATTTACAATTTGTACCGAAGCCAATTAGCCAATATATTAAATAATAATAATAATAATAATAATAATAATAATAACAATAATAATAATAATAACTTTATTATGGACTCAAGGTCCAGACAAGGGGCAACATTACATTAAAAATGCATTACATCTCAAATATCATAAATATATATAAAATCAAGGTAAATCACATAAAAACATCATAATTTATATATTTAAAAAAACCCCCACAATACTTAAGTTAAAAATCCAGAGTAAAAAATGATCAATGTCGTACAACGAGATAACAACGATACCAGTGTCTCCACAACTGAGCGTGTAGTGCTAACCCTTATGTTTGTCAAGGCCACAATAAGCACATTTTTAGAGTCATTTATCCTGCAAATGAATTTGATACATGTGGTGTCTTAGGATAGCTTCTAAGTACTGACTCCTGCAGCCACAAACATATTACTGGCACTACACCATCTTGGTTGCCTTAGCAGTGTTCTCATGGCATCGTTATATGCCACCTTTAGTCTCTGCATACTTGTCTTTAAATAGTTCGACCACAGGTGCGCAGTGTAGAGGGGTGTGCAGTATGCTCTAAATAGCGACATCTTCACCACATCTGCACACGCACCAAATTTACGCAAGAGGATATTCGCCTGTATATACAGCATGCGTCGTTGCCTATAAATATCCTCATCATCTGTCATTTGTTCTGTAATAATATGCCCTAGATATTTTATCTTATTACAGACACTAAGATTGTTGTCAGACAATTTAAAATCAGGATATGTTAGGCTTTTATCCTCTTTGGTTCTACAGACCATAACAGCAGTCTTGCTAGCATTATATTTAATGTCATGTTCCAAACCATACACGGAACATGTAGTAAGGAGCTGCTGGAGACCAGCGCTAGATGGACTAAAGGCCACAAGATCATCTGCATACATAATATGGTTCACTAGAATATTACCAATCACGCACCCAGTGTTACAGGCTTTCAATTGTTTAGACAGATCATCAATATATAGATTAAAAAGGACTGGGGATAAAATTCCCCCTTGTCTAACACCATTGCTAACCCCAAATAAGTCAGTGCCATGTTTAGCTTTAAAGCCAAACTGGTTATCTGTGGTGTTAACAAACTCATGTATTCTATCCAGCAGAACTCTTTCTAATACTTTTGACAATATGCTGGCTAAAGCTCTGGGCCTGTAATTATTTAGACTGCCTACTTTACCCGCTTTGTCCTTAATAACCGGCACTAACAGGACAGACAACATTGAGTCTGGTAACATGCCATGAATCAGAAAGCCAGTAAAACAAATAGCTAGGAGAGGAGCTATCCTCATACTCGCATACTTAAGATGTTCAGCAGAGATATGATCCAAGCCACGTGCTTTGTTGTTGGACAGCTTGTTCATGGCATGATGCGCCTCATGTGACATAATCACCATCGAGTCATTACTCTCAATATTGTCCACCCTATACAAGTCACCTTGGACACAGTTGAATAAAGTGCTATAATGTTGTCGCCATAACTCCGCGATATTAGCCGTTCCGGAGATTCAACCAGCACAACTTTGGAGTGTGGGAGGAAACCGGAGCACCCAGATAAAACCCACGCAGGTCACGGGGAGAACGTACAAACTCCGTACAGACAGCCCGCCGGCAGCAACTCTACCGCTGCGCCACCGTGCCGCCCTGTATTGTGTGACATCTCCATCTGCATTCATCATCTCTGTCATATCTCTGCTAACCACAAAGTCTGTTTTTGGGGGGAACTTTAACTTTTCTATGTGGGGGAGGGGGGCAGGGTAAGGGGGAAACTAACTCCCAGACGCTTCCTGGCGGGGACGCGACTATTTTTCCGAGTCGCGTCCTCGCCCCCCCACCTCGCGGCCTACCTCCTGGATCGGAGCGGCCTTTCCTGCCGGGGACCGGGACCCGGACCAGAGATGCAACAGCGGTGGCGCTGGAGTCACTGCGGAGCGGGCGATAGGCCTACCTGGGTCGCCGCTTGGAGCTCCGCAGCGTTGGGCCGCTGCTCCAACATCGTGGAGCTGTGGTTCGCGGAGCTTCCAACGCGGGCGGTGCTGAACAGCTCCGTGGAGTCCTGGGGCCCTTTGCCGAGGGCCGCCAGCGTTGTAACTCCACCCGGCGCGGCCTGCGGACTTTGGGAGCCGCGGACTCCGGTAGGAGGCGACCGACTCGGGGTCCAGGCCGCTGAGGACGTCCCCCAGCCCCGACGTCGGACTTACATCACCCCGGGGAGCGGGCCTGAACATCGGGCCGCCCGTAGCGGCGACTGCAGGGGGCTCGGGGAGGCTCCGACCACGGGTGAACATTGGGGAACATCAGGGGAAGAGACTGACTTTGGTGCCTTCCCTCACAGTGGGAAACTTTGATCCTGCTGTGGGGGGATGTTTTATGTTGAATCCTATCTACTCCATGTGTGTTCTTTATTTTTACTGTATGGCTGTATGGTGATTTCATTCCACTGTGCCAATTGGCACACGTGGCAAATACATGTATCTTGTATCTGTGGCTTTGAGACGTGTACGTGTTGGATGATTTAACGTTGAACCTTTTTACGCTTATCTCAAGGTGCAACCTGTGCATGCAACGGTGATAACGAGCATTCCAGGTATTCAATCTCACAGCTCTGATCTGACTTTGTAGAGATCCTAGCCTCGAATTTCCTCACTGTTGGTGCCATGCAGTGCTTCCACACCTCAAAAGAAAAATATCCTTAAATAGAATCCAAAATTTCCTGGAATTTGATGGTATTTCCTGAAATTCCCCAACTGCGCATGCACGTATACCGGGCCCACTGCGCGTGCGTGGGAAGACGGCGTCATTCTGCATCTCTACCGCGTCACCGACGCCATTTTCAAATGTGACGCGGCTGACGGGCCTTCCCTGACTGCGCAGGCGCGGATGGTCGTAAATATTCTTGTTTCCCCCCCCCAAATCATCCCGCGGGACAAATTGGACCCCTCCGTGGGCCGGATGCAGAATTTTCCCAAAACTTCCCGAAATTATTTAAGTTCCCTAAAATTAGCCGAAGACAACCAGGATTTCCCGAATGACGGGGCAATTGCCTTCAAATTGGAAACATAGGTGCCGTGGTTGCTCCGGTTACCAGGAGAGGGAGCTTCAAGCAAGGTGTAGGAAGGAAGTTCAGATGCTGGTTTACATTAAAGCCAGACACAAAAAACGCTGGAGTAACTCGGCGGGGACAGGCAGCATCCCTGGAGAGAAGGAATGGGTGACGTTTCGGGTCGAGACCCTTCTCCATATTCTTGATTGCGAGTACAAAGTCTGATCCAAGTCTCTCACGTGGGAACAATGAAATTCCTACCTGCAGCAGCGTAGCACAATACAGTAAACCTTCAATATTACAGATCTCTTCATGGTTATAGTGGGCCTTTTGCTGCCATCGCCAGCCCACACAGCTTTATAATGTTCGAGGGGCAGAATAAGGCCATTCGGCCCATCAAGAATATTCGAGGGGGCGCCCTCGAGTATGGCTGCTCTTGCCTGCAGCTGTTTGTGCTTTACACCCTTTTTTTGTTTTTAGTGTCTTAAAAGTTTTTTGATTTGGAGGTCTAGTCTTTTGTGTGGGGGAAGGGGAAAACTGTATTTGGAGATGCGGCTTTTCTCCGAGCCGTATCTTCGCCCTTTCCTCGCGGCCTACCAACGGGCCTGGAGCGGCGTTTTCCTGCCGGGACCGGCCAGAACGTCAGCTTCAGCTGCGGCGCAGCGGTGAAGCACCATCGCGGAGCGGGCGATGCCTTACCCGGGTCACCGTGCGGTAAGCTCCGGAGTGCTGTGACCGCCAACTTTAACATCGCGGAGCTGTGATTGCGGAGCTGAGTTTAAACACGGCGGAGCCTGGGATCTCTCGCCGAGATCGCCAGTGCTGAAGGTTTCCAGGGAGGAAGCGGCCGTTCCAGACATTCCAAGCCGCTGAGAGTGTTCTCCCGACGCCGGAGCTCCATCATCTGGCGAGAGGGCCTGAAACATCGGGCCGCCGTGGCGGCGACTGGGGAGGCCTCAGTAGGCCCCGACCATGGGGTGAACAAGAGGAAGAGGACTGGACTTTGTTGCCTTCCCTCACAGTGGGAACCATTGTGGGGGGATGTTTTTATGTTTTATGTTAAATTCTTTAATGTTGTGTTTTATTTTTATTGGTTTGCTCGGAAAACATGGCTGCTGGAGGTGAGAGTGAACGCTGGCGTGATTGGCTGCCGCTGCTCTCTCTCCGAATTGTGTATCGTTGCTGTATGTGTTGTTTTTGTTTCATGCCTGTTTTAATTGTAAGGTGTCCTTGAGAGTCCTGAACGGCACCATTAAATAAAATACATTATTATTATTAAGTCCGCCATTCAATCATGGCTGATTCTCCATTCTCCATTCTCCTGCCTTCTCCCCATAACCCCTGACACCATAGATAGACACAGAATGCTGGAGTAACTCAGCGGGACATGCAGCACGTCTGAAGAAGGGTCTCGACCTGAAACGTCACCGATTCCTTCTCTCCAGAGATGCTGCCTGTCCGGCTGAGTTACTCCAGCATTTTGTGTCTATCTTCAAGCTACAGGCAAGGTGCTGGGACAGGACTGACCACCTGAGCCAGTTCCATCAAAATTAGAACTTCATTGAAGTATCTTTCATGCAGTGTGTTAATAAACCGTGTAAGCTCCATTTTAGCAAATTTTATGTCATGATGCTTAAACTCAGTGTGTTCCAAAACAGGCGATTTAGATCTGATGTATTTTTAGAATAGGGTCATGTCGGGAATGTTATTGCGGTTTCTGGTGAATCTGGTCAAGTAATTTTTCAATGGGAAGGATTCTGAGGAAATTTAGATTTTGACTTTAGAGATAAACAGGCCCTTCGCCCACCGAGACTGTGTCAACCAGCGATCCCCCGTACACTACCACTATCCTACACACACTGGGGAACAATTTGCAATTTTTACTGAAGCCAAACCTACAAACCAGTACGAACTTGGAGTGTGGGAGGAAACCGGAGCATTTAGAGAAAACCCAGGTGGGTCACGGGGAGAATGTACAAACTCCGTACAGACAGCAGCCGAGGTCAGGATCAAACCCGGGTCTCTGGCTCTGTCAACACTTCCATTGTGCCACCGTGCTGCCCCCATTTACTCTACAACTGCAGGCTAAGTCTTCAAACTGAACGCAGAAAAGGTTTGATCTGCAGTTCCATGAAACAAAGAGGGATACTTCAGCAGAATAAATATTATTCAAAGCAGACAAAGATTGCTGGAGAAACTCAGCGGGTGTGGCAGCATCTATGGAGCGAAGGAAATAGGCAACGTTTCGGGCCGAAACCCTTCTTCAAATATTATTCATAGATGATTGAGCTCTGTCGGAAAAGACGTGTCCAAAATCAACCTTAAGATGAATGTAGAAAAATTCAACATTATCCAACTCATCCAACGCATATACTTCTCAAACCCGCATCCAGTTTCTTCCCGGCTATCCCAGTTTCACCCCAGCTGTCATCAGTCAACTAAACCATCCTACCATAACCAGAGAGCAGCGTTGAGCTACTATCTCCCTTGTTGGTGCCACTCGGACTATCCTTGATCGGACTATCCTTGCACTGAATGTTATTCTCTTATCATGTATCTGTACTCTGTGAATGGCTCGGTTGTAATCATGTATTGCCTTTCCGCTGACTGGTTAGCACGCGACAAAAGCTTTTCACTGCACCTCGGTACACGTGACAATAAACTGAACGGAACTGACCTGAACTGTTGGCTGCCTGCTATTTCTAGTCTGTCGACCTGCAGGTGGTACTTTTACTATAATTAAAATTTTGGAAAGAGCTTTTCCTCTGTCACACGCAGCCAGCGTTTCCTGAGCCGGCAGCACTAAGCTGAAGAATGATTCA
The DNA here is from genome assembly GCA_035221665.1 of Okamejei kenojei. Lineage (NCBI taxonomy): Eukaryota > Metazoa > Chordata > Chondrichthyes > Rajiformes > Rajidae > Okamejei > Okamejei kenojei. Next base: position 62,239,582 of record CM069143.1, on the reverse strand, counting down.
TCGGCATCTGGTAGCTCGCTCAAGTATCCTTTCCTTATTTATAAGAGCAGTGGTTATTTGCAGGCCGTAAACTTGAGATCTATCCTGTCCTCGATGCACGCAGATGTATTTTCGGTCAGGAGAACAAGCCGTGCCCATGCGCTTCCCTGCACCTCGTCCAGCATTGCAGAACATTGCAGTAAGGTGGCATGGTGGTGCTGTCAGTGTGCCCCAACCCAACCTCTCTTTTCCAACTTTCATCTCCCCTACTACCATCTGAAACATCGCTTGCCCATTCCCTCCCTGCATGCTGCATCATCCGCTGAGTTTCTCCAGCACATTTTTTCATATGCAGAGCAGTCATAAAACTAGGAATTAATTTAGTTTAGTTCAGTTTATTTTCACATGTACTGAAGTAAGGTAAAAAGCTTTTGTAGCGTGCTAACCAGTGAGTGGAACGCCAACACATGATTACAATCATGCCGTTCACAGTGTGCAGATACATGGTAAAGGGAATAACATTTAGTGCAGGGTAAAGTCCAGTAAAGCCCCATTAAAGATAGTCCGAGGGTCTCCAATGAGGTAGATAGGAGCTCAGGACCACTCTACAGTTGCTGATCGGATGGTTCAGTTGCCTGATAACAGCTGGGAGGAATATGCCTGAATCTGGAGGTGTGCGTTTTCACACTTTGACACCTCATGCCTGATGGGAGAGGGGAGAAGAGGGAGTGGCCGAGGTGTGACCTGTCCTTGATTATGCTGCTGGCCTTGCCGAGGCAGCGTGAGGTGGAGATGGAGTCAATGGAAGGGAGGTTGCTTTGTGTGATGGTCTGAGATGCGCCCACAATTCCCTGCCATTTCGTGTGGTCTTGGATGGAGCTGTTTCCGAACTGTGCTAAGATGCATTCCAATACTTCTCTAATTTCAGAGAGTCCTTGCTTTCCCCCTCCTTCTCCTCCCCCTTCCCAGCTCTCCCACAAGCCTACTGTCTCCACCTCTTCCTTACTTGCCCCCCCCCCCCCGCCCTCCCGACATCAGTCTGAAGAAGGGTCTCGGCCCGAAACGTCACCTATTCCTTCTCTCCAAAGATGCTGCCTCACCCGCTGAGTTCCTCCAACATTTTTGTCTGCATTCCGATAAAATACCTTCTAGGGCTCACCTGTAAAAGTTAGTGAGAGTTGGTGAGGACATGCCCAACTTCCTAAGCCCTTCTAAGGAAGTAGAGGCGTTGGTGTGTTCTTTGGCCATTGCTTCGACATGGGTGGCCCAGGACAAGTTGATTTGTGTTTTACTTCCTGAGCTGTCCGTTTAATCCTTGGCCCTTTCTTAACTTTGTAAAGTAATCGCTTCCAAAAGAAAAGCAATGACAGTTTACAGTACTTGACTCTGTTGTTTGATCGAGGATTTACAGGATTATTAGCTTTTAGATCAACTATGGAAAACAACACAAGAACTGAGATAAAGGATGAATTACAAATCGCACGCTCATTTGACATTTCAAAGTCGAGTGACTGGCATTATGTTAAACAACCTCAAGTGTGTGAAATATTTTGTGGTCAATTAATGCTGTGTGGCCATTGATGGTCTTATCGTTCAGTTTATTTAGAGATACAGCACGGAAACAGGCCCGGAGAAAACCTACGCTGGTCTCGGGGAGAATGAACGAACTCCATACAGACAGTACCGCAGTCAGCATCGAACCCGGGTCTCTGGCGCTGTAAGGCAGCAACTCTGCCTCTGCGCCACCTAGCCACCTCCTCTCTTCCAGTTGTCTCTCCCCCACTACAATCAATCTGATGAAGTGTCCTGACCTGAATCGTTGCCTACCAATGCTCTGCAGAGATGCTGCCTGACCTGCCGCGTATTGGATGTGATTCTATGAGGCCCGGACGTGTCTCAAATGTGGGAATTGGACAAATCTGGTCTGTTTTTGCCCTCAAATGATTAATAAAATAAGCAGTCCGTGGAGACCTCTAATTAAATTTGGATATCTATTTCCTTCTTTACAGAGGAAGAGGTTGTGCAGGTCAGCACGTAGCCAGGCACTGATAAATCCAGGCACTTTTGTAATAATTGCTTCTGGTACCTGGAGATGGGCCAGTTCTCTTGTAATAATAAGATGACTGTGTAGTGTGAATGTGTCTGGGACTCCCACACGCCAAACTAGTGGCAGTTTCTGGAACTGTGTGGTTGTCAGAGCTGATGTGCTAACGGACGAAATCTTAAAGCAAGACTGAGTTTTATCAGTTTATCGGTTTAGTTTATTGTCGCATTCACTGAGGTACAGTGAAAATGCCCCATGAACACACAACAGAAGTCAATTCCAGTGGATCCTGTTTAGTTTAGAAATACTGAGGCAACCAAAGAAGGTAGACAAAAAATGCTGGAGAAACTCAGCGGGTGAGGCAGCATCTACGGAGCAAAGGAATAGGCGACGTTTCGGGTTGAGACCCTTCCTCAGTCTCATGTCGGGCGGGAAAAAGAAAGGCAGTGGTGGAGGCAGTAGGCTATTCCTTTGCTCCTTAGATGCTGCCTCACCCGCTGAGTTTCTCCAGCATTTTTGTCTACCTTCGATTTTTCCAGCATCTGCAGTTCTTTCTTAAATGAGGCAACCAAAGAGATCATTAATTTAAGATGAAGATAGACACAAAATGCTGGAGTAACTCAGCGGGACAGGCAGCATCTCTAGTGAGAAGGAATGGGTGACGTTTCGGGTCGAGACCCTTCTTCAGACACCATGGTCTCAACTCTGGAGTCTTGACTCTGGAGTTTAAACCAGCATGTGCAGTTCCTTCCCACACAGATAATTAATTTAAGGTAGATGAAAATGCTGGAGAAACTCAGCGGGCGAGGCAGCATCTATGGAGTGAAGGAAATAGGCAACGTTTCGGGCTGAAACCCTTCTTCAGAAGAAAGGAAGAGGACGAGCCAGAGGGCTGAGGGAGAGCTGGGAAGGGGAGGAGACAGTAAGGACTACCTGAAATTAGAGAAGTCAATGTTCATACCGCTGGGGTACAAACTGCCCAAGCGAAATATGAGATGCTGCTCCTCCAATTTCCGGTGGTCCTCACTCTGGCCATGGAAGAGGCCCAGGGCAGAAAGGTCGGATTGGGAATGGGAGGGGGAGTTGAAGTGCTGAGCCACCGGGAGATTAGGTTGGTTATTGCGAACCGAGCGGAGGTGTTCGGCGAAGCGATCGCCAAGCCTACGCTTGGTCTCACCGATGTAGATCAGCTGACATCTAGAGCAGCGGATGCAATAGATGAGGTTGGAGGAGGTGCAGGTGAACCTCTGTCGCACTTGGAAAGACTGCTTGGGTCCCTGAATGGAGTCTAGGGGGAAGGTAAAGCGACAAGTGTAGCATTTCTTGCGGTTGCAAGGGAAGGTGCCCGGAGAGGGGGTGTTTCGGGAGGGAAGGGACGAATTGACTAGGGAGTTGCGGAGGGAGCGGTCTCTGCGGAAAGCAGACAGGGGAGGAGATGGGAAGATGTGTCAAATGGTGGGGTCACGTTGGAGGTGGCGAAAATGTTGGAGGATTATTTGTTGTACGTGACGGCTGGTAGGGTGGAAGGTGAGGAAAGGGGGGACTCTGCCCTTGTTACGAGTGGGGGGATGGGGAGAGAGAGCAGTGTTACGGGGTATAGTTGAAACCCTGGTGAGAGCCTCATCTATGGTAGAAGAGGGGAACCCCCATTTCCTGAACAATGAGGGAGCTGTCAAGTGGAGTTCAATGGGAAAGGGATGGATGAAGGAAAAGGCATATTAAAATGTGGTTGTTGGAGCCATTGTTTGGCTGATTTTCACAACACCGTGAATTTTTGAATATTTATGAACTACCTGCACATTATTTAAGTCATTTCACTTTTTGATTGCAGAGGGAGTACGTTGATTTTGTAATGCGCAGAGCAGTCATAACACTAGAATTAAGTTTAGTTCAGTTTAGTTTATTGTCACGTGTATCGAGGTACAGTGAAAAGCTTTTGTTGCGTGCTAACCAGTCAACAGAAATACATGATTGGGGTGTCCAGAACCAGGGGCCACAGTTTAAGAATAAGGGATAAGCCATTTAGATGAGGAAAAACTTTTTCAGCCAGAGAGTTGTGAATCTGTGGAATTCTCTGCCTCAGAAGGCAGTGGAGGCCAATTCTCTGGATGCTTTTAAGAGAGAGTGGGATAGAGCACTCAATTTAGAAGATTGAGGGGGGATCTTATAGAAACATACAAAATTCTTAAGGGGTTGGACAGGCAAGATGCAGGAAGATTGTTCCCGATGTTGGGGAAGTCCAGGGCAAGGGGTCACAGTTTAAGGATAAGGGGGAAATCTTTTAGGACCGAGATGAGAAAAACATTTTTCACACAAAGAGTGGTGAATCTCGGAATTCCCTGCCACAGAAGGTAGTTGAGGCCAGTTCATTGCCCATATTTAAGAGGGAGTTAGATGTGGCCCTAGTGGCTAAGGGGATCAGGGGGTATGGAGAGAGGGCAGGAATGGGATACTGAGTTGGATGATCAGCCATGATCACATTGAATGGCGGTGCAGGCTCGAAGGGCCGAATGGCCTACTCCTGCACCTATTTTCTATGTTTCTATGTTAATGTTAGCGGAGTCATGGGATATGGGGAGGAGGCAGGAATGGGATACTGAGTTGGATGATCAGCCGTGATCATATTGAATGGCGGTGCAGGCTCGAAGGGCCGAATGGCCTACTCCTGCACCTATTTTCTATGTTTCTATGTTAATGTTAGCGGAGTCATGGGATATGGGGAGAAGGCAGGAACGGGATACCGAGTGTGGATGATCAGCCATGATCACATTGAATGGCGGTGCTGGTTCAAAGGGCCGAATGGCCTACTCCTGCACCTAGAACAATGAAGCTTGACAGCATGAACTGACCGTTTGCTTACATGCACGGGGTGATCACTGGTCTGCATGGACTCGGTGGGCCGAAGGGCCGGTTTATGCGCTGTATCTCCAAAGTCTAAAATCTATTATTGTTTGTTCCATTCACCTTTTTTCGTCGTTAATTATGATGTTTTTTTTACAGAGTACAATTCTCACATATTCTCTTATGCTGCTGCAAGTAAGAATTCAACTGTTCCCTTTCGGGACATATGACAAATAAAACACTCTTGACTCTTGTCACCAAGTACCCTGGCTCAACACAACACAACACAACAAACACAGTCACTAAGTCATCTTGCAATGTTTATTCTGAATTAATAAGAACATTAAAAAGGTAGAAACACTGAACAATAAATGCTATAAATATTAGCAAACTTATAATTTTTTTGTTAATAGCTCTACCTGAGCTTAGGGTTACACGTGTAATATAAAAGGTCTCCAGTGCATATAATCTTAACACAGATAACACTATGACATTGACTCTTCTTTTTCTCGCAAGTAAATGACAGTTCGTTGCTGATCCTGAGGAAGAAAAACGTCACAAATGAGGTCCACGGCACTTTAAAACAAGTGGTTCTTGTAGAAAGAATTTGTTTCGACTTGAATAATATCCATCTTTAATACAAAGGACAAGCCTGCCCTGAAAGCATATGCATTGGAACCAGTAACAAATCCTTTACACAGCATTGTTCATCAGTTTATATCAGGGTGTCTGGTTAAAGGGAGCAGGCAGGAGAATAGGGTTAGGAGGGAGAGATAGATCTGCCATTCTTGATGGGCCAAATGGCCTAATTCTGCTTTGAACAGATAAAAAGCAAACATAAACCAAAGCTTGGACAATAACATTGATTTACGAGTTTGAGAATTAATAACCTATACACGTCTAGCTTTAGAACAGCGATTATTGTACAAGGAAGACTTATTCTCCCTTTTTAAACAAAATCTGTCAGTGAGCTACTCAGAAAATTAGCCCTTTTACGCAAAGGCTACAATAGTTTCCTGAAACTGGTTACACACCAGTTCCTCATTTATTGTTAGAACATTAGTTTTCTTTGAAAATATAACGTTAGTCCAAAAAACTCATTAGTTTCCCAGAAGTGTGCAAGAAGAACAGACTTGCTTTTGGGTATCTCAATCCATCTTACAATAGTTGAAATTCCAAGTTTAGACATATTCATCTTTGGCCAGTCCTAGAGGATTAATTGTTGTCCTCCTCCAGGTTTGATAGGGGAGTACAAAGGGTAACTGGTGGTGCAGGCCTGGTGACTAAAGACAGATTTTATTGCGTTCAAATGTACCTCCCAATAAGGCAAGTGACTGTTTAATTATGTTTTGCTGTTTCACTAATTGTTTTGTGAGCTGCATGTTCAAATGGACTGGAGCTGGCCTGTGGTTTGATAAATCACTCCGCTCGGCCTAACTAATCGTGATACATTGTGTGGGAAGGAACTGCAGATGCTGGTTTACACCGAAGATAGACACAAAATGCTGGAGTAACTCAGTGGTTCAGGCAGCATCTCTGGAGAGAAGGAATGGGCGACGTTTCGGATCGAGGCCCTTCTTCAGTGTTTTGTGTCTAATTGTGGCATGCTCTCTGCTAAAAGACCTCAGCTGATGGTTGATAAACAAAAATGCCCTCAAGTAACTTTGTGCATTGCATTTGTTAACTGTGACCACCATCCCAGAGATCACAGGGGGACACTTCCAAGTACACCTTTGTGCAATTTGCAAAAATAATAAAATCCTATGTTGATTGGCAACACTGGGATAGAATTGGCTTTGCTTGTTAAATTAGCAAGATTCCTGCTCTTTTGTTCCATTGGCCTATCTGTACAAAATATAGAGCATCTACTACCTCTGTGACCACACACTGTGTAGCATAACAAAGCAATACTGAGTAATTGTTTTACTTGTAACATTCACAGCTGTGTAACATCACACAAACCAACCTCCCTCCCACTGACTCCATCTACACCTCATGCTGCCTCGGCAAGGCCAGCAGCATCATCAAGGACCAGTCGCACCCTGCCCACTCCCTCTTCTCCCCTCTCCCATCAGGCAAGAGGTATGAAAATGCACACCTCCAGATTCAGGAACAGTTTCTTCCCAGCTGTTACCAGGCAATGGAACCATCCTACCAACAACTAGAGGGCAGTCCTGAGCCACTGTCTACCTCACTGTATACCCTAGGACTACCTTCGATCAGATTTTACTGGACTTTATCTCGCACTAAACACTATTCACGTTATTCCCTTTATCATGTGTCTGCACACTGTGGATGGCTCGAGTGTAATCGCGTATTGTCTTTCCGCTGACTGGTTAGCACGCAACAAAAGCTTTTCACTGTGCCTCAGTACACGTGACAACAAACAAAACTAAACTAAACTAAACTAATCTAAGGAATCAAAACTAAACAAAATGTAACTAGAGTAGATCCCCTGGAAATGAGTTATGTTAGTTGTTCATAAGGCATTTACGGGTTTTCCAGCATCCTGGGAGTTTAGATAAATCATATTATTTATTTTATATACTTTCTCCAAACATTCATAAAGAACCTCCAAATGCAGAGAAAGCACCATATATTCACAGTTACTGGGATGCTCCAATGGACTTGGAGTGGCTGGGATTGTTATTTGCTTATAACCTATAACAATAAATGCCAGTGTAAGGTATAGAAAAGGGAATACAGCAATCACGGACTACCTGAGACCTCGCGTACTCTAAATATTGATATGAATTCATAGATTTATTACAGCCATAGCGTTTCTGTGTAGACTCTCCGTGTATATCATTTAGTGAAGAGATATAAAAACGAGAGCTGCCAGATTTGTAAGATAGTTAAATTCAGGAGTAGAGACACTTTGTTTATTAATATTGAAATTGCTGTAATAACTAATTTTAACTGAATTTTTGATATTTATGTCAACATTGGAATTGCGTCAACAAATCTAGGTGTGGTTAAATTAGTAAGATTACTATTGAATAAATACTTATCGTGGTAGAATATATATATAAAGGAATAAAAACCAATCAGTTAGATTAAACTTGTCAATATCATAAACACTGTGGGAACAAATCCTGATAACTTTTATCTAATTTATTGTTTGTTTACCATTTTATCCCTACCATTGCCAGATGAAGACACAGATTTTGAACAAACACTTAAACAAAGACGGGGAAAGAAGTAATGATATTTGGGATAAAGGCATAATTCTATTATTTAAGATGTTAAAATATTAATGACCAATAATTGTCCTGTATTAATAGAGGGTATTATTCATATTCTTTTATGTTTCTTAGAAAATTCATTAAGTAAAATGATTGAGGCAAAGACTATCTGAACGTTTAAGAAACAGTTAGACAGGTACATGGATAGGACAGGTTTAGTTTAGTTTAGAGATGCAGCGCGGAAACAAGCCCATCGGTCCACTGGGTCCGTGCCGACCAGCGATCCCCGCATATTAACACTATCCTACACCCACTAGGAAAATGTTTACATTTATACCAAGCCAATTAACCTACAAACCTGTACGTCTTTGGAGTGTGGGAGGAAACCGAAGATCTCGGAGAAAACCCACACAGATCACGGGGAGAACCTACAAACTCCGTACAGACAGTACCCGTATCCAGGATCGAACCCGGGCCTCTGGCGCTTGTAAGGCAGCAACTCTACCGCTACGCCACCGTGACCGCCCTTTGGAGGGATATGGGCCAAACGCAGGCAGGTGGGACTAGTGTAGCTGGGACATGTTGGCCGATGTGGGCAAGTTGGGCCAAAGGTCCCATTTCCACCCTGTATCACTCTATGACTCTAATACCCAATATGTAAAAGATTCAAACTTAGATCATTGCTGATTGATTCCATTTCTTCTCTTCTAAAGTACTTGAGGTTTTGTGTTCTCCCTGCACAAGTTATCATTTCGCAAATGTGTTGACTGGAGTTTGCAGTAACAATGACAGTATAATTGTCGTTGTTACACCACAAAATTGACAAAGAGCTTTCTGAGTTTTACACCTCCAGGAGTTGTAACTGCAAATAACTCACATGTCTTCTCCAACTCTTCCCCTTCCAACCTTTACCTCCCCCCAAAATCACTCAAAGTGATGCGACTAGAAGCTATTTATAAACTAGTCCCACTGTAAAATATCCTGAAAATCATACACTTGGCCACATAAACGATGGGTTTTCAAATTGTGAGCTATTAATTACTGGTTGACAAAGTATGTGGATCTAAAAATGGATGATATGTATGCACACTACAATTTACTTGTATGATTATTTAAAATCCAGGCCTAAAAATCCAGGCCTAAAAATCCAGCCCCAATTGGCAGTTTAAAATGCACTGGGCAGTGGCAGCATGATATGCGCTGCGCTGTGGCAGCACCCATGAAATGCGCTGTGCATGGCCAGCAACATAAAATGCGCCATGCAGAGGCAGCGGTAGGAAATGCGCTGCGCAGCAGCAGCACAAAATGCATGGTGCAGTGCCTGTCGCATTAAATGTGCTCTGCAGTGCCTGCAGCATTAAATGCACCATTCAGTGCCTGTCGCATTAAATACACCGTGCAGTGCCTGCAGCATTAAATGCATCATGCAGAGGCAGCAGTAGTTAATGCACTGTGCAGTAGCAGTACAAAATGCATGGTATTGTTCCTGCAGCATTAAATGCATCGTGCAGTGCCTGCAGCTTAAAATGCGCTGTGAAACTGCATTGGTAACATCACGGCCACTGCAGTTCCTTCTTTAACACTATAAGGTATCTGGTTTTCTGGGGATGAATGTCTAAGCAAAGGGAATATAAAAATAAAAAAAAACATTTAAATAAGTTCATTTATGGCATATCACCTTTTTTCCCTTCTATTTTACTACTTAATGCTGGGTATAAGGGTTAAAACTGCAACACTAAATTGTTTCATGGTTTCTGGTGTAAAAATCGAAGGGGAGTTGATGAGCAGTGAGGGTGAGAATAATTAGCTGGGATACAGGAAACAGCAAGGAGGAGAGGGGAGAATGAGATTACTCTCCAGGGAACCCGTGGGTCAATGGCTTTCTTCTGGGTCATTATCACGTTGGATGTGGGGAGATGTTTCCACTAGTGGGAGAGTCTAGGACCAGAGGTCATAGCCTCAGAATTAAAGGACGTTCTTTCAGCAAGGAGATGAGGAGGAATTTATTTTGGTGAATCTGTGGAATTCTTTGCCACAGAAGGCTGTGGAGGCCAAGTCATTGGATATTTTTAAGGCAGGATAGATGGATTCTTGATCCTGTATGGGTGTCAGGGGTTATGGGGAGAAGGCAGGAGAATGGGGTACAGATAGATCAGCCATGATTGAATGGCAGAGTAGACTTGATGGGTAGAATGGCCTAATTCTACTCCAATCACTTTAGACCTTCTAACTATGTGATAAGAATAGCAGCTTAACCAACCTGCTGCCCATACAGTCTCTGGGCCATCCATAGGTGTTGGACACTGCCCAACTTGCCAGCCTAATGCCTAGTCAGAGCAGCCTACCTCATTCGAGACCCTCAGACTATCTTTGATCGAACTTCACTGGACTTTACCTTGCACTGAACATTTTCTCACATTACTCCCTTCATCGTGTATCTGTACACTGTGGACGGCTCGATTGTAATCATGCATTGTCTTTCTGCTGGCTGGTTAGCACGCAACAAAAACTTTTCACTGTTCCTCAGCCAACCTGATAATAAACTAAACTCAAACAGTCTCTGAAGAAAGGGTAGATCTTGTTCTCGAGATCGCTTGATTTTTTGAAGTGAGCTTCCCTGAAGGAGAGTTTTATTGTTCTGGCGAAATTTGCCTCCTCTTGTCCTCACTTTGAGAGCTTAATATCTTCTCTAATGCACAACCTGGTTCATCATTAAGGGGCTGTCCCACTGTACGAGGTAATTCAAGAGCTCTCCCGAGTTTAAAAAAAAAAATCAAACTCGTGGTAAGCACGTAGAATGCACGTAGCGGGTACGTCGGCAGCTCGGGACATCTCTTAACGGCTCGTAACGCCAACGGCAGGTACTCGGGAAACGCGGTAAGCTCGTGAAGACTCGTGAAGATTTTTCACCATGTTGAAAAATGTCCACGAGAGCCCTGAGTACCTACGAGTGGCTATTACCGTAAATCTCCGAGTTCGAATCAGGGGAAACTCGGGAGAACTCGTGAATTAGCTCGTACAGTGGGACAGGCCCTTTACTGGTTTGGAAGTAGGAGACGATCAAGTGGAAGTTTTGGAGAGAAGGAATGGGTTTCCTTCCCTCCAGAGATGATCCAGGATTTTGTGTCTATCTTCGGTTTAAACCAGCATCCGCAGTTCCTTCCTTGACATCTGGAGGTTTTGCCCAGGACATAACCAAGTGATTAGAGCAGATCTTATTCAGGCTATGTTGTTGGTGCCACAATGCCACAGGTAGTGGGGATGGCTACTAGAGATCCGCGTTACAACCTGACTACGGGTGCTGTCCGTACGGAGTTTGTTCGTTCTCCCCGTGACCTGCGTGGGTTTTCTCCGGATTCTCCGGTTTCCTCCCACACTCCAAAGACGTTCAGGTTTGTAGGTTAATTGGCTTGGTGTAAATGTAAATTGTCCCTTGTGTGTGTCGGATAGCGTTAGTGTGCGGGGTGTTCGCTGGTCAGCGTGGACTCAGTGGGCCGAAGGGCCTGTTTCCATGCTGTATAAACCAAACCAAACCAAACAAAACAAGCCAAGTCAAACGGAACTAAACTAAACTAATATGGTTAAAGGAAGGCACTTTGTTGAGGTTCCCTGAAGAACTGATGGAAAATAAGATTGTCTGAATGCTCTGGGTGAGATGTTTGTTTGGAAGGTAGCCAGGATGTCCCAGTACACTGCTTAGATTGAGACACTTTATGTACCCCCGGTATGTTGCTTTGCTAGCAGGTTTCGAAACACAAACTCACAGCTCAAATGGCTGTGGTCTTCACTGCTTTCAGCCAGATATGGAATAATCACCTTTTAATTATTTACTACAACTGCAGGTTGATTATGAGATACTTTCACTTTGATCAAAATGGAAATTCATCATGCTTGGATTAATATAATTGTGTTTCCCAACCACTGTGGGCTCAATTTTAACCATCTGTAGCGGGCAAAATGTTCCTATGTCTGTTTTTAGTTAGCTGCCTTTCATTTTTTTTTCCCCCTCTTAATTTTCTCTTCAATTGACCTTTTCTAAATGTCTCCTCTCATTGTGGTTTGACACTCTCCGTCACTAGCTCTTTGTTATCGGGGACAATGCACCGTTTGTTGTGAATGCCGCAGCTTAACGGGAAGAAGCCAGATCTGGAAGTGAGCGAGATTAGATCACTTTTGTAAGATATATTTCGTTGGAGGGTAGGCTCCTTTCCACCTGGGTTGAGGGATGTAGGTATTGTGAAATGAACTCACAATCTGTTCGCCTGGTGCCGTAGGTTATCTATGTAGCATTCTAGTCTGCGGACACACGCAACTGCAGATGCCGGTTTACCAAAAAAGACATAAAGTGCTGGAGGAACTCAGCATCTCGGGAGACCATGAATAGGCGATGAAAGGACAAAAAGGGCTGGAGTAACTTAACGGGTCGGGCTGCATCTCTGGAGAACACGGACAGGGAACCTTTCAGGTCGAGACCCTTCTACAGACTCTGAACCTGAAACGGCACCTATCCATGTTCACCAGAGATGCTGACCGACCTGCTCCACCAGCAGAAGCAGTTCTTTGTGTCTAGTTATGGATAGGTGATGTTCCGGGTCGCAACCCGAATTGTCACCTATCCATATTCTCCAGAGGTACCTTTTCCAGTATTTCATTACCTCACCGATAGCTGGTAGCACTGCCATGTGGTAGAGGGGGCCATTTTGGGCAACCGTGATGGAGGTGAGAAAGTACCAGATCAGGTCACCTTCTGCTGGGGCTGTTGGGCTGACAGAAAGACAATAACGTGGGTCAACATCGGGAAGGATGTAACGATAACTGATTTGAAACCAAAGAATCCATGCAGTTAGTTCAACAAAGGTTTTGCAGATGCTACAAGAGAAGCAGAAAGGGAGCTTCATAACAAAGTTAGGCACAAAGTGCTGGAGTAACTCAGCAGATCAGGCAGCATCTCTGGAGAAAAGAAATAGGTGGCGTTTTGGGTTGGTTCCCTTCTTCACAACTGTTGGGTACAGAATACACATTAAGCATATTTTACTGTTACTCTTCTTTGAGGTTAGTACATTTTAAAGTGGATATTGGTAATGCATGTTTTAATGCAGGAAGAATATAATTTTGTTTTGTTTTTAGTGACATTCCTGTTGTTGGACGTTTTACCATAGCAATGTGATTCGTTGACTACAGCAGTGATCGTACAACAGACGGCGCTGTCTACAGGGGGAGCCGGTGCGGGCCGCGGCTGAACGCGGAGCAGCCAGCGGTTCGTGGCCTGCAGCGCGACCGGCCGAGCGGCCTGTGCTTGTCCCCCGAAGACCAGAGACTGGGGGGGGGGGGGGTGGGAGGGGGAGTCGGCGACAATGGCGGACGTGACTGGTAAGGAGCGCGGCTGGTGGGAGAGGAGAGGATATCCAGGGTCTGGCCCATCGCACCCTCGAGGCATCGGCTGAGCAGAGGCTCCCAACCCCCCCTCCCCCACCCCAGAAGCACAGAGGTGGATGGGAGAGGAGAGGAGAGAGGAGAGGAGAGGGATGTGGGATCGCTGGTTGACCAAGGGAAGGCGACGGCTGGAGGCCCTGCAGCAGCCTGGGGCTCGCCTGGGGATCGCACCCCGCTCATGACAACTGAAGCGTGGAATGGATTCTGAAAATGGCACCAAAACATGGCGACTCTTGCATGTAGGATCAGTAGACCATTTCTGTATAACTGCTAATCTGGGGTTGCTCTGGTGATACTCTACAGTTTGTAGGAAAATAATTTCACAGATGCAAAGATGTACTTTGCATCTGTGACAATAGAGCACCATTGAACCATATGTTACTTCCAGATGCAGGCACAGGGTGGTAATGTGTAATAATGTGTAATAATGAGTAACAATGAGTAACAATGTGTAATAATGTGGTTTTGGTGTTGGAATAGAGTATGTGGTTGGTTTAGATTGAGAGATACCTGTAGGTGTATTTTGCATTGCCTGTGTGTTGGTTTTTTTTCATGTTAAATGCTGTGTGCTAGTTTTCATACCCCTTGCCCAATCTAGATTTGTCCCAACCATAGTTTACAACTTCCAGGATATTTTGCTTGCCGTGCATCGCTCATTAGGGGGCCACGTTGGCGACGGTGTCGTATCGGAAGGGTCAGTTTGTTCAGACTGGCGGGGCGGTGTAACGGACGACAGAGTTGTAATCCGGTGGCGGACTGTGGCATTCCAGTGTCTGGTCCATCGGTAACAGGACTGCATCTTCCATGGCAAAATCCAGCCCCTCATCCTCAGTGTTGCACATGCTGGACTGGAATGGCTTGGCGTGGGTCTCAACCTCAGACAAGATGGACTCCTTGCTTCTACTCACTGCCCTCATCCTGTGACAAGAAAAGAAAGTGAACGGCCAACAGTTAGCAGTGATTCACCAGTCATAGCATCTGCAGGTTCTGCAGGTCACAGCATAGTTTAGTTCAGAGATACGGTGCGGGAAGAGGCACCGGCCCAGCGAGTCCGCGTCGAACAGCGATGCCCGCACACTAACACTACCCTACACACACTAGGGACAATTTACAATTATATCCAAGCCAATTAACTTATAAACCTGTTTAAGAAGGAACTGCAGATGCTGCAAAATCCAGCTCCATAGATCCATAGATGCTGCCTCACCCGCTGATTTTTCCAGCTTTTTTGTCTAACTTATAAACCTGCACATCTTTGGAGTGTGGGAGGAAACTGGAGCACCTGGAAAAAACCCACACAGGTCTCAGGGAGAACGTACATACAGGCAGCACCTGGTAGTCAGGATCGAACCCAGGTCTCTGGCGCTCTAAGACACCAGCTCTACCATTATGCCACTGTGCTGCCTCTTAAAACACGCATCATCAGTTCATAAGTTCCAGGAGGCCATAAGGCCATAAGGCCATTTGGCCCATCAAAAGTCTAATCTGCCAGGTCGGGACCCTTCTGACTCTGTTAGTCGGCTTAGTATGAAGAAGGTCAGTATAGACCTTAGTGCAGACACTTAATCGGACTCAACCAACTAAGACGGTCAGAAGAAGGGTCCCGACCCGAAAACGTCACCTATCCATGTTCTCCGGGGATGCTGCCTGACCCACTGAGTTACTCCAGCACTTTGTTTTTTTCCTTATTCATGTTCAACTGTCGTTCGATGCAAATAGGCAGCAAAAATGTAACGGTGAAAGAGGGGCAACTTGTTCTTGTGCTAAAACGTAGCCCCAAGCAAATAGTTAACTTCAAAGTTAATTAGCGGGTCAGACACCATCTCTGGAGAGACGGTGACGAAGCATCCTTTTTCCTTCAGAGACGCTGCCAGATCCGCTGAGTTACTCCAGCTTTTTGTGTCTATCGTCGGTTTAAACCAGCGTCTGCAGCTCCTTCCCACACAAATAGTCAACTTTGTTGGGCTCACGGAACAGTGATGTACTCACAACAAATTTTGGACAAGTCTGGTCATGCAGTTACGCGGTTAATTGTGATGGAGATCGCAACTGGAAGCAGTTTCGACGTGTCAGACTCGGTGTACCTGGCCAATCTCTGCGAGGGGGCTAAATGAGCCTGTCTGACATGAACTTGAAGGATTAATAAAGGGTCTGTCTCTATTCAAGTCGGCATTGGAACTCGAAGCAACTGGCAAAAGGACGGAGCATGGTTAAAATCGCCATGGTGTGGAATAAATTGAAATGAGGAGAAATAGCGACAAAGATTCATTCATGAAACGATGACAATTTCTCGTGGTATCTCTTGACAACTTTACGAAATCGGGCTCCATTCAGAGTCTTGTGTACTGCCGACAACGCACTCTGGGTCATTCTCTGCTTTGAAGCTGCAGGTATTAAAGTTGTCAAGAGATACAAGAGAAAACATGAAAATATCTGTGCTGATTGGAAAATAACCAGATGACTGGAGCGCGAGATAAAAGACATAGTATTAGCGTTAGTTGAACAGTCAATGAGAGATTTCTTGAGCCTTACAAATTCGCAGCCAGTTGTGCTTTGTCCCAAGGGCAGAAATTGTAGTCTGGCAAGATTTGTCTATCCTATCTAAAGTTTAACTGCTCCTTATTATTAATTGCTCATGTCCAAATGCATTCGTTTCATGATATCCTTGCAGGCTGCAGGATGACTAATACAGCCAAGATTAACCGCGTGTACATTACGGCGAGGTGACTGAGGGAGGATCGGATTTATTTAAGAAAATATCAATTCTAGACAGGCGGCACGGTGGCGCAGTGGTAGAGTTGCTGCCTTACAGCGCTTACAGCGCCAGAGACCCGGGTTCGATCCCGACTACGGGTGCCGTCTGTACGGAGTTTGTACCTTCTCCCCGTGACCCGCAGGGGTTTTCTCCGAGATCTTCAGTTTCCTCCCACACTCCCAAGACGTATGGGTCTGTGGGTTAATTGGCTTGGTGTAAATGTAAAATTGTCCCTAGTGTGTGTTGGGTAGTGTCAATGTGCGGGGATCGCTGGTCGGTGCGGACTCAGGGCCTGTTTCCGCACTATACGTCTAAAATATACTAAACTAAAACATTGTTTGACGATTGGTGCTAATTGGGAATAGTCATTTGTGAACATTTGAAAGGACTTTATTATTTCCCAGATGACGCTAATGAATTGCTGGTCAGCACTCAGTCAGAATTGGGTTTGATATTGAAGGATGAACAAAAATCGCTATTATGCAATACTTGATTAACTCCTATGCTGTTCAATATATCGGAAGCATTTTATCCTATTCCATTTCTATTGTGAAAATTACATTAGCATTCATGATTAAAACCCATGGTTATGTTCACAGTACGGTGGGAACTGAACAATGACATGGCGGTAGAGTTGCTGCCTCACAGCGCTAGGGACCCAGGTTCGATCCTGACCTCGGGGACTGTCTGTGTGGAATTTGCACGTGCTCCCTGTCACCGCGTGGGTTTGCTTCAGTTTCCCTCCCACGTCCCAAAGTCTTGCATGTTTTTAGGTTAATTGGCCATCTGTTAATTGCCCCTCTAAGGGCCTGTCCCACTTAGGTCACTCTTTAGGCGACTGCCAGGGACTAGTTTTAATGGAATTCACCCACATCGCCTGGCGACAACCTACGCCAGCACCTACGACAACAGCAAAATTTGTCGCCACTGTCGCCCAAAATTTTTTAACATGTTGAAAATATTGCGTCAATCGCCTGTAGTTGCCCAAAAAATCGCCTAAGTGGGACAGGCCCAAGTGTGTAGGGAGTGGTTGAGGAAGTGGGAATACATAGAACCAGCGTAAACGGGTGATCATTAGTTGGCGCAGGCTCGGTGGGCTGAAGGGCCTGTTTCCACTAAACTAAACTAACCTAAACTAAAATGAACTGAACTGAACAAAACTGAACTAAACAGAACTGAACAGAACTGAACTGAACAGAACCAGAACTGAACGGAACTACATTCAAGCTTTGAGGGGGGATCTTATAGAGACTTACAAAATTCTTAAGGGGTTGTACAGGCTAGATGCAGGAAGATTGTTCCCGATGTTGGGGAACTCCAGAACAAGGGGTCACAGCTTAAGGATAAGGGGGAAGTCTTTTAGGACCGAGATGAGAAGATCTTTTTTCACACAGAGAGTGGTGAGTCTGTGGAATTCTCTGCCACAGAAGGTAATTGAGGCCAGTTCATT
The DNA here is from genome assembly GCA_035221665.1 of Okamejei kenojei. Lineage (NCBI taxonomy): Eukaryota > Metazoa > Chordata > Chondrichthyes > Rajiformes > Rajidae > Okamejei > Okamejei kenojei. The sequence goes on along the minus strand of CM069143.1, from coordinate 62,221,895 downwards.
GGCTATACTTAAGAGGGAGTTGGATGTGGCCCTTGTGGCTGAAGGGATCAGGGGGTATGGAGAGAAGGCAGGTGCGGGATACTGAGTTGGATGATCAGCCATGATCATATTGAATGGTGGTGCAGGCTCGAAGGGCCGAATGGCCTACTCCTGCACCTATTTTCTATGTTTCTATGATTCTGTGTGTAACTTCCCTGGTTTTCTGTTGGAATGAACGAAGAAGACACAACACTTAAACTACCAAAGAGAACACCGTTCCCAAACAGCAGCATGGGCAACCCATGGGGTGGACATTCTGTTGCAGCCTAATTGTTCCAATGCTGATAATTAAGTCTAAAGAGCTGGACATACTCACGCCAGCGTAATCAGTCCAAAGGAGCAGGGTTTAGTTTCCAGGTGCTTCAAACGTTTCAGTTCTTCGGAGGCCAGCACCATCCCGCTATCAGTTTCTCCTTCCTGTGGACCATAACACACCCCAGTGAGATCCTCCGACCTCAGAACTAACCGCTAGCCTTCCTTGGCCTGCTCCTCATCTTCTGCAATGAACAGGTACTGTGTATGGATAGGGAAGGTTCAGGAGGATGTGGGGCAAATGCAGGCAAGTGGTACCCGCTTCGATGGGGCATCTTGGTTGGCATGGAGTTGGGCCTGTTTCCCTGCATTGGAAGAAACTGCAGATGCTGGTTTACACCGAAGATAGACACATAAATCTGGAGTAACTCAGTGGGTCAGGCAGCATCTCTGGAGAAAAAGAAGAGGTGAGGTTTCAGGTCGAGACCCTTCTGCTTGAAGAGTCTGAGGAGTCTGAAGAAGGGTCTCCACCCGAAACGTCGCCTATTCCTTTTCTCCAGAGATGCTGCCTGACCAGCTGAGTAACTTCAGTTGTTTGTGTCTATCTTTGGATTGGTTCCATGCCGTATGACTCAATGTCTCTATCTTACTAATTTCTAAATCACGCTACCATTGATTAATGTATTAATTCTGCTGAAAAATATGGTTGATGTGTTACACACAGCATGCAATCATTTATCAATCAACGTTAGTGCACAAAGGGGCGTGAATATGAAAACATAATACTTCAGGGTGTGAGCTACGGCGAGAGGTTGGACAGGCAAGGCCTTTGTTCCTTAAAATGCAGAAATGTAGAAAATAGGTGTAGGAGGAGGCCATTCGGCCCTTTGAGCCAGCACCGCCATTCATTGTGATCATGGCTGATCATCTGCCAATCAGTAACCCGTGCCTGCCTTCTCCCCATATCCCCTTGACTCCGCTAGCCCCAGGAGCTCTCTCTTAAATTCATGTAGGAGGCTGAGGGGTGATCTCACAGAGGTGTATAAAATGCTGAGGGGGATAGTTGCAGATGCACAGTGTCTTTTACCCAGGGAAGGGCGATCAAAAATGCATGGGCATTCGGCAAGAGGAATGGCTCCTCATATTCTCCAATCTTCGGATCTAACCAACACACCCTCCCTCTTTCTTTCCCTTCTCCCTTCTATGTACCTCACCTGGATGTGTACCCATTTCTCCCACTATCCCACCCGCTTTTCCAATCCTCCCCCCCAATCCCCTTCCATCTACATCCTTTCCTCTGGCTTCACAGTTCACCCCCGCTTCTCTCCTTATCTCACAGCCTTTTGTCTCCATTTCATCTTTTTCCTTTGTCCACCCATCTGCCAATCTCCCCCCCTGACCTGTATCCACCTATCACTTGGGTAGACAAAAGTACTGGAGAAACTCAGCGGGTGCAGCAGCATCTAAGGAGCGAAGGAAATAGGTAACGTTTCGGGCCGAAACCCTTCTCCATCTACCACTTGACTGGCTTTGTCCCGCCCCCACCTCTCTTCCAGCTTTCTTAGTTGCCCCTGTTGTGATCAGTCTGAAGAAGGGTCCCAGACCTGTTCCCCAGAGTTGCTGCCTGACCCGCTGAGTTACTCCAGCTCGTGTTTTTTACTTAAGTTTTCAGCATCTGCAGTTCCCAGGCAGCACGGTGGCGCAGCGGTAGAGTTGCTGCCTCACAGCGCCAGAGACCCGGGTTTGATCCTGACTACGGGTGCTGAGTGTGCTCCAGTTTCCTCCCACACATCAAAAGACGTGCGGGTTTGTAAGTCAATTGGCCAGCTGTAAATTGTCCCTAGTGTGTGGGCAGTTGGAAATTGGGATAACATAGAACTGGTGTGAGCGGCTGATCGATGGTCACTGTGGTTGTGGTGGGTCAAAGGGCCTGTTTCCACGCTGTGTCTCTAAACTACACCAAACCTTGAGCCTACTAGAATTTCAGTTCGTTATTTTTACTGCCATTTGTATTGGATTTGACTGACTCCATTCACTGATAAAAATGGCATCCCCAAATTCATGTCAGATTAGCATTGAACCATTTATTCGACAGAAGATGTCTTTGTGGTACACAATGGACTGCTCCATTACTGAAGCTGACCCTCATTTTGAAGCGAAGATACACACAAAAAGCTGGAGTGACTCAGCAGGTCGGGCAGTATCTTAGAGAAACGTGTAAAATTATAAAAGAACTGGGCAAGCTAGATGCAGGAAAAATGTTCCCAATGTTAGGGGAGTCCAGAAGCAGGGGCCACAGTCTAAGAATAAAGAGGAGGCCATTTAAAACTGAGATGAGAAAAAACGTTTTCACTCAGAGAGTTGTAAATATGTGGAAATTCTCTGTCACAGAGGGCAGTGGAGGCCAAATTCACTGGATGGATTTAAGAGAGAGTCACATAGAGCTCTAGGGGCTAGTGGAATCAAGGAATATGGGGAGGAGGCAGGCACGGGTTATTGATTGGGGACGATCAGCCATGATCACAATGAATGGCGGTGCTGGCTCGAAGGGCCAAATGGCCTCCTCCTGTACCTATTTACTATGTTTCTATGTTTCTTTCTCTGGAGAAAATGGAATAGATGACGTTACGGGTTGAATCCCTTCTTCAGAGTCTCGACCCGAAACATCACCCATTCCTTCTCTCCAGAGATGCTGGGTGATCTACAAGTATTACACCTTCTACGATTCCAAGGGGCAGACCCATATTTAAAACATACCTCGTCGATGACAGTAGTCTTATTTTCTACAGGGACCTCATCAAATGTTTTCACGCTTAATGGCCTCCTCTTTGGATTACTGCAGTTGAGCCTATGAATGAGAGAGAAAGTGTCAATGCATACTAGAACAGAAGACATAGGAGCAGGATCAGGCCATTCAGCCCATCAGGTCTGCGTCGCCCAGATTTGTTTACGACCCAATCACTCCTGATCCTTTCCTTTCATCACATCTCTGTGGACCTCAGGAGCAGCAGAGTGGTACAGCAGTAGAGTTGTTGCCTCACAGCACCAGAGACTCGGGTTCATAAAGTCATAGGTTTAAGGACCAGAATTAGGCCAATCGTCCATATCAAGCCTACTCCACCTTTCAATCTTCCTTTAATTTCATACGTTCGTAAGTGCTAGCCGCAGAATTAGGCCATTCGGCCCATCAAGTCTACATTCATTCACGGCTGAACTATCTTTCCCTCTCATCCCCATTCTCCTGCCTTCTCCCCATTCCCTTTGATGCCCTTCCTAATCAAGAACCTATCAATCTCTGCATTAAAAAACATCTATTGACTTGGCCTGCACAGCCGTCCGTGGCCATGAATTCAACAGATTCACCACCCTCTGAATTAAAAAAAAAATCCTCCTCATCTCCTTTCTAAAGATACGTCCTTTTACTCCATGGCTGACATAAGCACTTTGGGGATAGGAGTGGAATTAGGCCATTCGGCCCATCAAGTCTACTCCGCCATTCAATCATGGCTGATCTATCTCTCCCTGCCAACCCCATTCTCCCGCCTTCTCCCCATAACCTCTGACGTGTGTGTGTGCCCTCTGTCCGAGACTCTCCCACCAGACTGGTTTAGCGTTTCGAACAGGAGGTGGCATGGCAACAAACGAGAAGTTGAATGTTTCCAGAACAATTTTAAACAGGAAAAGATCTTTGTTTTCTTTTCCAACAGTTTAATGGACTCTCCTTGATTAAGAACAAAGGGTGCATTACCCGACGTTTCCTGTGCCACTGTGATTAACTTTTGGGTTTGCTGTGTCTTCGGCGGGGCTGGGGTCTGCCGAGGAGAGGGTTGAATCACGGTGTGTTTGCAGCGTCATGTTCAAGGGGATGTAATCTTTTCCATCCTGCAATAAGTGGATGAATACATGTCAGCAAAGGAGAATATGATTATAACAGGGCGCCGGTCAGCTCATTCTGCAGCCCTTCATGAATCTTTATTGCCGATTTTATTAACAAAACGTGAATTTTTGAACACTTAATCAACCAGCTGCGTATTATTCAATTCATTTTACATTTTGGTTTCAGTACGTCGACGTTTTTTGCGCAGTGCAATCATAAAATTAGTTTAGTTTAGAGATACAGCGCGGAAACAGGCCCTTCGGCCCACCGGGTCCGTGCCGACCAGCGATCCCCGCACACTTACGCTATCCTACACACACTGGGGACAGTTTACAATTATACCAAGCCAATTAACTTACAAATCTGTACGTCTTTGGAATGTGGGAAGAAACCGAAGATCTTGGAGAAAACCCGCGCAGGTCACGGGGAGAACGTGCAAACTCCATGCAGACGGCACCCGTAGTCAGGAATGAGCACCGTACACTAGCACTCTTCTACACACTAGAGAGGATTTTTCAGAAACCAATTAACCTACAAACCACTACGCATTTGGAACGTGGGAGGAAACCGGAGCACCCAGAGAAAGCCCACGTGGTCACGGGGAGAACGTACAAACTCCACACAGACAGCACCCATAGTCAGGATCGATCCCGGGTCTCTGGTGCTGTCAGGCAGCAATTCTACCGCTGTGCCACATGTATACATGAGGCATTTAATTGGAGATTATTAGACTTCCCGATTTCAGTGGGGGTCCTAATCTGTGTTTTAATGTTTACTGAAGCTTCTGCCATTCATTCAGCAATCACTCAAGTAGACAGGCTTAAATAAAGAAGTGTGGTTTTTGGCCCACATCTCAGTAGCTCCAACTGGTGGAAGATTGCATAGTCCCATCAACCAGAGAGCATTGTATAATCCTTTCGAAATGTCAGCAACACACTCCTACACAATGCCAACAGATGTGGAAACTGTCAGAGAAAGAGAGAGAAAGAGAGAGAGACAAAGAGAGAGAGAGAGAGAGAGAGATTCATGAGTGTTTTATTGTCATATGTCCTGACAAGAGTGACTTGTGCCGCAAGGATTGGTGCTGGGACCCCAGTTTGTTTACAATATATATTAACGAATTAACGATTTAGACGAAGGAATTCAATGTGACATCTCCCAAGTTTGCGGATGACACAAAGCTGGGTGGGAGTGTGAGCTACGATGAGGATGCAGGGTGACTTGGATAGGTTGGGCGAGTGGACAGATGCATGACAGATGCAGTGTAATGTGGATAAATGTGACATTATCCACTTTGGTGGCAAGAACAGGAAGGCAGATTATTATCTGAATGGTGTTAAAGAAGGAACTGCAGATGCTGGAGTGTCGAGGGTTACACAAAAGGCTGGAGAAACTCAGCGGGTGCAGCAGCATCTAAGGAGCGAAGGAGATAGGCGACGTTTCGGGTCGAGACCCTTCTTCAGACCTGATTATCTGAATGGTGTCAGATTAGGAAAAGGGGAGGTGCAACGAGACCCGGGTGTGCTTGTACATCAGTCACTGAAAGTAAGCATGCAGGTACAGCAGGCAGTGAAGAAAGCTAATGGCATGTTGGCCTTCATTGCGAGAGGATTTGAGTATAGGAGCAAGGAGGTCCTTCTGCAGTTGCGCTGGTGAGATCACACCTGGAGTATTGTGTGCAATTTTGGTCTCATAATTTGAGGAAGGACATCCTTCCTATTGAGGGAGTGCAGCGTAGGTTCACCAGGTTCATTCCCAGGATGGTGGGACTGACATATAATGAAAGAATGGAGTGACTGAGCTTATATTCACTGGAATTTAGAAGGATGAGAGGGTATCTTATAGAAACATAAAATTCTTTGAGGATTGGACAGGCTAGATGCAGGAAAAATGTTCCCCATGTTGGAAGAGTCCAGAGCCAGGGGTCACAGTTTATGAATTAGGGGTAGGCCAGAGAGTTGTGAAATGAGGAAAAACCTCTTCACCCAGAGAGTTGTGAATCTGTGGAATTCTCGGCCACAGAAGGCAGTGGCCAGTTCACTGGATGTTTTCAAGAGAGAGTTAGATTTAGCTCTTAGGGCTAAAGGAATCTAGGCATATGGGGAAAAAAGCAGAAACGGGGTACTGATTTTAGATGATCAGCCATGATCATATTGAATGGCGGTGCTGGCTCGAAGGGCATAATGGTCTATTCCTGCACCTATTTTCTATGTTTCTGTGACCCACGTAGAACAATGAAATTCTTACTTGCAACAGCACAACAGAACATGTAAACATTATACACTGAGTGTGCTGTGCATAGTAGAATACATATAGAGAGAGAGAAAGAGACAAAGAGAGATAGAGGGAGAAATAGAGGGGGGGGGGGAGACAGAGAGATACAGTGAAAGTGAGAGATAGAGAGAGAGAGGAGAGAGAGAAAGAAAGAGAGGAGTGTAGGTGTGGGAGAGAGATAGAGAGAGAGAGGGGGTGAGATAGAGGGCGAGAGGGGGAGAGAGGGGCATGAGAGAAAGAAAGGTTATAATTAATAAGAACTATTGATAACAAGCAGACAGCAGGGTCCAACCTATTTGCTTTGTATGGCTGAGTAAGATCACAGAACAAACAGGCTTCTATTGATATGATAAGGAAGCACTTGGCAACTGAATGATGATAATGTGAGTCACAGTGGTTTGGGAGTCATTGTTGGTTTGGGAGTCATCTCCTGCTGGGAAGAGGCAGAGTGGGAGGCGAGGGGGTTGGTGATTCTGGTTGCCATGGAGACCAACCTCCTCGCTCCCTCCCTCTCCGTTGCCATCTACCCGTGCGGGGGTGGGTTGCATCGTGGCTTGGTTCGGCAACTTGAGCGCCCAGGAGTGGAAGAGGCTGCAAAAAAGTTGCAAACGCTGCCCAGTCCATCATCGGCTCTGACCTCCCTACCATCGAGGGGATCTATCGCAGTCGCTGCCTCAAAAAGGCTGCCAGCATCATCAAGGACCCACACCATCCTGGCCACTCACTCATCTCCCCGCTGCCTTTAGGTAGAAGGTACAGGAGCCTGAAATCTGTAACATCCAGGTTCAGGAATAGCTCCTTCCCCACAGCCATCAGACTATTAAACTCAACCCAAACAAAAATCTGAACTTTAATAACCTATTGCACTTTATCTGTTTATTTGTGCGTATATATATATATATTCAATGGTTTATGGACACACTGATCTGTTTTGTATTTATTTATGCCTACAGTATTCTGTTCTGCTGAAGCAAAGCAAGAATGTCATTGTCCTATCTGGGACACATGAGAATAAACTCTCTTGAATCTTGAATCTTGTGTGGAACGAGCTGCTGGAGGAGGGGGTTGTGGCAGGAGCTATCGCGGCATCTAATATCATAAGGTCGTAAGTGAGTGGAATAGAATTAGGCCATTCGGCCCATCAAGTCTACTCCGCCATTCAGTTTAGCCACATCCCAGACTTTCCAATATTATATCATATTTCCATGCCGAGGCCCTCTCACCTGCTGGACATTGGCCTGCAATAGATTCCCCAACTGTTCAACCAGCTCATTGAAGGTGGGCCTGTCTCCGGGCTCCTGAAGCCAGCAGTCCAGCATTGTCTGATAGCTGGAACAGAAACACAGACAGTGAATGAGATCAGATCTACACATCTGCAGACGTTGGAAATCTGAGATAAAAACAGAGAACGGCAGAAACACTCAGCAGGTCAGGCAGCATCTGTGAAAAGAGAACCAGGGTTAATATTTTGGCTCATGGCGCAAGGGACTGCAGAGGCTGGTTCGAACCAAAGATAGACACAAAAAGCTGGAGAAACTCAGCGGGACAGGCAGCATCTCTGGAGAGAAGGAATGGGTGGCGTTTCGGGGTCGAGACCCTTCTTCAGGCTGAGAGTCAGGGGGAGAGGTAGAACCAGAGGTGTGAAAAGGAAGGGAACAAATGCGATCCGGCACCGATGACCAAGGAAAGGTGGAGCCCACAATGGTCCATTGTTGGCTCTGGATGAGGTGATAATCAGTGGTTATGAACAGTAAAACTAGCAGGACGTCTAGGGTGGGGGAGTGCCGGAGGGAGAGGGGATGCAAGGGCCACTTGAAATTAGAGAGACCAATACTCATACCGCTGGGTTGTAATATCTAGAGTAGAATGTTTAAGCTACATTTTCTGGAATCTGGACAGTTGTGGGAAGTTGCTCATTGACCTAAATGAAATTCAGTGACAGGGGAAAGCTTCAAGATGAGTTTAATTGCCATATTTACCAACAATGAAGTAAGGAAAATATTACATGCAGTAGCTTAATAGGCTTTATCAGACTTCAATGTTATATATCTTGCATTTGTACCCTTTAGCATTTACTGTGGACAGGTTTATAGTATTCATGTGTAGTCTACTATCTACCTGTACCTTCCTACCACAACGAGAGAGCAGTCCTGGACTACTATCTACCTCATTGGTGACCCTCGGACTATCTTTGACTGGACTTTACTGGCTTTACCTTGCACTGAACGTTATTCCCTTATCATGTGTCTACACACTGTGGACGACTCGATTGTAATCGTATATTGTCTTTCCACTGACTGGGTAGCATGTAACAAAAGCTTTTCACTGTACCTCAGCACACGTGACATTGAACTAAACTAAACTAAATTAAATTAAACCAGTCCTTTCTCTGACTGGATAGCACAACAAACAAAATCTTTTCATTGTACCTCGGTACATGTGGCAATAATAAACTAAACTAAAATAATAGTTATCGAGTCATACTGCAAGGGAAACAGGCCCTTCGGCCCATCTTGCCCGTGCCAACCAAGATGCCCATCTGCACTAGTCTCACTTGCCTGCGTTCGGCCCCTATCCCTCTAAACTAAGGCTTCCCAAAATGTAATGCTGTGCCAATTAACTAATTGCAGTTAGGATTCACTACAAATTGCTCTCCAGACAACAGGAATTATATTCCAGCAGAGGAAAATCACAATATTGCAGATGTTGGAAATCTGAGGTAAAAACAGAAAATGCTGGAAAAACTCAGCTGTTCAGGCAGCATCTGTGGAAGGAGAAATGGAGATAGTATTTCAGCTTGCGGCTACTCTCTTAGGGTTGTTATTTCTGTTTCTCCCTCCATAAACACTGCCTGACGTACTGTAGCATTTCCAGCATTTTCTGGAATTATGTTCTTCTGACTTCTACGCCCAGAATGTAAATATTATCTCTGGTATTGTATCATCTGTTCTGTACTTCAAAAGCAAATCTACATGTGACGTTCATCTGTTATAATTTAGGATTGGAATAGAAGCCAATTGGAACGATACACTTTAAAAAAAAAGTTACAGGTTTTGTGGTAAAATCTTACATTTCCGGTGTAGAATATTCAGGTGGTTTCATCCGTGTTCCTTCTTTAAGCCTGTGACAGAATTCTTCATCTATCTGGACTCCTGGATATGGTGAGGCTCCTACATAGAGAGAAGAAAATAGTTAACATTTGCTGATTTCCCCACCAACTTTCCCCCTTCATTAAGGTCATGTGATAGGAGCAGAATTAGGCTATTTGGCCCATCAAGTCTACTCTGCCATTCAATCATGGCTGATCTATCTCTCCCTCCTAATCCCATTCTCCTACCTTCTCCCCATAACCCCTAACCCCTGACAATCAAGAATCTATCTATCTCTGCCTTAAAAATATCCATTGACTTGGCCTCCACGGCCTTCTGTGGCAATGAATTCCACAAATTCACCACCCTCTGACTGAAGAAATTCCTCCTCATCTCCTTCCTAAAGGAACATCCTTTAATTCTGAGGCTATGACCTCTGGTCTTAAACTTTCCCAATAATGGAAGCAACCTCTCCACATCCAACCTCTCCAGGCGCTTTCACAATTCACGATTAACTTTCACGATTAACGCTAAAGGTATTAGCTTTCCTCTGGTACGTTTCCAAATGAATCCAAATTGAGCTTTAACACTGACCATGGACAGGCGACTTGTTCGCAGTTAACTGTAAGGTCTAATTATATCTGATTAGAAGATTCTTTAGAATTAATTCCAAGTTTAGAGAAAGGTCTGAGGTGACGGCTGGAGGCCCTGCAGCAGCCTGGGGCTCGACTGGATCGGGTGCCGCTACAGAAGACCGAGGGCATGGACCAGACGTGGCTTGCAGTGGCACGGAGCTGTGGAGCAGCGGTGGAGAACACCTATAGCTTTGCTTGTCCAGGCCAACCCTGCAACGCCACCAGATCAATGGACCTTTAAAGTAACTTTGACTTTGAAAATATTGCCAAACCCTGGCAACTCTTGTAAATGATCTCAGTGGACTAATTCTATCCACTTTGTACTTAATCGGTGGTTGTGCTTATGTAAAGTGATACTTGACTGAACTATATGCAAAATTTCATTGTACTTCTGTGCATGTGAAATTAAAGAACCATTGAGCTATTGACCTGAAACATCACCTACTGTAGCCATGTCCTCCAGAAATGCTGCCTGACCCGTTGAGGAGGTGGTTGAGGCAGGGACTATCTCAACGTTGAAGAAACAATTAGGCAGGTACATGGGTAGGACTGGTTTGGAGGGGTATGGGCCAAATGCAGGCAGGTGGGACTAGTGTAGATGGGACATGTTGGCCGTTGTCTCAGTTTCAAAAGTACTATTGATGCAGTGTCATTATATATCATAACAAGTACTTTAATTAGAATACATACAGAGACCATCAAAATGAGGACTGTAGGCTCCAAGTCGTAAGTTGAACTAACTAACATGGCTGCCCACGCATGCCACTAGGTGGTAGTGCTGAAAACTGACATGAATTATGGATCAGGTCAGCAGCAAAACCAGATGGATCAAATCGGCAATGCTGTTTGATCTACAGGCAAGTTGGGGCGAAGGGCTTGTTTCCACTCTCTATCTCGCTTTGACTATGACTCTACACATGACAATAATAAACCAATACCAATACCAATGCCAATCTTTGGATCAAACGATCAAAAAACGATCAAAAAAACGATCAAAACGAGCACACGATCAAAAATATGTCTCAGTATACATGTCAATAATACACCAATACCAATCTCAATACCAATCTACTGGCATAGCACAAATAGGAGATTGAATTCAAAATGGCATCCAGATCTATCGGGCTAAACCCAGTTGTGAACATCGATCAACTCCTGATGGACTTTTCCTCGCGATGTTATTTCCAGAACCGGAGCTGAACGGGATCCTTAAGAAACAATTCAACGGAAGACACATGGAAATATAGGAGAGGCTGTGCAGGAGTCACTTCCACCAGGAATTCAACTGGGAAAGCAACTACGAGTCGGAATCCATTTTAATTAGCACGCAACAAAAGCTTTTCACTGTACCTTGGTGCACGTGACAATAAACTAAACTAAACTCATTCTAAAATTGGACTGACATTTGAGAGTGCTTGGAGGGAAATGAGAAGATTCTGTGTTATTTTTCTCTTCTTAATCTTCTATTTAAAAAAATGCAACATCATTTCGAAACATTGTAAAAGAATGGCAGGAAGTTGCCATAAATAAATAGTTGCCAAACCTACAAAGCCGTGAGGAACTGCCATGAACTAGTGATTGATTTAACTTATGATATAACAAGGAAGGATAAGAACTCTTGGCTTGGCCTTCTTCCCTCCAACACAAATCACGTTCCTATCTGGTTTATTTCTGGTTTATTTTTATCATGTGTACTGAGATACAGTGGAAATCTTTGCATGGTATCCTGTCAATTACTACTGTACAGGAGTACCGTACGTGTGCGCTAGGTAATGCGGAGAGAAATATACCAGAGTACAGAATATAGCTTTAGTGCACTCTAGCATTAGAATTAGCAGAGAAAATATACATCCAATGTCCGTAAGGAGGTAGATTGGAAGATGGGGACTGCACCCTAGTTTGCAGCAGGACCATTCAGTCTTCTGATAGCAGAGGGGAAGAGGCTGTTCCTGAGTCTGGTGCTAATTGTGAAAAAAAAAGTCCAAGGCCTGCCAATGAGGTGGGTTGGAAGATCGGGGACTGCACCAAGAGGCAGCACAGTGGCACAATGGGAGAGCTGTTGCCTTACAGCTCCAGAGACCCGGGTTCGATTCCTGACCTTGGGTGTTGTCTGTGTGGAGTCAGCACGTTCTCCCTGTGACTGCATGGGTGCTGTTTGAGATGTGGGTGGTCACTGGAGTATCCGGAACGAAACTAAAGTCTGTGGCGCTGTAAGGCAGCAGCTCTACCACCACACCACTGTGCTGCCCATCACTAAACTAAACTATACTAAATGCTCCGTCAGCTAATTCTAGTTGATACTTTGATCAAATCAGACTCATTCCATTAGTTTACGACAGCACCCCGTCCCTCCTCGCAACAGGTATTTAATATAATACAGTGTCAAAATAACTCAGCTGGTCAGGCAGCGTCTGGGGGGGGTGCAATGGGCAGGCAAGGAGTCAGTGTGGGACCCTTCTTCACAATTATCAATCAGAGACTAATCAGTCTGAGGAAGGGTCCCAACCCGAAACGATGCCTGTCCATTCGCCTCACAGATGCTGCCTGACCTGCTGAGTTCCTCCAGCACTTTGTGTTTTGCGCAAGATTCCAGCATCTGCACACTCTGCTCAGTTTAGTTTAGAGATCACCACACGGAAACAAGGCCTTCGGCACTCCGAGTCCGCTCCGACCAATTTTTACATATAGACCAAGCTGATTAATCTACAACCTTGTACGTCCTGGGAGTGTGGGAGGAAACCAAAGTTCTCGGGAGAACACCCAGGAGGTCACGGGGAGAACATACAAACTCCGTACAGACAGAGCCCATAGTCGGGATTGAACCTGGGTCTCTGGCGCTGTTAGCGCTGTAAGGCAGCAACTCTACCACCGCGCCACCGTGCTGCCCACTCTTGTGTCTAATATTATATTGAAAACTTTCAAATTCTATCCACATCATTAGCAATTTTAATAGTAAAAAGATCTATTAAAGTGTCATTGTTGATGTTACGAGTTGGACAAGTTGGGCTGAAGGGCCTGTTTCCGTGCTTTATGACTCTATGACTATGACTGAACTTTACACAAATCATAGCCTTGTTTGTAGCACATTGAGGGAGACTGGGTGGAGAGGAATACATGCCCAGAGCGGAGCCTGTTTGATTTTCCGTCCATACAGACGTGGGTGGAATCGTGTTTGACTGAGTTTCCTCCACGTCCTATCCAGGCAATACATCTTCTGCCAAGTACAACAAGAGGAAAAACTACTCGGGCATTCCCCTCCCATTTTTGCAAACCTGTGCGTGTAAGTTTACACATTTCTCCGTGTGGGCTTTCTCAGTCACGCTCATCTCAAGAAAACAATCGCAAACAACGTTTTGCTTAAATATATCTAGTTTCCCAACCCGAAACGTCCCCTCTCCATGTTCTCCGGGGATGCTGCCTCACCTGCTGCGTTACTCCAGCACTTTGTGTCTTTCCATCTGTAGTTCCTTGTTTCTATGTTACGTATCAGTAAAGACCTTTGTGGCCCCATATCTGAGGAGGGATGTGCTGGCGCAGGAGAGGGTCCGGAGGAGGTTTACGAGAATGATCTCGGGGATGATCGGGTTAGGGTTAGGGTTAGGGTTAAGTACGATGAGCGTTTGACACCACTGGGCCTGTACTCACTGGAGTTTAGAAGGATGAAGGGAGGATTTCATTCAAACTTACTGAACAATGAAAGGCCTGGAGAGCGTGGATGTGGAAAGGATGTTTCCACCAGCAGGAGAGTTCAGGACCAGAGGGCACATCTTCAGAATAAAAGGACAAACCTTTAGAAAGGAGATGAAGAGGAATTTCTTTCGTCAGAGGGTGCTGAATCTGTGGATTTAGTTGGCGCAGATGGCTGTGGAGGCCACGTGAATGGGTTGCAAGAGAAAGATAGATCTGCCATGACTGAATGGCAGAGTAGACTCGATGGGCATAATGGCCTAATCCAGCTCCTATAACTTATCAACTTATGAAAGTGCTGGAGTAACTCCGCAGGTCAGGCAGCATCTCTGGAGTCCATGGATAGGTGACACCTCAGGTCCCTTTGTGTATTAACCAGCATCTGCAGTTCTTTGTTCTTAAGGGGCTGTCCCATTGTACGAGGTCATTCAAGAGCTCTCCCGAGTTTAAAAAAAAAAGTCAAACTTGTGGTAAGTACGTAGAATGTACGTAGTGGCTACATCAGAGCCCGTGGACGTCTCGTAGCGGCTCGTAACGCTAACGGCAGGTACTCGGGAAACGCGGAAACTCGTAACGTTTTTTCAGCACTGTGAAAAATGTCCACGAGAGCCCAGAGCACCTACGAACGCCTATTACCGTAATTCTCCGAGTTCGAATCAGCAGAAACTCGGGAGAACTCTTGAATTACCTCGTACAGTGGGACAGGCCCTTTACGTATCAATACACCTCTTTGCTAAGCAATGTGCTGTTTGCCTGATAGATGCTGAAAAAATATACGATTGTTTTCAAAGTATAATAATCAGACTTCCTTACCTTGTTGATTTAGGTTTTAAATAGGAAAACAGGTGTGTTATTTTAATTATGTATTCAGTTGGCCCCTTATTACTAATTAATATCCCGCTTTTTTTCCTCTCACTGGGATATACTTTGGCTATTGCTGATACTAATAATGGAAACTTAATCTCAGGCAGTCAAGTGGGAACATATTTGCCTTTGTAATAAGGGTGCACGGTGGATATTTGGGATTGTGTCCAGGTTTAGAAGAAGTCAAGTGGAAAGAAAAATCTAAAATGTAAATTAAAGCCAAATTTTCTTGTAATGTTTTAATACTTTTCATTCCGGGCTCCATCTCTTTGATCACAGACAATTAATGAATGAAGAAATTACGTACATACGAACTTGAAGTATCCAAATGTCAATATTCAAAAAGGTCAGTTTCAAGATGTAATTTAAATGTTTGTCCATTAAAAACAAAGTAATTTTGTACCCATTGAGGTAAGATTATTGATTTTTAAGTTTAGCAAATATACCAAAGAAAGCCATGTGTAGGAAGGAACTGCAGATGCTGGTTTAACGAAGATAGACACAAAATGCTGGAGTAGCTCAGCTGGGACAGGCAGCATCTCTGGAGGGAAGGAATGGGCGACGTTTCGGGTCGAGACCCTTCTTCAGACTGAAGTCAGGGGAGAGGCAGATACAGAGACAAGGAAGTGTAGGGTGTGAAAATGAGACAAAGGGGATGAAGCTCAAGGAAAATGGAGAATAGATCATTGTTAGCTGGGAGAAAGAAACAAGAAAGCAAACAGTGATAAAATGTAATCGGAGACAGTCAAGTTCTGTTCCATCTTACAAAGTTTTTTAAACATGACGTCACAGTTGTGTAGCTGATACAACTGCTGCCTCAGAGTGCCAGAGACCAGGGATCAATTCCTGCCTTGGGCACTCTCTGCGTGGAGTCTGCATGTTCTCCCCGTGACTCCATAGGTTTCCTCCGGGTGCTCCAATGGGCCGAAGGGCCTGTTTCTGTGCTGTATCCCTAAACTAAACACAACAAAATACAGCGTGGAAATGGCCCAATGAGTCTGGGCCGACCAGCGATCCCTGCACACTCAAACTATCCACACACACTAGGGACAATTTACAATCTTTACCAAAGCCAATTGACCTACAAACCTGCACGTCTTTGGAATATAGGAGGAAACCGGAGCACCCGGAGAAAACCCACGCAGTCCCGGGGAAGAACATACACACTCCGGGTAGCCAGCACCGGTAGTCAGGATCAAAGTCAGGTCTCTGGCGCTGTAAGGCAGCAACTCCACCTCCGCACCACCGTGCCGTCCACGAATCATATTTGTGAAAGCAGTAAATTCTGTCCCACAGATACTGTTTGACCAGCTGAGTATTTCCATCGTTTTATGAGCGCTCTGAGTGCCTTAAATTGTCTTTAAATTGTAAACCATCTGTAAATTGCCCCTAGTGTGGAGGAGGTTGGTGAGATAGTGGGACAACGTAGAACCAGTGCGAACGGATGAGCGACTTGATGGGCCGAAGGTCCCGTTTTCAGGCTGTATCTTTTAACAAAACTGAAACACAGTGGGGAAACAACCTAGGCTGAATGCCCGGGGAGTTGGAATATCTCTAAAGACACTGAATGGTCCCAGTTTGTGCGCTTTTAAGCTGCATTCCTGGCCAGCGTGCTAAATGTGGTTCATTGAGAGAGAGAGAGAGAGAAAAGCGCACATGATGTTTTGATTCATTGTCAGAACCAATAACTCCATGTGGCCATAATCGAGGCCAGAAACCAGACTGGACTTTCCCACAGATTTTTTAGAACTTTTTCTATCTTATCCAATTAATAATCAAATACATCATTGAGATAAAAAAAAAACAAACATTTGGGATTTCTCTGGCTAACCATTGGCAGCATTCGCCTCGTCACTCCTGGTCCTATTGATGTTAGTGGAGCCCAGAGTCAAGGGTGATATATGTCCCAAACAGAACAATGACATTCTTACATACAGCAGCACAACAGATACAACAGAATATTATGCTACCTTTATAAGGCACTGGCCAGACTGCACTTGTAGTACTGTGAGCAGGCTTGGGCCCTATATCTGAGAAGGGATGTGCTGGCATTGGAGAGGGTCCACAGGAAGTCTATGAGAATGATCCCAGGGATGATTGGGTTGACGTACGATGAGCGTTTGTTGGTACTGGGCCTGGACCCGCTGGAGTTTAGAAGGATGAGTGGGGGACCTCAATGAAACTTCCTCCATAGTGAAAGGCCTGGATAGAGTGGGATGTAGAGAGGATGTTTCCACCAAGCAGGAGAGTCTAGGACCAGAGGGCACAGCCTCAGATGAAAAGGGCGTGCCTTTAGAAAGGAGACGAGGAGGGATTTCTTAAACCAGAGGGTGGTGAACCTGTGGAATTCATTGCCGCAGATGGCTGAGGAGACCTAGTCTTTGGGTATTTTTAAAGCGGAGATTGACAGGTTAAAGGTCCTGTCCCAATTGGGCGTTATTTGCGCGTCACGCAAGTGGCGACACCCGTCTTAATGATTAGTACAGGAGCAAAGGCAGGAAAATGGGGTTGAGAGGGAAAGATAGATCAGCCATGATTGAATGGGCCTAATTCTGCTCCTATGACTTATGAACCTGGGAGGATGTACAGTACACAATGACAAATGTATATGCATATATCCTATGAGCATGGTCTAACTTCATTGCAACTTAAAAATTCTTTGCTGATTTTAATTATGTCTCGTTTCGCCAGGCTTACCCAAGGAAAATATTTCCCACAGCAGCACGCCGAAAGACCAGACATCGCTCTGGGTTGTGTAGATTTTATCAAATATGGACTCTGGTGCCATCCACTTGAGTGGGAGCCGGGCCTGTGAAGAGGCACAAGGGTGTTACTAACAGGCAGCAAGCAACGGGACTTACAGTGATCGCAAGCTGGCCTCCGATCAACTTACATCTCCCTTTCGCAGATAATCTGGATCTTTGTAAATATCGCGAGCCAGGCCAAAATCACAGATCTTCACCACGTTGCTTCCAGACAAGAGGATATTCCGTGCTGCCAGATCTCGATGAATGCACTGAATGAAAACACAGGTTTCAGTTGCTTTCACCCACCAAGTCAATGTTATTCGATTGTTCCTTTAGACTTTAGAGATCCAACAACCCCTTCTGACCCACCGAGTCCAGCGATCACCCCGTACACTAGCACTACCCTTCACGCTAGGGAGAATTTACAATTTTATCGAAGTGAATTAAATTTCAATCCTGTATGTCTTTGTAGTGTGGGAGGAAACTGGAGCACCCGTAGAGAACCCATGCGCTCACAAGGAGAATGTATTAGTTTAGTTTAGTTCAGTTTAAAGATACAATGTGCAAACAGGCCCTTCAGCCCACTGAGTCCATGCTGGCCAACCATTACCCGTACATTTGTTCTATCCTACACACTAGGGGACAATTCACTGAAGCCAATTAACCTACAAACTCGAATGTCTTTGGAGTGTGAGAGGAAACCGGAGCGCCGGGAGAAAACGTACGTGGTCTCACTAGTTCCCACTAGTGGAAACATCCTCCCGACATCTGTTCTATCCAGGTCTTTCACTATTCGGCGATTAGGACACAATGGAGTAGCTTACCTTCCTCGAAGCCAAAAACTCCATGCCCTTTGCTACTTGGAAACTGTAACAAATCAGGTCCTCCATGGCCAGGGGTCGCTTGTAGAGATCTTCAGCATCTGTGAAACAGGACAAAGATAGGTAACAACCTGGAGAGATGCGATCGTTTCATAAATAAGCACGGCAGATCAATGTTACACTGGCCAGCTCCCCTTCTGAATATGGTGCCTTTGCAATTCAGCAGATTGGTGCCAAGCACCAGGCATCCATTAGATCGTCTATGCTCCAATGATGTGCGTGCAACAATGCAATCACATTGGTGCTTCTTCCTGCCATGTCCATTGGAGCTTGGTTGATACACTTTCCTCAGTGTGACGCTTGTTTGTTCATGAGTCCATAAGTTCTTGGAGAAGAATTAGGCCATTCGGCCCATCAAATATTCTCCGCCATGCCATCATACCAATGTGAAGCACTTTGGTCAACGAGAGTTGTTTTTTAAATGTGCTGTAGAAATAAAATTGACTTGACGACTTGAATCATGGCTGATCTATCTCTCCCCCTCAATCCCATTCTCCTGCTTCTCCCCATAACCCCGAGACATTCGTACCAATCAAGAATCTATCTATCTCTGCCTTAAAAATATCCATTGATGGCCTCCACAGCCATCTCTGGCAATGAATTCCACAGATTCACCACCCTCTGACTAAAGAAACGCCTCCTCATCTCCTTTCTAACGGCATGTCCTTTTTTCCCGAGGCTGTGCCCCCTGGTCCTAGACTCTCCCACTAGTGGAAACATCCTGTCCACATCCACTCTGGCCAGTGACTGATCTGCAAGGGCAGATGGGGACCCATCGCCATGAACTGTCTTTTTTCATAGATTTCATTCGTATGTTCTGTGTACCTTTTCACGCCTCCAGTTTCCCTCTCCCCCGACTCAGTCTGAAGACGGGTCTCCACCCGAAACGTCACCTATTCCTTTTCTCCAGAGACGCTGCCTGACCCGCTGAGTTACTCCAGCACTTTGTGTCTATCAAGAACAGCTTCTTCCCCCTCTGTTATCAGGCTTCTGAACGGTCCTTCCATAAGCTCGAGTCCGATTCACCTCTACACCATTGTGGACTTTGGCCTTGTCCTTGGAACTGATGCACTACAATGTTGAGAACTATATTCTGCACTTTGTATCTTCCCCTTTGCTCCACCTATTGTAGTTGAGTTTGGCGATTGTATTTGTGTATAATGTTATCTGATCTAATTGGATAGCATGCAAAACAAAGCATTAGTCTGTACCTCGGTACATGTGGTAATAATAAACCTGAACTAAACCTATCTCTAAACTAAACTAAACTAAACTAAACGGGATGGTAGGACTGTCATATGTTGAAAGAATGGAGCCACTGGGCTTTTATTCACTGGAATTTAGAAGGATGAGAGGATATCTTATTGAAATATATAAGATTATTAAGGGATTGGTCATGCTAGAGACAGGAAATATGTTCCCGATGTCAGGGGAGTCCAGAGCCAGGGGCCACAGTTTAAGAATAAAAGGGGTGGGCCATTTAGAACGGAAATGAGGAAAAACGTTTTCACCCAGAGAGTAGTAAATCTGTGGAATTCTCTGCCTCAGAAGGCAGTGGAGGCCAATACGCTGGATGCTTTCAAGAGAGAGTTAGATAGAGTTCTTAAAGATAGCGGAATTAGGGGATATGGGGAGAAGGCAGGAACGGGGATACTGGTTGTGGATGATCAGTCATGATCACAGTGAATGGCGGTGCTGGCTCGAAGGGCCGAATGGCCTACTCCCACACATATTTTCTATTGTCTATTGTCTAAACAAGGTAACCTGGATGCAGCCCAGACCATCACGCAAGCCAACCTCCTTGAAGAAGGGTCTCAATCCAAAACGTCACCTATTCCTTTTCTCCACTGCCTAACCCACTGAGCTACTCCAGCTTTTTGAGTCTATCTCCCTTCCATTGACTCCATCTATACCTCACGCTGCCTCGGCAAGGCCAGCAGCATCATCAAGGACGAGTCGCACCCTGACCACTACCTCTCCTCCCCTCTCCCATCAGGCAAAAGGTATATAAGTGTGAAAACGCACACCTCCAGATTCAGGGACAGTTTCCCACCCGACCCAAAAGGTCACCCATCCTTTTTCTCCAGAGATGCTGCCTGATCTGCCATTTCTTCCCAGCTGTTATCGGGCAACTGAACCATCCCACCACAACCAGAGAGCAGTGCTGAAATATTATCTACCTCATTGGTGACCCTCGGACTATATTTGATCGGACTTTGCTGGCCTTACGTTGCATGAAATGTTATTCTCTTACATTGCATATATATACACTTTAAATGGCTCGATTGTAATCACGTATTGTCTTTCAACTGACTGGTGCACGTGGCAATAAACTAAACTGAACTTAACTAAATCTAAACCTATATCTAAAATAAGGGGTAGGCCATTTAGGACTGAGATGAGGAAAAACTTTGTCACCCAGAGAGTTGTGAATCTGTGGGATTCAGAAGGCAGTGGAGGCCAATTCACTGGACGTTTTCCAGAGAGAGTTAGATTTAGCTCTTCGGGCTAACGGAATCAAGTGACATTGGGTCTATTTACTCTTGGGAACACTGTTTACTGACAATGGGGACGAGATTATCAATGATTACGTAAAGTACACATTGTTATTGGATTTCCCTGTGCAGCCCGCCACCACTTCAAAGTCAAACAGGATGTTTTGATCCTTACGCAGGTCTATTTAAAACCATTCACAAATCCATCGGTGTTGAATAAACTACTCTTGCGATAGTTTTCTTTATTCAGAGAGTCACGGCAGGTCAATGGGAACAACTGTTTACAGCGATTGCATTTTTCCCAGAGCAGTAAACACGAGGAAGGAAGATGCCCTACCTTCCTCTTCCTCCTCCGCGTCGCTGTAGCTCTTATCTTCCACAAAGCCGGAGCTGGTGGAACTTCCCGTGCTGGCCACGCTCTCCAGACGACGCTTTGTACTCTCCACCAAGTCTGCGCCCGTGTCGTCGCCAAGCTGGTTGGTGTTCTTCTGACACTGAAAACGGACAATGGGTTTCTCAATGACAGAGCCCCGGGAAGGCGCGTGTGTTCAGCGCGGACCGGGGGAGAGTGAGACGTGTACACCGTCGCAGTGAGCAGACATGGTCCAGGTGTGCACCAGCTGAACTCTCCTTACCTGCGACACTTTCATGAGATCCCGGGCAGAAGCCAGGAGTTAGTTGGCCGGGATGTCCCCGGTCACTACTTACCCCTACTTCGTATGAGCTGGACATTTTGGTAGACAAAAGTGCTGGAGAAACTCAGCGGGTGCAGCAGCATCTATAGAGCAAAGATTTCCATTGCTCCATAGATGCTGCTGCACCCGCTGAGTTTCTCCAGCACTTTTGCCTACCTTCGATTTTCCAGCATCTGCAGTTCCTTCTTAAACAAGATGTTCTTTTTGTTGTGTATTCCTACTTTGTATGATTTTGTGACAGAAACTTGAGTACCTGATTATGTATGGTTTCTTATACACACACACCTATGTAGATGTGTAAGAATGAACTGCAGATGCTGGTTTAAATCGAAGGTGGACTCAAAATGCTGGAGTAACTCAGCGGGTGAGGCAGCAACTCTGGAGAGAAGGAATGGGTGACGTTTCGGGTCGAGACCCTTCTTCAGACTGATGTCAGAGGAGGGGGCAGGACAAACCTATATATGTCCCACACCTGAATGTATATATATATAAGGTAGACAAAATTGCTGGAGAAACTCAGCGGGTGCGGCAGCATCTATGGAGCGAAGGAAATAGGCAGCGTTTCGGGCCGAAACCCTTCTTCAGACTCATGTATATATATATATATATATATATATATATATATATGTGCGTGTGTGTGTGTGTGTAACTGTGCATGTATGTATATATATGTATATATATATATATATATATATATATATATATATATATATATATATATACAGTGTTGGGTGTGTTTGTGTGTCTCTTTGTGTGTGTATGTATGTATAGATACACTTTGTATATGTGTTTGTGTATATAAGTGTGTGTGTGTGTATGTGTGTACACGCACGCACGCACGCACACACGCACAAGATTTATATATCAAGCATGAGATGCGCGTCTCATAGCATATTGATGAGATTATTAGTTCAATTCCTTGTTTAAGAAAGAACTGCAGATGCTGGAAAAATCTAAGGTAGACAAAAATGCTGGAGAAACTCAGAGCGTTCTTTGGTCTGAAGAAGGGTCTCGACCCGAGACGTCGCCTATTCCTTCTCTCCATAGTTGCTGCCTCACCCGCTGAGTTACTAGTTCAATTCCTTTAGCCGTATGATTGCTTGATTGAAAGATACGGCACGGACACAGGCCCCTCGCAACCACTCCCTCCACACCAGGGGGCAATTTGCAGAGGGGCCGGTCAACCTACAAACCCGCACGTCTTTGGGATGTGGGAGGAAACCGGAGCACCCGGCAGGAAACCTACACGGTCACAGGCAGAACGTGCAAGCTCCACACAGTCAGCACCCGAGGTCAGGATGGATCTCGGGCCTCTGGCGCTGTGAGCCAGCAGCTCTACCCGCTGCGCCACCGTGCTGCCCCTCAATTAGTTAATTCCTAATACAGTTTTCCAATCAGTTGTATTCCAAATCATTGCTTACAACAATGAGTTAACCAGTATGGAGCTGGTCAGAAGGTGGATGCTTTGGTAAAATAAAACGTTTATAAATTGCAGTTTTTGGAACATTCGGCAGAATAACGACGAATGTTCAGTCTTGCTTACACTTTCTGTAGCCTTACCTTGATGAAAATGAAATCATTTCTTTTGTTCCTGAGGTAGTTTGACAGATTTCCATACTTGCAATACTCCACAATCACCATCAGAGGGCCTGCCGAGAAAAAAACGTCACAATTAAAAACTAATCTTAGAGATTAGTTTTTCCTTAGATGCTGCTGCACCCGCTGAGTTTCTCCAGCCTTTTGTGTACCCTTAGAGAATTACCGGTCTTGTGGGAATGTTTACAGTCTACGCGTTTACCCGTGCTCGCCAACAAAAGGAAGATTAGTTTAAAACTGTCATCTTGATTACAAAAAAGTTAATTTTATTCTGGGAAGCATTTCTTCTTGATTTGGCAGATTATGCCTGAGGAAACATTCATGTCAGATAGTAAAGAAATAAGATAAACACAAAATTGCGGAGTAAATCAGCGGGACAGGCAGAATCTCTGGATAGTAGGAAGGGCAGACGTTTTGGGTCAAGACCCTTCTTCAGTCTGAAGAAGAGCCTCGACCCGAAACGTCACCCATTCCTTCTCTCCAGAGATGCTGCCTGACCCGTTGAGTTACCCCGGCATTTTATATCTATCTTCGGTGTAAAGCAGCATCTGCAGTCCCTTCCTACACAGTAAGGAAACAAGACTCAGATTTTAACAAACAGCAGAGTAGATGTCAAACTGGACAATACACAATGAAAATAAAAAACTCTGAAGATGTTGGATATATCTGAAATAAAAACAAAAAGCACAAAAATAATTAGTACGGGTGTCAGGGGTTATGGAGGGGAAGGCAGGAGAATGGGGATGAGAGGGAAAGCTAGATCAGCCATGATTGAATGGCGGAGTAGACTTGATGGCGGAGTAGAGTTGAAGGGCCGAATGGCCCAAATTCTGCTCCCAAAACTTATTAACTTATTGAAAAATGGCATTATTCTCCAAGTTACTAAGGTGTACCTCTCTTGTGTTGCTCAGCTGTTCAGCAACATTCATAGAGACAGAAAAACAAAATCAATATGTCAGATCTGCGTCTTCATGTTAGGCCCCCTTCGGTCATGGCTGACCATGGGTGTCTCCAGGGCTGGAGGATGCCAGTGCGTGACTTTGTTTAACGTGGGGAGACTGGTGCACAGACAGCCACCACACGGTCCTTGACAGATCTGGGTCAGGATCCAGTGGCATGGAGTCCAAGACGACCGGAGACCCTTTTCTGCCGCAGCCTTCATCCGTCTTCCCAGCCGTTGTGACGCTCCACTAAGGTCAGCCATCGTCCTCTGCCTGTCCCACCATTGAGGTCTTGGTTGGATTGCTCTCTGTCAGGGTCCTCCCCCTCGACCTTACCGCCATGGATGACCCTACCAGGAGCATATCTCCAGACGGCATCGCTCTCAGGATCTCAGGACCACACAATGTTGTTTCTGAAAAGTTGGGATTGTCCCAGCCTAAATTACCTCCTCCGGCAGCTCGTTCTTTAAGCCCACCATCCTTTGTGTGCAAACGTTACCCCTCACATTCCTATGGTAGACAAAAATGCTGGAGAAACTCAGCGGATGAGGCAGCATCTATGGAGCGAAGGAATAGGCGACGGTTCGGGTCTCGATTTTTCCAGCATCTGCAGTTCCTTCTTAAACCTCACATTCCTTATTAAATTGTTTCCACCTTAAACCTTTGTCCTCTGGTCCTTGATTCCCATACTCTGGGCAATTTCTGCTATTCTAAGTAAACAGGAGATGTCTGATATGACGCAGAATCTCTCTCTCAAGTATATTTTCAACTGATTAAAAAAAATAATAGTGGAGCTGGAGGTTCAGGAAGCAATATTCTTAAGTTTGTACTTTAAACTTAGATTGATATCATTTGACATGCCCATTCAGAAGGTTTAATTTTCTAAAGGAAACAGTTTGACCTTGGGTGGGTCAAGGACGTCTGCTATCAGGAAATCCTATTAAGCGAACAATGTAATGGCTTACATTTACAGAGAGCCCTCATGTTATCTTGTCCGAGGCTAGGAAGTGAGGAACACGATGCTTATGTTGACATAAAAATAGTTGACTTGTTCACTCCGTGGCCAGAAACCTGAAAATTCTGAAGAAGGGTCCCAACCCAAAACGTCGCCTATCCATGTTCAGTTTACTTTATGTGCAGGAAGGAACTGCCGATGCTGGTTTAAATCGAAGGTAGACACAAAACGCTGGAGTAACTCAGCGGGTCAGGCAGCATCTCTGGAGAGAAGGAATGGGAGATACTGCCTGACCCGCTGAGTTACTCCAGCATTTTGTGTCTCCCTTTAGATCAGTTTATGGTAGATAAAAATGCTGGAGAAAATCAGCGGGTGAGGCAGCATCTATGGAGCGAAGGAATAGGTGACGTTTCGGGTCGAGACCGTTCTACAGACTGAGTTGAGTTTAGTTTAGTTTAGTTTAGAGATACAGCGTGGAGACAGGCCCTTCGGCCCACCGAGTCCACACCGACCAGCGATCTCCGCGCATTAACACTATCCTACTAGGGACTAGGGCCAATTTACAATTATACCAAGCTAATTAACCTACAAACCTGTACGCCTTTGGATTGTAGGAGGAAACCGAAGATCTTGGAGAAAACCCACGCGGTCATAGGGTGAACGTACAAACTCCATACAGACAGCACCTGTAGTCGGGATCGAACCCAGGTCTCCGGCGCTTCAAGCGTCGTAAGGCAGCAACTCTACCGCTGCGCCACACGTTCTCCTGGGATGCTGTCTGACCCGTTGAGTTACACCAGCACTTTGTGTCCTTTTAAGGGCACAATGTTAGGCAGATTTTTAAAATGCTGAGATAAAAGGATTTCTGGCTATTTAAAGATGAGATAATATGCATGAAATTTATCGATTTTATTATTTATCCCAGAGGATTTGCCAAAGAGCATTCCTGCAAACAGCGTCATGTTACCAAAAAAGGACACAAAGCCTTTCTTCAGAATCTAAAGAAGAGTCCCAACCCGAAACGTCACCTATTCATGTTCTCCATGGATGACCTGACTTGCTGAGACGCTGCCTGACCCATTGAGTGGTCCAGCACATTGTCTCATTTTTTTTTGTAAACCAGCATCTGCAGTTCCTTGCTTCCATCATCAGTCTTTCACTGTAAATCTACCCATGAACCCGATGACATTGGTGAGGAAACAAGGAACTGCAGATGCTGGTTGACACAAAAGGACACAAAGTGCTGGAGTACCGCAGCGGGACAGGCAGCATCTCTGGAGACCATGGATGGGTGACGTTTCAGGTCAGGAAGAAAGGCCATGAACTGAAAAGCCACCTATCCGTGTTCTCCATAGACGCTGCCTGTCCCGCTGAGTCACTCCAGTACTTTGTGCCTTTTTTTATTCGTCAACCAGCATCTGCAGTTCCTTGTTTCCAATCTTCAGTACAAATTGGTTCAACCTAAGGGGCAATCGTTTCATTCAGACGGTGGCGGGTTTTTTGGAATGGGCTGCCAGAGGAGGTGGTTGAGGCAGGTACCAAAAGACATTTGGACAAGTACATGGATAGGAAAGGTTTAGAGGGGTGTGGGCCATACGCGGGCATGTAGGACCAGCTTAGATGGGGCATCATGGTCACATGGACGAGTTGAACCGAAGGGCCTGCTTCCATGCGGTGTGAGTCTACGACACTATGACTCTAGCTGAGGAGGTTATTGTTCTGTGTACCGAGGAACAGTGAAAAGCTTTCATAGTTGACCTTGACTATAACAACGGGTGCAATTATTTGCATCGTTAATTGTTTTATGTTATCCTGCCTTTTAGTATAGTTTAGTTTATTGTAATCTGTACCAGAGTATAGTGAATAGCTGTTGTTGCCGTCCGCAGTGCACAGATACAGGATAAAGGGAATAACGTTCAGTGCTGGATAAAGTCCAGAAAAGCCCGATTGAAGATAGTCCGAGGGTCTCCAATGAC
The DNA here is from genome assembly GCA_035221665.1 of Okamejei kenojei. Lineage (NCBI taxonomy): Eukaryota > Metazoa > Chordata > Chondrichthyes > Rajiformes > Rajidae > Okamejei > Okamejei kenojei. Next base: position 62,194,892 of record CM069143.1, on the reverse strand, counting down.
GCAGTTAGTAGCTCAGAGCCACTCTCCAGTTGTTGTTGGGATGAGAGGGGAGATCATTGTAAGAAGCGGCAGACAAAATGCTGGAGTAACTCGGCGGGTCAGGCGGCATCTCTGGAGAAAAGGAATAGGCGACGTTTCGGTTCGAGACCCTTTTCAGATCGAGCCGAAACGTCGGCCCAGTCCTTTTCTCCAAAGATCCCGCCGAGTTACTCCAGTATTTTGTGTCCATCTTCAGTGTAGTTCCTTCCTACACATGTAAGGAGAGCAACACAAAATGCTGGAGTAACTCAGCGGGTCAGGCAGCATCTCTGGAGAGAAGGAACGGGTGACGTTTTGGGTCGAGACCCTTCTTCAGACTTAAGACCCTACTTCAGAAGAAGAGGGGTAGCAAGGTTGTGCATATTGGAGCAGAGGGTGTAATGTTTAGTCTTACCTCCGGGCTTGGTACAGGCTCCCAGTATGTTTACCACGTTTAGATGATGGCCGATGTGAATGAGGATTTTCAGCTCTGACATCAGGGCTTTACACTCGTTGGCAGTGGCTCCCTCTGTGGGAAAGTGAGATTACGGTGAGCAAACACAATAGCAGACGTGTTTATTCTGTTACAAAGCAGCGTGGAAAAGTCAAGGTTGCAATGCTGTTTTTAGAAGGATAACAGAACAATGAAACTGATAAGATGTCCACCGTGGTCTTGTCACGTCCACCAATAAGTACTCAGGTTCAACAGGAAGACACAAAATGCTGGAGTAACGCAGCAGGTGAGGCGAGATGCTGCCTGTCCCGTTGAGCTACTCCGGCATTTTGGGCCTACCTTCGATTTAAACCAGCATCTGCTGTTCTTTCTTAACACTCAGGTTCAACAGAATACACGCATGTTAATCTTCGAATAGTGCACTAACTGAGAATGGGGATGTTGAGAGTGCAACTAGCCAGGCCAACATCGGACACCCCATTCTGCGACCATAGGCGGCAGGCCCGGTGGCGCAGCGGTAGAGTTGCTGCCCTACAGCGCCAGAGGCCCAGGTTCGATCCTGACCGTGGGTGCTGCCTGCACGGAGTCTGCACGTTCTCCCCGTGACCTGCGTGGATTTTCCCGTGTCCCCTGGCTTCCTTCCACATTCCAAAGACGTGCTGGTTTGTAGATTAATTGGCCCTATTGTGCAGGATAGTACATGGTGATAGCCGGTCAGCACGGACTCGGTGGGCCGAAGGGCCTGCTTCCACGTCTCTAAAACTATAAACTGAAACAATCCAGCGGCAGCATGGTGAGAATCCCTTGGTTACGTTGCTAGGCTAGAAATTGTCTCCCTGTGAGACGGCCCTTGCCAGATTGGCAAAGAAAACATATCTGTTCCGAAGAACCTTGGAAGAGAATGAGACCAACTGTAAGTTTGGTTCTTGCGACAGCCCACAGAAAGTCATACCTACAACCTTGTACTAAAGCCAAAACCTCTCAATGAACGCCTGCTATTGTGTGAATTCCTGATGAGAATACATTGACTAAGATTCCCCTCATACACGGGCTCTTATTCCATGCATTGTGAAGTGCGGGAAGGTGAGATTAATAATAGTTATAAAATCTGAAGCCGCAGGGCAAACAGAATATCCAAACCCCTGTTTGGCTGGAAATTGTTTGGTGGTTGCTAAGGCAGATTTATTATTCCGTTCATGAGAGGCCAACAAATGTCTAGTTTTGGACCTGCCGCTGGTCCGTTCAACAGTGCATGAAGCCTTGAGGACACAAAGTGCTGGAGTAACTCAGCGGGCCAGGAAGCATCTCGGACATTTCGGATCGCGACACTTCTTCAGGCTTCTAAATCCATGTTCTCCAGAGATCGTGCCGGACGTGCTTAGTTACCCCAGCAGCAGACACAAAAAGCGGGAGTAACTCAGCGGGACAGGCAGCATCTGGAGAGAAGGAACGGGTGACGTTTCGGGTCGAGACCCTTCTTCAGACTTCAGTTACTCCAACTCTCCTTTTGTGTGTTAACCAGCATTTTCAGTTTACTTTAGTTCAGAGATACAGGGCAGAAACAGGTCCTACGTACCACCGTGTCCGCGCGACCGCCCCCGTACACTCACACGATCCTACACACACACACTAGGGGACAACTTACAATATTACCAAAGCCAATTAACCTACAAAACCTTTTCGTCTTTGGAGTGTGGGAGGAAACCTGAGCACCCGGAGAAACCCATGAGGTCACAGGGACAACGTACAAACTCCGTACCGTCAGCGCCCACCTTGGGCGGATATGGATCAAATGCAGGCAGGCAGTGTAGAGTGGGCATGTTGGTGGCAGTGGGCAAGTTGGGCTGAAGGGCCTTTTTCCACGCTGTATTGCACTCTGACTCTATAACTATTGTTGGGGAAACAGCAATACCACAACCAGATAAACGCCCAGAAGATACCAGTACTTCTTGCACAGTCGAGGAAGAGCAGCTGCCTTTAATAACCGGCATGTCTCCATGGATTGGCAATGTGCTGAGTGTGCAGAAACATACCTTTTAGCATTTTTGCAGCCACAGTTTTACAGGTTGATGACTTATCGATCCCAAAGGCAGATGCCTCCACCACTTTGCCAAACGCGCCAAGTCCCAAAGTCTTCCCTGTGGTCAATTAAGAGAGAGATAGGTTCAGTTAACGGAAGCATTTTACAGCTAAGCCTGAACAATATGCTGGAATGGAGTGTTACAGTTAGAGGTGTATACGCCCTGGCTTTGGTAACCTTGCTGCTATCCTGAACAATGAAGAAACCGGAAGGGAAGATTAGTTGGAGCAAGTAATGGATGAGTAATGGATGGTAGGCAAAGGAATCGCGCAGGAGGCAAATAGCAAGATAATATTTCAGAACTTGGGGCTGAGTCAATGGAGGAAACCGTCAGCTGAATTACAAGCTATGGTCTAACTGGGTGATTGTGCAGATTCAACTGATTGAAAGACGCAACATGGAAACAGACCCCTCGGCCCAACGAGTCCGTGCCGACTGTCGATCACCCATTCACACTGGTTCTACGTTATCCCACTTTCTCATCTACTCCCTACACCCTCGGGGCAATTTTAGAGAGGCCAATGAACCTACAAACCGCATGTCTTTGGGAAGTGAGAGGAAATGCAAATAGATCTTGTTCAAGCAGATGAGAGTAGTTGGTCTTGGCATCAAGTTCTGCACCGCCATTGTGGGCTGAAAGGCCTGTTCCTGAGCTGTGCTTTTCCAGGTTCTATGTTGTAATGCGATACAATGCAACATGAAACATCAGGTAGCACTCAAGATGAAGTGAACTTTGCACAATGATGCCCAACATCTAAAATAAAGAGTCAATAAGTAGTTAATTTACTGGTTGAGCCAAATGACCAAGTTCACATATTGCCTGCTTTAGACTTTGGACTTTTAGTCTTTGCCACCTAAATTGAAGGGGCGAATGCAAAGCTCAAGGCATCGTAGTGGGCCATAGTTTAAGAATAAGGGGCAAGCCGTTTAGAACGGAGACGAGGAAACACTTTTTCACGCAGGGAGTGGTGAATCTGTGGAATTCTCTGCCTCAGAGGGAGGTGGAGGTGGGTTCTCTGGATGCTTTCAAGAGAGAGCTAGATAGTGCTCTTAAAGATAGCGGAGTCAGGAGATATTGGGAGAAGGCAGGGACGGGGTACTGATTGTGGATGATCAGCCACGACCACAGTGAATGGCGGTGCTGGCACGGAGGGCCGAATGGCCTCTACTCCTGCACCTGTTGTCGATTGTCCATTGCCTATTAACATAAGGGGCAAAGAAGAATCTGCTGCCAAAATGTAGGTCATACCGTGACAATCTCTTCCAGAGTGTGTTCTCTGTATACATGCCGTACTTACCGAGTTTGAGTCTGTCCCTGGGGAACTCCCATTTACTGCTGTCGTACTGGAAGTGTTCACACTGCTCGTCCAAAGGCACTTCATCTGGGTCCATTATGATCGACAGATACCCAGTTTTAACATCCGCGGTGCGTGGCTGCAAAGAGGTAATGGATTCTCGTCAGTTCACACCAAGGAAGCGCTGCCTGAATAGCTCAGTGTAAAAGCATCCAAAGGAGTGGAACACATCAGGGACGTGTCACCTCTCGCCTGTGGTGAATTAGCTAACCCACTTCAGGCCAGTAAAGTGGTGGCCAAAGCCTCTGTGTGATGTGCTTGGGCTGAAATATATATGTAAGGAAAAGACACTGTTCCCGACACTCTTACAAATTGGTGAATGTCACTAGATTTACGCCAGGCGTTCCTGTTCAAGGTTTCAGCTGACGTAATGTATAATGACACTGAAGCTAGCAGGGTTAGGGGCAGGAACCACGACAGGGAGGCACGGGTCGGACGTTTGTACGTTCTACCAGTAACCCCGTGGGCTTTCCTCCGGCCGCTCCGGTTTCCTCCCATATTCCAAAGGCGGACAGGCTTGGAGGTTAATTGGCTTTGGGTAGAGTTGCAGAGTTGGCCCGAGTGTGTAGAATAGCGATAGTGTACGCGTAGTCGCTGATCGGCACAAGACTAGGATGGGCCGAAGGGCCTGTTTCTGCTCTGCATGTCGAAGGTCTAACGCCCAAATACACCTCTAAATATCTGCAGTAAATCGTGGAAGATAAATTTTATTCCGACCCAATTTTTAAATTGGTATCTTGCACAGATGTTTAAATAGCAGGAATATATCTTGTGTCAGAGGGGAAGCATTGTCTGTCCATTCACTCCCCAGATGCGTGCTGACCCACTGAGTTCCTCCAGCACTTTGCAGTTTTGCGTTTCATTAGGCCTACCAAGGTGATGCGATATGTCAGGGATTTGTGCCATCTATGGAAGGTGAGGGGAAGGAGATGTCCAGAAAAGTTGTGTCATTGATTGCAGGCAATGAACAATTCTGCGCTATATGTAACAGCAATGTTGAAGACATAATGAAGTGGTTTGGAGGAGTGGAGTCCTTCTGCGGTGGAGCGGGTGATCCCGTCTCCAACTGCAGGCGTGGGTTCGAATCCCACTTCTGACATACGTTGGCGCAGCGGTAGAGGTGCTGCCTGACAGCGCCAGAGACCCGGGTTCGATCCCGACTACGGGTGCTGTCTGTACGGAGTTTGCACGTTCTCCCCGTGACCGGGTGGGTTTTCTCCGAGAGTTCCGGTTTCCTCCCACAATAGACAATAGGCAACAGGTGCAGGAGTAGGCCATTCGGCCCTTCGAGCCAGCACCGCCATTCAATGTGATCATGGCTGATCATCCACAATCAGTACCTCGTCCCTGCCTTCTCCCCATATCCCCTGACTCCGCTATCTTTAAGAGCCCTATCTAGCTCTCTCTTGAAAGTATCCAGAGAACCGGCCTCCACCGCCCTCTGAGGCAGAGAATTCCACAGACTCACAACTCTCTGTGTGAAAAAGTGTTACACTCCAAAGACGTACAGGTTTGTAGGTTAATTGGCTTGGTATAAATGTAAATTGTCCCTAGTGTGTGTAGGATAGTGTGATAGTGTGCGGAGATCGCTGGTCGTCGCAGACTCGGTGGGCCGAAGGGCCTGTTTCTGCGCTGTATCTCTCTAATCTAAAGTCGAATTTTCCGAGGGGAGACTTTGGTTACTCAATAAAAGGAATGATGGGTTTAGAGATCCCGCAAAGCTTTGTCCAATTTTCCCCCAACTTGACCGTTCAACTTTTGACATAAATTTAGTAAGCACGAAGATCGTTCACGATCCTACCTTCTTGAGTTTCCGGATGAAAAGAGTGAGTAAAAGCCAAAAGAGTGTGGCCGCTACTCCAGTGCACAGCAAGATGATCAGCTCCAGGTTCGACTTTTCCTCAGAGCCTAAGGTAGAAAAATATGTAAAAACAAATTGTGAAAATCATATTTTCATGCAAATGGTTTTAACGTTCCCCAGAATGAAAGGTACTTGTGGTTCGGAAGTCCATATGTCATGGAGCAGAATTAGGCCATTTGGCCCATCAAATCCACTCTACCATTCAATCATGGCTGGTCTATCTTTCTCTATCAAACCCATTCTCCTGCCTTCTCCCCTTATCTTTCAACACCCTAATATCATTGAGAAGAATGGATGGGGTAAACGCACAAAGTCTCTTGCCCAGCGTAGGGGAATTCGGAACCAGAGGACATATTTAATGAGGAAAGATTGAATAGGAACCTGAGGGGTAACGTTTTTACACAAAGGGTGGTGGGTGCATGGAACGAGCTGCCAGAGGAGGTAGTTGAGGCAATCCTTATCGCCACATTGAAGAAACATTTACACAGGCACATGGATAGGACAGGTTTAGAGGGATATGGGCCAAACACAGGCAAATGGGACTAATGTAGTAGATGGGACATGTGGGTCAGTGTGGACAAATTGGTTTCCATGCTGTGAACTGGCATATTGTCAAATTGGCATTGTGGGCTAGTCCTATTTGCCTGCATTTGGCGCATATCCTTGTACACTCTTCCTATCCATGTCTGACGAAGGGTCTCGAACCGAGACGTCACCCATTCCTTCTCTCCGGAGATTCTGCCTGTCCCGCTGAGGTGCTCCAGCATTTTGTGTCTATCTTCGGTGTAAACCAGCATCTGCAGTTCCTGCTGACACGTGTATCTGTCCAGATACCGTCACGATCAAGTTATAATTGTACTTCCACTGCTTCCTCTGGCAGCCCATTCCCGACATGGAGAAACAAACGCTACTCCGGCAGGTCTCACCTACGACTGATATATACGCTGACGTTTCCGCAGTCCCCCTCTCGTTTGTCGCCTTGCATTTGTACACTCCTTCATCATCATGTTCAACCCTCTCAATGATCAACGTTTTGCTTCCCGATTCCAAAGATATACCTGTGGGTTTACAAAAGAAACGGCAGTGCTATCTGTTACTCATCTTGAAGAGTTTTTTTTGTTGCAAAAGTGACACTAACCCGCGACCACGCGATGAGGGGATGGGACCCAACGGGTCCCACTTGGTCTACTTCCTGCCTGTCTTCCTTTTGTTGTCTTCCCTTGTCTTCTCTTGATGATGTCAATAAAAGCTGAGTTGTGGTCACAATACTTGTTAATTGAGCTAGTTTAGTTTTGGAGTGGCACAGCGGTAGAGTTGCTGCCTTTGTTTTAAGGTTTTATGTTTTATTCGTAACGGTTCACGGTATGTCGTGCTGTTACTTGCGAGCGGAGCACCAAGGCAAATTCCTTGTATGTGTACATACTTGGCCAATAAACCGATTCATTCATTCATTCATTACTGCGCTGGAGACCTGGGTTCGACCCTGACTACTGACATTGTCTGCACGGAGTTTGTACGTTCTCCCTGTGTGACCTGCGCGGTCAGCAAGGACTCGGTGGGCTGAAGGGCCTGTTTCCACATTGTACCTTTAAACTGAACTAAACTAAACGAATACCTTCTCCTTGTGAAGGCATGGGTTTTCTCCGGGTGCTCCGGTTTCCTCCCGCACTCCAAAGACGTGCAGGTTTGTAGGTTAATTGGCTTTGGTAACATTGTAAATTGTCCCTAACGTTAGTGTATGGGGTGACCACTGGCCGGCAAGGACTCGGTGGGCCGAAGGGCCTGATTCTGCACTGTCCCTCCAAAGTCTAGTGTGAACGGTGCGCTGCATGGAAGCAGGTCCTTCAGTCCGGGCTGAAAAGAAAGACTTAACAATCAGCACAAAGTGTACCTTATGTCCGTCACATGATTCCTTTGGAAGATAATTTTTTTCATTTTTAAATAATAAACCTTTGCAATATTTGCATTGCTGTCACTGATAATAAATCTCTTCAATTCTCTTATTGGTTTTAATCAAACAAACCAATGATAAAAGATGACGCAAAAATAAAATGATAATTAATACCCACCAGTGATATTTACTTTAATTGATGGGAATAAACGAGACAGATTCGCAAGACGACAGAACGACTAGGGTGGCACGGTGGCGCAGCGGTAGAGTTGCTGCCTTACAGCACTCGCAGCGCCGGAGAGCCGGGTTCGATCCCGACTACGGGTGCTGCCTGCACGGAGTTTGCACGTTCTCCCCTGTGACCTGCGTGGGTTTTCACCTGGTGCTCCAGTTTCCTCCCACATTCCATAGACGTACAGGTTTATAGGTTAATTGGCTCGGTATAAGAGAAAGGTTTGTCCCTAATGTGTGTGTGCGGGGTAATGTTAATGTGCGGGGATCGCTGGTCGGCGCGGACCCGGTGGGCCGAAGGGCCTGTTTCTCCAAACTAAACCAAACTAAACTGAATTATCTTTTGATGTTCGATACATCAAGATCAACGAGAAATGGAATTGGCGTAAAAATGATCTTAATTAATTACCGCAGAGACAGCTCCCTCCGTAACTCCCTGGTCAATTTGTCCCTTCCCACCCAAACCACCCCCTCTCCTGGTACTTTCCCTTGCAACCGCAGGAAATGCTACACTTGTCGCTTTACCTCCCCCCTTGACTCCATTCAAGGACCCAAGCAGTCTTTCCAGGTGCGGCAGAGGTTCACCTGCACCTCCTCCAACCTCATCTATTGCATCCGCTGCTCTAGGTGTCAGCTGCTCTACATCGGTGAGACCAAGCGTAGGCTTGGCGATCACTTCGCCGAACACCTCCGCTCGGTTCGCAATAACCAACCTGATCTCCCGGTGGCTCAGCACTTTAACTCCCCCTTCCCATCCTCCATGGCCAGAGTGAGGCCCACAGTAAATTGGAGGAGCAGCACCTCATATTTCGCTTGGGCAGTTTACACCCCAGCGGTGTGAACATTGACTTCTCCAATTTCAGGTAGTCCCTGCTTTCTCCTCCCCTTCTCAGTTCTCCCTCAGCCCACTATCTCCGCCTCTTCCTTTCTTCTTCCCCCCCCCACCTTCACATCAGGCTGAAGAAGGGTCTCGACCCAAAACGTCACCTATTTCCTTCGCTCCTTAGATGCTGCCTCACCCGCTGAGTTCCTCCAGCAATTTTGTTTACCTTCGATTTTCCAGCATCTGCAGTTCCTTCTTAAATAATATTTATATTGCTTTCCTTTTAAAAATAGTTCAAGATTTTGCACACAATATGAAGTAGTACCACTCTTATAGTGTAAATCTTGGTGAACATGGGTCAAAGTTCATGGAGAATCTGACTTTGGAATAAAGAAGGAACTGCAGATGCTGGAGAATCGAGGGTACACAAAAGGCTGGAGAAACTCAGCAGGTGCAGCAGCATCTAAGGAGCGAAGGAGATTGGCGACGTTTTGGGTCGTGACCAGTCTGAAGAAGGGTCTCGACCCAAAACATCGCCTATCTCCTTCGCTCCTTAGATGCTGCTGCACCCGCTGAGTTTCTCCAGCCCTTTGTGTACCTTGGAATAGAAACCGTCAGCATTAAGGCAATGTTTTGCACTGTGATCTCTGAAAAGATGTTCTGAGAAATGTCGTCTCGATGGTCCTCATGTGAAAAGGCAGATAATCCCTTCCACAGCTGTCTGACATGCTTGAAATACCATTCACAGATGGTTAAAAGCTGGAGATGATAAAAGCTCGTGAGCAGCTAACATTGTTTCGCGATGCAAAGAAGTGTACAAATAAATCGAGCTTTAATAACCCCTTTTACCGCATTGTGGTTTTCATTTTCTTTCCAGTTAAAAAAGATCGGAGAGATGCACACAGTCTCTTGCCCAGAGTAGGGCAACCGAGGACTAGGAGGACATAGGTTCAAGGTGAAGGGGAAAAGATTTAATAGGAATCTGAGCGGAAACCTTTCACACAGAGGGTGGTGGGTGTATGGAACAAGCTGCCAGAGGAGGTAGTTGAGGCTGGGACTATCCCAACGTTTAACAGTTAGACAGGCACATGGATAGGACAGGTTTGGAGGGATATGGACTAAGCGCAGGCAGGTGGGACTAGTGTAGCTGGGACGTGTTGGCCTGTGTGGGTAAGTTGGGCTGAAGGGCCTATTTCCACGCTGTATCACTCTATGACTCCATGACTCTTAAATATCGGGGATTGGACTCAGGTATGGTAATCATTTTACTGACCTGTTTGCAAAAAAAATTATTTCATTGTATCTTGGTACACGTGATAATAAACACATCATTGAACCATTGAGATCCCGGATGAAGGATGAAAGGTAGGAGATTTGACCACTTTTTAGAAGATTATGAAATATAGAAAATGGGTGCTGAAGTAGGCCGTTCGGCCCAATTTGATCATGGTTGATCATCCAAAATCAGTACCCCGTTCCTGCTTTTTCCCCATATCCCTTGATTCCGTTAAACCTAAGAGCTAAATCTAACTCTCTCTTGAAAACATCCAGTGAATTGCTTCCACTGCCTTCTGTGGCAAAGAATTCCACAGATTCACAACTCTCTGGTTGAAAAAGATTTTCTTCATGACCAACTGGCCGATTGTACTTTAGAAATAGGCCTTTCGGTCCACCAAATCGCCACACTCTTTTGGCTTTTAATCACTCTTTTCACCCGGAAACTCGAGAAGGTAAGGTTGTGACCGATCTTCCTGTTTGCTAAGTTTGTGTCAAAACATGAATGGTCATGTTTGAGGGACAATTGGACAAAACTTTGCGGGGTCTCTAAACCATCTTTCCTTTTAGTGAGTAACCAAAGCCTCCCCTCATGAATTCTACTTTAGTTAAGCGTGGAAAGTCGGCCATCTTGAAACAGGCCCTATACTCTCACCCTGCTCTCCCTGCTTCACTTTTTCCCTTTTTACTTCAGAAATTCAGTGCGGAAAGAGGCCCTTCGGCCCACCGAGTCCGCACCGACCAGCGATCCCCGCACATCAACACTATCCTACACACAGGAGGGACAATTTACAATTTTACCAAGCCAATTAACCTGTAAACCTGGTACAAACCTGTACCAGGGAACCCGGAGAAAACCCACGCAGGTGACGGGGAGGGCATACAAACTCCGTATAGACAGCACCCGTAGTCAGGATGAAACCTGGGTCTCCGGCGCTGTAAGCGCTGTAAGGCAGCAACTCAACCGCAGGAACAGAGACGGAAAATGAATTTTGCTCAACACACCTGAAGCTGGAAGAACCTGTTTTTCATTTCTGTACCAGGAGATGGTGGGGGAAGGCCGGCCTGTAACGTTACAGTATAGGACCACGGTGCTGCTGCTGTTCACCTCCATGTTGGTCAGGTTCTTCAGCAGAACTGGGACAGTCTTAGCTGCAACGTAACAGAGAAAAGGCAAATAAATTATTTGTTTAATATCAATAGTCAGCACAGACTGAGTAGACAGTCTAAACCTTTTTTCCCCCTGGGTGGGAAAGTGTAAGACTGGAAGGCATGGCTATATGATGCGAAGGATCAAGGATCAAGGCGATTAGTGGGACAAATGTTTTTACGCAGAAAGTCAAGGTGCCTGGAACCTGCTGCCATGGGTAGAGGTGGAGGCAGAGATGAAGGCGGCATTTTTAGTGAAAGAGCAGCTTCTTCCCAACAACTATCCTGTCCCACTTGGACTTCATTTGCACGGTCCTGGGATGCCGTGCGCGACCGCGCCTCGCTGCCTATGTCACCACACACCGTGCGCGCATAATGCACGCCATGCGTACTTCACGTGCGTGTCACGACTCGCGCATCGTGACGCGCAACGAACGCCCACGTGGGACAGGCCGTTCAGGCTATTGAACACTACAAACTCCAACTAACGCTACCTTGGTTGAATTTAGGGACTTTTGGGCGGGCTTTGTTTCATTTTCTGCAGAGGTTTTTTTCAAATCTATTGAACTTTGTTATGTTTATTAATTATATTATAGAATGAGTACGGACGGAGTTTTCAAGCCTGTTACGCTGCTACAAGTAAGAAAATGTAATTGTTCCGTTTCAGTACATATGACAATAAAACACTCTTCATCTCCCAAGATGGAAAAATCAAATACAAATACTAGAGGCCATAGTTTTAAGCTGGGAGGGGAAAGGAGATGTGTGGGGCAGAGGGTGGTGGGGGCATGGATCGTGTTGCCAGGGGTGGTGGTGGAGGCAGATACGATGGTGGTGTTTAAGATGGGCACATGTATGTGCAGGGATCGGAGGGATATCATAGAAAATAGGTGCAGGAGTAGGCCATTCGGCCCTTCGAGCCTGCACCGCCATTCAATATGATCATGGCTGATCAACAAGAATCAGTACCCCGTTCCCACTTTTTTCCCCATATCCCTTGATTCCGTTAGCCCTAAGAGCTACATCTACAGTAACTCTCTCTTCAATACATGCAGTGAGTTGGCCTCCACTGCCTTCTGTGGCAGAGAATTCCACAGATATGGATCATGTGCAGGCATCATGTGTGGTGCCAAAGGGGCCTGTTCCAGTTTTATGCCATTTGGTTTGTACCATTTGTACTGGGGGTCCTTGTTCATCAGTCAATGAAAGCAAGCATGCAGGTGCAGCAGGCAGTGAAGAAAGCTAATGGCATGTTTGCCTTCATCACAAGAGGAGTTGAGTATAGGAGCAAATAGGTCCTTCTGCAGTTGTACAGGGCCCTAGTGAGACCACACCTGGAGTATTGTGTGCAGTTTTGGTCTCCAAATTTGAGGAAGGACATTCTTGCTATTGAGGGAGTGCAGCGTAGGTTCACCAGGTTAATTCCCGGGATGGCGGGACTGTCATATGCCGAGAGAATGGAGCGGCTGGGCTTGTATATTCTGGAATTTAGAAGGATGAGAGGGTATCTTATTGAAACATATAAGATTGTTAAGGGTTTGGACACGCTAGAGGCAGGAAACATGTTCCCGATGTTGGGGGAGTCCAGAACAAGGGGCCACAGTTTAAGAATAAGAGGTGAGCCATTTAGAATGGAATGGAAACACTTTTTCACACAGAGAGTTGTGAGTCTGCGGAATTCTCTGCCTCAGAGGGCGGTGGAGCCCGGTTCTCTGGATACTTTCCAGAGAGAGCTAGATAGGGCTCTTAAAGATAGCGGAGTCAGGGGATGTGGGGAAAAGGCAGGAACGGGGTGCTGATTGTGGATGAACATTGAATGGCGGTGCTGGCTCGAAGGGCCGAATGGCCTACTCCTGCACATATTATCTATTATCTATTGTCTATTGTCTATAACCTGTACGTCTTTCGAATGTGGGATGAAACTGAAGATCTTGGACAAAAACCTATTGTCTATTGTCTATTGTCCACCTAATATAGCTCACTTCTGTTCCTCAACCAAGGACAATGACTACAATGAGATTGCTGTCTGTCCATCCTCTGTAGCGATGCTGCCAAATGCATTGAGCTCCTGCCAAACCTTGTATTTTTGAGCTCCCAAATTAAGTTTCTTGCTCACCAATAAGGTTTGGATAAAGATCAGGAATTGCTAATCATTCATTTCTTTAGCTTGGTGTCCACTCCACCCATTGATCACCCATTCACACTAGCTCTATGCTCTCCGACTTTCTCATCCGCACCCAACACGCCAGGGGTATTCTTACAGGGGCCTTTTCACCTATGAGCCGCTAAGAGACGTCCTGAGCTCCGACATACCCCCTACGTACATTCTGCGTGCTTACCACAAGTTTTTTTTTTTTTAAACACGGGAGAGCTCTTGAATTACCTTGTACAGTGGGACAGGCCCTTTACGGTAAGAGTCAAGAGTCAAGAATGTTTTATTGTCATATGTCCCAGATAGAACAATTAAATTCTTACTAGCAACAGCGACCTATTCCTACACTCCATAGATGCTGCCTCACCCGCTGAGTTTCTCCAGCATTTTTGTCTACCTTTGATTTTTCCAGCATCTGCACTTGTTTCTTAACCAGGGGGTTTTGAAAAGCGCTTAATTGAACATGAATCACGCATTTACGTGGTTTTACAAAAAAAAAGGTGCTACTGTGTGTGAAACTTACATGCTATGTGCACAATGGTGTGCCTCTCACACTCTTTGCCGCAGGTCACGTCCACCGCTTTGCACTTGTAAATGCCACTGTTGTTTTTCGTCACATTTCTGAGATGGAGAGCCAACGCGGTGGAGTAGATTCCTTCGATTCTTTGGGTGAAAAGATCCAGTTGAACCTGGAGGGAATTCTCAAAGGACTGGTAATACCACGTGACCTCCTTCCCGTAGTATTTTCTGACCCGGCAGATGAGATTCAGATCGTCTCCCTGTGTCCGTGACGTGGTGACATCTGCCTCGAGGTGCAGGACATCGGACTGATCTAATCCACAATAGACACAGACAAGAAACACAGTGGTGACACATAGGTCTTTCACAAAGAGTGACTTCCCTCATTCTGAACAGCGGTGGAGTTGCTGCCTGAGACCTGGGTTCAACCCTGACTACTGGTGCTGTCTGTACGGAGTTTGTACATTCCCCCTGTGACCTGCGTGGGTTTTCACCGGGTGCTCCAGTTTCCTCCCACACTCCAAAGACGTACAGGTTTGTAGGTTAATTGGCTTCTGTAATTTGCCCCTAGTGTACAGTGAGTGGATGAGAAAGTGGGATAACATAGAACTGGGGTACGGGTGATCGAATATCAGCGTAAACTCAGTGGTACATTGGGCTTGTTTCCATGCTGTATCTCTAAACCAAGCATACTTAAGTTTGTCTTCTTAGAATATTTAAAAAACCCATTTTAAAATGGATTGATAGCTACTTCATAATTCATCTTTTCAATTCAATGACCTTATGCATTGGCAATAGACAATAGGTGCAGGAGTAGGCCATTCGGCCCTTCGAGCCAGCACCGCCATTCAACGTGATCATGGTCGATCACCCACATTCAGTACCCCGTTCCTGCCTTCTCTCCATATCCCTTAACTCCGCCATATCTAAGAGCTCCATCTAACTCTCTCTTGAACGCATCCAGAGAACCAGCCTCCACCGTCCTCTGAGGCAGAGAATTCCACACACTCACAACTATCTGTGTGAAAACATTTTTCCTCATCTGCCGTTCTAAATGGCTTACCACTTATTCTTAAACAATGGCCCCTGGCTCTGGACTCCCCCAAAATTGGGAACATTTATCCTGCCTCTAGCGTGACCAAACCCTCGATAATCTTATATGTTTCAATAAGATCCCCTCTCATCCTAAATTCCAGAGTACACAAGCCCAGCCGCTCCATTCTTTCAACATATGACAGTCCTGCCATATTGGAATTACAATGTGGAGTTACTGAGATATCTTTATAAGAAGAGGAAACTTCGCATCTCTAAGCAGAAAGCTAGCTGAGGAAATTAAATTCTCATCTCTCTTCTATCCACAAGATGCTCTTTGCTGTGGCATTATTTTGTCACTTTATGAAGAATAGATTTAAGAATTGCATTAAATGCATCTTTATAATTTGGCTGGATTAAATACTGGGAAACGGATGGTTATCCTGATGAAGCCATGACCACTTTAACCAATAACCCACTTACTTCTGACTTTCATTGTTCGGATGTTTGTACATGTGACTAACACTCGACTCTTGACAAGCAATGTGCCTAGCCTTTCCATGTTAGCAGGCTGCCCTCAAAATGTCACCATTGTCAGATTAATTTTAATTTCCACTTCCTTATGTGCACAGCCAACTTTCCACAAGTATCTGAATAAACCTTCTTTGTAAATAAGATTAGATCTGCCTCCCTATGGGCGACTGTGTAATCTGCTCCTCTACCTTTTCACTCACAGTGTGGAAATATACCCAGTCCTTTGTTAACACAGGCATTGCCACTTTCATTTCACGGCACATCTTATATGCGTATGTGACAAATAAACCTGACTTGACTTGGATGGTAACCAACCTCCCTTCCATTGACTCCATTTTACCTCACGCTGCCTCGGCAAGGCCAGCAGCATAATCAAGGACCAGTCGCACCCTGGCCACACCGTCTTCTCCCCTCTCCCATCAGGCAAAAGGCCCAGAAGTGTGAAAACGCACACCTCCAGATTCAGGGACAGTTTCTTCCCAGCTGTTATAGGGCAACTGAATCATCCTACCACAACCAGGAGCAGTCCTTAACTGCTATCTACTTCATTAGTGACCCTTGAACTATCCTTGATCGGATGTTGCAGGCTTAACCTTGCACTAAACGTTATTCCCTTATCATGTATCTATACACTGTAATAGTTTGGGTAGACAAAATTGCTGGAGAAACTCAGCGGGTGCGGCAGCATCTATGGAGCAAAGGAAATAGGCAACGTTTTGGCCTGAAACGTTGCCTATTTCCTTCACTCCATAGATTCTGCCGCACCAGCTGAGTTTCTCCAGCAATTTTGTCTACCTTTGATTTTCCAGCATCTGCAGTTCCTTCTTGAACAGTGTAATAGCTTCATTGTAATGACGAATTGTCTTTCCGCTGACTGGTTAGCACGCAACGAGGGGTTTTCACTGTACCCCGGTACACGTGACAATAAACTAAACTGAACTGAACTAAAAACCAAGAACTAGAAATACTCTTAATAAATAAGTAAGACACAAAGAGCTGGAATAATTCAATGGGTCAGGCAGCACCTCTGGAGAAAAAGGATGGGAGACATTTTGGGTGGGGACCCTTCTTCAGACTTAATAAGTTTGGACAATCCTTGACTTTGTAACCAATTAAAAATGCTAATACAATGTTCCAGATGAGAGAGTAACACGGGTGAAGTAATTCTTCATTAACACTTTCAACGTCGTTTTCCAAATGTGTCACCATTACTCTTCCAAATTGTTGCTTCCCGTTTTGTCTGTCAGTTAAAGTGCAATTCCTAAAGGGCCTGTCCCACTTGGGCATCATTTGCTCGCCACGCAGGTGGCGCGCGGGGATTGTGAGAATCCCCAAATCCCCGCCGCGCTCTACCACGCGTCACTGCCTACACCACCACGCGCCATGTGCACGCAATGCACGCGCGTTGTGCGTCGTGACGCGTAAATGATGTCGCGTAAATGACTCGCAAATGACGCGCAAGTGGGACAGGCCCTTAACATTCACTCATAAGTGACAATTTCCCTTTCTAGGAGAAGTTAATTGTATTTGTGCAGTGAGCCTAATAGGTAGGCTAAACCTGAAGAGTATTCAAGAGAAATAGTAAGAGAAAGAAAGTGTATAAAAAATGAAAGGGGCGGTACGGAGGCGCAGCGGTAGAGCTACTGCCTAACAGCACCAGAGGCCCGGCTTCGATATTAACCACGGGAGCTATCTGTATGGAGTTTGGGACCCCGTTTGTGACGCCGTTACCTGCGTGGGTTTTCTCCGAGATCTTCGGTTTCCTCCCACACTTCAAAAACGTACAGGTCTGTAGGTTAATCGGCTTGGGATAATTATAAATTGTCCCGAGTGTGTGTAGGATAGTGTTAGTGTGCGGGGATCGCTGGTCGATGCGGATTCGGTGGGCTGAAGGTCCTGTTTCCACGCTGTATCTCTAAACTAAACTAAATATCTTGATTTGGTTAATTAAAAAGGTTGGTTATTTCCTGTTTTATTGTATGTAGGCAAAAATGCTGGAGAAACTCAGCGGGTGAGGCAGCATCTGTGGAGCGAAGGAAATAGGCGACGTTGCGACCAAGGGTCTCGACCCGAAACGTCGCCTATTACTTCGCTCTACAGATGCTGCCTCACCCGCTGAGTTTCTCCAGCATTTTTGTCTACCTTCGATTTTTCCAGCATCTGCGATTTTTCCAGCATCTGCCGTTCTTTGTTAAACATCCTGTTTTATTGTACAGTTTAAAACTTCATTAAACGCACTGCCAATGAACGTTCAATGAATCTATGGACATCCTTGTGACTTGGTGGAATTATCATAGTGCTGAGCATGTAACAATAACAAGAAAACTGATGATAGATGAGATAATTTGCATTTGTAAGTTAATAATGAGATACTAATAATGAGGTGAGGATGTTTTCAGCTATGGGAGAGTTTAAGACCAGAGCGCACAGACTCAAAATAAAGGGACGTACCTTTAGAAAGGAGATGAGGAGGAATTTCTTTAGCCAGTGGGTGGTGAATCTGTGGAGTTTATTGCCACAGAGGTTGTGGAGGCCAAGACTTTGGGAATTTGATAAAGTGGATATTGATAGGTTCTTGATTAGTAAGGGCGTCAAAGGTTACAGGGAGAGAGATTCAACGATACTTTATTGTCAGGTGTAGCTGGATACAGTGAAATGCTTTGGTTCGCATACAAAGCAGTAAAGGGCCTGTCCCACTGTACGAGGTCATTCAAGAGTTCTCCCGAGTTTCCCCTGATTCGAACTCGGGGAATTACGGTAATAGACGCCCGTAGGCACTCGAGGCTCTCGTGGACATTTTTCAACATGTTGAAAAAAACTTCACGAGTCTTCACGGGCTTACCGCGTTTCCCGAGTACCCGCCGTTAGCGTTACCAGCCGCTAAGAGACGTCCCCGAGCTCCGACGTACCCGCCAGGTACATTCTAAGTGCCTCCCACGAGTTTGATTTTATTTTAAACTCAGGAGAGCTCTTGTGTAATCTCGTATAGTGGGACAGCCCCTTAACTCTTCTCCTTGGTCGTATAGTCTTATGGATTTCTGTTTGTACAGTGGCCTGTAATTATACCTAATGTAGCAATTTATCTTTTAATATAATTTATAGCAATGGGTTGAAAAAATTCCCAGTAAAGCTGATAATGTCTAAAGTTTGGTAAAGGTGTAATTTTTCTGTTCAAGTTGCCTGACCCATTGACCTAGCATTTTGTGTCTATCTTTAGTATAAACCAGCATCCGCAGGTCCATATTATTACAGCTCGAATAGCTACATCACTGTGCTAGCTGGTAAATTATTTCCTGGTTGAATTTAAATCTGTACAAATTGTGCAGTAAGGAACTGCAGATGCTGGTTTACACCAAAGATAGACACAAAATGCTGGAGTCACTCAGTGGGACAGGCAGCATCTCTGGAGACAAGGAATAGGTGACAATTCGGGTTGAGACCCTTCTTCAGTCTTAAGAAGGGTAATTCATAGAAATGCTGATAATGTCTAAAGTTGGTCTAATGCCTTCCGTCTGAAAAAGGGTCTCGACCCAAAACGTCCCCCATTCCTTTTCTCCAGAGATGCTGCCTGACCCGCTGAGTTACTCCAGCATTTTGTGTCTATCTTAACTCCGTACAAGATAGGAATTTATCCCGGAATATTAATAGAATATTGACTGGCCTTGAGGGGGATACGACATATATTGCCTGAAGTAGATTCATATTGCCCAAGTCGAAGACGAGGGCAATATGGATCTAGTGAGGGCAATATATGTCGTATCTCCCGAAAGAGGACAGTCAATATTGTTATTATTACCCATTATCAGACATCTAGAGGAAAATCTGAACATCTCATATGATATGAATGTATCTATACATTTTGCAATATGCATTGCAACATTGTAAATAAGGGTACTAAAACCATTCCAACATTGTAAATAAGGGTACTAAAACAATGTAACATTTATGTTTCATTTATGTAATTTATGTAATTCATTTATGTGACAATGTGAAGGTCGAACTTTTAAATCGCGAACCTCTTCTCGCAACCGGCTGCCATTTTGTTTGTTTTGAGAATAAATTTTAAATTTCGCACGCAGCGTCACGTTGCCGTCACGCAGCGTCACGTTGCCAAGTTCCCGGATGTGAGACCAGGGGAATATAAGACTATATTCCCCGCTGTTTAAACAGGTAAAGTCCATAGGCGTTCGCTAGAAAGGGAAATATAAGAAAATATTCCCCTGTTAGCGCTGCTGGCAGTAAAAAGAAAGGGAATACAATTTCGTAAAAGCATACCTCAGATGGGTGATATGGGTAATAATAAAGTTTGTACAACTTATTGTTGAGGGCGAGGGAGTCTATAAGGTTGTTTGCTTAAAGTTTGGCTGCAGTATTTGATCAACTTAAGGAGTGGTCCATTTCAAATATGATCCGGATCTGAGTTTTAGGATATCTAAAGATCTCTCTGCTCAGGAAAATGCTGTCGCTCCTTATATAGCAGAGAATAAATCTCCGAGTTAGCAGCTTCAAATAGCAACGCTGGTGCCATCGATTCACATACACCAAGTACCACCCTTGGATGGCATCCAACAGCTTAACAATGGCGCACATCATTAGCGGTCAAGTCTATTTCAGGCCCTAAAGGGCAATATTGTGGAACTGCATAACAGGAAATCCCAGAAACTCGAAAAACGCTCTAGATTCAATTGAAAATGTCAGTTTTTGTGTTATTTAAAAAAACCCCACTAACAATACTCAGTCATTACACAGTAGTTGAGGTTGCCATGCACATAGCATCTTTGTGAGTGGGTAGTTGATGGACATTTATCTGGAAAAAAATGCCCACCCTTATTAACCTGAACAGGATCCACGCCTATTTTGAAAGAATGGAAATTATTTTAGATTTAGTTTATTTTAGTTCAGCTTAGTTTAGAGATACTAAGCGTGGAAACAGGCCCTTCGGCCCATCGAGTCTGTGCCGACCATCGACCCCCGCACATTAAAACTATCCTACACACACAAGGGACAATTTACATTTTACAATTTACATTAATACCAAGCCAATTAACCTGCAAAACCTGCACGTCGTTGTAAGCGTGGGAGGAAACGGAAGATCTAGGAGAAAACCCACGCAGGTCACGGGGAGAACGTACAAACTCCGTACAGACAGCACCCGTAGTCAGGATCAAACCCGGGTCTCTGGCGCTGTAAGGCAGCAACTCTACCGCTGCGCCACCGTGCCGTGCTGCCCGTTTAGGTTTATTATTGTCACATGTACAGAGGTACAGGGAAAAGCTTTTGTTTGTATGCTATCTGATCAAATAATATTTTTTCACACAGAGAGTGGCGAATCTGTGGAATTCTCTGCCACAGAAGGTAGTTGAGGCCAGTTTGTTGGCCATATTTAAGAGGGAGTTGGATGTGGCCCTTGTGGCTGAAGGGATCAGGGGGTATGGAGAGAAGGCAGGTACAGGATACTGAGTTGGATGATCAGCCATGATCATATTGAATGGCGGTGCAGGCTCGAAGGGCCGAATGGCCTGCTCCTGCACCTAATTTCTATGTTTCTTTGTTTCTAATATTGGGCGGCACAATGGCGATTCAATTGAGCCATTTACAGATACATGAAGAGGGAATAATGTTCAGTGCAAGGTAAAGCCAGCAAAGTCCAATCAGGGTCACCAGATGGCGGTCACCAGATAGTAGTTCAGGACCGCTCTCTGGTTGTGGTAGGATGATTCAGTTGCCCGATAACAGCTGGGAAGAAACTGTCCCTGAATCTGGAGGTGCGCATTTTCACACTTCTGTACCCGTTGCCCGATGGGAGAGGGGAGAAGACGGAGTGGCCGGGGTGCGACTGGTCCTTGATGATGCTGCTGGCCTTCCCGAGGCAGCGTGAGGTGTAGATGGAGTCAATAGGAGGGAGGTTGGTTTGTGTTTTGGTCTGGGCCGCCTCCACAATCCGCTGCAATTTCTTGCGGCCTTGGACGGAGCTGTGAGGCATCCAAGCTGTGAGGCATCCCGATAAAATGCTTCCGAGTATTTAGTATTCGGGGGATCGGCTAGCCCAGGCGGACTGAGCGAAGGTTGTTTTCCTCCTTTGTAAATCACTAAACTGGCGACCAGCAAACCGTCAATTGCGGATCTTTTCTGATTGCATTGGATAGCAGACAATTGGATGTCATTGGATGGCAGACAAGAATTGCTTACTTGTAATAAAGAAGTTAATTTGTCTCCTGTCTACGCCGAGTCTGTTGGAAGCCATGCAGTAATAAATCCCCGAGACCTTGCTTTCAACAACTGTCAGGCTGCTCACAATCTAGGAAACAGAAAAAGAATCGGCGTATTAGTTTTATACATTAATCTCTCTCACCGATGTGAACGTTTATGCCAAAGCTCGCTGGGATCCAGAAATTATTCATAATTTCACATTCGTAAGTGATAGTAGCAGAATTAGGCCATTCGGCCCATCAAGTCTACTCCACCATTCAATCATGGCTGATCTATCTCTCCCTCCTTAATTAATTCTCCTGCCTTCTCCCCATAACCCCTGACATCCGTACGAATCAAGAATCTATCAACATCTGCCTTAGAAATATCCAATGACTTGGCCTCCAAAGGCCTTCTGGTTGACACATTATTGATTGACACATATTTACAATTGGGTCTCTATTCCTTGGAGCGCAGGAGGATGAGAGATGATCTTATAGAGGTGTATAAAATCATGAGAGGAATAGATCGGGTAGATGCCTCTTGGAGTCTCTTGGCCAGAGCAGGTGAATCGTGGACCAGAGAACATTGGCTTAAAGTGAAGGGGAAAAGATTTAATAGGAATCTGAATGGTAACCTTTTCACACAAAGGGTGGTGGGCGTATGGAACAAGCTGCCAAAGGAGGTAGTTGAGGCAGGGACTATCCCAACATTTAAGAATCAGTTAGGCAGGTACATGGCTAGGACAGGTTTGGAGGGATGTGGGTCAAATGCTGGCAGGTGGGACTAGTGTAACTAAAACAATGACAAATTATTGATTAACACATGGAGGTCGAGCCATGGGGAAAGGTCGGGCAGGCTAGGACTTTATTCTTTGGAGCGCAGGAGGCTAAGGGATTATCTTATTTTGGTGTATAAAATCATGAGGGAAATTAATGGGGTGAACACGCAGAGTCTACAACCCAGGGTAGGGGAATCAAGAACCAGAGGACATAGATTTAAGGTGAGAGGGGAATTTTTAATAGGGACCTGAAGAGCAACTTTTTCACACAGAGGATCTGTGTGTCCCCTGTTTCTTGGTTCCCCTAAACTGGGTAAAAGAAGGGGCATTTACACTATCTGTTCCCCTCATGACCTTACAAACCTCTATAAGATCATCCTTCATCCACCTGTGCTCCAAGAAACAAAGTCCTGGCCTGCCCAACCTCATCCTGTAACTGCTGCTACAGTGAAAAGCTTTTTTGTTATGTGCTATCCGAACAGCACAAAGAGGTGCATAAATTCAAGAGAGGAATAGATCGGGTCGACGCGCAGAGTCTCTTGCCCAGGACCAGAGGACATCGATTCAAGGTGAAGGGGAAAAGATTTAATAGGATTCTGAGCGGTAACGTTTTGACACAAAAGGGTGGTGGGTGTATGGGACAAGCTTCCAGAGGAGGTAGTTGAGGCAGGGACTATCCCAACGTTTAACAGTTAGACAGGTACACAGACAGGACAGGTTTGGAGGGATAAGGACTAAGCGCAGGCAGGTGGGACTAGTATAGATGGGACATGTTGGCTGGTGGGGCCTGTTTCCACGCTGTATAACTCTATGACAATAGACAATAGACAATAGACAATAGACAATAGGTGCAGGAGTAGGCCATTCGGCCCTTCGAGCCAGCACCGCCATTCAATGTAATCATGGCTGATCATCCCCAATCAGCACCCCGTTCCTGCCTTCTCCCCATATCCCCTGACTCCGCTATCTTTAAGAGCCCTATCTAGCTCTCTCTTGCCAAGATTAAAATCAAGCCGGCCACAGTTTCTCTCGATTTCTGCTGTAAAATTCAGGAAATGTGCGTTTCTGTCCGCCTCTAAAAGCGATTACCATTCCAGATGAGATGTCCGAACTATGGCAAGGTTTCACTCAAACATGAATCCATCTTCACCTCTCAAGATGCTGTCCCACCTGCTGAGTATTTCATGCACCACGTGGCTTTGATGTATTTGGTATATCAGACGGCTCGTGGAGCTGTATAAATGCCAAGCACCTTCTCCACAACTCCACATGCTGGCAGCAGAGACCCCTGCCTGTTACCCATTCACTCGCTGTGTAACCAATACCTTACAAATGTCCCTGGGATCTCCCCGTGATATATCGAGGCTGCCAATGCAACGGCTCAAAAGCCTGTGGTGTTGAGTCAAATCAGGAGCAGGGGCCTGATGATCGACCTCACTTTTCAAGATCTTGGTCTTTATTGTTGTCGAAAGGATTTGAGTTATGTTTAAATACTTAAACGTTTTAAAAGCACATGAAACGGCAAGGGGCTTAAAATGCACTAGCTGTCGACATGGAAGACCAGTACATTGCAGCATGAAAGGTTATTTGAGTGGTGTCATTATTTACAGTCGCTTCTTAATTTATACAGTGAAGGGTAATTGCCTCGTTTGTAACTCAGTAGCTAATGTAATCCTCATTCATTGCGAAAATTGCTTTCATCATCAGAAATAGCTGGTACCATTAAAAAGAAGTCTGTGACTTAACCATTGAGATCGGATGAAGTCTGAAAAGAGTCTTCTTCAAGACTCCTGCATGGATAGGACAGATCTGGAGGGATGTGGACCAAACGCAGGTGGTGGGACTAGTGTAGCTGGGACCTGTTGGCTGGTGTGGGTAAGTTGGGCTGAAGGGCCTGTTTCCACACTGTATCACTCTGTGACTTGAAAGGTTGTGCCATGTGCAAGACACACATGGATTGCCAAAGTTTATGGAATAGGGACATAGCTATACAGCATGGAAACAGGCCCTTCAGCCCAACTTACCCAGTCCCACCTGCTTGCATTTGGCCCATACCCATCGAAATCTTTGAGAAGCCTGAGAACTTAGTTTAGTGATAGAGCACAGATACAGCCCACCAAATCCATGCCAACCAGCGACCCCCGTACACTGACACTATCCTACACACACTAGGGACAATTTGCTTTTTTTTTACTAAGCCAATCACCCTACAAATCTGTACATCGTCGGAGTGTGGGTGGAAACCCGAGCTCCCGGAGAAAACCCACGCAGGTCACGGGGAGAAAGTACAAACTCCCGACAGACAGCGCCCATAGTTGGGATCGAACCCGGATCTCCGGCGCTGTGAGGCAGCAACTCTACCGCTGCGCCACCGTGCCACTCCCCCCCCCCCCCCCCAGGAGCTTGAAACAGAGGTTCATGATCAACAGAAGGACATCCCATCTAATCCCTGCTTGTCAAGAAGTGTCAAGTCCACTTCTACTGACCGATGCAAAATGGCTTTCACGTCTTGTAAGATATAATCGTCCTAAAGCTAGGAATATCTGGGCAGCCATTCTGTCCATTACTTTACTATCCAAAGAATTGCTGTCAAAGAGAGATAACTGAGGAAAATCAGGAGGGAAAAAGGAAACCAGTTGAAATAAGTTAAAAAGGACAAAATTATCATGTGTTAAAATGAGTTTGGTTCAGTCTAGTTTATTGTCATGTGTACTGAGGTACAGTGAAAAGCTTTTGGTGTGTGCTAACCGGTCAGCGGAAATACAATACATGATCACAATCAAGTCATCCGCAGCGTTTCGATAGAGGATACAGGGTATAACGTTTAGTGCAAGATAAAGTCCAGTAAAGTCTGATTAAAGATAGTCCGATGGTCTCCAATGAGGTAGAAAGTAGCTCTGGACTGCTCTCTAGTTGGTGTTAGAATGGTTCAGTTGCCTGATCGACTGGGAAGAAACTGTCCCCGATAGAACTGAAATGAATAGACTCACTAAAACTTTTTTTTCTTTTTTAGGATACAACATGAAAACAGGCCCTTCGGCCCACTGAGTCCTTGCCAACCATCAATTACCCCTTCACACTAGTTCTATGTTATCCCACTTTCATATCCCCAATCCCTGCACACTAGGGGCAATTTACAGAGGCCAATGAACCTACAAACCTGCACGTCTTTGGGATGTGGGAGGACAGTGGAGCACCCGGAGGAAAACTACATAGCTACAGGGAGAATGTATGAAGTGAACACAGACTGCACCCAAGGTCAGGATTGAACCCGGGTCTCCGGCGCCGGGAGGCAGCGACTCTACCAGCGTTTTCCCTGTGGCCGCGTGGCTTTTCTCCGGGTGCTCCGGTTTCCTCACACACTCCAAAGATGTACAGGTTTGTAGGTTCATTGGCATTGTTAAAATTTGTAAATTGTCCCTGGTGTGTGTAGGACAGTGTTAGTGTACGGGGTGATCGCTGGTCGGCGCGGACCCCTCGGGCCGAAGGATCCTGTTTCTTCGCTGTTTCCCTAAACCTAAAATAACAAAGCCTGTTGCTTGCCTGGATAAAAGAACCAGAAATTAGCTAAACAGACGCAAAAATTGATCACAATCAAAGAATGGTGCCAGCTTCTATTTTCCGGATGGATTGAATTCTGACTAATTTGCAGCATTTGAGATCAAAGAACATTTTAGGGCCAGCACTTGCGGCCTGTTTTGGATTAGTTCAATATGTGCTGCAAAGAGGCAGATCGAAGATTTATCTCCATTCTCTGGGATGTTGTGCTCTCTCCAATTCTGCTGCTTTGAGGCTCTGAAATACAGAGTCGCTCAGACTAGCTTGCAGCAAAATGACGGCAGCCCCGGAACTCAACTGAGTGAGTTTCAGGCGTTCTGAACTGAAATGATCACAGCTAGTTTAGTTGAGTTTAGCTTAGAGACACAGCGTGGAAACAGACCCTTCAGCCCACTGAGTCCGCGCCGACCAGCGATCCCCACACACTAACACTTTCCTGCATGCACTAGGGACATTTATAAGCAGCCAATTAACCTACAAACATGCACGTCTCTGGAGTGTAGGAGGAAACCGAAGATCTCGGAGAAAACCCATGGGGGTCGCGGGGAGAAAACGATCAAACTCTGTACAGTCAGCACCCGTAATCAGGATTGAACCTGGGTCTCCGGCGCAGTAAGGCAGCAACTCTACCGCTGTGCTACCATTTCTTAAAGCTAAATGGGTTCTTGCGCCAGGTATCAGTTGATAACAATAGACAATGGACAATAGGTGCAGGAGTAGGCCATTCGGCCCTTCGAGCCATCACCGCTGGCTGATCATCCACAATCAGTACCCCGTTCCTGCCTTCTCCTCATATCCCCCGACTCCGGTATTTTTAAGAGCCCTATCTAGCTCTCGCTTGAAAGCTAGATTCCATGGCACTTGGAGTGAGTATTGCCAAATGGCATCTTATCAATTAATTTGTAACATGTAACAAGAATCTAAAAACCCCACGGCCTGAATGGTGTCATTTTGTGTCAGAGTGGCGCAGCGGTGGAGTTGCTGCCTTACAGCACCAGAGACCCAGGTTCGATCCCGACTACGGGTGCTGTCTGTACAGAGTTTGCACGCTCTCCCCGTGACAATGTGGGTAGTCTCCTGGTGCTCCTGTTTCCTCCCACACTCCAAGGACGTACAGGTTTGTGGGTTCATTTGGGCTTCAGTAAAATTGTAACTGGAGTTGAGAAGGAAAGATAGATCAGCCGTGATTGAATGGTGGAGTGGGCTCGATGGGCTGAATGGCCTCATTCTGGTCCTGAACCCATGAACATCGGGTTCTTGAATCACACTGCACTACACTAATCACAACCTTACCCCAGGAACGATCCACTTGATTGCATTACATACAATGGCATTGAACTAATACAGTCTGCTTACCTTGTGTTATTATTTATTAATATATTGTATTATTAAGTATTGCATATTTATTTGTCAAGTCGTTGCATTAATGGGTCTGTAAAGCTACAGCAAGTAATAATTTCACTGTTACATTTCCAATGCATATGGCAATTATACACACTTGAAAACGTTATTCCCTTTATCGTGTATCTGTACAATGTGAATGGCTCTACTGTAATCATGTATTGTCTTTCCTGCTGACTGGTTAAGGGCCTGTCCCACTTTCACAAGGTCATTCACGAATTCTCCTGAGTTTTCCCCTTGATTCAAACTCGCAGAATGCCCGTAACGAGTCCGTAGGAGGTCGTAGGATATATCGCAGCGGCTGGCTATGGCAGCCTTAGGTATTCCGGGCATCAGGTAAGTCGGGACGTTTTTTCCAGCCCGATAAAAAATGTCCACGAGTAAAAAGATGGTCGGGATGAAAGAAATTGCAACTTTTTACTAGTAAGGAGGGCATCGAAATAGTCGTGGGAATTCGCAGGCATACTCGTCGGAGTTCATAGGAGTTCTGGGGCACAGTCGTGGAAGGTCGTAGGAGTTTGTAGGTTACCACGACCTTGATTTTTTTTTTAGGTCCTTTAAACTCGGCAGAGGTTTTGAATTAAGTCATGAAAGTGGGACTGGCCCTTTACCACGCAACAAAAGCTCTTCACTGTATCTCCGTGCTCCTGACAATAAACTAAACTCAAAGCTCTGAAGCCCGCTCCTAACTTGGAACAAATCTGCATCATCTCACCCCCTAGCCATTCTGCCTTCACGGTTATTCACCCCACTGTCTTAGCAACGCTTTGATCTTAAGGTTCTCATCCCTAGTTATTTCAAGACCTCCTGTGTCTTCTTGTCCTTATCTCTGCAATGTCTCCTAGCCTTAACTTTCCCAGGTCTGCTCTCCCCTCAGTTTAGTCCTTAGATCTTGCTTGAGCTAACTCATTCTGTAGTCCTCCCAAGCAATGGGCCACTATTGCCATTCAAACCTGTCTGTCTCTAAACTTTGTTTTTCCTTCTTTAAGATGATCCTCAAAACCCATTCCCTTAACTAAACTTTTGACCATTTTTCTTAATATCACCTCACAGCATGATCTTGGATTTTGTTTCATAATCTTCCCATTAAGAATATGGGGTTAGCCATTTGGAACGGAGATGAGGAAAAATGTTTTCTCACAGAGGGTTGTGAATCTGTGGAATTCTCTGCCTCAGAAGGCAGCGCAGGCCAATTCTCTGGATGCTTTCAAGAGAGAGCAAGATAGGGCTCTTAAGGATAGCGGAATCAGGGGATACGGCGAGAAGGCAGGAACGGGGTACTGATTGTGGATGATCAGCCATGATCATATTGAATGGCAGTGCTGGCTTGAAGGGCCAAACGGCCTACTCCTGCACCTATTGTCTATTGTCTATTGGCTAATACATTTTTGTAATTGGCTGTCGTAACACCTAACTTGTGATTTTTGGTCTGGCGGCACGTTTCTATAGGTCTCTGATTTCTGGCCCCTATTTGATGCATACAACTCTTGGGGAGAACAAGTTCTTGATTAAACGCAGACATAAGTTAAAATAGAGAGACGCCTGGAACTGCAGAAGCTGGAACCTCGAGCAAAACACAAAGTGCTCGATGAACTCAACGGGTTCGGCAGCATCTGTGGAGGGATTGGACGGTCGATGTCTTGGGTCAGGACCCTTCGTAGATCAGTCTAAAGAAGTGGTCCTAACCTGAAACGTCACCTGTCCATTCCCTCCACATATCCTGCCTGACCCGCTGAGCTTGCTGTTCAGATGTTTTTATTTTGGTGCCAATTCACGTGTGCAGCATTGAATTTGATGAGGGAATTTAAGTCAAGGGGAATAGTTTGCACATTGGGAAAGATGGGTAATCGATGGCATGGACGGAAACATTGTGAAAATCACCTGGTTTCCATATCCCACCGTGAATGGAAAGGAATATTGAGCACGTGAATGACGGCCAGGGGATTTGCAATTCCCGGGATTCCTTCTGTCTCCACCTGAAAAATACTTATTGCCCTGGTATGCTTAAATCTTCTGTAAATGTTGTTAATTATTTTATCTCCATTGCCTGTCTGCACCAAACACAAATAATACAGGAAGAAAGAACTGCAGATGCTGATTAATACACAAAAAGACACAAAGTGCTGGAGTAACTCAGCGGTTCAGGCAGCATCTCTGGAGTACATGGATAGGTGATGTTTCTTGTCGAGACCCTTCTAACGGATATGTTCTCCAGAGATGCTGCCTGGCCCGCTGAGTTCTGCAGCGTTTTCTGCCCCAACACTCGTACATTTCCATACAAACTTGTGCGTACACATACCTTTGTTTTATTCTGTATCACCATGCTTTTCTGGGGCAAAATCTTAATTCTGTTGCCCAGAATTGTCGCAGCATTTGAGATGGTAATTTTCTCATCATTGCTTGGCTTGCATCTGCCAAGGACAATAAAATAAGACAATGAACAAATAAGCCAGGAGGCATCAAAATAGAAAGTACCTGCAAAACCACAATATTTGATGAGAAAAACAATTTTAAAATTATACCTCAAGGAAAGGGCGGCGCAGTGGTGGACTTGCTGCCTCACAGCGCCAGAGACCCGGGTTCGATCCTGACTACAGGTGCTGTTTTTTGTACGGAGTTTGTATGTTCTCCCCATGACCCGCGTGGGTTTTCCCCGGGTGCTCCGGTTTCCTCCCACACTCCAAAGACGTGCAGGTTTGTAGGCTAATAGGACTTACTCAAGTAGGACTAGTAGGACTTACTCAAACTTACTCAAAACACTCTGCCTCTCATGTGGCCCCCTGGGGTGACATCCCTTCCCCAGTTTGAGGGGTGATCCCACCACCAGACTCTGCCCCTCAATGTCCAGCAGCGGAAGGACTCTAGACTGTGGCCCTCCCCCACAGAGCCTTGGAATTGGCTGCACCGAGCTTCAGTGCGTCCCTCAGCACGTACTCCTGCAGTCTGGAGCAGGCCAGTCGGCAACATTCCCCGACGGACATCTCGCGATTACCAAGTGTGGGAGCTTGATGGCAGAGGAAGATTAGGGAGGGAAGCCTAGCGGAAGTCTGCCACGCTACAGGCGGGGAGAGGAGAATCAATTGTGTTGCTGGGAATGGCTTTCTATGAGGGAGGAAGCCAGACAACAACAGGAAAGCCAGGCGTACGTCATCAGGAAAACACCTTCAGCTTCTGTTGGGCTGAGATAAGGATGCTGTCAAGGCTCGTGTAGGTGAAAACCACTGCTATCTCTCTTGCCTTTAATGTCACTCGCATAGTAATTCCTTCCTCTGCCCTTCGATATGTCTCTCATGCAAACTAATTGACACAAATGCGATATGTGACAACGTTGAAGCGTTTAAGATTAAATAAGACATGTGCCGTCCACATCTCATGTTTCCCCAGCCCTTTATTCTTCCCTTTTGAAGATTTGTAAAGATTTCCTAGCAACCACCAGGTAGAGAAACGCCTTCTCCCCAACGACCATCAGGCTCTTGAACACCAAGCAACACTAGCCTCAACTATCAACTTGTGAAGCCGTGTGAAGAAGGGTGTTGAACTGAAACGTCACCTATTCCTTCTCTCCAGAGATGCTGCCTGACCCGCTGAGTTACTCCAGTGTTTTGTGTCTGCACGCAGGGACAAACTGCGGCACGGAGGCACAGCGGTGGAGTTGCTGCCTCACTGCGCCAGAGACCCGGGTTTGATCCAGACTACGTGTGCTGCCTGTACGGAGTTTGCACGTTCTCCCCGTGACCTGCGTGGGTTTTCTCCCGGGAAGCTCCGGTTTCCTCCCACGCTCCAAAGACGTACAGGTTTGTAGGCTAATTGGCTTGGCATGAATGTAAAATTGTCCCCAAGTGTGTTGGGGATAGTGTCGGTGTGCGGGGATCGCTAATCGGCACAGACCTGGGGCCTGTTCCTGTGCTGCATCTCTAAAACCGAGCTCTAAATCTCTAGAAGCTAGTTCTCCCCAGAGATGTTACCTGTCCCGCTGAGTTACTCCAGCATTTTGTGCCTAAACTAAGCCTGTGTACAGTACGAACAGTTGATGAGAAGATAAGAACCTTATCCTTTGACCCAGTACTAAGTATAAACACTTGGGCAGGAACAGAGTGATCAGAAACACAATGATATTTGCACAGATCTCCGTTTATGGAGCATAAACAGAAACACACATGCTAGATCCAAGTGTGTCTGTCAGATTAATTCCGCTCCATTAGCTCTTCCGATCCTCCCTACTGCATCCTGAGATGTATTCAATGCCAAATTCCAACGCACAGGAACACAAAAGGCTGCAGAGAGCAGTGGACAAAGCACTGTCCCTCAGAGTCTCAACCCCCCCCTGGATCCCCCCATCGAGGAGCCTGACGCAAGAAGACCACATCTCACCCCGGTCCCTCCATCCTCTCCGCTCTCCCATCAAGCAAGAAGTACAGAAGTGTGAAACTCAACTTGAGGAGTACCCATAGAAGGGTCTCGACCCGAAACATCACCCATTCCTTCTCCCCAGAGATGCTGCCTGTCCCGCTGAGTTACTCCAGCTTTTTGTGTCTACTTTCAGCAACAGACTGGTTCCACCAAGATGCAGGACAGAACGCCACAGGAGATCCTTCTTCCCTGTGAACTGACTCCCCTTTCCTCACCCCCCCCCTTCCCAATCTTTGCTCATCCAGAATCCCAGAATCCTTTCGACTCGTCTCTTCAATTTCATGTTTCATGTGATGTGTTGCATTTTATGACTGTTGGCAGACCAATTTCCCTCCTGGGAGAAATAATGTCCTATCATATCGTATAGTTTGATATCGTAAAACGCACACCCCCAGATTCAGGGACAGTTTCTTCCCGGCTGTGCCCGTGAAGCTTCTGCAAGGAAGATTTTCATTCTACCTATACCTCACCGCACTTGCGCATAAGGGCGACACGGTGGCGCAGCGGTAGAGTTGCTGCCTTCCAGCGCCAGAGACCCGGGTTCGATCCTGACTACGGGTGCTGTCTGTACTGAGTTTGTATGTTCTCCCCGTGACTGCGTGGGTTTTCTCCGGGATCTCCGGTTTCCTCCCGCGCTCCAAAGACGTGCGGGTGAGCCGGTTAATTGGCTTTGATATAATTGTAAATTGTTCCCTAGTGCGTGTAGGGTAGTGTTAGTGCGCAGGGATCGCAGGTCGACGCGGACTCAGTGGGCCGAAGGGCCTGTTTCCGCGCTGTATCCGTAAACTAAACTAAACTAAACTACACAACAATAAACGCGACTTGAAGGGAAAAGAAGCAGCAAAACGTCTTACGTTGACAACGCAGTGTCGCAGGGCTGCCATTCCCAGTAAATGTCGGGGATCGGAGATCCAGAAGCCGTACAAGTCAGTGGGTAGTTTTTCCCAAGATGATAAACCTTTTCTTCTGGAGAAGCCACAATTTTATCAGCGATCTCTGGCTTGACTGAAAAAAAGAATGGCAGAGAGGTTATAATAAACGGGATACAATAATGGTATAACGGTCTAATCAATAATGTTTTATTATTAATGTTTAATGTTTTATGTTTCATTCTTAACTGCCACTGTATGTCATGTTGTCACTTGCGAGCGGAGCACCAAAGCAAATTCCTTGTATGTGAATACTTGGTCAATAAACTTATTCAATTCAATTCAATTCAATTCAATTCAATTCAATTCAATTCAATTCAATTCAATTCAATACTGTGTAACATTGTCGGCGCCCTTCATGTGGCGACTATTTGATTATTTTGGAATGCAAACCAAAGAATATCGCTGTGACGTGTCACATGTAATAATAAAATATTCATCCATTCATTCATTCAATATTAGAAAACATAGGAGCAGAATTAAACCATTCGGCCCGTTCTGTCTACTTTACCATTCGATCGTCGCTGATCTATCTTTCCCTCTCAATTCCATTCTCCTGTTTTCCTCTCGTAGTCTTTGACGCTCTTACTAATCAACCTCCACTTTAAAAACACTCAATGACTTGGCCTCCAAAGCCGTCCGTGTCAATGAATTCCACAGATTCACCTCTGACCCTCTGACAAAAGACATTCCTCTTCTTCTCATTCTCAGGGTGCGTCCTTTAATTCTAAGGCTGTGCCCTCTGGTCCTGGACTCTCCCACGACAAGAAACATTCTCTCCACATCCATTCTATCCAGGCCTCTCACTATTCGGCAAGTGAAATGCCCCCTCATCCTTCTAACCCCAGAGCCATCAAACGCTCCTCATACATTAACCCAGTCATCCCTGGGATCATTATCGTAAACCTCCTCTGGACCCTCTCCAAAGTCTGCACGTGCCTTCTCAGATATAATCAAGTTGGAAGACAAATAACTCCTGAAAATAACATCATTTGGATTTGTAATGTATGCAATGGAGATTGATGTATTCAAGAGAGAGCTCTTAGGGCTAACGGAATCAAGGGATATGGGGAGAAAGCTGGAACAGGGTACTGATTTAAGATGATCAGCCATGATCATATTGAATGGCGGTGCTGGCTCGAAGGGACTAATGGCGTACTCCTGTACCTATTTTTCTATATTTCTATGTTTCCATGTTTCTATGTAAATCCCAACATTATACTTCACACATAAAATTTCCAGGGATATAACACAGGACAAACTGCTGTCATATTTCTGATACATATCTGATATATTTCATTTGCCTGCAAAAATCACATCATATTACCACAATGTGAATGTTTTTTTCAAAGGTGATAAATCCAGTGTTTTTTTCTGTTTTCATCAATTAACTGCATTGATTTTGTGACCAATCAGCATCTAATTTAATGTTAAAAACTAAATGGTATAAAATCAAACATGTTTAAAAATCGGACATATCATTCTATAAATATGAAAAAAAAATCATTCTTCATTTTTTAAGATGTCACTTATTTTGACCTGTTGGGAGAGGAACCTCAAACAAAAGCAGAATTTTGTTTTAGTTTAGTTTAGAGATTCAGCACTGAAACAGGTCCTTCGGCCCTCCAAGTCCGCACCGACCAGTGACCCTCCGCACACTAGCGCGATCCTACACACACTAGGGACAATGCAATTACACCAAGCTGATTAGCCTTCAAACCTGTACACTTTTGGAGTGTGGGAGAAAACTAGAGACCCCGGAGAAAATCTATGCATGTCACGGGGAGAACGTACAAACTCCATACAGGCAGCACCTGTAGTCAGGATCGAACCCGGGTCTCTGGCGCTGCAAGGCAAGCAAGTCTACCGCTGAGCCGCCCAATGGAGGGAAGGATGGTGGGGTAATGGGACAACTGAGTGTGCTAATTCTGGCCAAATTGGAGATGCCAGGATGCTAAAATTGAGTAAAGTCTTCTGGGCTGCTAGCCATTTAAATGTGCCTTTTGCAGAAATGGGACAACCTGCAGCATGGTGCCAGCTTGTCTAGAGCCTAGATAAGAGTTGCAGGGAAAGAATGGGTCAGCTGCAGATTCTTACAATTAGGTGTAAATTGCATTAAATTGATTGGGTGAATGCAAAGCAGACATACACGTTGTAAATATTGTTGCAAAGCTTTACTTTGCTAGATATTGATTGGGTTAAGTGTTGAGCCTTGTCTGGGTTTCTTGAATATCCAGGCACATGTTGCATAATTCATCTCTATTAACTTGCATCAAGAAACTTGGTCAGGCACATTGTATTAGTCACTGTATTATTCGGTTAGGAAAATGTCTATCATGTACTGTGTTAATCAATATCTGGTATTGGACTGTATAGAGACCACCGCCATCTGGTTTGGCCCCTCAAGGTTCGGGGACCCATTAAAGGTACCTCCCAAGAGGTCCTGTGCCGATCTTCTGGAAGAACGCTTGGGACTGCGTGAGCTTCTGGAGTGCCTGCTTGCACGAGGCCAGGAGGGCTTGGCCAAGCAGCTGCAAGGATGGAACCCGCGGTGGTTAGGTATAGTAGTGGGGAACTGGTATTGTGTTTTTCCAAAATAAAGTTTAGATGCGCAAGTGCTTGACTCAGTATTTTATTGACTGAAACTAGACTGGGGTGAAGCTTAGAACCAGCTATTTACAAGTGCACTTCCAGGAGGGGCACAGGGAAAAGAGGGGGGAGAAAAAAAATAGAGGGGAGAGGATGGGTTTGTTAGTTAATGACCCAAAATCAGAGAATTCAATGTTCGTACTTAAGCTACCCAAGTGGAATATTGCCACTCATGACTGGGGAGGCCCAGTCAATGGATAGTTTTAAGGTGGAGCTGGACAGATTCTTGATTAGTACGGGTGTCAGGGGTTCGGGGTGAAAACAGGAGAATGCGGTTGAGAGGGAGAGATAGACCAACCATGATTGAATGGCAGGGTAGGTTCGATGGGCCGTAGAGCCTAATTCTGCTCCTATAACTTATGAACATGGCGTGTTTGGATGCGGAAGAATTTAACGTGAGAAAGACTTCTCAACCCTCTCATGCAGTCAGTTGTGTCAACTGGTTATTTGTTTCCGTGCCACCCTGGAACCTGCCTTGTGACAAATCCAAGATGGAGTCTCCAACTCTGGCCCTTGTGGGCGGTACGGTGGCGTGGCTGTTGAGTTGCTGCCTTACACCGGTTGCAACGCCAGAGAACCGGGTTGCATACTGGCTTGACTTTACGGAGTTTGTGCGTTCTCCCCGTGACCTGCGTGGGTTTTCTCCGAGAACTTCAGTTTCCTCCCACACTCCAAAGACATACTAGTTTTGTAGGTTAATTGGCTTGGTATAAATTTAAAAATTGTCCTTAGTATGTATAGGATAGTGTTAGTGTACGGGGATTGTGGACTCGGTGGGTCAAATGGCCTGTTTCCACGCTGTATCTCTAAACTAAATAAGGATTACATGCAATTATGCCTAAAATGCTTCTCCGTAAAATGACATAGGTTTAAGGTGAGTGTGAAAGATTTACATAAGTTCATAGATACAATAGACAATAAATGCAGGAGTAGGCCATTCGGCCCTTCGAGCCAGCACCGCCATTCAATGTGATCATGGCTGATCATTCCACAATCTACCCCTTCCTGCCTTCTCCCCATACCACTTGATTCCACTAGCCCTATGAGCTCTTTGGGTTCTCAACTCTCTGGGTGAAAAAGTTTCTCCTCATCTCAGTTCAAAATGGACTTCCCCCTTATTCTTAAACTGTGGTTCCTGGTTCTGGACTCCACCCTCATCGGGAACATAATAGGAATCTGAGGGTAACAGGAATCTGGGCAGAACAAGCTCCCAAAAATAGACTTGTGACGCTATTCAGAAGGGATGATTCAGTAATTCTGAGTGAGGGGGTATAGATCAGACAGTACCTAGAATGGTTCAGCACAGAAACAGTTAGACAGGTACATGAATAGGATAGGTTTAGAGGGATATGGACCAAATGCAGGCAGATGGGACTAAAGTTGGCCGGTGTGGGCAAGTTGGGCCGAAGGGCTTGTTTCCACACTGTATCACACTGTGACTATAAAAAGCCCCAAAAAGCTCCGATCTCAATCTATTGGAGTTTTGAACCAACTCTCATTTAAAAGATGCACAGAAAGTGATTTTCTTTTGGCATCGGTTTTCTGACAGTTTGCAGTAGTTTATTTGCTTAATGTGGAGGACTTCTAAAGATAATTGCCATGTTGCATCATACAAGATATATATGGTAACTTAATTACGGCAGTGTATAAATAACTGGTCAAGACGCAAAAACAAATGGGCAGATGCTGGAAATCTGAACTAAGTCTGAAATAACTCTCCATTTTCCTGCTCTTCCTCCCCTTTTCTCCGAAACATAAAACATTATTGATTTAATATTTTCACTGTGATCATGGCTGATCATCCCCAATCAGTCCCCCCGTTCTTGCCTTCCCACCATATCCCCTTGTTTCCGCTAGCCCTAAGAGCTCAGTCTAACTCGCTTTTGAAAGCATCCAGTGAATTGGCCTCCACTGCCTTCTGAGGCAGAGAACTCCACAGATTCACTCCTATCACTTACGACCTGATAACCTGGGTTCAAACCTGTCCTCTGGGCACTGCCTGTGTGGAGTTTGCATGTTCTCCTTGTGACCATGTGAATTTCTTCCCGGCGCCTGTGAGCCACACACGTGTGGTCTGGTAGGTTAATTGCCCGCAGTGAATTGACCCTCGAATGCAGGCCATTGGTAGAGTCCAAGTGTGGTTTAACAGAAATGTACGAAGAATTGAAGGCTGGAAGTGCGGGATGAATTTCAACGGGCCAGCACCAGAGTTTCCCGGTTGATTGGCCTCTGCAAATTGAAACATTTCCCTAGTGCGTAGGATAAGTGTTAGTGTGTGGTGTGATCGTTGGTCGACACGGACTCGATGGGTTGCAGGGCCTGTTTCCGTGCTGTACGTCAGGTATGTCAGAAAACCAGCTGAGATGCCCGTATCAGCAACCCAGCATAGACCAGGCAATGGACACTTGGCTTGTCCAGTCTATGAAGCACAAACATAAAGGAGCATTCAGTGAGGGCATGTTCACAACATGTCAGGCTGGATACTTTTCCCCTTGATTTCCAGTTGAAAAAAAATCAGTAGCAGAGTTTAAACTCCAGCTTCTAAATGCATGCACAATTATAAAAGGACTGGACAAGCTAGACGCAGGAAACGTGTTCCCAATGTTGGGGCGAGTCCAGAACCGGGGGCCACACACAGTCTTAGAATAAAGGGGGAGGCCATTTAAGACTGAGGTGAGAAAAAACTTTTTCACCCAGAGAGTTGTGAATTTGTGAAATTCCCTGCCACAGAGGGCAGTGGAGGCCAAATCACTGGATGGATTTGAGAGAGTTCGAGCTCTAGGGGCTGGTGGAATCAAGGGATATGGGGAGAAGGCAGGCACGGGTTATTGATTGGGGACGATCGGCCATGATCACAATGAATGGCGGTGCTGGCTCGAAGGGCCGTATGGCCTCCTCCTGCACCTATTTTGTATGTTTCTATATTTCTATGTTTCATTTACTCTCCTCATAGCTCCATGTGTATTTTCCCTGACCTGTGCTGCTCTTCCCTGCCAAAGCAAATAACCAAATAGACTTGACTTCCAGTTATAAGTTACCCTTCGACGCTTAAACACTGAGCAATGCCTTCAGAGGGAGAGTATAGAACAACCATAGAGTCATAGTGATACAGTGTGGAAACAGGCCCTTCGGCCCAACTTGCCCACACCGGCCAACATGTCCCAGCTACACTAGTCCCACCTGCCCGCACTTGGTCCACAGCCCTCTAAACCTGTCCTATCCATGTACCTGTCTAATTGTTTCTTAAAATTGGGATAGTCCACCTCCGGCAGCTCGTTCCATACACCCGCCACCCTTTGTGTGAAAAAGTTACCTTTCAGATTCCTATTAAATCTTTTCCCCTTCACTTTAAACCTATGTCCTCTGGTCCTCGATTCACCTACTCTGAGCAAGAGACTCTGAACCGATCTATTCCTCCGTCTACCCGATCTATTCCTCTCATGATTTAATACACTTCTAAAAGATCACCCCCCCCCCCCCCCCATCCTCCTGCTCTCCATGGAAAAGAGGCCCAGCCTACTCAACCTCTCCCTCTAGCTCACACCCTCCAGTCCTGGCAACATCCTCGTAAATCTTCTCTCTCCCCTTTCCAGCTTGCTTTCCAACATCTTTCCTATAACATGGTGGCCAGAACTGAACACAATACTCTAAATGCAGCCACACCAGAATCTAGTCTGAAGAAGGGTTCCGACCAGAAACGTCACCCATCCTTTTTCTCCAGAGATGCTACTGTGACCGGCCGAGTTCCTCCGGCACTTTGTGTCTATAATCACATCTGTCTCTCCAGTGCCTAACCAATGCCCAGTTCGAAAGAAAGAACATGTAGTGCGTTCCATTGGTAATTCCATAGCTTCCATACGTTTGGCGGCTGGTGGAGCTGCTGCCTCACAGCGCCAGAGACACGGGTTCGATCCTGACCTTGGGCTGGTGTGTTTATGCACATGTGCACGTTCTCCCTGAGACAGCGTGGGTTTCCTCCGGGTCTACTCCCACATCCCAAAGGCGTGCGGGTTTGTAGGTCAACTGCTCCCCGTATATTTCCCTTCTTGTGCAGAGAGTGGTTGGAAAAGTGGGATAGGATACTTTAGAGCTAGTGTGATGGTCTGCATGGTGGGCCGAAGGGCCTGTTTCCATGCCATATTTTGAAACTATAATCCTCATGTTCTTTTAACTTTTAACTCATCCTCCCCCTTCCTACCCAACCTTGCCAACCCAGTATTCCTGTGGACACAGTGTGTTTCGTGGATGTCCAGGAAGTAATTGCAGATGCTGGTTTACACCGAAGATAGACACAAAACGCTGGAGTAACTCAGCGGGACAGGCGGCATCTCTGGAGAGAAGAAATGGGTGACGTTTCGGGTCGAGACCCTGCTTCATAGTCAGAGAGTCATACAACGTGGAAACAGGCCCTTCGGCCCAACTTGCCCACACCGGCCAACATGTCCCCATCCACACTAGTCCCTGCGTTTGGCCCATACCCTTCCAAACTTGTCGCATTCGTGTACCCGGCTGACTGTTTCTTAAGACGCTGGAGAAACCCAGCCGGGACAGGCATCTTCTCTGGGGAGAAGGAATGTGTGCCGTTTGGGTTTGAGACCTCCGTTTCTTAAGGCTAGTGTTCTTGTGGACACCGCGCTTTCTACGAAGTTACTCCAGCTGTCGGGGGTGAAGCACTCCTTGTAATCATTGGTAATTGTGAAGCGGCCTATTCTCACCGAGTCTGGCAAAGCCTTTTGTTGTTCTTCGAGCGAATTACTTGGAGAGGAACGCAAAGCAAAGCCAGGCGTAATGCAATGAGCAAACAATAAATCTTGTCCAAACTGCGAGGGGCTGGAGCCTGCACGAAAGAGCCGCGCGGAATGCTCGAAATATGTTGGCAAAATGTATCTGACCTCCCCAAAGGAATGCTTGCTACTTCTAATAAAATCAAAATAGCTTGGGACGGAGTATTTTTTGAGTGGATACCACTCACTTCCCCTGAGGCTCTTTCCTTCTGACCCAGATCATTATGTGTGATGAAATCTGAAGAGAAAAGCTGGAAGTGCACGACAGATCAATCAGCACCTGATAACTAAGTATTAGGTTGGCTTGGTGTTTGGGTGCAGTCAGACGAAAAGTGCTGATGTAAGCCGTACGCTTGGAACATTCTTTTCCTTTGCACCCAATGTCCAGCACGTATTTTTAAACCCATTTTCTGTTTTAGATACACAAAACGCGGGTTTTGTTTGGTTTATTATTACTGTCCCGCGTAACGGGTCACGGTGAAAAGGTTTTTTTTCTTGCGTGCTACCCGGGGCGGTACAGTTGCTGCCTTACAGCGCCTGCAGCGCCGGAGACTCCGGTTCGAACCCGACCACGGGTGCTGTCTGCGCGGAGCTTGCACGCTCTCCCCCATGACCCGCGTGGGATTTCTACAAGGTCTTCCGTTTCCTCTCACACTCCAAAGTCGTACAGGTTTGTGGGTTAATTGGCTAGATGCAAGTGTAAATTGTCCCCAGTGTGCGTCAGGTAGCGTCAATGTGCGGGGATCGCTGGTCGGTGCGGGCTCGGTGGGCCGAAGGGCCTGTTTCCGCGCTGTATCTCTAAATTAAACTAAAAATCCAGTCAGCGGAAAGGCTACACACGATTACAATCCAGCTGTCCGCATTGTACAGACACAGGATAAAGGGAATAACGCTAGTGCAAGATAAAGTCCTGAAAAGTCCGATTAAATACAGTATGAGGGAATCCAATGAGGCAAATGACAGACACAAAAAGCTGGAGTAACTCGGCAGGTCAGGCAGCATCTCTGGACAAAATGAATAAGTGACGTTTTGGGACAAGACTCTTCTTTAAACTGAAAGCCAGGGGAACTTCTTTACTCAGAGGGTGGTGGCTGTGTGGAATCAGCTTCCAGCAGAAGTGGTGGAGGCAGGATCGATTTTAACATTTAAGAGTAAAGTGGATAGGTATATGGACGTGAAGGGAATGGAGGGGTATGGTCTGAGTGCAGGTAGATGGGACTAACATAGACTTAACATAGAAACATAGAAATTTAGGTGCAGGAGTAGGCCATTCAGCCCTTCGAGCCTGCACCGCCATTCAATATGATCATGGCTGATCATCCAACTCAGTATCCCGTACCTGCCTTCTCTCCATACCCTCTGATCCCCTTAGCCACAAGGGCCACATCCAACTCACTCTTAAATATAGCCAATGAACTGGCCTCAACTACCCTCTGTGGCAAGAGAGAAAACAAATGGTCACCGGACTCTCTGAAGAAAGTCTTTCTCATCGCGGTCTTAAAGAATTTCCCCCTTATCTCTTAAGCTTGGAGACCCCTAGGGTGTTCGGACTTGCCTGATAACATCGGGAACAATCTTCCTGCATCTGGAGCCTGTCCAACCCCTTAAGAATTTTGTAAGTTTCTATAAGATCCCCTCTTAATCTCCTGAGAGTATAAAGCGAGTCTGACCAGACTTATCTTCATAAGACAGTCTGCTGGCCATCCCAGGCAGCTGGTGAAGTGCATCCCTCTATGGGCAATAAGGGGGGGTTTGCGACCAAAACTGCACGCAATGTCCAGGTGTGGGACCCTGTACAATTAGAACCTCCCTGCACTTCTAGAGTCATCGAGCCATATAGCACGGAAACAGGCCCTTCGGCCCGAATTTCCCCAAGATGTCCCATCCACGTTAGTTCCGCCTGCCCACATTTGGCCCATATCCATCGCAACCTTTGCAAATCTATGCATCAGCCAAATGTCTTTCAATTGTCTTTGGAGGCAATGCCAACTTTAGTCCTGTGTTACGCGCAGTTGGGCATGAATGGATTGAGATAGACTTACCATCCTTAGAGACTCTGAGGGTGATGGTAATGTTCTTCTGAAGGTTATGCAGCTTGTTGTTGAGTGAAATCGTGTAATTCCCCTCATCCTTTTCAGATATGGAGACTATTTTCAATGTATAGCGGTCCTGGACATAACAAGTCTGATTCTGTGTGATGAGTTTCCCGTTCTTGTACCTGCAAGGCAAAACTACAAGTTAGATGGATGAAGTAAACGTCACCCACCTTGGTGCATTTTATCCCAATTACAATCACTCCACAAAGGTTATCACATTTTTCAGAGAGAGAGAGAGACAGAGAGAATGGGCGCTGGTCACCGCGTGGGGTTGAGAGTATCGGAAACAATTAATGCATTGTTGTACTATAGTGATTATTTGTTATATTGCAATTTCTGATTGTGTTTTGATGTGATGTATCATATGATTGTGTTGAATAAAGTTTTTGAAAGGAAAATAAAAGAGGGAGAGAGAAAACTCCCTACACAGACAGCACCCGAGGTCAGGATCGAACCTGGGTCTCTAGTGCTGTTCTCGGTGGAAAACGACTTGCCCAGCATAGTGGTGCAGCGGTAGAGTTGCTGCCTTACAGAGCCAGAGACCCGGGTTCGATCCTGCCTACGGGTGCTTGTCTGTACGGTGTTTGCACGTTCTCCCCGTGACCGCGTGGGTTTTCTCCAGGTGCTCCGGTTTCCTCCCACATTCCAAAATCGCGCCGGTTAATTGGCTTCTGTGAATTATCCCTAGCAAGTAGGATAGATGATTGTTGACCAGCGCGGGTCTCGGTGGGCCAAAGGGCCTGTTTCCACGCTGTATCTCTAAACTAAACCAAACCGATCTCCTTTGAACTTTAAAGCCATGCATTTAGTCTTTTACACTTCCAGTCGATCTAAATTAAGCTGCCAAAATATATTCAATACTGGCATTTGATTTTATGTGGAAAATTTGTTAAACATATTCTAAAAATTCTTGGAATTGACAATTCCCCACTACATAAATGGGAGCAGCACTGAAAGGATTGAGTAAAGATAATTGTAAATAATGAAAAATGCTCTAAAGCAACTTCTCAGAACTGGAAGCTGTACTGCGTTTTATTAACTAGTACTGTTTTATTTGTGACTCACAACCCTTTTTGTTCAATCCATTAAATCCACATGGACTCAAATGGTAAATTCCTTTCATAAAGGAATATTACAAATCATTGCAACATGCAACTCTATTTAGCAATTAGTTCAAATGGATTGTCCCTCAAATTCCTGCCCTTGGGGAAATAATACGTGTTCTTAGATCTGCCTTCTTCGCTGGTAAACGGCATCGTTTGAATTGATTGGTTTAGGAAGGGACTGCAGATGCTAGTGTAAACCAAAGGTAGACACAAAATGCTGGAGTAAAATTTCGGGTCGAGACACTACTTCAGACTAGTCTTGACGTCGCGACCTGTAACGTCACTTGTTCTTTCTCTCCAGAGATGCCGTCAGTCGCGCTGAGTGACTCCAGCATTTTGAATTAATTGGTGGGGGAATTAGGCAGGTGATGTTTCGGGTCAGGACTCTTCAGTCTGAAGAAGGGTCCCGACCCATAATGTCGTCCGTCCATTGCTTCCACAGAGACTGCCTGACCCGCTGAGTTCCTTTAGCAGAAGAATGCCTGAAGAAGGGTCTAGACTCGAAATGTCAGCTATTCCCTTTCTTCAGAGATGCAATCTGACCCACTGAATTACATAGGAACATAGAAACATAGAAAATAGGTGCAGGAGCAGGCCATTCGGCCCTTCAAGCCAGATCCGCCATTCAATATGATCATGGCTGATCATCCAAAATCAGTACTCCAGCTTTTTTTTTGTCTATCCTGGGTTTAAACCAGCATCTGCCGTTCTTTCCTATGTTATTCGTGTTATTCCTTTCATCATGTATCTGTACACTGTAAATGGCTCGATTGTAATCATGTATTGTCTTTCAGCTGACTGGTTAGCACGCAACACAAGCTTTTCACTGTACCTCGGTACACGTGACAATAAACTGAACTCCAATTCAACTCGTTATGTTTTGAGCTTCGAGGCCGAGGGCTTTTAACCTGCATAGATTCTTCTTCAGAAAGTTTGAAAGAAAATCAGTTACGTTTTAAAAAAAAGGCAAACGCTTATATTCATTATTTTATGAAGGCATAAAATATA
The DNA here is from genome assembly GCA_035221665.1 of Okamejei kenojei. NCBI lineage: Eukaryota > Metazoa > Chordata > Chondrichthyes > Rajiformes > Rajidae > Okamejei > Okamejei kenojei. The sequence continues at coordinate 62,150,607 of CM069143.1, read as the reverse complement.
CGTCTGACATATGGTAAAAGAATGGAGCGACTGGGCTTGTATTCACTGGAATTTAGAAGGATGAGAGGGTATCTTATAGAAACGTAAATTTCTTCAGGGATTGGGACCAAATGCAGGAAAAATGTTCCCGATGTTGGGGGAGTCTAGAACCAGGGGTCACACTTTAAGAATAAGGGATAGGCCATTTTGGACTGAGATGAGGAAAAGCTTTTTCACCAAGAGAGTTGTGACTCTGTGGAATTCTCGGCCACAGAAGGCAGTGGAGGCCAATGCACTGGATGTTTTCAAGAGAGAGTTGGATTTAACTCTTACCTCTAACGGAATCATGGTGATATGGGGAGAAAGCAGGAACGGGGAATTGATTTTGGATGATCAGCCATAATCATATTGAATGGCGGTGCTGGCTTGAAGGGCTGAATGGCCCACTCCTGCACCTATTTTATCTGTTTATATGTTTCTGTTTCGATGACATGGGATTTTTTGGGGGAAAAAATCCTGTAAAAATGAACTTTACCAGGATACTTCTGGAGACGGGAATGCGTTGACTTTGACCGGCAGTCTCACGTTTCCTTGCTCAACTTTCACAAGCAAAGGGTTCTCTTTTCTAAACTCTGCCAAAATGTAAGGTTTCTCTGCAAAAAAAAAAAAAAAAAAAAGCAAGTTATAAGGAAATCAGTGAGAATATAGTTGAACAGTTGAAGCTCCAGGCCAAGTTAAACCAACCACGGAATTCATGTTCCTACTCCGAAGTATTCTCCCAAAACATTCCTGGAAAATTTGGACTATCCTCACAGAAAACTAACATACATTACTAAAAATAGAATTAGGATTGAAATGTTAACCAAATCATTCCCGTTTTTATTTTCTTGGCTGTCAGTAATTTTGAATGTCAGTGATTAAGATTAACAAAGAGCTGGAGTAACTCAGGCGGCATCTCTGGAGAACACAGATAGATGCCATTTCCGGTCGCGATCCTTTTAGTTGAGTTGAGTTTTGGAGATACAGCGCGGAAACAGACCCTTCGGCCCAGCGAGTCCGCGCCGACCAGCGTTCCCCATACAATAACACTGCCCTACACACACTAGGGACAATTCACAATTTTACAGAAGCCAAATCAACCCATTCGCGTTTGGAGTGTGGGAGGAAACCGGAGCACCCGGAGAAAACCCACGTGGTCACGGGGAGAACGTGCAAACTCCGTGCAGACAGCACCCGTGGTCAGGATCGAACCCGGGTCTCTGGCGCTGTGAGGCAGCAACTCTACTGCTAACACCGCCATGCCACCCTGATGATACCCAGAGAACATATTACTATAGGCAGCCACATGACAGCCAATTGTTGTAACACATTCTCTTTCTGCATTTTCATGTGACTGGAGCAGAGTTAGGCCAGTCGGCCCATCAAGTCTACTCCGCCATTCAATCATGCCATTCTACCTTTCCCTCTCAACCCCATTCTCCTGCCTTCTCCCCATAACCCCAGACATTTTTGATTTTTGACTATCAACTCCAAACAAATTGAAAACAATTGATTGAGCAAAAAAAAAAGACCTAAATCCTTGAACAGCTGCAGGTGAATCAGCATTCTTGTGGGAGTTTATGCCCCTCACCTGATTTGTGTACAATCAGTCACCAAACCTTGTCAAAGATCTCATGCCTATAGTTTGTGTGGATTTATTACCACCCTGTGATTCACTGTGAAAGCTGTTCCAAAACATATAAATTAAATTTAATTATACAATTTGCAATTACTTACCAATGACGATTACTCTAGTCTTGCTTTCAGATATATTTTTATTATGCACTTTGCAGACGTAGGTGCCTTTATCTATGAGCTGGATGTTAGTCAGTGTCAGAATGCTTTGATATGTATTTTCTGCTCCCTTTACCATTGCGTCACTAATTGCAACAGTTCTATTAGTCTGCAAATAAATAGTTTTGCGTTGTTAATCACCACATTTAAAACACATACATTAATAATTGTATTTACATAGAAGCTAGAAGAGTACAGCGTAGAGACAGGCTCTTCAGCCCACAGTGCCCATGACACACGATCCTCCATGGCCCCATAGCAGAAACAATGGGGCACCTCCTAAAAACCAATGGATGTGGAGAGCTTGCATGTCTTGGCCGGTATTGCTCCACCGGGAATCCGCAGATCAGTTGCCGGTAGAACGGAACGTAGTGGGCAAGCTGGGGACACCCATCACCCAACCCCAAAACGGCTGAAGAACCAAAACGTCGCCTATTCCTTCGCTCCATAGATGCTGCCACGCCCGTTGAGTTTCTCCAGCATTTTTGTCTACCTTTGATTTTTCCAGCATCTGCAGTTCTTTCTTAAACCAAATCACTGGTGTTCCAGAGAAAACAATCCTCCGAGTCCCAGCATGTGCCAATTTTATTTCGAGTACAGAATCTTCAACCTGTCTTAAGCAATTAACACCTTTGGTATTAAATGTTAAATCTATGTTGAGCTCCATTTACAAGTCAGCACTTTCACTAAAATGCCAAGTCCCATTTTCCATTGATGATATAATCACGAGGCCACCTTGCTTCATTTATTCACCCTTTCAACGTCCTTCATCACCCAGTGTTCAGCAGGTAATGAATGAGCCAAGAGTGACAACAAGAAACAGAAGGGACACCAAGTGCCAGGGGTAAACATAGAAACATAGAAACATAGAAATTAGGTGCAGGAGCAGGCCATTCGGCCCTTCGAGCCTGCACCGCCATTCAATATGATCATGGCTGATCATCCAACTCAGTATCCTGTACCTGCCTTCTCTCCATACCCCCTGATCCCTTCAGCCACAAGGGCCACATCCAACTCCCTCTTAAATATGGCCAACGAACTGGCCTCAACTACCTTCTGTGGCAGAGAATTCCACAGATTCACCACTCTCTGTGTGAAAAACGATTTTCTCATCTCGGTCCTAAAAGACTTCCCCCTTATCCTTAAACTGTGACCCCTTGTCCTGGACTTCCCCAACATCTGGAACAATCTTCCTGCATCTAGCCTGTCCAACCCCTTAAGAATTTTGTAAGTCTCTATGAGATCACCCCTCTTCTAAATTCCAGCGAGTACAAGCCGAGTCTATCCAGTCTTTCTTCATATGGAAGTCGTGCCATCCCAGGAATCAGTCTGGTGAACCTTCTCTGTACTCCCTCTATGGCAAGAATGTCTTTCCTCAGATTAGGAGACCAAAACTGTACGCAATACTCCAGGTGTGGCCTCACCAAGACCCTGTACAACTGCAGTAGAACCTCCCTGCTCTTGTACTCAAATCATTTTGCTATGAATGCCAACATACCATTCGCTTTCTTCACAGCCTGCTGCACCTGCATGCCTACTTTCAATGACTGGTGTACCATGACACCCAGGTCTCGCTGCATCTCCCCTTTTCCTAATCGGTCACCATTCAAATAATAGTCTACCTTCCTGTTTTTGCCACCAAAGTGGATAACCTCACATTTATCCACATTATACTGCATCTGCCATGCATTTGCCCACTCACCCAGTCTATCCAAGTCATCTTGCAGCCTCCTAGCATCCTCCTCACAGCTAACACTGCCCCCCAGCTTCGTGTCATCCGCAAACTTCGAGATGTTGCATTTAATTCCCTCGTCCAAATCATTAATGTTGCGGGGAGGGCAGGAGCATTGAGAAGGAAGGGGTCGCGGATCATGCCAGTAACTCACTCACTCACCGCTGCCGTGGCGCTCCGGGCGCGGAGGGGGAGGGAGTAGCTCGGGTGGCTGCGAGCGGCTGCTAGGGCCGGACAGTGGACGCCACCTCAGCGCCTTCTGCCGGCCCGCTCACCTCTGGCAGTGCTCTCCGTCTGAACATATCTCACCTGCCGCTCGCCGGCATCGCACATGTCAGCCGCTTCCCGCAAATCCTTAAATTCCGACAGCCGAGTAACCTCAATTCGTCCCTTGATCACGCTGTTGGAATTTAAGGATTTGCGGGAAGCGGCTGACATGAGTGAGGCCGGCGAGTGGCAGGAGAGAGGTATTCCGATGGTGAGCACTGCCAGAGGTGAGCGGGGACAAGTTTCTGAATTGCATTGATCTGTGTAGTACATGTTAAGTTAGTGTATATTAAGTAGTGAACAGGGTGAACGGAAGATGAACAATTAAACGTAATCTTCTACAAATAATACTAGTTGCGACTTTGTTTAAGAAGGAACTGCAGATGCTGGAATAATCGAAGGTAGACAAAAATGCTGGAGAAACTCAACGGGTGAGGCAGCCTCTATGGAGCGAAGGAATAGGCGACGTTTCGGGTCGAGACCCTTCTTCAGACTGATGGGGGGGGGGGGGGGAGGGATGGGAAAAGAGGGTAGTTTAGGTAGTGTCGCTTGGGTAGTTTACACCCCTGCGGTATGAACATTGACTTCTCCAATTTCAGGTAGTCCTTGCTTTTTCCCTCCTTCCCCTCCCCTTCCCAGCTCTCCCACAGCCCACTGTCTCCGCCTCTTCCTTTCTTTTTCCCCGCCCCCCCCCTCGACATCAGTCTGAAGAAGGGTCTCGACCCGAAACGTCGCCTATTCCTTTGCTCCTTAAATGCTGCCTCACCCGCGGAGTTTCTCCAGCAGTTTTGTCCACCTTGTCGCCACTTTGAAGCTTGTGCATTAATGAAAGGGTTCAGCAAATCTGTAAAACACGCTCGCATTAGACACACAATTTGAAACTCACCAATTTGGCAGGGTAATCCCAACGGAATTCAGGCCTGGAATTGTACCACATTGTAGCCAGGCATTTGATGGAGAGGGTAACACCAGCCAGCACCTTGATCCTTGAGCTTGTGTTCAGCTGAACATGTTTCAGTCCTTCAACTAACGAACGACACAGTGAGATATGTTAGCAATGCTAAAAACACACAGTAGTCAAGCGTTTGGGGTTAACATTAACTTCCTTCATTAACCCAAACTAACCTCCCTTCCATTGAGTCCATCTATACCTCACGCTGCCTCAGCAAGGCCAGGAGCCTCGGCAAGGCCAGCAGCCTCGGCAAGGCCCAGTCGCACCCCGGCCACTCCCCCCTCTTGTCTCCTCTCCCATCGGGCAAGGGGTATGTACAGAAGTGTGAAAACGCACACCTCCAGATTCAGTGGCAGCTTCTTCCCAGCTGTTATTAGGCAACTGAATCATCCTACCACAACTAGAGAGCAGTCGTGACCTAGTATCTACCTCTTTGGTGGCCCGCGGACTATGCTTGATCGGACTTTGCTGCCTTTACCTTGCACTAAACGTTATTCCCTTATTACACTGCAAACGGCACAATTGTAATCACGTATTGTCTTTCCGCTGACTGTTTAGCACGCGACAAAAGCTTTTCACTGCACCCCGGTACACGTGACATTGAACTAAATTAAACCTGTCTGTGGACCAGGATGCCCATCTAAGCTAGTTCTATTTGCTTTTGTTTGGCTCATATCCCTCTCAACCTTTCCTATCCATGTACGTGTCCACATGTTTTTTATATGCCTCAACTACCTCATTCCATACACTCACCACCCTTGTTGCCCCCCAGACTCCTATTATTTCTTTCCCCTCTCAATTTGAACCTATACCTCTAGTATTTCCTACCCTGGGCATTCTTCATATCTATTCCACTCATGATTTTATTTCCCTCAATGAGATCAACCGCCATCCTCCTGGGGTCACCTGTTCAACCTCTCCCCTATAGCTCAAGCCCTCGAGTCCTGGAAACATCCTCGCCAATTTTCTCTGCCTTCTTTCCAACTTAATGGCATCTCTCCCATTACAGATTGCCCAAGACCGAACACGAACCTCCAAATGTAGATTAGTTTAGTTTAGACATTCAGTGTAGAAACCGGCCCTTCGGCCCACCAAGTCCGCGTTAACCAGTGATCCCCGTACACTAACACTATCTTACACACAATAGGGAGAATCTACAATCTCACCACGCCAATAAGCCTACAAACCTTTCTGTCTTTGGAGTGTGGGGGGAAAAGCAGAGATCCCGGAGAAAACGCATGTGGTTACGGGGAGAACATGCAAACTCCGCACAGACAGCACTCGTAGTCTGGATCGAACCCGGGCCTCTAGCGCTGTGTGGCAGCAACTCCACCGCTGCAGGGCAAGAGACTACCCGATCTATTCACCTCATGATTTTATACTCCTGTATAAGATCATCCCTCATCCTCTTGTGCTCTAAGGAATAGAGTCCCAGCCTACTCAACCTCTCCCTGTAGTGTAGACCCTCTAGTCCCGGCAACATCCTCGTAAATCTTCTCTGTCCCCTTTCCAGCTTCACGACATCTTTCCAACATGTGGCCAGAGCTGAACACAGTCAAAACTAGCCGAATGATTGGAGATAGATGGCAGAGTTTAGTTTAGTTTAGAGATACAGCGCGGGAACAGGCCCTTTGGTCCACCTAGTCCGCACCAACCAGCGATCCCCGCACATTAAACACTTTCCCACACAGACTAGGGACAATTTAACATTTATACCAAGCCAATTAACCTACAAACCTGTACTTCTTTGGAGTGTGGGAGGAACCCCGAGCACCTGGAGAAAACCCGCGCAGGTCACGGGGAGAACGTACAAACTCCGTACGGACAACACCCTTTGTTTAGCAGGATCGAACTCGGGTCTCTGGCGCTGTAAGGCAGCAACTCTACAGCTGTGCCACTGTGCCTCCCTGCTGCTAGCTAATGGGGATGGGGAACGACACTGGTAGTCGCTGTGTGTTTGTGGCCGACATCACAATTAAATGTGATGGAAACATGATAGTGCGGAGCCAAAGAGCACAAACAGGCGAAAAAAATTCTGCTCAGAAACACGGAAAATTGTGACTTTGCAAATCCCATTGGAACCGACCTCTTGTTTAGTTTTGAGATAAACGTCTTTTGTCCCCTCCACCCCCCACTCACGTACATACCTGTATACACCTGTCACATGCCTGGCTTTATCCTGCCTCCACCATGTTTCCAGCTATCTCTCCCCTGCTACAATCAGGCTGAAGAAAGGTGCCAACCCAAAGCATTGCCCATTCCTTTTCTCCTGAGATGCTGCCTGACCCGCTGAGTTACTCCAGCAATTTGTGTCAATCTTCAGTGTAAACCAGCATCTGCAGTTCCTTCCTACACATGAGTGTCACTGAAGTAGCCCCTGGATGCGAGTTATGCATCATTATATACAACTGTGCATGTCCGGGAACACAAATCCGTTAACTACATATGTGTCATTAATCTGGGATGCGATCTTCACAAGTCTGCGAGGATTGACCCCCTTTCCCGAATGTAAACTGTTTTCCCGACTAAGTTCCTCTGTGTGTGTGTGTGTGTGTGTGGCTATTCCATTCTATTCTAAAATATTTGTAGGCTTGTGAATCACTCACTGGACCCGTTCTCAGAGAAAACCCACGCAGGGCACAGGGAAAATGTCAAGGGCAGTCACGGTGGCGCAGCGGTAGAGTTGCTGCCTTACAGCGAATGCAGCACCGGAGACCCGGGTTCGATCCCGACTGCGGGTGCTGTCTGTACGGCGTTTGTGCGTTCTCTCCGTGACCTGTGTGTGTTTTTCTCCGAGATCTTCGGTTGCCTCCCACATTCCAAAGACGTACAGGTTATAGACAATAGACAATAGACAATAGGTGCAGGAGTAGGCCATTCGGCCTTTCGAGCCAGCACTGCCATTCAATGTGATCATGGCTGATCATCCCCAATCAGTACCCCGTTCCTGCCTTCTCCCCATATCCCCCGACTCCGCTATCTTTAAGAGCCCTATCTAGCTCTCTCTTGAAAGTATCCAGAGAACCGGCCTCCACCGCCCTCTGAGGCAGAGAATTTCACAGACTCACAACTCTCTGTGAGAAAAAGTTTGCCAACAGATTTGTTGGTTAATTGGCTTGGTGTATGTAAAAATTGTCCCTAGTGGGTGTCGGATAGCATCGGCACGGAGCCAGTGGGACGAAGGGCCTGTTCCCGTGCTGTGTCTCCAATCCAAACTAAACTAAACTAAACGTACAGACTCCGTACAGACAGCACCAGTCGTCGGAATCGAACCCGGTTCTCCGGCGCTGCAAGCGCTGTAAGGCGGCAACTCTACCGCTGCGCCTCCGTGCCCCCTGCCGCTCCACAAGAGTTCTTACCTTCGATGAGTATCATGTAGTGGGATGAGAAGAGTTGGTCGTTAACGCGGGTCGTACACGCCAACATCCCGTGCTGCACCGGTTCAGGATTCCGAATGACAAACCCTTGCTTCGGATCCCACGTGGTATTTTCCTTGTCAGTTTTTAATTCAACGTTGTTCTATTTCATGCAAAAATGACCATTGTTACTCCACACACACACACAATAATTAAGACCTCATCGTTTCATCGACACCTCATGTTTCGCTTGGGCAGGTTTCATCCCAGCAGTATGATATGTTGAATTCTCTAAGTTCAAGTGATCCTTGTATTCCCTCTCTCTGTGTCCCCTCCCCACCCCCCCGCCCCCACCCTAGTCATCCTGTTGAGTTTCACTGTTCGCATCTCTTTGTTATCACCTCTTCCCCTGCCAACAACAGACCATTGTGGGCTCCACCTTTCCTGGGTATTCGATGCCAGCTCTGATTTGTTCTGAAACTTTTCATGTCCCAAGTATCCTTCGCCCCCTGACCCCCCAGTCTGAAGAAGGGTCAAGGCCCAAAACGTCACGCATTCCGTTTTTGTTACTCTAACAATTTGAGTCTATCTTCAGTGTAAACCGGCATCTTCCGTTCCTTCCTGTTCCTGCACATTATGTTAAGACAGTCGGCCAGCATATTGTGTTAGGTGGAAAAACCTTATACATTTACAGTGCACTGTAAATGTATAAGGTTGTTGCAATGGTAGACACAAAATGCTGGAGCAACTCAGTGGGTCAGGCAGCATCCGCGGAGAAAATGGACGTGACGTTTCGGGTCGGGACCCTTCTTCAGACAGATTGCTTTTTGCTGATTCATCTGCATCCTTATTTTGTATGAAAAACTGAATGGCCCATATTCTGAATGGCCAATATCCCTCCAAACCTTAGTTAGACACAAAGTGCCGGAGTAAATCAACAGGTTAGTCAGCATCTCCAGAGAAAATGGATGGGTGACGTTTCGGGTCGGGACCCTTCTTCAGATCCGACACTTGCTATTTTCTCCACAGATGCTGCCTGACCCGCCGAGTTACTCCGGCACTTGTGTGTTTATCGTTGTTGTAAAAGCGTTATCTGCAGTTCCTTTTTATTACATAGTTGTTGCAATGGGTTTGTCTTTACCAAAGATAACCTTCTGAACCTTCTGAATGTTGTAGTCGGCAGGGCAGTACTCTGCATATCGCCAACTTGGACTATTTAACTTTTTTTTTATCAAGCCAATTAACCTACAAACCTGTACGTCTTTGGAGTGTGGGAGGAAACTGAAGTTCTCTGAGAAAACCCACGCAGATCACGGGGAGAACACACACACTCCATACAGACAGCACCCATAGTCGGGATCGAACCCGGGTCTCTGGCGCTGCATTTTGCTGTAAGGCAGTAACTCTACCACTGCGCCACCGTGAAAGCTGTGGCTAACTGACTTCCTGTAGTGGAGTGTACATGTTGCACCACGGGGGGTGGGGGGGAGGGGGGGGGTCTCAGTCCACCCCACGACAGAAGGGGGAGGAGTTGTAAAGTTTGATAGCCACAGGGTAGAAGGATCTCCTGTGGTGTTCTGTCCTGCATCTTGGAGCATGAGGAGACACAAGGAATGGCAGATATGGGAATCTTGAGCAAAACACAAAGCACTGAAGGAACTCAGCAGCGTCTGTGGTGGGGAAATAGACCACCTCCTCTGGCAGCTTGTTCCATACACCCACCAGAAAAAAGTTACCCCTCAGATTCCTATTAAATCTTTACCCCTTCACCTTGAACCTATGTCCTCTGGTCCTCGATTTACCTACTCTGGGCAAGAGGCTCTGTGCATCTCTCCGATCTATTCCTCTCACTTCTTTTAGATCACCGCTCATCCTGCTGCGCTCCAAGTAATAGAATCCCAGCCTACTCAACCTATGGCTAAAGTTCAGACCCTCGAGTCCTGGCAACATCTTCGTAAATCTTCCCCGCACCCTTTCCAGATTTTGCCTGTATAAATGACAACAGGTTTCCCTCCATTTTATGTGCACTTTGGCTGCCTTCCCAGCAAGCTTCTTTCACATTTGCTTTCCTTTTTGAGGTCAGCTACAAACGCAGATGATTTATCACTTGGCCCCTGGGTTAACAGTGGGCAAATGTGTTCCTTTTTTGCTAAACAAAGCCAGCAAGATCAATCAAACGTCTACAGAAACTCCTCCATGAAAGGACGGAGACTGCTATCCACAAACAAAAGCAAAGAGATGAACAACATTCGATTGACTACACATATTTGGGTGGCACGGTGGCGCAGCGGTAGAGTTGCTGCCTCACAGCGCCAGAGACCCAGGTTCGATCCTGACTAAGGGGTGCTGTCTGTACGCAGTTTGTACCGTCTGGGTTTCCTCAGGGTGCTCGCGTTTCCACCCACACTCCAAAGGCGTGCAGGATTGTAGGTTAATTGGATTGGTTAATTTGTAAATTGTCCCTGGTGTGTGTAGGGTAGTGTTAGTGTGCGGGGATCGCACTCAGTAGGCCGAAGGGCCTGTTTCCGCGCTGTATCTCTAAACTAAACTCAACTCAAAATTTGACTCTCATTATTTGGTATAATGAAGGGCAATGGATAATATATAATAAATTTTAATAAACATAAATATGTCTTTTTAAAAATGCTGAAGATAATGGGTCTGACATTTTTATTATTTTCTTTAGCCAAAAAAGGCAACTTTCTTGTAGATGACTCCAACTGAAAACTGCTTTGCATGTCAAAACGAACATTTTTATTATGTAGTGGCATCTTGACAGAATAACGAGAGAATGTCCATTGGTCCCGAATCTGATGAGTTGTTTTATTATGCTCCCAAGACCTGGGGATTATTAGCCAGGGGGACGCTAAGCATAAGTAATTAAATCAAAGTTTCTAAACCTATCATTTATTTTCCTTCATTTTCTTAACAAAAGGAATGTTTTGGTCTACTTGTTTAATTTTAGCTTTAGAGATACAGTGTAGAAACAGGCCCACCGGCCCACCGGGTCCACGTTGACTAGCAATCACCCAAACACTAGTTTTATCCTGCGCACAGAAGCCAATTAACCTCCAAACCTGTACGTCTTTGGAGTGTGGGAGGAACCCCGAGCACCTGGAGAAAACCCGCGCAGGTTCGTACGGACAGCACCCTTACGGACAAACTCCGTACGGACAGCACCCTTTGTTTAGCAGGATCGAACTCGGGTCTCTGGCGCTGTAAGGCAGCAACTCTACAGCTGTGCCACTGTGCCTCCCTGCTGCTAGCTAATGGGGATGGGGAACGATACTGGTAGTCGCTGTGTGTTTGTGGCCGACATCAATATTAAATGTGATGGAAACATGATAGTGCGGAGCCAAAGAGCACAAACAGGCGAAATAATTCTGCTCAGAAACACGGAAAATTGTGACTTTGCAAATCCCATTGGAACCGACCTCTTGTTTAGTTTTGAGATAAACGTCTTTTGTCCCCTCCACCCCCCACTCACGTGCATACCTGTATACACCTGTCACATGCCTGGCTTTATCCTGCCTCCACCATGTTTCCAGCTATCTCTCCCCTACTACAATCAGACTGAAGGAAGGTCCCAACCCAAAGCATTGCCCATTCCTTTTCTCCTGAGATGCTGCCTGACCCGCTGAGTTACTCCAGCAATTTGTGTCAATCTTCAGTGTAAACCAGCATCTGCAGTTCCTTCCTACACATGAGTGTCACTGAAGTAGCCCCTGGGTGCGAGTTATGCATCATTATATACAACTGTGCATGTCCGGGAACACAAATCCGTTAACTACATATGTGTCATTAATCTGGGAAGCGATCTTCACAAGTCTGCGAGGATTGACCCCCTTTCCCGAATGTAAACTGTTTTCCCGATTAAGTTCCTGTGTGTGTGTGTGTGGCTATTCCATTCTATTCTAAAATACTTGTAGGCTTGTGAATCACTCACTGGACCTGACCACACCGCTGACTGGAAGTCCAGGCAAAGTTTCCGAGATGTATTTGTCAATACGGCTTTGAGAAATACATACAAAAGACAGCGAAGGGGGCAGATTACACACACACACACACCTTCCTGGAAGGGTGAGTGTGTTTAAAGTCCATCGAGTCTCAATGCGTGGTGGATGGAGGATGTTTGTGAATGGCGTTACGACTTACTCCTGTCCTTCCCCCTTTTGTGTGGCAGGATGCAGACAGCTAGTCTCCGCACTACTTTAAGACACTGGGACCTGGGAAGCAGCCCAAAAGTCTCTATCGCTCGTAAACAAGGATACACCCAAGAGAGGATACAAATCGAACCACTGGGCTTTACGTATATAGATGTGTTTCTGTTTTATAAATGTGTACCTACAAGTTTGACTTGACGGGCCGAGTGATGAGCCATAATGTGTGAACTTTTGAACCTATAAATTAACCTATAGATTTTAGACTTTACACTTTAGAGATGCAGCGCGGAGACGGAGCCTTCGGCCCCCCCAGTCCGCGCCGACCTCGCGCACTAACTCCACCCTACACGCGCGGGACTATTTACAATTTCCAGTAGCCAATTCACCTGCAAACCTGCACGTCTTTGGAGTGTGGGTGGAAACCGGAGCACCCGGAGAAAACCCACGCGGGTCACGGGGAGAACGTACAAACCCCGCACAGACAGCGCCCGTCGAACCCGGGTCTCTGGTGCTGTAAGGCAGCAACTCGACCCCTGCGCCACCGTGCCCGCCCTTTTGTTTAAACATTAGCCGTAAAAAATTCTGTGTGTAAATAATCCACGTAAACTATTGCTAATGCAGTCGGTAAATTATTCATAGTCGTTTCCTCCCAATAATTTGATATTGAAATTACCCCCTTTAAGGAAGCTTTAAGCAAGAAATTGGAAGAAACCTCCAAAGACGTACAGGTTTGTAGGTTAATTGGCTTGGCAAATGTGAAAATTGTCCCTAGTGTGTGTAGGATAGTGTTAATATGCGGGGATCGCTGGTCGGCATGGACCCGGATGGGCCGAAGGGCCTGTTTCCGTGCTGTATCTCTCTAAACTAAAAATAAACTAAACTAAATTAATTCCCGTATTTATTTCATCATCGAGGCGATCCACCCCACAGACATTTATGTCGTCTGTACTCGTTGTATTGTTATACAATGTTAAACAGTGTTTCCAAATGACTATCTCCCAGAATTAACAACCGAGGCTCCGTACGGAAGTATTAAACATCCATGTATTGTTACCATGGGAGCAGTCTTTGGGATGTGATCAACAAGTTAGATGAAAATAAAGGTTTTAAAATTTAAGAAAAATAAAGCATTTCCAGGTCAAAGTAAGGAAATGTTTCGACTGACAAAACTTATAAATAAAGTACTGATAGATTGCGGTGAGTGCTGAGATAGGATATTTCTCCAATGGGATGGATAATGGAGTTGCTAATAAGATTATCACCTTTCAAAATATCCCCCGAACTTCTTCCCATCGAAAATATCTCCAGATAAGCTTATGTCTGATGTCCTTTTTCTTTCTTAACCCTCTAGTAAATATCTCATAGAGTCTTAGTCATAGAGTCATCGAACCATTCAGTGTGGAAACAGGCCCTTTGGCCCAACTTGCCTAGAAAAGCTAGAAATCCTTTTCACTGTACGTCAGTACAAGTGGCAATAAACTAAGCTAAACCGGTCCTATCCATGTACCTGTCGAAATGTTTCTTAAATTATAGTCCCGGCCTATCGATGCCCATGGGGTTAGGATGGAGAGATAGATCAGCCATGATTGAATGGTGGAGTAGACTTGATGGGCCGAATGGCCTAATTCTGCTCTTATCAATAATGGCCTTATGACCTGCTTCAACTACCTCTCCTGGCATCTCTGCTGCATTCGCTGCAGAATCTTCACATCCATCCTACGTTGTGGGAACCAGAATGGATGCAATGCACCCAGTGGTGGTCTATGACAATAGACAATAGGTGCAGGAGGAGGCCATTCGGCCCTTCGAGCCAGCACCGCCATTCACTGTGATCATGGCTGATCACCCACAATCAGTATCCCCTTCCTGCCTTCTCCCCATATCCTTTGACTCCGCTATCTAACTCTCTCTTGAAAGCATCTGGGGAATTGGCTGCCACCACCATCTGAGGCAGAGAATTCCACAGACTCACAACTCTCTGGGTGAAAAAGTTTTCAGTTGTGAGTCAAAGTTTTCAACTTTGAAAAAGTTTTCAAAATATCAAAATATCGGTGCGGACTCGGTGGGCCAAATTGCCCATTTCCACACTGTATCGCTAAACTAAACTAAACCAAAATGCCCCCATCTAAGCTAATCCCATTCGCCCTCATTTGACCCATATCATTTTTATTCCTTCCATTGTACCTGGCCAAACGCCTTTCAAATATTAATGTCCCCGTCTCAACTACTCCTTCTGGCAGTAAAAATGTAGAAACATCTGAAGAAGGGTCCCGACTGGAAACGTCACCCATTCATTTTCTCAAGAGATGCTGCCTGACCTGCTGAGTAACTCCAGCACTTTTCTATTTATCTCTGCTTCCTCTAGCAGTTAGTTCCATATACCCACCACCATCTGTGTAACAATGTTGCCCCTCAGATTCCTATTAACTCTTTCCCCTCCCACCGTAACCATACGCCTTCCAGTTCTTAAGTCCCCTACCCTTGGAAAAGACTTTGTGCATTCATCCTTTCTATTCCTCGCATGACTTTACACACCTCTATAAGATCATCCCCCATCATTGACTGAAAGGAATAAAGTCCTTGCTTCCTCAACTTCTCCCTATAGCTCAGACTCTCGACTCCTGGCAACATCCTCATAAATCTTCTCTGCTTAATGGCATCAGTCCTGAAGTCCAAATCTGAATACAATACTCCAAATGTAACATAACTTCTCTACCCAATTCCCTGCCTGATGAAGGCCAACATGCCAAAAGCTTTCATTGTTTCCCCATCTCCCTGTGATGCAACTCAGAGGACTATGTCCTTCCACTATTGGTCACCACACACCCCATGGCCCTCTAATTGATTGTGAAGGTACTGCCTTAGTTTGACTTCCCCAAATCCGGTATTCTGCATCAAGCTCCATTACCCACTCCTCAATCGCAGAGAATTGTGGACGCAGCCCAGACCATCACACAAACCCAACCTCCCTTCCATTGACTCCATTTACACCTCACGCTGCCTCGGCAAGGCCAGCAGCATCATCAAGGACCAGTCGCACCCTGGTCACTCCCTCTTCCATCGGACTTTACCTTGCACTAAACGTCATTCACGATATTCCTTTTGTCATATATCTGTACATAGCGGACGGCTCGATTGTAATCATGGAAACATAGAAACATAGAAAATAGGTGCAGGAGCAGGCCATTCGGCCCTTCGAGCCTGCACCGCCATTCAATGTGATCATGGCTGATCATCCAACTCAGTAATCATGTCTTTCCGCGCAACAAATGCTTTTCACCGTACCTCGGTACACGTGACGATCAACTAAACTCAAGCTGAGCTGACTTGCCCAACTGATCAAGATCCAACTGACCTATTTTAGTGTCATCTGCAAATGTACTAACTTGTATACTCTCATCCAAGTCCTTGATATAGATGACAAACAGTCATGGGCTCAGCACTGACCCCGGAGGCACACCCTAGTCACAGGCGTCCAGTCCAGTCACCACCCTCTGATTCCAACCATGAAACTAATTCTGTATCAATGTAGTTAACTCTCCCTGGATCCCATGCAATTAAGCTTCCAGAGCTGAGAACCATGCAATACCTTGCCAGAGGCTTTACTGAAGTCCATATAGACTATGTCTATGGTTCTGCCCTCGTCAATCCTCTTGGTAACTTTTCCAAAAAAACTCAATCAAATTCACTAAACATCTCATGTCCCATCATGATTTAAGTGCAGTACGGTGGTGCGGCGGTAGAGTTGCTGCCTTGCAGCTTGCAGCTTGCAGCGCCGGAGACCCTGGTTCGATCCCGCCTACGGGTGCTTGTCAGTACGGAGTTTCTCCCCATTCTTCCCATGCCCTTCGTGGGTTTTCCCCGAGATCTTCCCAGTTTTCTCCCACACTCCAAAGACGGCTCGGTAAATGTAAAAATTGTCCCTAGTGGGTGTAGGATGGTGTTAATATGCGGGGATCGCTGGTCGCTGTGGGACCAGGTGGGCCCAAGGGCCTGTTTCCGCGCTGTATCTCTAAACTTAACTAACCCAAATCTCCCATGCACTAACTCCGGGCTATCCTTGCTGGAGGTAACTTTGATACAAATCCTCCTGAGTGTGTTAATGTTCAGCTGGTCGGCACGGACCCAGTGGGCTGAAGGGCTTGTTTCCACTCTGTTATCTCTGTATCTCTAGGCTTGTTAAATATCTTGTCATCGGAGAGGCCATAATAAAAACCAACAAAATGGGCGGTCACGCTGGCGCAGCGGTAGAGTTGCTGCCTTACAGTGAATGCAGCGCCGGAGACCCGGGTTCGATCCCGACTACGGGTGCTGTCTGTACGGAGCTTGTACTTTCTCCCCGTGACCTGCGTGGGTTTTCTCCGAGATCTTCGGTTTCCTCCCGCACTCCAAAGATGAGCAGGTTTGTAGGTTAATTGGCTCGGTAAATGTAAAAGTTGTTGGTAGCGGGTGTAGGATGGTGTTAATGTGCGGGGACCGCTTGTCTGCGCGGACCCCGTGGGCCAAAGGGCCTTTTCCCGCGCTGTACCTCTAAACCTAAACTTAAACCTAAACCTAAAATACACGCTTTAAATGAGATTTTGAGGATACTCAGAGAGGTTTGTCCTGAAGGGAAGGCAGCATATGGAAGACCCTGTGAGCATACTCAGAATTCTTGGGGTTGAAGGTTACGTTAACACGAGCAATATGTTTTCCATAATCAAAAACACAAAAGGCAGAGGCTTCAATCTGGGTTCTGACGAGGGGAAGTGAAACTGCAGTTTCTCAGAGGATTGTGAATATGTGGAACGGAAGCCATGAGAGGCGAAGTACGTTGGGAGATTTGGGAATAAATCAAACGGCCACGTGAGAGACGGGGGAATTAGGCAATGTGAGACTGAGGAAAGCAAGGGGTAAAAGTGATGCAGCAAAGCTGGAGTATCTCAGTGGGTCAGGGAGGGGAGCACTACAGGTGTGGGAAGGTGCAGAACAAAGCAGAGCCTGTATTGATGACTCCGGAAAGGTGGAGCCCACAACGGTCCATTGTTGGCCGGGGACTACCTTTTATTGTCCAAAATCATTTCTGCTTCCATTTAACCATTTGGTAAGTTTTATTTAAGGGCTGGGCGGCACGGCGACACAGCGATGGAGTTGCTGCCTCACAGCGCCAGAGACCCGGTTTCGATCCTGACCATGGGTGCTGCCTGTGCGGAGTTTGCACGGTCTCCCTGTGACCGCATGGGTTTTTTCCGGGTGTTCCGGTTTCCTCCCACACTCCACAGACGTGCAGGTTTATACATTAATTGGCTTGTTAGTTAAAGTTGTAAATTGCCCCCGGTAAGTGTGGAATAGTATTCATTTTTTAGTTTAGTTTAGAGATGCAGTGCAGAAACAGGCCCTTCGGCCCACCGAGTCTGCGCCGACCAGCGATCCCCGCGCACTAACACACACACTAGGGGACAATTTACATTTACACCAAGCCAATTGACCTACAAACCTGTACGTCTTTGGAGTGTGGGGGGAAACCGGAGATCTCAGAGAAAACCCACGCATGTCACGGGGAGAACGTACAAATTCTGTGCGGACGGCGCGTGTAGTCGGGATTGAACACGGGTCTCCCGCGTTGCAAGCGCTGTAAGGCAGCAACTCTACAACCGTGTCGCCCGGCTGCCTAAATGTGCGGGGATCGCTGGTCTTCGCGGACTCAAAACTAAAGTAAACTGAACGAATGCACAGGTGAACATTGGTTGACGCAGACTCGGTGGGCCGAAGGGCCTGTTTCCTCACCGTACATTATATAAGAGTAATCTTGCCGATTAGTTATTGAAATCTCTCACCGTCAGTAAGGTGACCTGCAGGTCTGGATCTGTGACACGACAGGGGATCACCACAACCGCACTGTTTTCCTGCAGCTTTATAAACTTGGGAATTTCAGGATGAGGTTGCACAAATGGACTCTGAGGATCTGTTTTTCAAAGAAAAGCACACATTAGTTTTGCATTAGGCAATAAGGTAGAATGCTTTAAAAGATTCAGATGTTTCCTGAAATATCTCGGCACAAGTATGGTCAACATTGTCACTCCTTTCTGCATCGAGATTAACACATTAAATACTGAAACATACTTATTTTAACTTGGTTTTAGAGATACAGCGTGGAAGGGCTTGGACACGCTAGAGGCAGGAAACATGTTCCCGATGTTGGGGGAGTCCAGAACCAGGGGCCCCAGTTTAAGAATAAGGAGGAAGCCATTTATAACGGAGATGAGGAAACACTTTTTCTCACAGAGAGTGGTGAGTGTGGAATTCTCTGCCTCAGAGGGCGTTGGAGGCAGGTTCTCTGGATGCTTTCAAGAGAGAGCTAGATTGGGCTCTTCAAAATAGCGGAGTCAGGGGAGAAGGCAGGAACGGGGTACTGATTGGGGATGATCAGCCACGATCACATTGAATGGCGGTGCTGGCTCGAAGGGCCAAATGGCCTACACCTGCACCTATTGTCTATTGTCTATTGTCTATAATGTACAAACCTGCACGTTTTTGGAGTTTGGGAGGAAACCGGAGCATCCGGAGGAAACCCACGTGGTCACAGGGAGAACGTACAAACTCCGTACAGACTGCACCCCTAGTCAGGTTTGAACCTGGGCCTTTAGTACTCTAAGGCAGCGGCTCCATCATTGCACCACTGTGTCACTTCAGTGAAGATTTTAAAACATAACTCGCTCTCTGTCCTATTTTGAATGTGCCCTGGAGAGAATAATCCTACGGCAAATGCTACAAGCTCTGTATATTAAGTTCTTAAATTGATTTGTTGAGTTGATTGAGAGATACAGCAATGAAACCAGGCTCTTCGGCCCACTGAGTCCATGCTGGCCAACGATCATCTGTTAACATTAGTTCTATATTAACCCACCTTTGCATCCGCTCCCTGCACACTTGGGTCAATTTACAGAGGCCACCTAACCCACAAACTTGCATATCTGTGGGGTGTGGGAGGACACTGGAGCACTGGGAGGAAACTCCATGCGGTCACAAGTAGAGCGTGCAAACTCCACACTGACAGCCCACAGTTGGCGCGGACTCGGTGGGCTGAGAGGCCTGTTTCCGCGCTGTATTTCTAAACTAAACTAAATTAAACCAGTGTAAGAAGGAACTGCAGTTTCCTGCAACCGGGAGATGCCGGTTTAAACTGAAGAAGGACACCACAAAGCTGGAGTAACCCAGCGGGACAGGCAGCATCTCTGGAGAGAAGGGGAATGGGTGACGTTTCGGGTCGAGACTCTTCTTCCCTGAACCAACTCTTTTGCCTTGCTGATGTTGAGGACTAGTTTGTTACCCTGCAATTGTGTGTGTAACATTACTTGAACCAGAATTAGAAAAACAGAAAGAGTGAAGTAAGCCATTTAGTCTTGGAGTAACACCAGAGGATTGTGTTATCATGCGTTCCCATCGACGAGCTGTTCTTGGAAAATGAAACAGAAAATTGGTGTTGGGCTGTTTCAGGCACGGAACTCGCTATCAAAACATGGGGGGGACCGGGGGACGGGGGGACACCATTCTTTTGGCGGCCGCGCGCGCATGCGCACACATACACACATGCGTGAGGCTCGGAGGCACAATCCAGCGCTAAATGCAGCTCAACTCTGCCTGTCTCGACGGTTTAACCTACAGCCCTGACTGGACTGACGGGACACCAGCGCTGCTTCTCCGCGCTGCCTATATTTCCCGCAAGCCCAGGCAGGTTGACCTGGCGAGACAGGCAGAGTGAGCTGGGTTTAGCGCTGCTTCTCTGCGCTGGCTGTGGGCCCGTGGGCGCCGCGCCAGTCTGACTGCCGACCTCTCTGGCCAACGGTGGGGGGCACTCGGGTGGGGACGGGACAACGCCGGAGACCCGGCCGGGATCGATCCTGGCTGTGGATGAGGCGCAGGTCTGTGCCACATCTCCAATCACCGCACTCTATCCTGCTGACCGACGTCTCTCTCGTCCAATCGCCGCCCTCGATCAGCAGTCCCACCTCCACTGTCTCGCGGAAAGCGGAGATTTTAAAACCCGGATGACAAAAACTTGGGGAGGATGTCCCCCACCTCTCAAAACATGGGGGGGGGGGGGAACGTGTCCCCTCTGCCCCCCCCCCCCCCCGGGTTTTCCAGCCGCTGTTTTAAGGGCCTGTCCCACTTGGCGATTTATTTCGGCGACTGCCGGCGTCATATCAGTGTCGCCAAAACATTTTGAACATTTCAAAATGCAGCGACGGCAAAAAAAATGTTGCGACTCTTTTTAACACTGCGCGTCATATGTCATCACACCGCATCGCCGCCATATCGCGCCACGTCACGCCGCAAATGTTTCGGTAACCTGATACGTCAGTCAATGATGCCGGCAGTTGCCGAGAAAATCGCCAAGTGTGACAGGCCCTTTAGCTCCACTTCCCCCTTGCATTTACTTTGACTGCAGCTTCCCTGCAAGGTGCCTGGTGTCAACAACAGTTGGACACAAAATGCCAACTCAGCGGGATGGGCAGCATCGCTGGAGAGTAGGAACGGGCGACGTTTCGGTTCGAGACCCTTCTTCAGATTAACAACAATTACTTGGATTCGCAGAGAACGGCTGATTTGACTGAAATCAGCAGGAATAACCTGACTTCACATTCAAGCAGCCTTGATAGAGTGTGAAGGTAGCCGTGAGCAACGAACAATCTCTACGAATACATTAAACGATGAAATACATTTTTTTTTGTGGGAAAACCAGGCCAAAAAAAGGGCCGTAAATTAGGTCCCTCTTCGCAAGCGCAGAAGGGAAAGGTTTAGTGTTTCTCTCGTGAATGGAAAACATTTTCAGGCTGTGTCCTTAAGGTCCTGATGTGAAAAATATGGGTGTCCAGATGGATAAACTGGAACAAGAGGCAGGGAAGAATTGTATGAAGCCCAGCAAACAGGAAATAATAGAAAGGCAGATATTGCTTTACAATGAAGATAGACACAAAAAGCTGGAGTAACTCAGCGGGGCAGACAGCATCTCTGGAGAGAAGATGCTTCTTCAGACTGAGAGTCAGGGGAAAGGGAAATGAGAGATATAGTCGGTGATTATAGGGAGATATAGAACAAATGAATGAAAGATATGCAAAAAAGGATCGATGATAAAGGAAGCAGGCCATTGTTAGCTGTGGGCTAGGTGAAAACGAGTTACAGACAACGAGACTCCACAAGACTTTGAAGCTAGCACGACTTGATTGGGGAAGGTAGACACAAAAAGCTGGAGTAACTCAGCGGGACAGGCCGCATCTCTGGAGAGAAGGGATGGGTGACGTTTCGGGTCGAGACCCTTCTTCAGACGGTAGGGGGTGGGGTTGGAGAGAGGGGGGGGGGGTGCGAGGGTTACTTGAAGTTAGAGAAATCAATATTCATACGGCTGGAAATATGATATAATACTAAGTTTTCTAACACTTTGTTTTATAATACTGAGGAGATGCGGCTGTAAATGTGAAATATCCTGGAAAAGACACTGACATGATGCTAACCAGCGCACATCTGTGTCTATATCCCAAGGGCATTTCTCAAGACCTGTCATGTTTTCACTTGCACGATCCTTCTAAACTGTTATTCAGATTCAAGTTATTTCGATGTTCAGTACAACCACATATAACTTGAACATATAACATATATCTCTCCTGTCTTTTGGCAAATTGAATTTGGCAAGCTTAAAGCCATCTAGCGGCATGCAGATTTTGGAACATTTCGAAAGGTCATTGTTACGAAAGTTCAATGTTCAGTTTAGTTTAGTTTGGAGGTACAGCGCGGAAACAGGCCCTTCGGACACCGAGTCCGTACCGACCAGCGATCCCCGCACGCTACAACTCTCCTACACACACCAGGGACAATTTACAATCTATACCGAAGCCAATTAACCTACAAACCTGCACGTCTTTGGAGTGTGGGAGGAAACCAGAGCACCTGGAGAAAACCCACGCAGGTTCACAATAAACAATAGACAATAGGTGCAGGGGTAGGCCATTCGGCCCTTCGAGCCCGCACTGCCATTCATTGCGATCATGGCTGATCAACCACAATCAGTACCCTGTTCCTGCCCTCTCCCCATATCCCCTGACTCCGTTATCTTTAAGAGCCCTATCAAGCTCTCTGTTGAAAGTATCCAGAGAAACGGCCTCCACCGCCCTCTGAGGCAGAAAATTCCACAGACTCACAACTCTCTGTGTGAAAAAGTTTTTCCTCGTCTCCGTTCTAAATGCGTTACCCCTTATTCTTAAACTGTGGCCCCTGTTTCTGGACTCCCCCAACATCGGGAACACGTTTCCTGCCTCTAGCAAACCCTTAATAATCTTATATGTTTCAATAAGATTCCCTCTCATCCTTCTAAATTCCAGAGTTCACGAGGAAAACGTGCAAACTCCATACAGACAAGCACCCGTAGTCAGGATGGAACCCGGGTCTCTGGCGCTGTGAGGCAGCAACTCTACCGCTGCGCCACCCTGCCTCCCACAATAGTAGAGAGCTATTTCTGCAGCAAACCATTGTACAACGCTCATTTACCTCAGGACAGCCACATGAATGAGAACATGATGTGGGAAAAGAGAGTTTCAGTGGTCCATATGGTTCTAGTTTATTGTCACGTATACCAAGGTACCGTGAAAAGCTTTTGTTGCGTGCTAACTATTCAACTGGACATGCTCCCTTCACCTTCTTAGGCTACCTAGCCAAACCTGATCTTCCAGTAACTTAACATTGAGGCAGAGCCTGAAAAGGGGATGAATTTGAACTCATACTATCTTGATTTAATGTTTAGATTTCAGTTTAATTTAGAGATACAGCTGCTAAATAGACCTTTCGACCCACCAAATCGGCCGACCAGCGATCCCCGCGCATTTACACTATCCTACACACACTGGGGACAATTTACAAATATACCAAGCCAATTAGGCTACAAACCGGTACGGCTTTGGAGCATGAGAGGAAACCGGAGCACCCTGAGAAAACCCACGCAGGTCACGGGGAGAACGTGCAAACTCCGTACAGACAAGCACCCGTAGTCAGGATGGAACCAGGGCCTCTGGCGCGGTGAGGCAGCAACTCTACCGTTTCACCACCGTGACGCATAGTACGTCATGGGTAGACATCACAACATAGAAATCAGAAAAACAGAAGACAACACCAAAACCAAAGAGTAAATTATAAATGTATAACATCTGGATAAAGGGCCTGTCCCACTCTCCCGACCTTTGCAGACCGGCACCCATGATACAAGGTCTCCGAAACTTTCGACATGTTGAAAATTCAGAGGCGACCAGAAAGACGCTAACACTCTTTGCAGACCTCTCACGACCATAGGAGACCTCTCACGACCATACAGGCTGTATGGTCATGAGAGGTCACCCGCGACACGTCGCCAGGGGTCGCCTGAATGGTCTTGAGAGGTCTCCCATGGTCATGAGAGGTCCTCAAAGAGCCGTAGCGTCTTTCTGGTCACCGCTGAACTTTCAACACGTTGAAAATTTCGGCGACCTATCACGGGTGCCGGCAGTCGCCTGTAACGGTCACGAAAGCGGGACAGGCCCTTAAGGAACTGTGAATTAGGATTATTGGACTCAGCTTCAAGTAGATGGTGAAAATACGTTTGCCGTTTCTTAATCATTCTTAACATAAGTACATCCTTGACACTGAAGTAAAATCCCAAATAGTTAAGGCGCATTTAGAGTACAGTATCTGGGGATCAGTCTTTCAAAGATAAGTATTCATTTCACCAACCCCTTTTCACCTGACCACATTTGTAACGTCAACACTTCAACGTAAAAAAATGTGATCTCTCCCATGTACTGTAAATAAAGAGGGCATCTTCAGCCTGTGTGGTCTTGGACATTGCTTTCTGGAGCCGTCTTATTTGTGCTTTTATATTCGAGCTATCGCAGCGTTATTTCATCAATGAATCAGTTGTTCTGCAGAGCAAATAAATCAAGTGTGATGCTTGGCTTGATAATTTTAAATGGAATTTATATTGCTGCAGAAGGATCTATTTAGGGATGATCCGTGTACTGTACAACTGTTAATCCTGGCCAGATTGAAGAGGCTAGGACTCCAAAATGGGATAAAAGCTTCAGGGCTGCTGGGAGATTTGGTCAATTTGAAAGTGCTCTCTGTGGAACTGGGCCAAGCTGCGGAGTGGTGCCAGTTTGTCTAGAGCCTAAATCCAAGCTGCAGGAAAAGAATAATAAAATCTGCAGACCCTGTCAATTAGGTGTAAAATGCATAGAATGGATTGGATGACTTCAAACCAGACATACACCTTGTAAATAATTGTAAATGATCTTGCAGTGTTACGCTTTGCCGAATGTGGATTGGATGAGGTATTGAGCCTTGTCTGTTTTTCTTGCAGATCAGGGTAAATGTTGCTATGTTTGCTTCCTAGAGAAGCCCTGATTGAATACAATGTATTAGCCTCTGTATTATTGGGTTAGGGAAATAGAAACATAGAAACATAGAAATTAGGTCCATTCGGCCCTTCGAGCCTGCACCGCCATTCAATATGATCATGGCTGATAATCCAACTCTGTATCCCCCACCTGCCTTCTCTCCATACCATCTGATCCCCTTAGCCACAAGGGCCACATCTAACTCCCTCTTAAATATAGCCAATGAACTGGCCTCAACTACCCTCTGTGGCAGAGAGTTCCAGAGACTCACTACTCCCTGTGTGAAAAAAGTCTTCCACATCTCGGTCTTAAAGGATTTCCCCCTTATCCTTAAGCTGTGACCCCTTGTCCTGGACTTCCCCAACATCGGGAACAATCTTCCTGCATCTAGCCTGTCCAACCCCTTAAGAATTTTGTAAGTTTCTATAAGATCCCCTCTCAATCTCCTAAATTCTAGAGAGTATAAATCAAGTCTATCCAGTCTTTCTTCATAAGACAGTCCTGACATCCCCGGAATCAGTGAAACCTTCTCTGCACTCCCTCTATGGCAATAATGTCCTTCCTCAGATTTGGAGAACAAAACTGTACGCAATACTCCAGGTGTGGTCTCACCAAGACCCTGTACAACTGCAGTAGAACCTCCCTCCTCCTATACTCAAATCCTTTTGCTATGAACGCTAACATACCATTCGCTTTCTTCACTGCCTTGTGCACCTGCATGCCTACTTTCAATGACTGGTGTACCATGACACCCAGGTCTCGCTGCATCTCCCCTTTTCCTAATCGGCCACCATTAGATAATAGTCTGCTTTCCTGTTTTTCCCTCCAAAGTGGATGACCTCACATTTATCCACATTATGCTGCATTAAATGTCTGTTATATATGCGGTTAATCAAGATCTGTAATTGGATTATAAAGAGACCAACTCCATGTGGTTTGGCACCTCGAGGTCCCGGGACCTGTAAAAGTCCACTGCCACGAGGTCCCGCGTCGATCTTCTGGTAGAGCGCTTAGGACTGCGTGACCTTCTGAGCGAGGCCTAGAGGGCATGATCAGGCAGATACGAGGATCTAACCCACGGTGGGATATGTACCGTAGTTGAACGGTTATTGCGTTTTGTTAAAATATAGATTAGTTGATCCAGTGCCTGATTCAGTGGTTTTTGACAAACTAGACGGGGGGGGGGAGCTTAGAATGAGCAATTTACACAACCATCCACTTGCACAGGCCAATATTTAATCATTAGTGATAATTGGATCAATGTTTATTGTTTAATTTTGGTTCATAAATTCATCCACGTTGTAGAGCCATTGTCATAGCGATATATAAGCAGAGAAACAGGCCCTTTGGCCCAACTAATTTTGGGCCCCATATCTGAGGAAGGATGTGCTGGTTCTGGAGACGGTCCACAGGAGGTTTACAAGAATGATCCCATGAATGAGTAGGTTAACCTATGACACGGGTTTGTTGGCGCTGGGCCTGTACTCGCTAAAGTTTAGAAGAATGGGGCGGGGGGGGTCCTCACTGAAGCGTACAGAATAATGAAAGGCTTGGAGAGAGTGGGTGTGGAGAGGATTTTTCCACAAGTGGGAGAGTCTAAGGCTAGAGGTCATAGCCTCAGAATTGAAGGACGTTCTTTTAGGAAGGAGATGAGGAGAAATTAATTTTGTCAGTGGGTGGAATTCTTTGCCACAGAAGGCTGAGGAGGCAAAGTCAGTAGACATATTTAAGGCAGAGATAGATAGATTTTTGATTAGTACAGATCTCAGAGGTTATGGGGAGAAGTCAGGAATGGGGTTAGGAGGGAGAGATAGATCAGCCATGATTGAATGGTAGAGTAGACTTAATGGGCCAAATGGCCTAATTCTACCCCTATTCCTTATGACCTTGCGACCAAAATGCCACATCCAAGCTAGCCCCATTTCCCATATCCCTCCAGTGTCAACCTGGTGACCCTTGCATGTGGTCTCAGTGGATCATTTCTATTAACTTTGTACTATTCAGGGATTGTACTTAAGAAATGGTAATACATTACCATACCAGAGCGGTAGAGTTGCTGCCTTACAGTGCTTGCAGCACCAGAGACCTGGGTTCAATCCCAACTACGGGTGCTGTCTGTACGGAGTTTGTACATTCACCCTGTGACCTGCGTGGGTTTTCTAAGAGATCTTTGGTTTCCTCCCACATTCCCAAAACGTACAGGTTTGTAGGTTAATTGGCTTGGCGTATGTGTAAATTGTCCCTAGTGTGTGTAGGATGGTGGTCAGCACGGACTCGGTGGGCCGAAGGGCCTGTTTCCCAGTTGTATCTCTAAACTAAACTAAACTACTGATGGTATGCAAAAACAAGAAATAATTTCATTGTACATCTGTAATAACGAAAGAAAGGTAATTAAGAAACATTGACCATTCACCAATGTGGAAAGTAAGATTTAAGTCCAATAGCCCGGATGATGCAGCAGAAAGATAAAATTATTTTTTCCAAAATCGGAGATCCAGGAGAAACATATTGAGCCACAGCAATCACAGTTTGTACTTAAATAGCATCAAGATGGTTCATCTCTATACCAAGCCAATGAACCCCTGGATTAGTACAGGTGCCAGAGATTATGGAGAGAAGGCAGGAGAGAGAGGGGTGAGGAGGGAGACATTGATCAGCCATGATTGAATGGTGGAGTAGACTTGATGGGCCGAATGGCCTCATTGTGCTCTTATCACGTATGACCTTATGACACAAAATGCAACTCTGCACTAGCCATCCTCGCTAGTTTCCCTGTTTGTATCTCGTTGTTATCATCTCTTCCACAGTTACAATGAACCGTTGTGAGCTCTACAGATTCCTTGGTCATCGTGGGTGCCGGCTCTGACTTGTTCGGTCCCTTTTCGTATCTCTAATTTAACCTCTCCCCTGGCTCCCAGTCTGAGGAAGGGTGGCAACCTGAAACGTCACTTTTATCTTCCCTCCTGACACGCTGCCTGTCCCGCTGAGTTACTCCAGCATTTGGTCCCTATCTCGATCATCCCCTTAATCCTCCCAGTTCATCCACATGAACACAAGGACAAGCCTGTGCAGGTTCTGCAAATATCATGAGTGAAATATCTGTCTAGATGTTGACCTGTTTGATAGACTGTCCTAGATTTATGCTTAAACTAAAAATCAATTAATTCCAAATTAATTTCACAAGTTTATATCACTCTTCCCAATATCAATTGTCGAATAATTATCAGCATCAAGTGAATGCGCGGTTAGCGTGACATATCTCTTTGTCTCATGATTAAACTCTGTCCGTTAAATAGTTGCATCTTCAATATTTGCTTTAAATTATTGATAACTACAAATCTATGATTAATAAACCATTGTAGAAACAATGAACTCCTGATGCTGATTTACAAAAGGAGACACCAGAGATAGATAGATTTTTGATTAATATGGGTATCAGAGGTTATAGACAATAGACAATAGACAATAGGTGCAGGAGTAGGCCATTCGGCCCTTCGAGCCAGCAACGCCATTCTATGTGATCATGGCTAATCATCCCCAATCAGTACCCCGTTCCTGCCTTCTCCCCATATCCCCTGACTCCGCTATCTTTAAGAGCCCTATCTAGCTCTCTCTTGAAAGCATCCAGGTTATGGGGAGAAGGCAGGAGAATGGGAAGAGATAGATCAGCCATGATTGAATGGGCTGAATGGCCTAATTCTGCTCCTAGAACTTATAGGTTGGGGCACTTCTCCAGGCAAACCATTGTTGTCTTGCGATTGTGCTCGGAACTCTTTGATAACTGGCAAAGAAGGGTAAATTTATTTAATCGGTACTTTGCATGGATCTTAATGAGAGTGTGTGGTATAAATGCTAATATAATGGAACATTCTGATTAGTACAGGTGTCAGGGGTTATGGGGGGGAAGGCGGGGGAATTGGGCTAAGAGGGGGAGATAGATCAGCCATGATTGAATGGCAGAGTAGACTTGATGGGCCGAATGGCCTAATTCTACGCCTATTCCTTATGACCTTATGACCTTACGATACATTAATATAGAATAGTCCATGCCATTTATTACTGGACATGTACTGGGCAGAGAATCCTAGATAGTTTAAACTCTAGACTTTAGAGAGTTTGCATAGAAAGTTACAGCACAGTGGCCCTTCGGCTCGCCGAGACCACGCTGACCAGCGATCATCCCATACGCCAGCACCATCCTTCACACTAGGGGCAATTTACCATTTTATCGAAGGCAATTAATGTACAAACTTGTACGTCTTCGGCGTGTGGGAGGAAACCGGAGCAGCCGAAGAATGGTCCAAATGGTCTGGGCTGTGTCCACGATTTTCTGGTCATCATGAGTATTTGGATATAATATGACATCCAGCATTCCAACACTGTTCACATTCTCATGCTTTGTTCCTAATCATCCTCATGCTTTTACATTCTCATGCTTTGTTAAAATCATATTCCAGACCAAACACTGTCATTCCATTTCACTTCATAACTTGTGGAACACTTAATCTATTTTGAGTGGTTTCTGTCTTTGGAATGTCGCAGGTTTATAGTGCACATTTGCAGACCATACGTAAAGCTGAAACCTGACCGGTGTGTCAAACACTTCCCTTCTTCTTCAGACGGGGCCTGGTTACTCATCACTCAAGATCAATACAATATTCAGCCAATTGAGTCTTCCCAAATCTAAAGAAAAGATTGTACCATGAGCTGTAGCCATCTTACTTTTTTATTAAAATGCAAAATGATCATTAAACCTCCAAGAACAATGAATGAATTAAGTAAACCCGAATGTGAATTTCTTGAAATGGCCTTAAAACTGCTTTCCATTTATCATCTTGAACTGTCTTTTAACTTCTCTTGGGACTTTTTAAAGGTAAGTTACATTCTTGGGATAGTCTGTATTCCAACCATACCTGGCAAATAACCTCAAGGCCAAGGAACGGCAGATGTTGGAAATAATATTATACTGATGGTGTTGCATGCATATCTATTCATGTTGATAAGGTTCCAATCTATTTATTCATAAAAATCATGTGTATAAAATCATGAGAGGAATAGATTGGATAGATGCAGAGTCCCTTGCCCAGACAAGGTGAATCGAGGACCAGATGACATAGGTTTAAGGTGTAGCGACAAAGATTTAATAGGAATCTGAGGGGTAACTTTATCACACCAAGGGTTGGTGGGTGTATGGAGCGAGCTGCCAGAGGAGTTAGTTGAAGCAGCAACTATCCCAACATTTAAGAAACAGTTAGACAGGTACATGGATTGGACAGGTTTGGAATGATAAGGGCCAAACACGGGCAGGTGGGAACAAATGTGGATGGGACATGTTGGCCGGTGTGGACAAGTTGGGGCGAAGGGCCTGTTTCCACATTGTTTCACTCTATGCCTCTAAATAGAACAATGCATTGCATTGAGGCACAGGGATCTGTACACATTGAGGAGTTCCTTTAGTCAGAGGGTGGTGGGGGCCAAGTCAATGAATATTTTTAAGGCAGAGATAGATGGAGTCTTGATTAGTAAGGGTGTCAGAGGTTATGGGGAGAAGGCAGGAGAATAGGGGGCGGAGGGAGAGATAGATTAGCCATGATTAAGTTGGCGGAGTAAACTTGATGGGCCGAATGGCCTAATTCTGTTCTTATCACTTATGACCTTATGAACTTATTGCATCATAGAGTCACAGCCATCGAGTCATTCCGCACAGAAACAGACCCTTCAGCCCTCAGCATCCATGCTGACCACAGTGACTAACTGAACCAGTTCCACTTGCTTGCAGTGGCCATATCCTTTCAACCCTTTCCTCATAACGTACCCGTCAAAGTGTCTTTTAAATGATGTAATTGTACCCACTTTCACCACTTCTTCTGGCACCCCCCCCCCCTCCCGTGTGTAAAACCTGCCCCTCACATCCCTTTTAAATCTTTCCCCCCTCATCTTAAATCTGTGCCCTCTAGTTTTAGACTGCCCTACCCTGGAGAAAAGGCTGGCTATTCATCCTACCAACGTCCCTCATGATTTTGTACATCTCTATAAGTTTACTTTAGTTTCGTTTAGAGATGCAGCGTGGAAACAGGCTCTCCGGCCTACCGAGTCCTCGCCGACCAGCGATCCCAGCACAATAGTTCACTATCCTACACGCTAGGGACAATTTACAGAGGCCAATTGTCCTGTAAACCTGCACATCTTTGGGATGTGGGAGGAAACTGGAGCACCGGGAGGAAACCCACGCGATCATAGGGAGACTATACAGATTCCATACAGACAGCAGCCAAGGCCAGGATGGAACGCGGGTGTCTGGCGCTGTAAGGCAGCAACTCTACCACTGCTCCACCGTGCCGTGCTCAGTTCACCCTCAATCTCTTACACTCCAGGAAAAAAAAAATTCCCAGCCTATCTGGCCTCTCCTTATGGACTCCAAACCTCCAAACCCAAGAACGACCTCGTAAATCTGTGTTACATCCTTTCCAGTTTGATGACATCCTTCCTATAGCAGAGTGACCAGCATGGCACACAATACTCCAAATGTGTCCTTACTGCTGTAACATGATATCCCAGCTCCTGTGCAGAATTCCCTGACTGATGGAGGTCATAAGTGATAAGAGCAGAATTAGGCCATTCAGCCCCATCAAGCCTACTCCGCCATTCAATCATGGCTGATCTATCTCTCTCTCCTAACCCCATTCTCCTGCCTTCTCCCCGTAACCCCTGACACCCGTGCTGATCAAAACATATGAAGGCAAGCGCACTAAACCCTTTCTTCGTCACCTGGTTCACTGGGGTCACGTTCACGTCCACGTCGCGGCCCTGTTTCCACCAGTCTTTCCCCCACCACACACAAGAAACACAAGAAGCGACAAGACAGACACCATTGTGTGCAGATGCCGCTCTGGCTGAACAACTTCTAATCTTGTGTGTGGACTCGATAAGAAGAAGACCTTGGTCCACTGTGTTGGCACCTCCATAGAACCATGTACATGCCTCGAAGGTAGACACAATAAGCTGGAGTAACTCAGCGGGACAGGCAGCATCTCTGCAGAGAAGGAATGGGTGATGTTTCCGGTCGAGACCCTTCTTCAGACCCTCTCTGGGTACATGTGCAAATCTCCCTGGGTCTCTCAGTTCCCCAACACTCTCCTAAAATGCTCCTCTATTTAAAGTGCAAGTCATAAGGCCGTAGACTCATAGAGTCATATTAGGTGGGAGCAGGCCCTTCTCTGTTGCATCGCTGGGCTGCAGTACTTCCACGTGAGGTAAGTTCAAGGTTTAGGTATGTGTGGTGTGTTCAGGACTCATTTGCAGGTTTGCAAGTGGCAAGGTCTAGTTTTTCTGGGAATCTCCATAGCTATGTTGGATCCCATAGCAAGTAATTTGCTATAATTATGTTGTGTTGATAAGTAGTTTAATATATTTTTAAGTATATATTTCTTTAGTGTTTATATATTTTTTAATTATAAAGGCTTTTAATAGCTTTTAAATGATCGGCAACTCTCCATCTTTGTCAGGTGTTAGGTTACTGCGAGTGCGTTGTCTACGTTGCCTTGGTAAGTTCAAACGTTCATAAGTTCTGGGACCAGAATTAGGCCATTCATCCCAACAAGTCTACTCAACCATTCAAACATGGCTGATCTATCTTTCCCTCTTAAGCCCATTCCCCTGTCTTCTCCCCATAACCCCCGACACCCTTTGTTAAGTCCTCAGGTACAAAGTCCAAGGGTAACTCCTTTGACAATTATATTTCCATGTGCTGGAAGGGATTGAGACTGCGTCATTCCATATTTATTGTGTTTCTTTTTGGATGCCTCTTGTGCCCAACCCCAACTAACAAACTCGCCCTTGATCTCTACAATCATCTCAGGCCTTAGGACAAGTTTAGTTCCTGCCCTGGTTTGTTCTAGCAAGATGTGACAGCTTGTGGTCATTGAAAATGTGGCTAGAACAGTGTCCTCTGCAAGATGTATTCTTTGCTGTTGAATTGTGTCACAAAGGGCGGCACGGTGGTACAGCGGTAGAGTTGCTGCCTTACAGCGCCAGAGGCCCGGTTCGATCCTGACTATGGGTGCTTGTCTGCACAGAGTTTGTGCCTTCTCCCCGTGATTGCGTGGGTTTTCTCCGGTTTCCTCCCACCCTCCAAAGACGTACAGGCTTGCAGGTTAATTGGCTTCAGTAAAGATTGTAAATTGTCCCTATAGTATGTGGGATAGTACTAGTGTACAGGGTGATCGCTGGTCGATGTGGACTTGGTGGGCTGAAGGGCCTGTTTCCACACTGCATCTCTAAACTAAACTAAACTAAACCAAAATGTTCCCAGTACAAATGGTCCACATAATTGACAGCATACACCCAAAATAGTTCTTTTCATCTTTGGAAAAATGTTTATTTTGGGAAATTCCTATTGTTATCACAAAGTGGCCGGTGAATTTGCTCACAGATTCTCAAATGACTGCAACTGTAGTAAATCAAAGGGTTAGGAAGAATGACGCAGTAAATAAATGATATTAAATTGAGCCAATTCCCAACAGTCAGTGCCAATTTTCCAAGATAGTAGCACTAATGTTTACTATGTGGGGTGTTCAAAATTAAGCAGGAACGGCAGGAAATAATGGAGTTCGCTTTTTCCATTTCCATTTCCCAAACAGAAGAGAGCGCAAAAGAACACCGATCGTCACCAATCTGCATTAATAGTAGAAATTGACTGATTTTAGAAATAGTAGAAATTGCAACCCATTACTTCTGCAGCAATTGAGTGAATATGTGCGTATACTTTTGTGTTTTTTAGTTTAGTTTTGAGATACAGCGTGAGAACAGGCCCTTCAGCCCACCGAGTCCGTGCCGACCAGCGATCCCCGCACACTAACACTACCCTATGCACACCAGGGACAATGTACATTTATACCAAGCCAATTGACCTACAAACCTGTACGTCTTTAGAGTGTGGGAGGAAACGGAAATTGAAGATCTCCGGGAAAATCCGCGCAGGTCACGGGGAGAACGTTCAAACTCCGTACAGTACCCATAGCCAGGATCGAACCTGTCGTCTCTGACACCGTAATACAGCAACTCTACTGCTGCGCCATCTGCAATTACTGCAAGTAAGAATTTCATTGTTCCACCGCTGGTAACTATGACAATGAAAAACCAAGATAGAGACAAAAAGCTGGAGTAACTCAGCGGGACAGGCCAAAACACTTGGTTGTTGGGGTGACAAACCCACGTTGGTTTGGAATACATAAAACAGACAAGGCCCACAGATATAGACATGGGATGCATTAAACTGGTGTCCTTACCTCTCACAAATAAATAGATCTGGCTTTCATTGGTTGCAGGAGTGGCGTATTTACAGGTGTAGTATCCAGTATCGTTTCGATGAGCGTTCCTTAGAACCATGGTACTGCAAAAATACTTCCTCTTACTTCCGCACCTGAAGCTGGTTACTTGCAGTCTTCCTTTAGTCGCATTAGGAGGGTTGGATTCAAACCAGCGCACAGATGCCTGTCCCCTGTTGTTTAATAATAACATGCTCAATTAGTCATAGGCAATAAAAGCTACAGCAATGTCTACATTATCTTTTGGTTTAGGTTAGTTTAGTTCAGTTTAATTTTCACCTGTACCAAGTTTTTGTTGCATGCTATGCGGTCAGCAGAAAGGCAATACATGATTACAATCGATCCATTTACAGTGTATAGATATATAATAAGGGAATAATGTTTAGTGCAAGGTAAACCCAGTAAAGTCCGATCAGGTTTTAAAGAAGGAACTGCAGATGCTGGAGAATCGAGGGTACACAAAAAGCTGGAGAAACTCAGCGGGTGCAGCAGCATCTAAGGAGCGAAGGAGATAGGCGACGTTTCGGGTCGAGACCCTTCTTCAGACCGATCAGGGCTAGCCTGAGTGTCGCCAATGAGGTAGACAGTCGTTCAGCACTGCTCTCTGGTTGTGGTAGGATGATTCAGTTGCCTGATAACAGCTGGGAAGAAACTGTCCATGAATTTCTGGAGGTGTGCGTTTGCCCGATGGGAGAGGGGGAGAAGAGGGAGTGGCCAGTGTGCTACTCTCTCAGTTTATTTTTCATTTTAATTTCACCAATGTTATAAATCTTATGCACCAGTGTAGTTTAGTTTAGTTTAGAGATGCAGCGCGGAAGCAGGCCCTTTGGCCCACCGGGTCCGCGCCGGCCAGCGATCCCCACACATCAACACCATACCACTCGAGACAATATGTACATTTACACCAAGCCAATTAACCTACAAACCCGTATGTCTTTGGAGTGTGGGAGGAATCCGAAGATCTCGGCGACAACCCACGCAGGTCACGGGGACAACGTACAAACTCTGTACAGACAGCACCCGTAGTCGGGATCGAACCCGGCTCTCCGGCGCTGCATTCGCTGTAGGGCAGCAACTCTACCCCAGCGCCACCGTGACTGCCCTACATTAAATCTTTTTCGCTGAAGTAGTTTAGTTGAAGCCGCCACCGTTCTCTGTGCTAAAACCTTGATCTGCACATCTCCACTAAACCTTCCTCCTCGCACCTCATGGCTATGCCCTCGAATGCTGGACACTTCCACCCTGGGACGAAGTTCACGTTCAGAAGTTCAGAGTGGTAGGAGCAGAATTAGGCCATTCAGCCCATCAAGTCCACTCCGCCATTCAATCATGGCTGAAAAAGGTTCTGACTGTCTACCCTATTGATGCCTCTCATAATGGTATGAATTTCTTTCAAGTCTCTCCTCAACCTACGCTTTCCAGAGAAAGATTAAAATATTAGCATTTCCCTCCATAAAAAAAACACAGCTTGGTGTGTGGTTAGGGTGGCACGGAGTAGACTTTTGGATTGTACTTTTCATTTCTCCGACCCAACAGTCCTTTCATTGCTCAAACCTACAAGATGGGAGAATACCAACATCTGACCCAGGTATTACGATGTGTAGGGAGGAACTGCAGATGCTGGTTTACACCGAAGATAGACACAAAGTGCTGGAGTAACTCAGCAGGTCAGGCGGCATCTCTGGAGAAAAAGGACTGGCGACGATTCGGGTTGGGACCCTCCTTCGGACTGAAAGCAGAGGAGGGGGAGCTGGACAAAGGCCAGAGCAACGACAGATGACCAGGTGGAGCCCACAATGGCCCATTGTTGGCTGGGGAAGAGGTGATAAGAAGGGATACAAGGATGGGAACAGTGGAACTAGTAGGATGACTAGGGATGAAAGGGAGGGGGGGGGGTGGGAGAGGGGGAGGGAATGCAGGGGTTAATTGAAATAATACAATATGACCGTTCACACACACTTTCCCATGCAGTGTGTTTTCCAATCGGATGCACAGCTACTGTTACATCAAAGACTTCCCAACTCGGGAAGTCACTCTAAAAATAAATATCTAGCACAATGCGAAGAGGATGCACACAATAGCTGGCTGTGTAATGGGCCTGGTACATTTTGCATATAATAAATTAATTTCAGAAGAATGGCTGGAATGACTCGCTTCATAATAATCAGAACAAAGAAAGAAGCAATTCTTTCTTCCAATTAATTTGTTTTCCTTATGCTCCTCGCCAAATTAAAAGTGCATCAGGCACATTTCCCTCATCGTACATTCAAGCTAAATAATTATTGAATTACGGTACAAAGTATGTCAAGGAAATATTTTAATTGTGACTTAACTCCACGGAGGAGTCATCAAATTTGTCCCACAGCTAGAGCACTGGTGAAGCGTGGTATTGCGTGGGGCTCTGGTCGTCTCATTACAGGCTTTGGAAATGAAGCAGGGAAGGCTTATCTGAATGATCCCTGGACTACAGGGTTCCAGCTACAGGGAGACCATTTGGGTTGTTTTCTCTGGAACGTCAGAGGTTGAGGAGAGACTCGATAGAAGTATATCAAATTATGAGAGGCATCGATACGGCGGAAAAGTCAGAACCTGTTCCACAGCGTGGAGAGTGCACAACATTAGAGGGTGTAGCTATAAGGTGAGAGAGGAAAGGTTAATGGAGCTGTATATATATGTATGCGTGTTTCTATATATATAGATACACACACACATATATATATATACAGCTCTATTCAACTGTATATATATTATATAAATATTATATATATATACACACACACACACACACATACACGTGTGTGTGTGTGTGTGTGTGTGTTCAAGGTTCAAGGTTTGTTTATTGTTACATGTACCAATTAAGGTACAGTGAAATTCAGATTTGCCATACAGTCATAGCGATAAAGCAACAACACACCCAAATACATTTTTTAACATGAACATCCACCACAGTGACCCCCCCCCCCCACATTCCCCATTGTGATGGAAGGCAAAAAAAGTTCCATCTTCTTCCCTTCTTTGTTCTCCCGCTGTCGGGGCACTCGAGCCTTCCGTGGTCAGGGTGATCTTGGCTCCCGCAACCGGCGGTCGAGCCCTCCGCGACGGGGCGATCAAGCTCCCGCATCGGGGGGGGGGGGGGATCTCAGCTACCCCGTGCCAGGCGATTGGACTCCCGTGCGTGTGCGTGTGTTTGCGTGCTTATGCGTGTGTGTGCGCATATATACATACAAAATACAATATCTATATAACTAAAAGTCTCATCTTGACCACTTCCTGTCTGCGTTGTATATTGAATTTAGAAAAAAACCGCTACCATGTATCGCTATAATTTTTGGCCATCTTACTCACAGTCCTCCTCCAATTAGGCAGCCCCAAGGATTTTTCCGATCAATGAAAAATAAAACAGTTATGAGTGTTAAAAAAATCTTGAGATCAGCTGATTGGTCCTCTCGTCTGTCAATCACTACGATGAAGGTAACGCCCCAGGTCCAGGCTTAGCCTTGCAACTGGTACCATGTAGTCCAGTTCAAACTGTGGGACATGCTCATCCTTCATGGAAAACCTGCCTTGATGAACCAGGCGGAAGAGATCTTTATGAACCAACAGCTGGAAAGGCGACGCAGCAACGCACTGTGGAATGCGAAGGGCCAGTCAGAGCACTAAAGACGACATGGCCATCCACTGCAGCCCAGAGGTCTCCAGCCGGGATGATCTTTCGTACCACTGGACTTCTGCGGCCGAGAGGGTGGGGTTGTGACAGCGCAACAGCTTCTCCACCTTAAACCCATTCACGCCCACGAGACTGCACAACTCGCCACCGTTGTCACCGATGGGCCACCACTATATGTATGTGTGTATGTGCATATAAGATAGATGCAAAAAGCTGAAGTAACTCAGCGGGACAGGCAGCATCACTGTAGAGAAGGGATAGGTGACGTTTCGGGTCGAGACCCTTCCACAGACTAGTTAGGAATCAGGGAAACGAGAGATACAGACGATGATATAGAGAGATAAAGAACAATGAATGAAAGATATGCAAAAAAAAGTAACAACGGTAAAGGAAACAGGCCATTGTTAGCTGTTTGTTGGGTGAAAACAAGAAGCTGGAGTGACTTGGGTGGGGCAGGGATGGAGAGAGAGGGAATGCCAGGGTTAAAGTTAGAGAAATCAATATTCAATCCACTGGGCTCAAAGCCTAGTTTGTGGTTTTATATATATTTATCTGTGTATATAGCTGATATCCACTGTAAATAGCTCGATTGTAATCATGTCTTGTGTTTCTGCTAACTGGTTAGCACGCAACAAAAAGCTTTTCACTGTACCTCGGTACACGTGACAATCAACTAAACTGAACTGAGTATGAGTTTCTATATACACACACTGAACATTTTTTCTAATTTATTTTCAGTATCAGGCCCATACTGATGCCTGTGTGGGCGTGAGTAGTCGCCCAAAGAGTCGTACCTTTATCTGGTCACCGCTGGATTTTCAACTTGTTGAAATTTTTCGGGTGGCCTGCTGCGACTATGCCGGGTGCCAGCAAGTCGCCGAAAAAAAACCGCGTAAGTGGGACAGGCCCTTAAGAATTCCATTGTTCTATCTAGGACCATGTGGCAATAAAACACTTTGTCTGGTTATGTTGGTGTTAAACGGTTGCTATGAAATAACGCACATTGCTCTTAAAGTAATTTACCACATCAAGCACTTTGAGTCGTTTAAATGTGCTAAATCATTGGCATTTGCAATGAATTATCTGAAAATGGTTCGAAGCCACAGTGAGAAAAAAAAAAAACAATGAGGCATAATTTACCACAAGTTGCTGGCTGAGGTGTTTAATGCTTGGAACCCAACTACCAATTAACCTCACCACGGAACGTCGGGACTGTTCTGTACCAGTGTGGTAGCTTTCGAGTGAAATGATTCATGTTCTCATTCGAACTCTTCCTCACAAAAGTAACAATTTAAATGTTCTGGCAGCAAACTGGCTAGAAATGTGCCCAATTCCACGTTTAAATAGCTGCATCGCTTGGAGTCACAGAGTCGTACCGCATGGAAACAGGCCCTTTGGCCCAGCTTACCCATGCCGGCCAATGACCGATGACCAAGCTGGGGAGCTTTTTAAAAAAGGGCAGCACTGTGGCACAGCGGTAGAGTTGCTGCCTTACAGCGCCGGAGACCCGGGTACTACCAGTCAAATTGGACAGGTGAATATAATAGAAAAGGGTAATCTCTTTCACGTGTGTGTGCACACTTAGACCTTTACCTTAATTTCCCTTTCTCATTCTGTATCCTTCAATTCATAGAGACATAGAGTGACACAGTGTGGAAACAGGCCCTTCAGCCCAACTTGCCCACACCGGCCAACAATATCCCATTGTTCTCCGCAAAGTGCTTCTTCTCACCTATTCCTTTTAATTTTATTTTAGCAAAATGCTCTTGTTCTTGAATATCCAGAGTCTGAGGAATGGTCTTGACCCGAAGCAGCACCAATTCCTTTTCTCCAGAGATGCTCCAGAGGTGCTGCCTGTCCCGCTGAGTGTCTGAGTGTCCTGCATTTTGTGTCTATCTTTGGATTTTCTTACTTGTTTAGGTGTGAATATTCTTCCTGTCCCGTTCTCTATCACTTCTTCTTTGGCAAACCATCAAATCTTCATTTGTTTTTAAAAACACTCATGATCTTCTCTGTTCTAATGAAAATAAACATTTTTTTCAAACCCTTTAGTCAGACTTTGGAGGTACAGCGCAGCTACAGATACAGGCCTTTCGGCCTACTAAGTCCACTCAGGCCAGCGATCCTCACAGACTAACGCTATGCTACACACACTAGGGACAATTTACAATTTTTACCGAAGTGAATTAATCTGCATGTCTTTGGACTGTGGGAGGGAACCGGAGAACCTGGCGAAAACCAACGCGGTCGCAGGAAGAATGCATAAACTCTGTACAGGCAACACCTGTAGTCAGAATCAAAACTGGGTCTCTGGTGCTGTGAGGCAGCAACTCTACCGCTTCTGAAGAAGGGTTTCGGCCCAAAATGTTGCCGATTTCCTTCGCTCCATAGATGCTGCTGAACCCGCTGAGTTTCTCCTGCACTTTTGTCTAACTCTACCGCTGCTGCTCTCTTAACTAAAAAACACCTATCGCTTCTATCGTTGGAGTGAATTTCTGTTTCACCTTCATCACAGCCTTGAAAAACCACTCAGGGAACTGAACACAACTGATGGTAGAGCAGTTGCCTCACAGCGCCAGAGACCCAGGTTCGAGCGTGACCTCAGGTACTGTCTGTGTGGGGGTTGCGCATTCTCTCCGTGACATTGTGTGTTTCCTTCAAGTGCTCACGTTTCCTCCCACATCCCAAAGACGTGCGGGTTTGTAGGTTAATTGGCCTCTGTAAATTGCCCCTAGTGTGTTGGGAATGTATACAGAAAGTGCGATGCTCGGCATTGACTCGGTGGGCTGAATGGCCTTCTTCCATGCTATCCATTCCAAACTAAACACATAATTACATAGAAACTTGGAAAATAGGTGCAGGAGGAGGCCATTTGGCCCTTCGAGCCTCCACCGTCATTCATTGTGATCATGGCAGATCATCCACAATCAGTAACCCGTGCCTGCCTTCTCCCCATAGCCCTTGATTCCGATAGCCCCTAGAGCTCTATCTAACTCTCTTTTAAATTCATCCAGTGAATTGGCCTCCACTGCCCTCTGTGGCAGGGAATTCCACTTAACTGACGATACCCCTCCAATAATTTGAATGAGAGGTCAATATCTGCTTGTTTTTGTGCCAGTTTATGAAACCTTGGGGCCTGGTTAGGATTCGCTACTTTATTAGCCTCACCTCAACTTCATAAAAGGACATGGCTCAGATTTATTGGGCTAAAGTACCTCCAAGTTTCTCTGCTCCGATAGAAGTCATGAATCTAATAAAGTAATGGAATGACTTCCCTTTGGGAAAACACATTACTTCTGGTTTGCTTTGGTGTTGTTTATGGGGCTTCAGGGCATCGCATGCTAACTCCTGTCCAAAATGCACTTTTTGCAATGATTTATAGAGCAGAATCTGGATTGGGGGGGGGGGCGGGGGGGGGAGAAAGGGGGCGATTTACTGAATATTACCCGCTTGACTCGTCCAACTGATGGACAATAGGGAGGCAGAATATTCTTTCCTAAACGCAGAAGGAAATGCCCTAAATTAAAAAAACAAAAACAAAACAGGCTTGGCGGTAGAATTGCGGTGGCACAGCGGTAGAATTGCTGCCTCACAGCGCCAGAGACCCGGGTTCCATCCTGACTACGGGTGCTGCCAGTACGGAGTTTGTATGTTCTCCCCGTGACCTGCATGGGTTTCCTCCTGGAGGCTCTGGTTTCCTCCCACATGCCAAAGACTAAAGGTTAATTATCCTGGTATAAATGTAAAATCGTCCCCAGTGTGTGTGTAGGATAGCGTTAGCAAGCGGCGATCGCTGGTCAGCGCGGTCCTGGTAGGCTGAAGGGCCTGCTTCCGCGCTGTAACTCTAAACTCTAAACCAAACTCTAAAAGCTCTTGATGCTATCTGATTCCATTTTGTCACTGGTCTGGCCTGTGGTATCTCCGATAAGATGAACTCAATGGGAAATTCAAATGGGACCACTTCCCAATCTGACATTCCTGAGAGCGCATATACGGTAAAGCATGTTATGGGAAATATTCCAGAGAACAAAACATTCTCTAAGTTTGGATGATGTCCATTAGTCATCAGATTTCATTTTTGCACCAATGTATCTTCCTCTCAACTATTGACTTGTTGACCTTAAGGCAGTATAATAAATTTTGCATATTTCCCACTCGAGGTTTATTACCATCGACTGAAATATTTGCTCCCACGAAAACGATTTCGCACGCACAACAAATATTTCTTGTCGAAATATATTCAGGCCATGCAGATGTGCAATTAACTTACAAAAAACAAAATGCAGTTTGCACATGTAACGTAACTATATCTTGCTTTCATTTGAGAAACAGTC
Organism: Okamejei kenojei; assembly: GCA_035221665.1. Classification (NCBI taxonomy): domain Eukaryota; kingdom Metazoa; phylum Chordata; class Chondrichthyes; order Rajiformes; family Rajidae; genus Okamejei; species Okamejei kenojei. The sequence goes on along the minus strand of CM069143.1, from coordinate 62,108,603 downwards.
CAGAATAGTCACGGCTAAATAATATATAGTCACATAAATGAAATGGAAAAACCCAGATTACCAGTCAGTGGGTCACAGATAAATGTTTCCACTGTCAGTTTGGAAGAGATACTGCAGTTTTAAATCATATGTAGGGAGTTAATCATTTTGTTTTCAGCATTACTTAGCTCTCCCATCCGGAACCATGTTGTGTTAAGACCTTCCCAACTTCTCCGGCTCCTCGATACTCTTTATATAACCTTATTCCTTGGAGTCATAGAGTCTTACAGCATTGAAGCAGGCCATTCAGACCAATTGCCCACATGTTCCCATCTACACTAGTCCCACCTGCTTCAGTTTGGCCCTTATCCCTTTAAACCTGTCCTATCCATGTACCCATCTAACTGTTTCTTAAACGTTGAAACATAGAAACATAGAAACATAGAAATTAGGTGCAGGAGTAGGCCATTCGGCCCTTCGAGCCTGCACCGCCATTCAATATGATCATGGCTGATCATCCAACTCAGTATCCCGTACCTGCCTTCTCTCCATACCCTCTGATCCCTTTAGCCACAAGGGCCACATCTAACCCCCTCTTAAATATAGCCAATGAACTGGCCTCCACTACCCTCTGTGGCAGAGAGTTCCAGAGACCCACCACTCTCTGTGTGAAAAAAGTCCTTCTCATCTCGGTCCTAAAGGATTTCCCCCTTATCCTTAAGCTGCGACCCCTTGTCCTGGACCTCCCCAACATCGGGAACAATCTTCCTCCATCTAGCCTGTCCAACCCCTTAAGAATTTTGTAAGTTTCTATAAGATCCCCTCTCAATCTCCTAAATTCTAGAGAGTATAAACCGAGTCTATCCAGTCTTTCTTCATAAGACAGTCCTGACATCCCAGGAATCAGTCTGGTGAACCTTCTCTGCACTCCCTCTATGGCAATAATGTCCTTCCTCAGATTTGGAGACCAGAACTGTACGCAATACTCCAGGTGTGGTCTCACCAAGACCCTGTACAACTGAAGTAGAACCTCCCTGCTCCTATACTCAAATCCTTTTGCTATGAAAGCTAACATACCATTCGCTTTCTTCACTGCCTGCTGCACCCGCATGCCTACTTTCAATGACTGGTGTACCATGACACCCAGGTCTCGTTGCATCTCCCCTTTTCCTAATCGGCCACCATCTAGATAATAGTCTGCTTTCCTGTTTTTGCCACCAAAGTGGATAACCTCACATTTATCCACATTATACTGCATCTGCCAAACATTTGCCCACTCGCCCAGCTTATCCAAATCACCTTGCAGTCTCCTAGCATCCTCCTCGCAGCTAACACTGCCCCCCAGCTTAGTGTCATCCGCAAACTTGGAGATATTGCCTTCAATTCCAGATCATTAATGTATATTGTAAATAGCTGGGGTCCCAGCACTGAGCCTTGCGGTACCCCACTAGTCACTGCCTGCCATTGTGAAAAGGACCCGTTTACTCCTACCCTTTGTACTCTTGAGATAGTACACCCCTCATCCTCCTGTGCTCCATGGAATAGAGTCCTAGCCTGCTCAACCTCTCCCTGTGGCTCAGGCCCTCGAGTACTGGCAACATGCTTGTAAATCTTCTCTGCACCCTTTCCAGCTTGACAACATCACATTCTCTCTCGGCAACATTGTTCCCTTGGACTTTCTTTGAAAGTTATGTTCATATTGTATTTTGGGTCTATATGTCATGGACCAGAATCACAGACAATTAATTGGCTTGCCCTTGTTTTAAAAACTGCTGCTTACTGCTTTTTCCCCCTTTCCATTTTGAAAATAAGACATTACTTATCTGAGCAGCATCTTACAGAGTGTGCAGCCCATGTAGATCAGTACTCAGTGTAAAGCACAAACTCTGCCTTCATGCGGGGTAGAAATACTGAGGCAACCAAAGAAATCATTCATTTAAGACGATAGACAGGCACAAAATGCTGGAGTAACTCAGTGGGACAGGCAGCATCTCTGGTGAGAAGGAATGAGTGACGTTTTGGGTCGAGACCTTTCTTCAGACTCTGGAGTCCCAACTCTGGAGTCTTGACTCTGGAGTTTAAACCAGCATCTGCAGTTCCTCCCCACACAGATCATTAATTTAGTTTAGTTTAGTCTAGTTTTATTGTCACGTGTACTGAGGTACAGAGAAAAGCCTTTGTTGTGTGCTGTCCAGTCAGCAGAAATGACTGGATAGCATGATTATACATGTATCTATGCACTGTAAATGGCTTGTTTATTAAACGAGCCATTTACACTGTATCGATACATAGAAACATAAAAAATAGGTGCAGAAGGAGGCCATTCGGCCCTTCGAGCTAGCACCGCCATTCACTGTGATCGTGGCTGATCGTCCGCTATCAATAACCCGTGCCTGCCTTCTCCCCATATCCCTTGACTCCACTAGCCCCTAGAGCTCTATCCAACTCTCTCTTAAATCCATCCAGTGATTTGGCCTCCACTGCCCTCTGTGGCAGGGAATTCCATAAATTCACAACTCTCTGGGTAGGGAATCCCATGATAAGGGAATAACGTTTAGTGCAAGGTAAAGCCAGCAAAGTCCGAGGTTCACCAATGAGGTAGATAGTAGTTTTGGACTGCTCTCTGGTTGTGGTAGGATGGTTCAGTTGCCTGATAACAGCTGGGAAGAAACTGTCCTTGAATCTGGAGGTGTGCGTTTTCACACTTCTATACCTCTTGCCCGATGGGAGAGGGGAGAAGAGGGAGTGGTCAGGGTGCGACTGGTCCTTGATGATGCTGCTGGCCTTGCCGAGGCAGCGTGAGGTGTAAATTGAGTCAATGGAAGGGATGTTGGTTTGTGTGATGGTCTGGGCTGTGTCCACATTTTATCTACATTACATTCTCATTTTTTAAAACACACACTGATTTTGATTTTCTGCACAGTACAATAAGGATTTAATTTAATTAGGCATCACTGCACAGATTCAAAGTGATGCCTAATAAATGCATGACACGCCTATCCACCAAAATGAGTGGACGTGCATATTGTCCATCAAACAGCCCACTGATCACATTTAACATTGACAAGAGATTTATTCTGTTTAGAGATACAGCATAGATCTTCAGCTCACCAAGTCCACACCGACCATCGATCACGCATTCACACTAGTTCTATGTTATCCCACTCTCGCATCCATTCCCTCCCCACAATGGGGTACAGATTGGGGATGATCAGCCATGATCATAATAAATGGCGGTGCTGGCTCGAAGGGCCGAATGGCCTACTCCTGTACCTATTGTCTATTGTCTATTGACCCACTGAGTTACTCCAGTCTTCTTTTGTAAACTACCATCTGCAGTTCATAACGACATAAGGCCACGTGATCGGAGAAGAATGAGGCCATTCGGCCCATCAAGTCTGCTCCGCCATTCAATCGTGGCTGATCTATCTCTCCTTCCTAACCCCATTCTCTTGCCTTCTCCCCACAACTCCTGACACCCGTATTAATCAAGAACCTATCTATCTCTGCCTTTGAAATATCCATTGACGGTCTCCACAGCCTTCTGTGGCATAGAATTCCACAAATTCACCACCCTCTGAGAAAATAAATTCCTCCCCATCTCCTTCCTGAAGGAACAACCTTTAATTCTGAGGCTGTGACCTCTAGTCCTAGACTCTCCCACTAGCGGAAACATCCTCGCACATCTACTCTATCCAAGCCTTTCACTACTCGATAGGTTCCTGGTTCTCCAATCCTTTGTGTGTCAATTATTTGCTCAGCTGTTTGTAATGTTCCCTATCATTTAAAAAAAAATGTTAGTTTAAAAACTTTGTATTAATCACTTTTTATCTTTGGTGAGATTGCAACAGATCTAAATTAGGATCAAGAAGATGAATAGAAATTCTTTGTCTCTCACTAATTTTATCAACCAGATTAGCTGCTCTTCCATTAGAAGTATTTCATTTAATTTGGAGGACATCATTGTTTACTCTGCTGGGATAGTTCAGATTAGATTGCCTTTGATATCTTCTGATTAAACTTGCATGTGAAAACAACACACAAACCTCCCAATAAAACAAAATAATGATTCACTTCAAGACTGCTGCTCATTCAAAACGATTATAAAGTTGTTTACTGATAAAACAGAATGCCAATCAGAAAATACAGACGCTCTGTGTTCAGTTTACTGATGCAGCGCGGAAACAGGCCATTCGGCCCACTGGGCCCGTGCCGCCCAGTGACCCCAGCACACTAGCACTGTCCCACCCACACCAGGGACAATTTTTTACAATTTTACCAAGTCAATTAACCTACAAACCCTTACGTCTTTGGAATGTGGGAGGAAACTGGAGCTCCCGGAGAAAACCCACGTGGCCACAGGGACATACAAACTCCGTACAGACATCACCCGTAGTCAGGATGGAACTCGGGTCTCTGATGCTGTAAGGCAGCAACTCTACCGCTGCGCCAGCGTGCCGCCTGTCTGCGCTAGATTTGTGGATGACTGCTATGGTCTGACATTCCTCTCTGAACCAAAAAGTGCTTTTCTTGCACTAGACGTTATTCCCTTTATTTATCATGTATGTGTACACTGTGGACCGCGTCATTTGTAGACTTTCCGTTCACTGGATACCCCGGCACACGTGACAATAAATTGAACTAAACTAAGCTAAACTAAACAGAACCAAAGGTAATCTGGAAGTGCACCTTTGGTTATACTCCGTGTGCGGACGGGACGTCGAAGGACGAGAAGGGGAAGCCAAGATGCCGGACGGACACGGTGCCGAAAGGATACGAAGCCGAACGGACACTACGCCGAAAGGACAAGACACAGAACGGACATGACGTAGAAAAGCCGACGAGCGGACATGACGTCTCCGGGGACGGGATTGGTCCGAAACCTTGTCAGAGATTGATCCAGACCCCCGCGTTCATCACATCACTTGCCAGGGGGGTTAAATGGGAGGGGAGGTGGGGGGGGGGGGAGCTTGAGCGTGCATTGGTAAAATAGTGGCAGTGACTCCAAGCTGCTGCGATTGCCACAGAGGCTTTTCAACGTCACATTCGTTCCCCATCAGATTTTAAGCCGAAAAAATAATCTGACGCCGAACAGACATGACGTTGAAAAGCCTCTGTGGCAATCGCAGCAGCTTGGAGTCACTGCCACCATTTTACAAACGCAAGCTCAGGCTCCCCTCCCGCCCTCCCATCTCCCCCCGGCCAGCGGTGTGATGAACGCGCGTGGTCTGGACCAATCGCTGACTTTTGTCGATGACTGACAAGGTGTCAGACCAATCCCATCCCCGGAGACGTCATGTCCGTTTGGTGGCTTTTCGACATCGTGACCGTTCTGCGTCTTGTCCGTTCTTCGTCGTGTCCGTTCTGCGTCTTGTCCGTTCGGCGTCGTGTCCGTTCTGCGTCGTGTCCGTTCGGCGTCATGTCCGTTCGGTATCTTGGCTTTTCGGCGCGATGTACGTTCAGTATCTTGGCTTCCACTTCTTGGGTTTGGCTTCTCGTCCTTCGACGTCCCGTCCGGGTACTGGTTACTCACCTGCTTGTCTACACACCTTTGGCTAAATAGGAATAAAAAACCTTACCTGCATGTGATGTTGATTGTCCCATTGACTTCAATAACCAGCTGCTTGTCAGATACAGTCAGTTGCGGTGCATTCAGTCTGTTACGAGGGAGACCTGACATGGAGAAAGCACATCCTTTATTCAGTACGTAGCATTCACGTGCGGCCTTTCTTTAGTAAATCGAGTGAAGTTACTGCAAGGCCACCAACTATGACCGTGTTAACTCGTGAATTTCATTTATCTTCAACTGGTACTTACCATTGATTAACATATTTATAGAAAAATACAAATATTAACTACACCGCTAACTTCTAATAGACCAAAGCCTCAAAACCCACATAAACAATGCGACATCATGTGGATTGATATTTATTGATAATCTTGAACAATTACAAGATTGTTTGAAGAGTACTCGCGGTTTTAATTAGTAGATTTAGCTTCCAGTGGTGGGCAATAAATTTGCACAATCCTGAAAGTTGGATAAGAATAATGGGGAGGCTAACGCAGGTCATCTGTTTGAGGGAGATGACCAGATAGTGTGAAGCGAACAGGTTTCTGGGGCACTGCAACCAACATATCACCTATCTCCTAAGTGTGCGGCCAGTTCTCTTGTATCATTAATATGTGGTTATTATTTCCAGCAGCAAGTGGACCAATCCCTTAATTTGACTTTATTACCGCAAACAATCTCTGTGGATTGTCACCTTGTCGTGGTGGAGTAGCTTGTGTGGGCCTGAGAGCGATGCCGTCTGGAGCTATGCTCCTGGTAGGGCCACCCATGGCAGTAAGGTCGAGGGGGAGGTCCCTGACAAAGAGCAATCCAACCAAGACCTCAACGGTGGGACAGGCGGAGGATGATGGCTGACCTTAGTGGAGCGTCACAACGGCTGGGAAGGGGGATGAAGGCTGCAGCGGAAAAGGGTCACCGGTCGTCTTGGACTCCATGCCACTGGGTCCTGACCCAGATCTGCCAAGGACCGTGGGGTGGCTGCCTGTGCACCAGTCTCCCCACGTTAAACAAAGTCACGCACGGACGTCCTCCATGAGAGGTCAGTCATACTCGTTTCAAGTGATCGCCGATTATGATGATGATGATTCGACAAAGAGGGTTATAAACAAGAAAATAACACAAAGTTAGACACAAAAAGCTGGAGTAACTCAGCGGGTCAGGCAGCATCTGTGGAGAAAAGGAATAGGTGATGATTCGGGTCGAGACCCTTCTTCAGAGACATCTCGACCTGAAATGTCACCTATTCCTCTTCTCCAGGGATGCTGTCTGACCCGCTGAGTTACTCCAGGATTTTGTGTCTATCTTCGGTTAAACCAGCACCTGCAGTTCCTTCCTACGTAGTATAACACAAAGTGCTGGCGTAGCTCAGCAGGTCAGGCTGCATCTCTAGTGGACATGGGTAAACGATGTTTCAGGTCAGAACCCCTTTTTAGACTGATTGTGAACAGCTCCATCCAAGACCGCAAGAAATTGCAGAGAATTGCGGACGCAGCCCAGACCAGGCGGTCACGGTGGCGCAGCGGTAGAGTTGCTGCCTTACAGCGAATGCAGCGCCTGCGACCCGGGTTCAGTCCGACTACGGGCGCTGTCTGTACGGAGTTTGTACGTTCTCCCCGTGACCTGCGTGGGATTTCTCTGAGATCTTCAGTTTCCTCCCACATTCCAAAAACGTACAGGTTTGTAGGTTAATTGGCTTGGTCAATGTAAATAATTGTCCCCAGTTTGTGTAGGATAGTGTTAATGTGCGGGGATCGCTGGTCAGCAGGGACCCGGTGGGCCGAAGGGCCTGTTTCCGTGCTGCATCTCTAAACCATCCCGCAAACCAACCTCCCTTCCATTGACTCCATCTACGCTGTTATCCAAATATTTTCTTGGCGCATCTAGGTCAACATGGACGAGTTGGTCCAAAGGCTCTGTTTCCATTTGTAGGAGGGAGCTGCAGATACTGGTTTACACTGAAGGTAGACAGAACATGCTGGAGTAACTCAGCGGGACAGGCAGCATCTCTGGAGAGAAGGAATGGGTGACGTTTCAGGTCATATTGTATGACTGCGACTTGGAGCACCTATAAACTAGTTGCTATATATTTCTTTGAAAACTGCACCCAATCGAGAGGAAAAAAAAAATAATGTTGAAAAGTGTTGCTCAAGGCATTTTGATTTTCTGCTCAGTTGCTAAGAACCATGACTCAAATTTCCTCACATCCTGAAATTAGATTACCTATTTAGCAAATGAATCCCTTGGCATTGCGCCCGGATTTTACTTTTTAACACAAAAGTACATGTAAATTTAATTAAGTATACATGGGACATCAAACGCTGATTGACATACTTATATCAGTAGCCTCGACATACAAGCAGAGGGTAGAAATTTGTAATGGTGATATTGGCAAATGAAGTCTTAACATAATGGTGTGACAATCGTCAGTCTGCATTTTCACCGATGGCCTTCTTCAAATAATTTTACAGGAGTTGTCGTTGGTTAGCAGCGCTGTTTATACTGTATTCCTTTCTGCAATTTTGTTCCATCCACTTCAATGGAATCCCATTTGGAAGCCGTGTACAACCCATAACAGCACTAATCGTGTGTTTAGTCACAGTCGTAGAGTCTTGCTACGTGGAAACATGCCCTCTGGCCCAACTTGCCAACATGTCCCATCCACCCTAGTCCCTCCTGCCTGCGTTTGGCCCATATCCCTCTAAACCTGTCCTATCCATGTACCTGTCTAAATGCTTCTTAAACATTGCGATAGTACCTGCCTCACCTACCTCCTCCGGCACCCACGACCCTTAATGAGAAAAAGTTACCCCTCAGGTCCCTATTAAATCTTCCCCCACCTCACCTTAAACCTAAAGAAATGCTGGAGATACTCAGCGGGTGAGGCAGTATCTGTGGAGCGAAGGAATAGGTAACGTTTCTGGTCGAGACCCTAAACCTATGTCATCTGGTTTTTGATTCCCCGTACTCTGGGCAAGAGACTCTTTGCATCTACCCGATATAATCTTTTCATAATTTGTGTACACTTATATTAGTTCACCCTTCAACCTCCTGTGCTGCAAGGAATAGAGTCCTATTAGCATTTAGCATTTTGTGCTATTGACATGGGACTATTTCTCATAAGAAAGAACAATGTCATATAAAGACGTTAGGTCTTCATCCAGCAATCTCATTTGAGCAAACATTCAGTTTAAGAGATTTCCTTAAAGGAACTTTAATAAACTATTTTACTTCGGAGTCACGTGAGTGACTACGTGAAGACCCCGCCAGCACGTATGCGCGACATATCGTCGAACGCATTGCGGAAGCGACAGTCGGGAGGAGCGTCGCTCCTCCAGCGTAAGTTTAAAAAACAACCGGAGGTAAGTACTTACCATTCTGGTAGATACTCTGTGTGTGTGTTTTCACAGCAAGAAGAACAGCATGGAGTCCAGGAAATCGCGGAGAGCGGCGGCAAAAATCGCTGCTGTGGAAACCAGCCAGCAGCGTGCCGACTCTCCAGAGCTGCAGGTGCATCCAGCAGCCCCCGACTTCTCGCCGCAACAGACCGCAGGTGCGCAGCGGTCCGGCGGCAAAACCACCCGGAAGTCGGACAGGTCCGTAGACTCGGCTGGGTCCGGACCTGAGGACACCCCGTTCGCGGATAGTGACGGCGGGCGCCTTTCCCCATGGAGCGGATGGTGGAGCAATTGCTCCAGCGTGACCTGCTTATGCAGGGGCAGAGTCACAGTGGGTCTCTTCGCAGACCCACGGCAGCTTCCTATCAAGGACTGCCAAATGTCTCACCCTCTTCACAGGGGAGCATTGGGGGTCAGAACTGGGCTGACCCTGAAGAAGGGGACATGGCTGAAGACTCACCTGTGTTAGGGGTGCCGCAAGAAGAATTATTGGGTATGGTCAACAAATTTGCTATGCCTACCCCAAAAAGGACTGCCATTGCATCCCAAGCTGGCTGCCAGTATAAATTACATGGCAACAAACCAGCTGCAGGAACAAGCAATTAACAATACGGCAGAAAAATACCTTGCGCCAGAGAATTGTATTTCTCTTAATGTACCTGCTGTCAACAACCCCATTTGGGGCAACATAAGCCCGACCATAAGGAGCCAGGAGGTGAAACTCCAAAGAATCCTCAAGCTGCTGGCTGCTGGGATTACAGCAGTAGCCAGAAATATCGATGGGGTTGAGATGCCTGAAGAGCTGCAAGACACTCTAGCACTCCTGTGCAATACACTGTTTGAAATCAACAGCTACAGGAAGAGCATCATAAAGCCTGCACTCAATCCCTAGTTTGCGGGATTATGCAGGCCCAGCAGTGCACAGCCGCCTACATTGCTGTTTGGGGACAACCTCCCTAAGCAGGTTAAAGACCTGGATGAGGAGGCCAAGGCAATCGGCATGATAAAGATGCCGACCACCTCCAAATCCCCATATCAGCGGCGGCAGCACCCCTACACATCCAGCAGGCACCGCTACAACGAGAGACCATCTGGTGGTGAAAGCTCGAAGGCCGGCCCACCTGCACAACGGTCTTTTTTAGACCATGGCCCAGCCCGGCCTTCTTGGAAAATGCGCCAACCCCACACCGCAGCAACACAACAGAACAAAAAGCAAGGACAGAGACAACCAACACAGCACCGCCGGTAACCATGGAGGTAGGTGGGTATGGTTGCCTCGAAAACTTTGCATGTCTAGACTCATCACGGGTTGGGGGACGGTTGCACTTGTTTCGTCATGTGTGGAGCACGTTTACCTCTGATCCTTACATACTCGGAAGTATTCAGGGATATAAAATTGAATTTGTTCACGAACTCCCCATCCCAGTTCAGCATACACCTAGCCGGAAGTTTATACTTTCACAAAAAGAAAGGACAGAAGGCCATGCTGAACTTTTAAGATTAAACGCAAAAGGGGTAATTGAGAAGACAAACAGAGAATCTCAAGAGCTCGTATCAAACATTTTTACCAAAAACAAAAAAGACGGCGGATGCCGCATTATTATAGATTTGACCGAACTGAATACTTTCGTTCAGTATGCCCATTTCAAAATGGACATGTTTGTCACAGCCATACAGCTAATCTCTAACAGGTACTACATGGCTTGCATCGACCTAAAGGATGCATACTATTCAGTACCAATACACAAGGATCATCGTAAATATCTGTAATTTGTCTGGATGGGACAGCTTTGGCAGTATAAGGCCTTACCCAATGGGTTATCATCGGCACTCAGGCTGTTTACCAAATTGTTAAAACCAGCTTTGGCACATTTGAGGAAACAAAACCATATTGTTATGGTCTACCTTGATGATATTCTCATTGTAGGGGAAAATTTAGAGTTGTCTACATTGGCAGTATCAGCCACAAAGCATCTTTATCAAAAGCTGGGATTTATCATTCATCCAGATAAATCAAAATTGAGACCCTCCATGGATTATTTGGGGTTCACTATCGATTCTGTTCAAATGTCTATCACTTTGCCACCAAACAAAGTGGCAGACTTGACGGAAGCATGTAAAAGCCTCACTAGCATCAGAAAACCATCCATTCGGCAAGTAGCCAGAGTGATTGGGAAACTAGTGGCTGCATTTCCAGCAGCACAATTTGGACCACTCCATTACCAAAATCTACAAAGAGCAAAAATATTAGCTCTTAAAACTCATGCAGGCCATTTTGATAGGCCTATGGAACTACCAGGGGAAGCTAAATTAGAGTTAAATTGGTGGATAGACAATATTCAGCTTTGTTCTAACCCCATCACTATTATGAATCCCACGGTTACTTTGCAGACTGATGCAAAAGGTTGGGGAGCAACTAATACAACCTCTAGTTGTGGTGGCAGATGGAGTGCACAAGAATTAACCCTGTTTGGAGCACTAGGGATTAATTATCTAGAAATGCTGGGAGCATTTCATGGACTCCGGGCCTACTGCTCAGGCATGTACCATTTGCATGTACGATTACAGATCGATAATACCACTGTGGTGGCCTATATTAATCATATGGGTGGAATAAAGTCAATATCATGTGATGAATTGGTTAATAATATCTGGCACTGGTGTCTGGAAAGGAATATATGGATCTCAGCCACTTACCTTCCAGGTAAGCTAAATACAGTGGCGGACACCAGGTCACGCAAATTCAACGACAACACCAAATGGATGTTGGATCGGAAAGTGTTTGCCGATATTATAGAACGGTATGGGACACCAGATATCGACCTTTTTACATCCAGATTAAATCACCAACTACCAACATATGTTGCTTGGGAACCAGACTCTGGGGCAGTAGCGATGGACGCTTTCTCGCTATATTGGGGGGAATTGTTTTCCTATGCTTTTCCCCCTTCTGCCTCATCAGTCGGATCTTACAAAAAATCAAACAAGACACCGCAGAGGGTATTTTGGTTGTTCCCGCCTGGCCTACCCAACCATGGTTCCCAGTAGTACAAAATATGGCCGCATAACCCTGCATTCGAATCAATAAACGTCCGAGCCTTTTGGTACACCCTGTGACAGGGGAAAGTCATCCGTGCCATGACCGAATAAACCTGTTGGTTTGCAGATTCTGAACAGGCCATTTCTGGACTACGGACTCTCCGACAGGACGATAAATGTCATCACAGCGTCGTGCGGGGAGTCCACCAGAAGACATTTTGATGAGGGATTGAGCTACAGTGCCATTAATTGTGCCCGGAGTGCCCTATCCAATTATCTGGGCCGAGGGTGTGATCACCTGGCAGTGGGATCACACCCACTGGTATCTAATCTGATGAGGGGTATATTTAATTCTAATCCCCCCAGGCCCAGATACACCCATAAATGGGACATAAGCATAGTGCTGACTATGCTTCGAGGATGGACACCTATATCGGACTGGATAAATGAACCTATAAAATGGTTATGTTAATGGCACTTGTAACAGCACAACGGGTCCAGTCCTTACATAAATTAAGTATGGACGCCATGTATATCACTAATGACAAGATAACCTTCATAATACAGGGGTTACTTAAACAGGTTAGACCCAGATCCAATGGCCAAAAAATTAGAATTTCTGGCCTATCCTGCAGATTGTCGGCTCTGCATCGTGACATATATATTGCGATATATAGAGGTCACCAAGAGTCTCAGGGGCACGGAGAGGGCTTTACTTATTAGCCATAAACGCCCTCACCATGAGGTCACAGTACAAACCATTTCCAGATGGTTAAGGGTGGTATTGGGTGCAGCGGGGCTGGACACTAATGTTTTTAAATCTCACTCCACCAGGGCTGCATCCACATCGGCGGCAAGGATGATGGAAGTTCCAATGGACCACATCCTTGCAACGGCGGGTTGGAGTAATGAACGGACTTTTCAGAACCTTCTATAATAAACCATGGCCACTCCCGAGACATTTGCAGGAAAAAATTTAAGTTCTGTTTCATGATTTACACCAATGTTGGGGCATTATTATTTTAGGTATGAAATAAATACCTTTTTGTTTTTCAGCACAGTTTCATGTCTGAAATACGTTGCATCCTCCATTCCTACCATGGCAGTGTGTGAGCATGGACTCGTTCCAGGACATGAAATCACAGAGCTTTGAAATCTTCACGTAGTCACTCACGTGACTCCGAAGTAAAATAGTAAGATTAAACGAGAACTTACCAGTTTGAAGTTTGATCTTTATTTTATGAGGAGTTACGATGAGGGATTACGTGCCCTCCGCTCCCAAAACCCTCTATTATAAAGGTCAACTGGTATATTAAGTTCTCACTTATCTTACTATGTTAGTCAACTCTGGTATCTGTGATTTCACACCGCTGCTTTGAAGAATGTCGCGCATGCGTGCTGGCGGGGTCTTCACGTAATCCCTCATCGTAACTCCTCATAAAATAAAGATCAAACTTCAAACTGGTAAGTTCTCATTTAATCTTTACTATTTTATAGACCTGAAGAAGGGTCCTGACCTGAAACGTCACCTAGTCCTTTTTCTCCAGAGATGCTGCGTAACCCGCTGAGTTACTCCAGCACTTTGTGTCTATATTTGTTATTAAAACCAGCATCTGCAGTTCCTTTCTGAACTAAACTGAACAGTGGCTCTGGCTGAAGAGCCACTGTTCTCCCAAATAACTGACTAGACGGATGCAGAGGGCGGTGGTTCTGGGACGCCGGAGTGCACCGCTGAGACTACTGGGGACGTCGTGGGTTCAATCAGCGAAACGTTGATGAAAGTAGGTGCCCACTTGATAACCCCAATGACGTGTCTGCCTAGCCTTTCTCAACATTGGAGGAGCATAGGTGAGTGCAGAAGGCTCCCATCACCATCGGGAGTAAATTGAAATTTGGCACTTTGGACTTTTAACATCTAGTCCTGTGTATTTGTAAACAAAACCTAAACTAAACTAAACTAAATTAAACTAAACTAAACTGAAACTAAAACTAAATTTAAACTAAAATTAAAACTAAACAAAAACTAGTATAAACTAGTATAAACTAAACTAAATTAAATTAAACTAAACTAAGACTAAAATGAAAACTAAATCTGCACTAAACTTCCGAGAAGTTACACACTTCTGCATAAACAATACTGACGTTCCAAGCATGAAACGTGTGAATTCCAAACGTTGTCCCTTTAATTATTGAGTGCCGTGCCTGAGCAGAATTGACACATATTAAAGAAGATTACAGTAACTTCATCTCAAGCTCTTCTTTCCTTTCTGCATCCTTTCATTAGAGTTTGAAGTGCTCGGAATGCACTCTCTCAAACAGCGTTGCAAATGAAGGTTACACTTTGATGAAACAATCACCACATAGATAAGCGAGGAACTAATAATCATGGTTTAAGCTCGTTAAACGCCTCTCAAGAGGGTGGAGAACCTAATCTTTCAAAGCAGAAGTTGAGAGAGAGAAAAAAAATGTTTCCTTTGCTCCCATTCCAATTGCAAATTTGTAAAAATTAGGCAGAATTCCAGAATACAAATTGCAGTCAAGGTTCTGCATTTAAATTGTTAAAATAATATTTCTTATGTTTTCCAGCGGTCATCAATCACATCAGAAAAGCGGCGACAATTTTAAAATTGATTGGAATGAGAGAAATGAAGAGAAACGGCCTTTGGCAGAGGGTTTTTGAAGCACGTAATTCTCGACAACAGGGTGTGGTAGAACCAGATTGGGAACTAACCACGGCACATCACAGCACGGTTAGAATCACTACCCCTCAGGATTCTTTTGCCACTTCTGTTGCTGGCCTCTGATAATAGCATCATCGAGTCATACAGCACGGACACAGATCCATCGGCCCAACAAAGTACTTGTCAAACATATAAAATTCTTAAGGGATTGGACAGGCTAGATGCAGGGAAAATGTTCCACATGTTGGGGGGATGTCCAGAACCAAAGGTCACAGTTTAAGAATAAGGGGTAGGCCATTTAGGACTGAGATGAGGGAAAACTTTTTCGCCCAGAGAGTTGTGAGTTAGATTTAACTTTAGGGCTAACGGAATCAAGGGATATGGGGAAAAAACAGGAACGGGGTACTGATTTAGAATGATCAACCATGATCATATTCAATGGCGGTGCTGGTTCCAAGTGCAGTTGTCCATCTTAAAGGCTCTTAAATGTCACTATCATCCCTGTGGAAGGTAGAGGTTAAGTCAAGTAAATATACCAGCGAGAACCGGCAGGGCCATGCTAGTGGACATGGCGGGACTGATGGTATTTATTTCAGTGCAAGGAGTATAACAGGTGAAGGGTCTGTCCCACTTACGCGACCTTGGCTCGCAAAGTACACGATCTCGTGGTCGCTTGAGGCGTACGGGCACCGTATGGCCGGTCGCACTTAGAAGCGTGGCGTTGTGCGGGGCTGGTCCCGACACCGCGCGGGGCTCCGAATTTCTTGCAGTGACCGATATCTTCGCGCGCCAACGGCCTGTCGGCACGCAGGCGCATTGCGGTCATACACAGCGTCTTGACGTTGTACGCAGCATCTTGATGGCGTACGCCTAGCGCGTGGCGTTGCACAATGACTTCACCGCCCGGCGTGGCGTTGTGTGATGACGTCACCGCCCGACGCCGTGCGACGCCCAAATTCAGTCGGCCCGCCTACTGCCCAGCTGATTGGTAAGCATGACGTAAATGACGTCACGCGCGAAGTTAACGCAAACTTAACGCGAATTTAGCGCGAACCTAGCGCGAACATAGCGTGAACTTCGCGTGAACTCCGTTTCCGGTTGGTCGCGCCAAACGCACGCAATCGCATGCAAGTGGGACAGGCCCTTGAGGCAAATGAGCTGGGCAACTGGAACTACGATATGGTAGCCATTGTAGAAACTTGGATGAAGATCAACACTGCATTTTGCTGGGTTGTGGGCTTGGCAGAGTTGGGAACTTTAGGTGGGAAATCTATCCCCTGGAGCGCAGGAGGACGAGGAGTGATCTTATAAAGTTGTATAAAAATCATTAGAGGAATAGATTGGGAAGACGCACAGCGTCTCATGCCCAGAGAAAGGGAATCGAGAACCAGAGGACATAGGTTTAAGTTGAATGATTTTATAGGAATCGGAGGGATAAATTTAGCACACAAAGGGTGGTGGGTGTATGGAACGAGCTGCCGGAGGAGGTAGTTGAGGCAGGGACTATTGCAATGTTTAAGAAGGAATTAGACAGGTACATGGATAGGCCAGATTTAGTGGGATATGGGCCAAAGGCAGGCAGGTGGGACAAGTGTAGATGGGACATGTTGGCCAGTGTGGGCATTTGTTTGTCAGAATGGGCCTGTTTCCACACTGTATGACTCTATCACTCAACAGCTGTCTAAATTAGCCACAATGCCATGTTCGGAGATTTGTGTTGCCATGCACTGCATGTATGTCCTAGAATAACTCCCAAATGATATCAAGACAAGTATTGTACACTGAAGACAGACACAAAAAGCTGGGGTAACTCTGCGGGACAGGCAGCATCTCTGGAGAGAAGGAATGGGTGACGCTTCGGGTCGAGACCCTTGCTCAGACTCCGTCCCGCTGAGTTACTCCAGCTTTTTGTGTCTATCTTCAGTTTAAACCATCATCTGCAGCTCCTTCTTGCACAAGTGTGGTACGCCATCTTAAATCACAACGCAGCAAGGTTTTCATGCATATTCTTATATTCCATGCCTAATCCAATTTGAAATATCTTTGAAGAAACTACCAATTAGGACCTCAAGAAGTGGTTCACGAGAATGTGCCTGGGGATGATTGGGTTAGCATATGAATCAGCGTTTGACGGCCCTGGGCCTGTACTCGCTGGAGTTTAGAAGGATGAGGGGGAACCTCATTGAGACTTAAGGGCCTGTCTGACTTGACGATTTTTTTAGCGACTGCCAGTGTCATATCAGTGTCGCCAAAAGATTTTGAACATTTCAAAATCCAGCGGCGACACCAAAAAAATGTCGCGACACTTGAAAAAAACACCGCGCGTCATACGCCACGCCGCAGATTTTCCGGTGGCCCGATATGTCAGCCAATGACGCCGGCAGTCGCCGAAAAGAATTGCCAGGTGGGACAGGCCCTTTACCGAATAGTGAAAGTCTCGGGTAGGGTGGATGTGGGGAGGATGTTCCCACTAGTGGGAGAGTCTAGGACCAGAGGGCACAGCCTCAGAATGAAAGGATGTACCTTTAGAATGAAGGTATTTCTGTGGCACTATGCTGCCCTTTTCAAAAAGAGCGTTTACATTTGATGATTTAATGTGATGGAGAGAAGTAAGATAATATGACTGCAAATCAGTCAGTTCCTTGGTGACACCGTGGTAGATTTGTTATCTTAAATAATGGTGCCAGAATCTCCAGGTACTCAGAATTAAAGGACTTTCTTTCAGGAAGGAGATGAGGAGAAATTTATTTAGTCAGAGGGTGGTGAACCTGTGGAATTATTTGACACAGAAGGCTGTGGAGGCCGAGTCAGTGGACATTTTTAAGGCAGAGATAGATTGATTCTTGATTAGTGCGGTTGTCAAAGGTTATGGGGAGAAGGCAGGAGAATGGGGTTAGGAGGGAAAGAGAGAGATCAGCCATGATTGAATGGCAGGGTAGACTTGATGGGCCGAATGGCCTAATTCTGCTCCTATTCCTTATGACCTTATGACCCGGGTTCGATCCTAAGTACGGGTGCTGTCTGTACGAAGTTTGTTCATTCTTCCCATGACCGCGTGGGCTTTCATCATGTGCTGACAGACATCCCAAGACGCGCAGGTTTGTAGGTTAATCGACTTCTGTAAATTGCCCCTGGTGTGTAGCTTGTGAAGCTGGGGTAACATAGAACTAGTGATGGGTGATCGATGAGTTTGAGTTGAGTTTATTGTCACGTGTACCGAGGCACAGAGAAAAGCTTTTGTTTTAAAATAAACTTAACTCAAAGCGATGGTAGACGCGGACTCAGTGGGCCAATTTGCCCGTTTCCACGCTGTATCTCTAAGATAAACTAAACTCGCGAATTTTCTTCAGCATTACTCTTACGTAAAACGCTTAGTTGCAGGTGACATTTCAAACACTCGGTCTGAGTGCAAATTCGCCTAGTTGTCCAATTTGATCTGGGGTGGTGGTTGGCTTCCAGATTGATGGTCATAAGGTCACAAATGATAGGAGCAGAATTAAGCCATTCGGCCCATCAAGTCTACTCCACCATTCAATTATGGCTGATCTATCTCTCCCTCCTAACCCCATTTTCCCCATAACCCCTGGCACCTGCACCAATCAAGAATCTATCCATCTCAGCCTTTTCGCAGCCTTCTGCAGCAAAGAATTCTACAGATTCACCACCCTCTGATGAAATAAATTCATTCCTCATCTTCCTAAAGGAAAGTCCTTTAATTCTGAGGCTATGACCTCTGGTCCTGGACTCTCATACTAGTGGAAGCATCCTCTCCACATCCACTCTATCCAGGCCTCTCGCTATTCGGTAAGTTTCAATGAGGTACACCCTCATCCTTCTAAACTCCAGCGAATACAGGCCCGGTGCCGTCAATAGCTCATCATATGTTAACTCCTGATCTTGTAAATAACCCAGTAACCTCTTCGATCACCTTGCAGCAGAATAAACATTAGCTTCACCCAGGAATCAGTTGTTTCAAGACGTAAGATCATAAGGGATAGGAGCAGAATTAGACCATTGGCTGATGTATCTCCCCCTCCTAACCCCATTCCCCTGCCTTCTCCCCGTAACCTCTGACACCCGTACTCATCTAGAATCTATCTATCTCTGCCTTTTCAAAATAGTTCAAAGGTCAGCAATGCTCAATTTGTTCTGGAATTAATTTCTACTTGGAGTCTCTTGACTTTGACTGCTGCTTTGGACAACCTTGGGTGAATTACAGTGAAAATACGTGCAGGACCTGACAAACCCTCCCACCACCACGCTAATGGCAGACAGGCGGACAGAACAATCTCCGTCAGTTGCAGTTACCCGGATCATTTTGACACTTTGCTTCTGTCTGATGCTGTTACTTCATGACAGGTCACTCGGATTCAACAGCAGGCTATTGCAATCAAACACTGCGGTGTAAGCAAAATGTTTCTGTTGAACATTAACACTCCAGTGAAGAACAAATGGAGAACCGTGTTCTCCAGTAAATGGGTGGTTGGTGATAGCATGACTCCATGGGCCGAAGGGCCTGTTTCCAAACTGTATCGCCTCATGCTATTATCCGTTCTGTTGTTTCACATAGAAACAACTGATAGGGGAACAAGACCGCGTGAGTTATCTCTAAGATCTTAAGCTTACTCCCAAACACTCCAAAGACGCACAGGTTTGCAGGTTAATTGGCGATATAAATGTAAATTGTCCCTAGTGTATGTAGGATAGTGTTAATGTGCGGGGATCGATGGTCGGTGCAGACCCGGTGGGCCGAAGGGCCTGTTTCCGCGCTGTATCTCTAAACTAAACTAAACTAAACTAAAACTTAGCACTGTAGTTCTGGGTTTCGATTTTAAGTCTGGTTCCAAGAAGTCGATTATAATCTTGCTCATTGCCCCAGTAGTCCAACATTTAACGTTGCGAAACTAAATGACGCCAGACATTTTGACGAGCTGAATTGAAGAACTACTTTCTTTTATGGTCAGATGTCGTTTGGAAGTTAACATTTACAGAGCTCTGAGGAGAGAAGCAAAATAGGTGCCAGCTATTTTCCCACAAGTTCTGCTTGGCTCCCAAACTTAGGTAAAAGTGTGGCTACCCCATAGAAAGGAGAGTCCTTCTCACCACATACTGATTACCGAGCGAGACAGTGCCAGAGATCCTGACTAAAGGGTGCTGTCTGTACGGAGTTTGTACGTTCTCCCCGTGACCTGCGTGGGTTTTCTCCGAGTCATAGAGTCATGGAGTGATACAGTGTGGAAACGGGCCCTTCGGCTCAACTCACCCACGCCGGCCAACAATGTCCCAGCTACCCTAGTCCCACTTGCCTGTGTTTGGCAAGTGGGACTAGGGACTAGGGACTAAAAACCCTCCAAACCTGTCCTATCCATGTACGTGTCCAACTGTTTCTTAAACGATGGGCTAGTCCCAACCTCAACTACCTCCTCTGGCAGCTTGTTCGTACACCCACCACCCTCTGTGAGAAAAAGTTACCCCTCGGATTCCTATTAAATCTTTTCCCCTTCACCTTGAACCGATGTCCTCTGGTCCTTGATTCCCCTACTCTGGGCAAAAGATCGGTTTCCTCCCACACTCATAAGACGTACGTTTGTAGGTTAATTGGCTCGGTATAAATGTTAAAAGTCATCTCTAATATGTGTCGGGTAGTGTTTATGTGCGGGGATCGCAGGTCGGCATAGCCCCAGTGGGCCGAAGGTCCTGTGTCTCTGAGCTAAACTAAAAAAAGTTGGAGGAAGTCCCCGGTGAATATATTTGTGATGAGTTATCCCTACTTATGTTGGGACAAGGCGTGGTTTTAATTAACAGACATGACCAGAGATTTATCATTGTGATATCATGTTCGATGAAATATTATGCACCAGCTAAATATACTCTTTGCTGATCCCTGTTTACAGAGAAGGCTTTCAAAGATGAGTCCTGTTGAAAATCCCCTCTATTGTAATTCCGAGCCGCACCACACACAAAGAGGTCAGGTCGAAGTGACCTTCGCCTGCAGCAACATATTTCATTTAATTTTTGGCAGTTCAGCATCTTCCATGTGGAGCTGTCAATGCGAACAATACCATTTCTGTTTACGTTGCTCCTCCAATTTATATGTTGTGGAAGGGAAGCAGCCAAGCAAAATACCACACAATACCCTTAACCTTGAAGCGGCTGGACGCTTTATAAATAACATTTCCCCTTCGCAGGGTCGCTGGGCGGGCACACGGGTTACAAGACTCCTGGAGGTGGGGTTACAAATATTCATCTGCACCTTTGTGGGGGCGACACGGTGGCGCGGCGGTAGAGTTGCCGCCTCACAGCGCCAGAGAACCGTCTTCGATCCCGGCCGCAGGTGCTTGTCTGTAAGGACTGTGCACGTTCTGACCCGCGTGGGTTTCCCCCGAGATCTCCGGTTTCCTCCCACACTCCAAAGACGTACAGATTTGCAGGTTAATTGGCTGGGTGTACGTGTAAAAAGCGGTCGGCGCGGACGCGCTGGGCCGAAGGGCCTGTTTCCGCGCTGTATCTCCAAACTAAACTAAACTTTGCATTACATTGCATTTAAATCTGAGCAAAATTCCTCTGACATTCTTATTAGTTATGCACATGTTCATTAGTGTCATAGATAGACACAAAAAGCTGGGGTAACTCAGCGGGTGAGGCAGCATCTCTGGAGAGAAGGAATGGGCGACGTTTCGGGTCGAGACCCTTCATCATTAGTGTCATATTTTGTAGTGTTCTGAAGAAGGGCCTCGACCTGAAACGTCACCCATTCCTTCTCTCCAGAGATGCTGCCTGTCCCGCTGAGTTACTCCAGCCTTGTATCTATCTTCAATAATACCAGGCACCCTTGCCACTCATGTGGCCCCCTGGGGTGACATCCCTTCCCTTGCATCAGGGGTGTCCCCACCGCACCCTGTCCCCCAAGGTCCAGCAGCGGAGGGACACTAGACTGTGGTCTTCCCCCACAAATCCTTGGCGCAGGCTGCACCGAGCTTTAGTGCGTCCCTCAGCACGTACTCCTGCAGTCTGGAGCGGGCCAGTCGGCAACATTCCCCGACGGACATCTCAAGCTAGAAGCAAGTAAGTAAGTGGAGCATGGATCCTCCCCCTGTGATATACCGTTATGATACGATACAATACGATACGATAGAACTTTATTTATCCCAGGAGGAAAATTAACCTGCGTACAATCATGAAAACACAGCAAGTCAAATGAAAGATGAAATTAAAGTGACGAGTGCAAAGGATTGGGGATGTGCAAAGATTGGGGAGGGGGGAAGAAGGGAAGGGAGTCAGTCTACCCCATGACAGAAGGGGGAAGAGTTCAAAAGGCCATACGGTGAGTGCAATAATCATGTCAGGAGTCATATCTGGAGTTGATGCTGGAAACATGGAAGGTAGATAAAAATGCTGGAGAAACTCAGTGGGTGAGGCAGCATCTATGGAGTGAAGAAGTAGGTGACGTTTCGGGTCGAGACCCTTCTTTAAATCCGACGTCTCGACCCGAAACGTCACCTATTCCTTCTCTCCATAGATGCTGCCTCACCCGCTGAGTTTCTCCAGCATTTTTATCTACCTTCGATGTTTCCAGCATCTGTGGTTTCTTCTTAAACATACAGTTTAGCGAAACAGGGGGAGGCAGGCACCCCAGCCCACATGGTGGCGTGGGTTACTGAGAAGAGTGTGAACGCGATGACAAATTGCGGGGGATGGCGATGCCGGCAATGACTCCTCTGTAGTTACCGTAGTCAAAGTGGTTTCCTTTCCCGAAGACGGTTACAATTACATCCTCTCTGAGGTCCCGCGGCACGTGCGTACAAGTGAGAGGTGAGGCTGTGAATTTGTCATTGCCGCTCGACTCTGCCAAGCTTGAAACTTCAGCCAAAATCCATCTACTCATGTGTGGGAAGGAACTGCGGATGCTGGTTTAAATCGAAGATAGGCGTAAAATGTTGGAGTAACTCATCGGGAGCAAGGCAGCATCTCTGGAGAGAAGGAATGGGTTGAGACCCTTCCTGAAACGTCACCCATTCCTTCTATCCAGAAATGCTGCCTGTCCCGCTGAGTTACTCCAGCATTTCTCGTCCATCCATCCACTCACGCCTTGTTGCTTTTCCTTGTTGCCTGCGGTGTTTTTGGGGATGGTAGATACTTAAATGAGTGCGTGGTTTAGTTTGACTTTTTTCAGTTTAGTTAATTGTCACATGTACCGAGATACAGTGAAAAGCTGTCGCGTGCTATCCAGTCAGCGGAAAGACAATACATGATTACAATCGAGCCGTCCGCAGTGCTTCAGACTGGAGAAGGGTCTCGACCCGAAACGTCGCCTATCTCCTTCGCTCCTTAGATGCTGCTGCACCCGCTGAGTTTCTCCAGCTTTTTGTGTACCCTCTAAACTTTAATTTTACTTTGGATTTAAATCTGTGCATAATTGCTTCGGCATTTTCAGCTGTCATGCATACATTCAATAGTGAAGAAGGGTCTCGACCTGAAATATCACCTGTTCCTTCTGTCCAGAGATGCTGCCTGTCCCCCTGGGTTACTCCAGCACTTTGTATCCGAAGTTGAACCTGAAGTTCAACAAATGAGCGTAAAGTCCAGTAAAGTCCAATTAAAGAGTCAGAGGATCTCCAATGAGGGAGATAGTAGCTCAGGACCACTCTCTAGTCAGTGAAGGGAAGGTTCAGTTGCCTGATAACAGCTGGAAGGAACTGTTCCTGAATCCAGAGGTGTGTGTGTTTTCACACTTCTGTACCTCTTGCTTGATGGGAGAGGGGAGAAGATGGAGTGACCGGTGGGGGGGGGGGGGAGTAATGCTTTTAGTATTGTTAATGTAGGAATCCTGGCAAAATCACTTCCACAGGAGTAACATCTTTTACATTATTTGCTAGTGAGTAGAAGAGGCTGTTGGCTTCCGCATAGGGTGTAAAAGTCAGCCAAGCTGTAAACCGGAAAGGACACAAAGTGCCGGAGTAACTCAGCAGGTCAGGCAGCATCTGTGGACAACATGGATTGGTGAGATGGATTGGGCGGCACGGTGGCGCAGAGGTAGAGTTGCTGCCTTATGCCCCTGTCCCACTTAGGAAACCGGAACGGAAACCTCTGGAGACTTTGCGCCCCCACCCAAGGTTTCCGTGCGGTTCCCGGGGGTTTTTGCCAGTCTCCCTAAGCGGAAACCACTTTCAACCATTTGGGAGACTGACAAAAACCTCTGGGAACCTCCGGGAACCGCACGGAAACCTTGGGTGGGGCGCAAAGTCTCCAGAGGTTTCCGTTCAGGTTTCCTAAGTGGGACAGGGGCATGACAACTCTTGCAGCGCCGGAGATTCGACTCGATCCGGACTTCGGGATGCTGTCTGTATTGAGTTCTCCCCGTGACTGCGTGGGCTTTCTCCGATATCTTTGGTTTCCTCCCACACTCCAAAGACACACAGGTTTGTAGGTTAATTGGCTTGGAATAAGTGTGAATTGTCCCTTGTGTGTGTCGGATAGTGTTGGTGTGCAGGGATCGCTGTTTGGTGCGGACTCGGTGGGCCGAAGCGTCTGAGTCCATGCTGTATCTCTAAACTAAACTAAATTAAACTAAACTGAAGAAGGGTCTCGAACCGAAACTTCGCCAATTTCTTCTCTCCATAGATGCTGCCCCGCCCATTGAGGTTCTCCAGCATTTTTTGTCTACCTTAAACAAAACTAAGGTGATGTTTCAGATCGAGCCCATTCTTCTGTATCCATTTTATGTCCTTTGGTGTATTAACTAGATTCTGCAGTTGTTTGACAACTGGATTTGCTTACTTAAATCGGGAAGATATTGATGAAGTTAACATTGTGTACCTCAAACATGCCTGATCTAGATTACTTACATTCCTTGACGAAGTGGAGTTTTAATTGCTATTTAGCACATCCTATTGTCATCCGAGTTTTGCAATCTGTCACAGCATCACTTGGGAGAAATACATTCTTTCAATCCCACTGCATGTCACCAAGAACTGTGTCATATTTACAGTTAAGTAAAGGTTAAGTAAATTGCAGGCAAACCTATTCCGCAAATCTTATAAAAACGCTGAGCTTTGACCCAGTATTCTATGCAACACTTAAAGGAGGAAATCCTTTGTCATGACTTCAGAGAAGTTGGAATAAGTTGCGGAATTCGCTTATCTCCAGCGCAGACGAGCTGCAGAACATTTCCTGTCTCTGCCTCTAATTCATTTCATGCCACAGTTACTCACTTTGATTTGGAGCTACATTATTACGCTGGGAAGAAGGATAAAATATGATATTCCCGAACCACGTTCCAGATTTTAAACTCAAAAAAATCCTTCTTTCTTTTTCACATTGTCTTCATCATTTCTTGCCTCCCGCGTGTTTGACCTCATTCGTGAATTCAGTTCCAAATGTACATTTTGGGTCAGGTTCGAAGTGTGGTTGCTTACAAAGATCTCAAGTCTTCCCACAACATCACAGCGCTCCCTTCCTGAAACCCCTGTCGCACGGTACGAGTTCATTCCAAGAGCTCTCCCGAGTTTGCCCTGATTCGAATTCGGAGATTTACGGTATTGGCCACTCGTCGGTACTCGGGGCTCTCGTGGACCTTTTTCAACGTGTTGAAAAATCTTCACGAGTCTTCCCGTGTTTACCTGCCGTTAGCGAGTCTTCCCGAGTACCTGCCATTAGCGCTAAGAGACATTCCCGAGCTCCGACGTACCCGCTACGTTCATTCTCCGTGCTTTTTTTTAAACTCGGGAGAGCTCTTGGAATGAACTCGTACCGTGGGACAGGGCTTTTAACTTTATACAAGGCAAGGTTCACACTCGTTCTATGATGTCTTACCTTTCCACCCATTCCTTACACACCAGGGGCAATTTTACAGTGGCCAATTGACCTGCAAACCCGCACATCTTGGAATGTGGGGAGAAACTGGAGCAACAGGAGGAAGCCCACAGGGTCACGGGGTCACTTATAAAATTCTTAAGGGATTGGACAGGCTAGATACAGGAAAAATGTTCCCGGTATTTTGGGGGAGTCTAGAACTAGGGGTCGCAGTTTAAGAATAAGGGGCAGGCCATTTAGAACTGAGATGAGGAAACTTTTTCACCCAGTTGTGAATCAGTGGAATTCTATGCCACAGAAGGCAGTGGGGGCTAATTCACTGGATGTTTTCAAGAGAGATTTAGCTCTTAGGGCTAAAGGAATCAAGGGATATGGAGAAAAAGCAGGACCGGGGTACTGATTTTAGATGAGCAGCCATCTTCTGGAGATCATCTTCTGCGGACTAAGATGAGGAATTTTTTTTTTCATCCAGACAGTTGTGAATCTGCGGAATTCTCTGCCACAGAAGGCAGTGGAGGCCAATTCACTGGATGTATTCAAGAGAGAGTCAGATATAGCTCTGAGGGCTAACGGAATCAAGGGATATGGGAAGAAAGCAGGAACGGGGTACTGATTCTGGATGATCAGCCATGATCATATTGGATGGCGGTGCCAGGTTTGTATGTTTCACAGGGAGCACGTGTAAACTCCACGCAGTGAAGGCCCTGTCCCATGATGCGAGTTTACCCAAGGGCTCTCCCAAGCTCTTGGGTAAACTCGCATCGTGGGACAGGGGCTTTACCACCCGAGGTCAGGATCGAACCTGGGTCTCTGGCGCTGTGAAGCAGCAGCTCTACCAGCTGCTCCACTGCACTTGAAAATATATTGAAGTAATCTTCTCCGGATGAATTCCTTTTAGTAGAAACATGTCAATGGCAACCAAGTGCCCGCTTTGTGCCTAAGCATGCTCAAACTAAACATCATAGAAGTGAAATGCAATGATTAGCGTCTGAGCCCTTCAAATTAATATTGTACCAACAGAGTAGCAATTAACTGCTGCAAACCGCATAAAGTGCTCCAAATAAAATTAATTAACCTGGGTTATGATTGCAAGCCTTTGCAACATTTGGGACAATACCCCTGTTAACATTTAATTTTCAGTTTTAACTCACCTTTTAAATTAGGTTGTTAGAATTCACCAGCACGGCGCTGATGACAGGATCATATGGCAATTGTTTATTTTGGAATTTCTTTTATACTGAAGGGGGATTTTCAATTCTGGACATCTGTCTGTTGACTCTATTTGAAAACTTAAATCCCATCAACAGAAAACGATGCTCTTTTGACCCAAAGAGCATCAGATGCCGTTAGCACAAGCTTTACAACTCCCTCTGTGGAGAAGGCAGTGGAATTGTTTTTGAATACTCTTCACTGTCCATTTACTGACTCACTGACTTCACATATCTCCGATGCTTGATGCAACCTGACACATTCTTTAACAGCTGGCGATGCCGGTTAAAATATAGTGCTTTTGTTTTTAGAAAAGGTCTCTCTCTCTCTCTCTCTCTCTACGTTTTATGTGACTTCTGAAAGGGAGGTTAAGACGCCTATTCAAAGCTGAAGGTTGAAGATGTGGACAGCTTTAGATTAATCTCTTAGGATGGCCAGAAGGCAAATAGCAAAGGACAAGTTGAAAGCCTATTTACGAAGTAAATGAATGGGTTGAGGGGGGTGGAAAGTTTTTGCTTTCAAGGGCTATTACTAACCAACCTAATTAGAAAACTGCTGATGTCTCGTCAATGTCAGTATCGATGTTTTGTGCCACCTGACTAGAAATTAGAAACGGATTAACGCGGACTTGACCTTAGAAAAGAAGCAAGAAAAAAAAAGACACAAAGTGCTGGAGTAACTCAGCGGGTCAGGCAGCATCTCTGGAGGACACGGATAGGCGACGTTTCGGGTCGATGATCCATCTTCAGAATCATTGTATGGGGAGGAAGAAGGATCAGAGGTGGGGGTGGGACAAGGCGTGGCGAGTGATAGGTGGATACAGGTGATAGAAACATAGAAACATAGAAACATAGAAATTAGGTGCAGGAGTAGGCCATTCAGCCCTTCGAGCCGGCACCGCCATTCAATATGATCATGGCTGATCATCCAACTCAGTATCCCGTACCTGCCTTCTCTCCATACCCTCTGATCCCCTTAGCCACAAGGGCCACATCCAACTCACTCTTAAATATAGCCAATGAACTGGCCTCAACTACCCTCTGTGGCAGAGAGTTCCAGAGACTCACCACTCTCTGTGTGAAAAAAGTCTTTCTCATCTCGGTCTTAAAGGATTTCCCCCTTATCCTTAAGCTGTGACCCCTTGTCCTGGACTTCCCCAACATCGGGAACAATCTTCCTGCATCTAGCCTGTCCAACCCCTTAAGAATTTGGTAAGTTTCTATAAGATCCCCTCTCAATCTCCTAAATTCCAGAGAGTTGGTGGGAGGTGGGGGTTGATGGGAGGTGGGGGTTGATAGGCAGATGGTCGGACAAAGGCCAGAGACGAAAAGTCAAAAAGCAGTCATAACCCACTCCCCCTTGCAAGTGTTCACCTATTATCTCCCTTGCCTTGTCCTGCCCCCCACTTCTTGTCCAGTTTTCTTTCCCACCCCACCTCTATCAGTCTGAAGAAGGGTTCCAACCCGACCAGAAATCACCTATCCATGTTCTCAAGAGATTCTGCCTGAATTGTTGTTGTTCTCCAGCACTTTGTGTCCTTTAGTTTGACATAAACTTAGTTTGGGGTAATGGGTGGGAATGGGTGAGGTTTCGGGTGGAGAACCTTCTTCAGACTGAGAGTCAGGGGAGAGGGGGTCAGAGAGATAAGGAAGGATTGGGTGTGAAAACGAGACATCAAAGGAAGTGGAGATGAAGGAAAATGTAGAATAGATCATTGTTAGCTAGGAGAAGGTGACAATGAAGGAAGCAGAGATAACGTTTAATCAGGGGGACAGTCAGACTGGGCGGAGAACTAGGATGGCGGAGGGATGTAGAGAGAGGGAAAGCAAGGGTTACTTGAAGTTAGAGAAGTCGATATTCATACAACTGGGATGTAATCTTTTGTGGATGGATTTTCTTGGAAATTCAATATTCGTTCACTTTTCATCTCACAGCTTCCTGTTCTGATAACTTCCTCTTCCAGTTGTTCATGTCTTGAGATGATTATCTGCTTTCAAGATGACTTATTAGGAATGAGTGTCTCCGATTCATCGCCAGTAGGGGAATCCATCTTTTGAGACACTGATCAGAGTGAATCGGCCACAACTAAGCTCTGGGTTTGAAAGTAGAAATGACATTCCAGTGGACCTGCTGCCCACTTGTATGCTCAACCATTTACAAGCCTACATTGTAGGCCGCAATGTCAACGTGTTTATAAAACAATTGTCAAACATTGTGCACCGCCAACTGTGGGCGGCACGGTGGCGCAACTGGTAGAGCCGCTGCAGAGACCCAGGTTCGATCCTGACATCGGGTGCTGTCTGTGAGGAGTTTGCATGTTCTCCCTGTGACCCGCATGGGTTTCCCCCCCTGGGTGCTCCAGTTTCGTCCCACATCCCAAAGATGTGCGGGTTGGAAGGTTAAATCGCCACCTAGTGTGTAGGGAGTGGATGAGAAAGTGGGATAACATAGAACTGGTGTGAATGGGTGATCGATGGTTGCCTTGGACTAAGTGGGCCGAAAGGGCCAGTTTCCGTGCTGTATCACTAAACTAAACTAAACTAAACCAAACTTCCCAGGCCTTTATAAATTGCCCAGAGAGTTGTGAATGTGTGGAATTCTCTGCCACAGAAGGCAGTAGAGGCCAATTCATTGGATGAATTTAAAAGAGAGTCACATAGAGCTCCAACGGCTAGCGGAATCAAGGGATATAGGGAGAAGGCAGGCACGGGTTACTGATTGTGGATGATCAGCCATGATCACAATGAATGTCGGTGCAGGTTCGAAGGGCCAAATGGCCTCCTCCTGCACCTATTTTCTATGTTTCTATCTATGTTTCTATGTCCCAGCGTGCAGGCAGGGGATGAGAAAGTGTGACATTAAACTAGTGTGATCAATAGTCAGTGTTGATTCGGGGGGGCAGACGAGTGTCTGTTTCCATGCTGTATCTCTAAACTAAACTTGAAATCAAAAATAAAACCTTTGACTTGTTCTCGTTTTTCTTTCAGCCTTTCTTTATCTCTAACCCAGGCGCAGTTCAATTTTTGAATCTAATGAATTTATTTTATAAGTAAAATCTATTGAACTTACTTCATTCATAAAAATAGCTTTATTTTTTAAATCTATTTACTTATTTTAATTTATCTGAAGTTTTTTTTCCCCGCAATGTTCCCAGGTAATGATAGTGCTGGTGAGCAGGTCTGAAGAAGGGCCTTGACCCGAAACGTCACCTGTTCCTTCTCTCCAGAGATGCTGCCTGACCCGCTGAGTTACTCCAGCATTTTGTGTCTATCTTTAATGGGGATCTTCTTTCATCAGAACAGTTCTGTCCATCCACGTTCGTTTACGGAGTGTGTGTGTATAAAGTTAATGGCAGTCATTCTAATCTGTCAGTAGCTCGTGAAGCTGAATTTCTGGCATTTGTCAGTTTAATGTTTCATTAGGTGACCACTGCGACGTAATTTGTGCCAGAGGTAGATTCTGAAGAGACAATAAATATAGTCTACACCTCCCTAAACATCTGAGAGAGTTCCTCCCTCCTCTCACACCGCCCCCCCCCCCCCCCCCCCCACCCCCCACCAAACATGCTTCACCCAGTTCAGCGGTGTTAACCTACGGGGTTAGATACACAACTCACGGCTCTGGTTGTCTGAACTGTCATACCTGAGATTGCACACATTAGGGCAAGGTATTGCAGAGATGTCTAAACCTGCCGAGGCAGAGGTTACAGCAGAGTAGGTTGTCAGAATGAAAAGGCAGGTGAATGAAAGGGGAGTGGGAATAAGATACATTCCATTAGATCACTAGGTCATAAGTGACAGGAGCAGATCTAGGCCATTAGGCCCATCGAGTCTACTCTGACATTCACATTCAATGTGTAGGAAGGAACTGCAGCTGCTGGTTCATACAGTAAATTCATACGTTTTAGGAGCAGAAATAAGCCATTCGGCTCATTATATCTACTCTTCCCTTCAATCATGGCTGATCTATCTCTCTCTCCTAACCCCATTCTCCTGCCTTCTCCCCATAACCCCTGACAACCCCTACTAACCAGGAATCTATCTATCTCCACCTTAAAAATATCCATTGACTTGGCCTCCACAGCCTTCTGTGGTAAGGAATTCCACAGATTCACCACCCTCTGACTAAAGAAGACAGCTCTATGCAACTGCGCTGCGGCAACAGTGGGGTGGCACGGTGGCGCAGCGGTAGACTTGCTGCCTTACAGCGCCAGAGACCCGGGATCGATCCCGACTACGGGCGCTGTTTGTACGGAGATTGTACCTGCCTCCAGTGACCTGCGTGGGTTTTCCCCGGATGTGCCAAGTTCCTCCCGCACTCCAAAGACGGGCAGGTTTGTAGGTTATTTGGCTTTGCTTAAACTGTAAATTGTCCCAGGTGTGTGTGGGATAGTGTTAGGAGATTATGGGCCAAAGGATCTTTTTTGGCGCTGTATTCGCTAAAAAAACTAAAACTGCAATGCTGAGAAGTATATTCTACTCTCTGAAGAAGGGTCTCGACCCGAAACGTCGCCTATCTCCTTCGCTCCTTAGATGCTGCTGCACCCACTGAGTTTCTCCAGCCTTTTGTGTACCCAAGTATATTCTACACTCTGCATCTTCCCCTTAGCTCTACCTATTTTTTTTGACTTGATTGTAAGTACATATTCTATTGTACATCTAATCTGTTTGGATTAGCATGCAAAGCAAAGCTTTTCACTTTACGCTGGTACACATGACAATAATGAACCTAAACAAGAACCAGGATAGGGGTTGCTTGTCCTTTCCCCCCATGGATGCTGCCTGACCCATTGAGTTACTCAAGATTTGCTTAAGATTCCTGCATCTCCAGTTCCTTGCGTTTCTGGTGAAGTTACAGTTGTATCTTTTCCTTTGCTCTACCTGTTGTGGTTGCATTTGGCTTGATTGTATTTATGTGTCATAGTGTGTGATTTGCTTGGATAGCATGCGAAACGATACTTTTCACTGTACCTCGGTACATGGTTCAGGGACCGTTTCTTCCCAGCTGTTATCAGGCAACTGAATCATCCTTCCACAACCAGAGAGCAGTGCTGAACCACTACCCACCTCATCAGGGACCCTTGGACTATCCTTGACCGGACTTTGCTGGCTTTACCTTGCACTAAACGTTATTCCCTTACCATGTAGCAATGCACTGTAAATGGCTCGATTGTAATCATGTGTTGTCTTTCTGCTGACTGGATAGCACGCAACAAAAGCTTTTCACTGTACCTCGGTACACGTGACAATAAACTAAACTAAACTAAACATATGACAATAATAAACTTTAACCGTATTCGCCAGGGTATTCAGCCGACCAACATAATTTGTATCATCTTATTGCAGAAAGGCAGTGTAGGTGTTATTTTCACTGTTTGTTATTGATTCTTGGCGCCACCGATAGTTATTGAAATATATTTTTTGTTGTTAAATATTTTTATTAGACGTAAATACATATTAATAGAGTATACTTCTCACATACATTCGTAATTTTATTAATATTAACATTTATGTTTTATATATTTCTATACTTTTTTTTTACAGGTAAGAAAAGATAGAGAAAAATAAAGTAAGAGTGGGAATGAGTGGAGTATTTAAAAAAGTTATCCATCATTGGAGATATATCCATGATTTGTTCTATGTAATTCTTCATCTATTCCTTTATTCAGGCTTCAGTCAGGCTCTCGTACCGAGCCATTTTGACCCTTTAGATATTCAATAAATGGAGACCATATTCCTCTGAAAAGATCCAACTTATCCAATAGGACAAGCCTTAATCTTTCCAGATGAAGTGTCTCCGACATTCCTGTAATCCACATTTTGATTGTGGGGGATGTAGGACCTTTCCAGAATTTCAATATTAATTTTTTCCCAGTTATTAAACTGTAATCAATAAAAATTCTTTGATTGTTATTAATTTATCTGTTTCTAATATTCCCAGTATTATTAACTTTGAGTCAGGGGTCAGATTCATATTAACAACATTCGAAATTATCTTAAATATCTCTGTCCAAAATTGAGTAATTTTTACACAATTTGTAAATGAGTGCGTTAAGTTAGCTTCTAAGTGTTGACATTTATCACATATGGCAGATACATTTGAAAAAATACTATGTAATTTGGATTTTGAGTAATGTAATCTATGTAATATTTTAAATTGTATAAGAGAGTGTCTCTTATTGAAATATATTTTAAGTAAGTAAGTTTATTGGCCAAGTATTCACATACAAGGAATTTGCCTTGGTGCTCCACCCACAGGTAACAACATGACATACAGCGACAGTTACGAATGACTCAGAAAACACTAAACATTAATAATAATAAAACATTAATGATAAAACACCATTGATCAAGCATGTGAACCAACCAAATACCAGATCAAAGGGAGGCTACAGATTTTTGGCTGTTGAGTAGAGCAACTACTTGTGGATAAAAACTGTTTTTATGTCTGGTTGTGGCAGCTTTGACAGTCCGGAGTTGCCTTCCAGAGGGAAGTGATTCAAAGAGTTTGTGGCCAGGGTGAGAAGGGTCAGAGATGATCTTGCCCGCTCGCTTCCTGGCCCTTGCAGTGTACAGTTATTGATAGTTATTGAAATATATTTTATCAACATTATGCAATTTGTGAAAGCTTTAAGTGGTGACCTGAATATTGAGTGGGGGAACAATGCTGGGGTATCCATGTGGTATTACAAAGAATCGTAGGTTAATAGATGGGAGAAGAGTAGAGTTCGCCAGGCTTAATAGAAAACCAGGAGATAAAATGAGGTCAGAATGGAAAATGATGCAAAACAATGGAACACATTTAAATGTATAGGAAGGAGCTGCAGAAGCTGGTTTAAACCGAAGATAGACACGATATGCTGGAGTAACTCAGCGGGACAGGCAGCAACTCTGGAGAAAAGGAATGGGTGACGTTTCAGGTTGAGATTCTTCTGAAGAAGGAAACAAAACAAATACATTTAAATGATGGCCTTTAGCAGTACAGGAAAAGTAGGTATTCCATTGCAAGGAACAAACAGGTTAAGCAGTCACAATGCCTCATGGTTGAATGAAAAACATAAGGAAATACTCAAGAGCAAGGAGGAAAAAACGTATTAAGCATGAAGAATGGAGAGTGGTAAATGATGTGAGAGAAAGTCAAGGGATTAGCATGGAGTTCAGATTAAAACAAGGTTGGCAAAGGAGAACTACAGGTTATGTTATGAAGGATCACAAACTCAATATTACTATAGTTTATACTCAAATTAATAAAAAGATACAGGTCCATTGGGGCAAGCAAGAGAATGGCAGAATATTAAATTATTATTTTGTATTGATACAGGAAGATGAAACTGGGCAATGAGTTACGAGACAAAGAGGATTCCAAATAAAGGCAATCTATTTAAATAAACAAATAGGATAAAATCTGAAGTTCCTAAAGCTTACGTGATATGTTTGTCTAAGATTAGTTTAGTTTAGTTCATCCGCATGCATATCGAGGTACAGTGGGAACATATATATGTGGAATTATAGACAGCTAGCTACCATTGGTGGTAGGGGACACAATGGAATCTCCACTAAAGGAGAGATTAGAAGAACATTTAGAAATAATAACAGCAAAAGTAAGAGGTCACGAAGGAGTTTAAAATGGAAGGTCTGAAGAAGAGACTCGACCCGAAAACGTCACCCATTCCTTCTCTCCAGAGATGCTGCCTGTCTCTCTGAGTTACTCCAGCTTTTTGTGCCTATCTTCGATATAAACATGGTACTCTGTATCATAAACGAGAGAAAAATGATACTGTAGGTGGATACAGGAGCGAAGGGACGAGTGCAAGAATGTTACTATTGACAGGGAAAGAGGTATCAGGTACAACTTGGTAGATATCAGGATCGGTTGATTACAGGAACAAGGTGCATTGTAATAAACCAATGCTATTGAGGGAGTGCAGCGTAGGTTTACAAGGTTAATTCCCGGGATGGCGGGACTGTCATATGCTGAGAGAATGGAGCGGCTGGGCATGTACACTCTGGAGTTTAAAAGGATGAGAAGGGATCTTATTGAAACATATAAGATTGTTAAGGGTTTGGACACGCTAGAGGCAGGAAACCTGTTCCCGATGTTGGGGGAGTCCAGAACCAGGGGCCACAGTTTAAGAATAATGGGTAAGCCATTTAGAACAGAGACGAGGAAACACTTTTTCTCACAAAGAGTTGTGAGTCTGTGGAATTCTCTGCCTCAGAGGGCGGTGGAGGCAGGTTCTCTGGATACTTTCAAGAGAGAGCTAGATAGGGCTCTTAAAGATAGTGGAGTCAGGGGAGAAGGCAGGAACGGGGTACTGATTGGGGATGATCAGCCACGATCATATTGAATGGCGGTGCTGGCTCGAAGGGCCGAATGGCCTACTCCTGCACCTATTGTGTATTGTCTATTGTCTATTGTCTATAAGGCTATAAAAGAACCAAACTAAAAACTGTCGTCTCTTCCTGGACTATAGAACTGAAAAGTAGGAAAATTATGCTAAACCGGTCTTCATCCTTGGTTAGATCATAGTTGGATTACTGCACTGTGCGCAGTTCTGCTCACCATATAAAATTGATTTGGAATCAGTGGGGATGATTTATAGGAATTTTATTAGAAATGCAATGGCACAAATATATCAGGCAAGGATGAGAAAATAAAGCAAATAAAGTTATATTAGAGATCTTTAAAATGATGGATGGCTTTGATGGAGTGGATGCAGAAAATATGGTGTCACTGTGAGCGGGTGCATCCACCAAGTAATCCAAAAAAATAAACTCCAGTAAGGAATTGCTGGACTTTTTGACATTTCCACAATGGGAATAGGCTCTGACTTATAACCTTCATTCTGTTTTATCCATATTTAATGTCCAAATTTTTATCCCCAAAATTTAATAAATGACTTAATTACAATTGAATTTTGTAAAAAGGGTTTGAATTCTTCTTTCAAGCAGAATTAGTACAGTTCCCAAACAAGTAGTTTTGAAGGGAAAAATAACCTTGCTCTCAATTTCATTTCGTTTAGTTTAGAGATACAGCGCAGAAACAGGCCCTTCGGCCCATCGGGTAGGCGCCAACTAGCGATCCCCGCACATTAACACTATTTTACACACACATTTGTACGGGGAGAACGTACAAACTTCGTACGGCCAAGCACCTGTAGTCAGGATCGAACCCGGCTCTCTGGCGCTGTAAGGAAGGAGCTCGACCGCTACGTCACCGTGCCGCCCTTAACTTAATCCCCAAAATAGTTTATAACGAGAAAAAACTGTCATGTTTGTAGTTTTTGGTTTAGTGATACAGAGCAGAAACAGAGCCATCGGCCCACCGATTCCACGCCAACCAGCGATCACCCTGTACGCTAGGACTATCCTACACACCAGGGACAATTTACATATTTCACTGAAGCCAATTAACCTAAAAACCTGCCGGTCTTTGGAGTGTGGGAGGAAACCGGAGCACCCGGGGAAAACCCACGCAGGTCGCAGGGAGAACGTGCAAACTCCGTACAGACGGGAAAGTAGCCTTGCTCTGTCATTTGACACAATAAAAAAATTGATAACGAGAAGAGACTGGTTTAAAGGGACCCGCTGTTAAATCATACGTGGCCTCAGTTCCTTCACTTCATGATTGCGTCAAGATAATCAAGCAGCCTTAACATTTTTTGTTGTTAGACGGATCCTTCTAATAGTTTTTTTTTTTCCGAGATTCAGGAAGATCTGTTTTACGGAACGACAGCTTTCTTGTATCAGAAGCAACTGGGCAGAAAGTCATCAGAACCACAAAGTGCCGACAAGCGAATTGTAACATTTGTGTGTGTTGCAAACCACATTTGTGGTTTTACACTTATAATGGGTTAATGGTTTTTACACAGACCCCAAAGTACTTTGGCAACGAGCTGAACTGGGCTGATGGTTGATAAAATTAAGGCAGAAAGTGCACAGGAATTTTAAATCGAACCACCATCTATTCTTTTATCAAAAATATGCTTCATGACATCAATGGTGCACCATTTGGCAAACGTCATTCTCACTGAAAGAAAACTAAGTTGAGCATATTACAAAAACATTCAGCGCTTCAGGCGAGGCGCACTGAGGTGTTGACATGCTAATGAAAACTTACAGTGAAAACGCTAAGATTGAGAAACAACAGATAAGAACAACGTTATTGCCTAGTTAATAAAAGCTGTAATCATCCGGCATTGTCTTACCTTCGATCAAAAGGAACCCCCCCAGAAGGCAAAAGAATGTTGTCAAAAATCCAGGGTACATACTTGCACCCGCTGAGGACGATATTCCTGTCCTGCACTTAATCACAATGCAAGTTAGATTCCTATCTTTTTTTTTTTTTAAAGTTCTGTGCAATCCCGATAACGCACTCAAAACGATCCGAAGAGGCAGGTGCCGTGTCCTGTCCTAACTCAGGTCTCGGAGAACGTCGCTTGGCGAAACTTTCCCAGTCCTACGGCCGTCTCTCGGGCTCTTCATCATAGCTCCACTACGAAGCAAGTGACACGGAGGGTGAGGAACATTGTTTAGAGTGGCTTGGCTGTTTCCTATCTGACTGCACAGCCAGATGAAACCTGAGCTGTTTTGAAGTGACGCTAGGCTGCTTCCCAGCAGTGTGCGGAGGATCCTTTATAGTGCAGAAGAACGGAAAGTAGCTCAGTCAATCTCTGCAAGAGGGAGCCACTTAGTGTCAGAACCCGAACAGCAGCAACACCAAGCACGAGTGCTGAAATACACTGCAATAACATAAAGATGCCTTCACACGAGACCCGTAAAGCTTTCACTGCATGTGGCTGCAGTTACCTTTATGATCATCCTTCTGCATTCTTTTCCCTCCCTTAAAGAAGCAAAAAGTACACAGCCTTAAATTTAAAAACAATATTAGAAGTAGTCAAATGCAAAATGCACTCTGAAACCTTCTTTGCCTGCTGAGTTTAGTTTAGAGATACAGCGCGGAAACAGGCCCTTCGGCCCACCGAGTCCATTCCGACCAGCGATCCCCGCACTTTAACGCTACCCTACACACGCTAGGGACAATTTTTACATTTATACCCAAGCCAATTTACCTACAAACCTGTACGTCTTTGGAGCGTGGGAGGAAACCGAGGTTCCCGGAGAAAACCCACGCAGGTCACGGGGAGAACGTACAAATTCCATGCAGGTAGCAGTCGTAGCCAGGATCGAACCCGCGTCTGTGGCGCTGTAAGTCAGCAACTCTACCGCTGCGCCACTGTGCCTGCTGTGCCTTTGTTCCTCCAGGTCAAGTGGACAGTCAGAAAGTTTTTTTCCCCCGGGGAAGAAATGTCAAAGAGTAGAGGGCATCGCTTTAAGGCAAGGGGGGGGGCAACGTTTGAAGGATATGCGTGGGGAAAGGTCTGTCTATGCGCAGAGGTTGGCGAGTGCCTGGAACGCATTGCCGCGGTCGGTGGTTAGAGGAGGCAGATATACGACAGAGGCATTTAAGTGACGTTTGGATAGGAGTTTGGCTTAAATTTAGAGTCTGAAGAAGAGTCTCGACCCGAAACATCACCCATTCCTTCTCACCAGAGATGCTGCCTGTCCCGCTGAGTTACTCCAGCATTTTGTGCCTATCTTCATTTAGATAGGCACATGGCTATGCATAGAATGGAGGGATCTGGATCGTATGCAGGCAGATAAGAGTCGGCAAGGGGTGGCACAGTGGCACAGTGGTGGAGTTGCTGCCTTACAGTGCCAGAGACCCGGGTTCGATTCTGACTACGGGTGCTTCGCCCCATGACCTGCTTGGGTTTCTTCCGAGATATTTAGTTTCCTCCCACACTGCAAAGATGTACAGGGTTGTAGGTGAATTGGCTTGGTGTAAATTGTCCCTGGAGTGTGAAGGATAGTGTTAGTGTGTGTGGGGATCGCTGGTCAACGCAGACTCGGTGGGCTGAAGGACCTGTTTCCGCGCTGCATCTCTAAACTAAACTAAACTAGACACCAGACAATGGAGAGGAAAGACCTTTGGCTTTGGAGGCCTCCCTTCCAAGCATGGGCTTACGGTGAAGTGAAAACTAGGTTGGGATCACAAGGAACTGCAGATGCTGGAAACTTGAGCAAAGCGCAATCTGCTGGAGGAACTCAGTGCGTCAGGCAGCACCCGAAATAACCTCTGCTCATTCCCACCACCATCCCACACACTTCATACTGTAGATTCAATCCAGTCCCTATTTTTGATCAATATTCTATATTACACTAAATTTATGTTGCAATTCATGTCGAAATTGCAAGAGTTAAGGCAGTTAGGGAAAGGGAGACAGTTTTGGTTAGATCATGAAATACCTTTTGCATGAATAGCAAGGAACTGCAGACGCTGGTTTAAACCGAAGATAGACACAAAATGCTGGAGTAGCTCAGCGGGACAGGCAGCATCTCTGGAGAGAAGGAGTGGGTGATGTTTTGGGTCGAGACCCTTCTTCAGACTGAAATCAGGGGAGAAGGAGATACAGGGATAAGGAAGTGTAAGGTGTGAAGATGAAACAAAGGGAATGGAGAACAAGGAAAATGTAGAATGGATCATTGTCAGCTGGGAGAAGGTGACCACAGAACAAACAGAGATAAAATGTAATCAGAGGCAGTCAGATTGATAGAGAGGGAGGGAAAGCAAGGGTTACTTGAAGTTAGAGAAGTCAGTGTTCATACCGCTGGGGTGTAAGCTGCCCAAGCATAACATGAGGTGCAGGAAGATTGTTCCCGATGTTGGGGAAGTCCAGGACAAGGGGTCACAGTTTAAGGATAAGGGGGAAGTCTTTTAGGACTGAGATGAGAAAATTGTTTTTCACACAGAGAGTGGTGAATCTGTGGAATTCTCTGCCACAGAAGGTAGTTGAGGCCAGTTCATTGGCCATATTTAAGAGGGAGTTGGATGTGGCCCTTGTGGCTGAAGGGATCAGGGGGTATGGAGAGAAGGCAGGTACAGGCTACTGAGTTGGATGATCAGCCATGATCATATTGAATGGCGGTGCAGGCTCGAAGGGCCGAATGGCCTACTCCTGCACCTAATTTCTATGTTTCTATGTTTCTATGTTCCTCCAATTTGCGCTGGGCCTCACTCTGACAGTGGAGGAGGCCCGGGACAAGGTCAGTGTGGGAAAGGGAGGGGGAGTTAAAGTGCTGAGCAACCGGGAGATCAGGTAGGTTTGAGCGGAGGTGTTCCGTGAAACGATGGCCGAGCCTGGGCCGTGTTGGTGAATATCCTTTGCGTTGCAGGCCAAGTAGTTTTGACAAAGCAACCCAAGGATCTAGCACCACCACTGGAGAGATACTGACAGTGCGGCGTGAGCGGTTTATAATGGGGTTCTAATTATAAATGCGAGCACCGTAATTTATAATAGAAAACATCAACAGAATATTATGAGCAAAGCAGGACAGGAAATTATATTTTAAATAGGAAATGCAGCCAGGGATGTGATTGTAATATAGGAGACATTGGGAAAAGTCTATTCCAAGTTCTCGGAAGCTATGCCATTTAAGGCATTGGGATTTTTCTTTGGGAACAAGGGGTTTAATATGCCCCAGACTAAAAGGCCTTGCATATAATTGACGAATTGCTTCTATGCTATTGCCCTTCATCACTTGTATTCTGCAATATAAATGGGTCTGAACACACTGCGGAAGGCATGGATATTTATTTGTACAAGCCCTTAAAGGCATTTGGTTAATGCAATTTTCATCTGCGGATTGCGAAGCAGTTTCCCGCACGTGACTGTTTGACTTTGAGCTGGTTGTGTAGAACATGGGACAATACGGCGGACAGCAAGGTTAGTGCTGAATATGATGATGCCACGTTCAACTGCTCACCAAAGATGGGCACCAAACGCTGGAGCAACTCAGCGGGTCAGGCAGCGAATCTGGAGAGAAGGAATGGGTGACGTTTCGCGTCGAGACCCTTCCTCAGACTTCCCTCCTCTGCCCGCACGTGATACTTTCGTTGTATATCCGCATGCCCATGAAAAGCCTCTTAAATCTATCTCCACTACCCCTCCACCTTGACCATCGATAGGGTTGCCAACTTTCTCACTCCCAAATAACGGGCAAAAGGTCAAAATAAGGGACAAATTCCCGACGGCAATTCGTTGACCGACTCGGCCGTGGCTGGGTGAATGATGAGTTGGCCCGGGTGCTGGACTGCACACAAAGCCCAGCCGGTGGGCCAGCTGAGGAATTCTGGTCCGGGGGACGTTGCGAGCAAAGTCCGGCGCCCCATCCAACTCATTAACCGATGATCGGCCAGGAGAAGGAGGGGTGGTGCTGGTGTCGGCGGTAAGCGAAGGTCCGAAGGTCAGACAGCCGGCCGGGCTGCCAATCGAAGGGGCCACAGGCGAGGAGCTGCTGCTGCACTCCATGGGCTGCACTACGTTGGGACGGGTGAGACCTGACAGCCTCCTCGACCAGAGTAGTAGCAGTCAAATACGGGGGGGGGGGGGACAAGTGCAGTCTTCAATGGGACAAACAAATTTAGCTCAATATTCGGGATGTCCCGGCTAATACGGGACAGTTGGCAATCCTAACCATCGATCATTTGTTCAGACTAATTCTGTTAACCCGCTTTTGCATGCTGACCAGTTGCATCGTGGCTTGGTTTCGGCAACTTGAGCGTCCAGGAGCGGAAAAGACTGCAGAAAGTTGTAAACACTGCCCAGTCTACCATCGGCTCCGACCTCCCTACCATCGAGGGGATCTATCGCAGTCGCTGCCTCAAAAAGGCTGGCAGCATCATCAAGGACCCACACCATCCTGGCCATACACTCATCTCCCCGCTGCCTTCAGGTAGAAGGTACAGGAGCCTGAAATCTGCAACATCCAGGTCCTTCCATACAGCCATCAGATTATTAAACATGGCTTCAAACAAACTCTGAACTATAACAGTCTATTGCACTTTATCTGTTTATTTATGTGTGTGTATATATATATTCTATGGTATACGGACACACTGAGCTGTTCTGTATTTATGCCTACCATATTCTGTTGTGGTTGAAACCGAAGATAGACACAAAAAGTTACGATAAATGGGGCAAATATAAAGAACTAATGCCATTCAACACAGTTTCAGTTCAGTTTACTTTATTGTAATTTAATTTAGTTTAGTTAACGAGGTT
This sequence comes from Okamejei kenojei, assembly GCA_035221665.1. NCBI lineage: Eukaryota > Metazoa > Chordata > Chondrichthyes > Rajiformes > Rajidae > Okamejei > Okamejei kenojei. Next base: position 62,066,795 of record CM069143.1, on the reverse strand, counting down.
AATTCCCAGGATGGCGGGACTGTCATATCATGAAAGAATGGAACGACTGGGCTTATGGAACCTCAACATTGTTACACTGTCATTCATTGTGGAAACAGGCCCTTTGGCTCCACTTACCCGCGCTGACCAACATGCCCCATCTACACTAGTCCCACCTGTCTGCATTTGGCCCATATCCCTCCAAACCTTTCCCATCCATTCACCTGTCCACCTGCTCGGGAGAGAAAGAGTCCATTTCACTCAATGGGAGCTCTTTGAAAGAATCATTTAGAGCCGGCACGTTGTAGAGTTGGTGCCTTACAACACCAGGGACCAGCTTTCGATCCTGACAACGGGTGCTGTCTGTACGGAGTTTGTACGTTCTCCCTGTGACCTGCGTGGGTTTTCTCCGGGATCTCCGGTTTCCTCCCACACTCCAAAGACGTGCAGGTTATGATATGAATTAGCAATATCACTTCTGAGCAAGATTTCTTTCAGCCCATAATGCAAAGTCAGCGATATCTTGATGTTGAAGGTAGACACAAAATGCTGGAGTAACTCAGCGGGACAGGCAGCTTCTCTGGAGAGAAGGAATGGGCGAGGTTTCGGGTCGAGACCCTTCTTCAGCATTCATACTACATTCAGCACTTACTCCAGCATTTTGCGTCTGTCCTCAGTTTAACTAGCAGCTGCAGTTCCTTCCTACGCAAGGAACTGCAGATGTTGGTTTAAACTGAAGATAGACACAAAAAGCTGGAGTAACTCTCTACACTATCGTCCATAGCTCTCGTTTCCCTTTCCCGTGTCTTTCAGTCTGAAGAAGGGTCTCGACTCTTGGAGGAGACCAGAACCAGGGGCCACAGTTTAAGAATAAGGAGGAAGCCATTTAGAACGGAGACGAGGAAACACTTTTTCTCACAGAGAATCGTGAGTCTGTGGAATTCTCTGCCTCTCTTGGTCTCTGTATCTCTTGAGGTGGTGGAGGCAGGTTCTCTGGATGCTTTCAAGAGAGAGCTAGATAGGGCTCTTAAAAATAGCAGAGTCAGGGGATATGGTGAGAAGGCAGGAACGGGGTACTGATTGTGGATGATCAGCCATGATCACATTGAATGGCGGTGCTGGCTCGAAGGGCCGAATGGCCTACTCCTGCACCTATTGTCTATTGACTCGAAAAGTCACCCGTTCCTTCTCTCCAGAGATGCTGCCTGTCCCGCTGAGTTACGCCAGCTTTTTGTGTCTGGAGTAACCTGTCCTACCAGCATCCAACTCCATGCGGTGAGCGCAATCAAACCGGCAGCGGGGGCCGCGCGGAGGTCGGGTGATCCCTGTACAGGGCCGTTCCCAACAGTATGCGCCTGCATGCGAAGAGCGCGACCAAACCGGCAGGGGGGGCTGCGCGGAGGTGGGGTGAGTGGCGCAACGCGGCGGGAAGTGAAGGCGAACTTGGAGCAAAGTCTTAAAGGTAAGTTCGCCAGGATAGCGAGGGAGACACAGAGAGGGGCACAGAGGCACACACAGAGGGGGGCACAGAGGCACACACAGAGAGGGTCACGGAGGCACCTACAGAGAGGGTCACGGAGGCACGACGCCGAGGTGGTGTGTAATGTGTCGAGGCGACTGTGAGCCGACAAGCCGTTGCCACGCAGAATTTTTGAACATGGTCAGTTTTTCGGAGCCCCGCGCGATGTCGGGACGAACTCCGCACAATTCCGCACGGCTCCGGCGATCGAAGCGGGACCGGCCCCGCGACGCCGGACGGCTCAAGCGACCACGTTAGGTCGCGCTCATCGCATGGAGTTGCATGCTGCTGGGACAGGCCCTTAAGCAGATCAGGCAAGACCTCTGGAGAACATGGATAGAAACCCGATTTAAACCAGCATCTGCAGTTCCTTCTTACACATTCTTTGGTGAGACTTGGGTTCACACCATTGTGGAGCCAGACTTTAGCTGTGACACTACCTTTTAGGAACAAAAGGGATGGAAATGATGCTAAAAATAACGATCCCTAGGAAGAGACAAGGAAGTAAAATAATATGAAACGTCTTTGAAACATTGCTAAAATATAAATATTTTCGATCTATTTTAAAATGGGACATAAACACATCTTGGTACAGGGTCGGAGTTTACATTTCCTATTTTAATTTCAAACATTCAGTATTCCTATACTTCAAAGAATAAACTAATTCCCTTGATTTGTGTGCAGAATCAGAGCTTATTATTTAAAGAACGCAGTGCCTTGAAACTAATGAAATAAATAATCTTCCTGGTATCCCACAGACATCAAATCAGCCCAGTATTTGCTGATAAATGAGAAAATTAGATTTAACAAAGTTCATCGTCAAATGTACTAAATTGAGAGAGATTTACATAAATTTATGCTTTCAGATGCAGAGACCAAGAGATACAGCGCAGAAACAGGCCCTTCGGCCCAACGGGTCCGCACCGACCAGCGATCCCAGCACACTAACACTATCCGACACACACTAGGGACAATTTACATTTACACCAAGCCAATTAACCTACAAAGCTGTAAATCTTCGGAGTGCGGGAGGAAACCGGAGATCCCGGAGAAAATGCACGCGGTCACGAAGCAGCTTTATTGCTGCTCCACCGTGCTGCCCTTCCATTGAGATCGTTTTATCGTGCCTTTCCGTACCCCCATGCGATTGGATTGAGTTTGCAAATTCCTTCCAATAACAGTTGAAACAGTAAAATGTGAAGCCAGTTTCTGTTCAAACATCAATAAAGAGTTCTGGTTCTTGGCGGCACGGTGGCGCAGCGGTGGAGTTGCTGCCTCACAGCGCCAGAGACCCGCGTTCGATCCTGACCACTGGTGCTGTCTGTACGGAGTTTGCACGTTCGTCCCGTGACCAGTGTGGGTTTTCTCTGAGATCGTCGGTTTTTTTCTCCCACAATCCAAAAACGTGCAAGTTTCCAGGTTAATAGGCTTCGGTATAAGGACACACACCATCCTAGCCACACACCATTGCCATCGGGAAGAAGGTACAGGAGCCTGAAAACTGTAACGTCCAGGTTCAGGAACAGCTTTTTTGCTACAGCCATCAGGCTATTAAACACAACCACCTCATAAGCTATGAACTACAATAGACTATTATTATTATTATTATTATTATTATTATTATTATTATTATTATTATTGCACTGTTATTGTTTGTTTTTTTTTTTCCTGAGTTTTTGTTATATTATTTATTATGATTACATATTCTGTTATGCTGCAGCAAGCAAGAATTTCATTGTTCTATCTGGAACTCTTGAGTCTTGATAAGCTAGGGTACTGTCCCATTCATCGGAGATTGAACTTTCTCGAGTAACTGCTGCGTTACAATGCTGAATACCATATTCTGCACTCTGTACCTTCCCCTTTGCTCCACCCATTGCACTGGAGTTTGGCATGGTTGTACAAGTGGAGAGTATTATCTAATCAGTTTGGATAACAAAGCTGTTTACCACACCTCAGTGCACACGACATGAGTAAACCTAAACGGATGGGCAATTGCAACCTTCACGTGGCCCACCCTGTTTCGACTAATGCAATCAACCTGACATGCACAGACAAATAGATGGAGTGTTATGGTGTCTGCACCTTAAGGCTGTGCACGCCATACGCAAGAAGAAGAAATAAAACTAGACATAAACCTAAACCTATCTTATCTTTTATAATTTTGCGGGCAATGATTGTAAAACAACATCTTTCCTGCAAAATGAAATTCTGTGCCGGCTGGAGATCCAATATTAATAATGTTTGAACAATGCAAACTACTTCGAGTCATAGAGTCATACAGCGTTGAAATAGGCCCTTCGGCTCAACTACCCCATGCTGGCCAACATGTCCCAGCTACATTAGTCCCACCTGCCTGCGTTTGATTATTAAACTTCTTAACCCATCTTATCCATATACCTGTTCAAATATCGCTGAATGTAATGATAGTACCAGCCTCAACTACCTCCTCCGGCAGCTCGTTCCGTACGCCCACCACCCTTTGTGTGAAATTCACCCCTCAGATTCCAATTGAATCTCCCCCCCCCCTTACCTTAAACCAATGTCCTTTGCTCTCGATTCCTCCTACTCAGGGCAAGAGACTGTGTATCTGCCCGATCTATTCCCCTCATGATCAGCCTTCATCCTCCTGCGCTCCAAGGAATAAAGTCCCAGCCAGCTCAACCTCTCCCTCTAGCTCACACCCTCGAGTCCTGGCAACATCCTCATAAATCTTCTCTACACGTTTTTCCAGCTTAACGCCATCTTTCCTATGACATGGCAGCCAAGGCTAATCACAATAGCCGAAATGTAGCCTCACCAATGATTATGAAAAACTACTTGAATGCATTTGGCAGCAATAGTGGAGCGAGAAATAATTTCAATGCTTCAGGTCACTGTCCCCTTTGATGGAAGCCTCTATTCTACATTTTTATTGATTTTTTTTCAGTAGCTCAGTGAAGGTCATGACCAATATTCTACTTTAAGCTGGAAAGCGTGCGGAGAAGATTTACGGAGATATTTCCAGGACATGAGGGACCTGAGCTGTAGGGAGAAGTTGGGCAGGCTGGGACTCTGTTCCTTGGAGAGCAGGGGGATGAGGGGTGATCTTATAGAGCTGTGTCAAATCCTGAGGGGAATAGATAGGGTGTACACAGAGTCTTTGCCCTGAGTACGGGAATGGGGAACTAGGAGATAAAGCTCAGTTGGTAGGGGAACATTCAATAGGGACCTGTGGGGCAATTATTTCACTCAGATAGTGGTGGGTGTATGGAACGAGCTGCCAAAGGTGGTAGTTAAGGCAGGCACTATGACAGCATTCTTTACATGGGGTCATACAGTGTTGAAACAGGTCCATCGGCTCAATATGTACACACCGGCCAACATGTCCCATCCACACTAGTCCCACCTAGATGTGTTTGGCCCCTATCCCTCCAAACCTATCCCAGACATGTATCTCTTTAAATGTTTCTTAAATGTTGCACTAGAACCTGTAACCTACATTGAGATACTTTGAGATACAGCGTAGAACCGGGCCCTTCAGCCCACTGTGTCCAGCCGACTAGCCCCTTACACTAACACTATCCTACACATTGCAACCAATTTACAATTTACAGATGCCAATTGACCTACAAACCTGTACGTCTTTGGAGCGTGGGAGGAAACCGAAGCACCCGGAGAAAACCCACGGGGTCACAGGGAAAACGTCCAAACTCCGTACAGACAACACCTGGAGTCAGGATTGAACCCGGGACCCTGCGCTATCAGGCAGAAACCCTACCGCTGCGCCACCGTGTTGCCCTGCAAACGACACTTGGACAGGTATATGGATAGGAAAGGTTTAGAGGGATGTGGGGCAAACGCAGGCAAATGGGACTAGCTCAGATGGGGCATATTTGCTGGCATGGACGGATTGGGCCGAAGGGCCTGTTTTCATGCTGTTTGACTCCATGACTGTGACTCTAAACCTTGTGGCTCCCACATTGCTGTTTGGCACTAATTCCCTGGACTTTCACCGAATACGGTTGTATTGTTTGTGTGTCGCTTGAAGATGTGCCCCTGATAATGCTGCTTCCTTCCTTCCTGCCTTTCATTGGAATAGGAGGCCGTCTAAACATCAATGTAATAAAATAACTTTACTCCCATTCTTCTTTTACTCCATTCCACATAGATCTCAGGAGGGCAGAAAAACATCTTTAGGTGCCGATCAAATTGCTGTGTAATTATTATTTGAGGGCGGCACGGTGGCGCAGCGGTGGACTTTCTGCCGTACAGCGCCAGAGACCCGGGTTCGATCCTGACGACGGGTTCTGTCTGTACAGAGTTTGCACGTTCTCCCCGTGACCTGCGTGGGTGTTCTCCGAGATCTTCGGTTTGCTCCCACACTCCAAAGACGTAGGTTAATTGGCTTGGTATTAATGTATAAATGTAAAATTGTCCCTAGTGTGTGTGTAGGATGGTGTTAACGTGCGGGGGTCGCTGGTCGGCGCGGACTTGGTGGGTCGAAGGGCCCGTTTCTGCGCTGTATCTCTAAACTAAACTAAACTTTGGTCAGTCAGACAATGAGAGGAAAATTAATGGAAACACATAGGCAATCTATTAGAAGGATGAGAGGTATATTGTAGAAACGTATAAAATTATAAAAGGACTGGAAAAGCTAGATGCAGGAAAGGTGTTCCCAATGTTGGGGGAGTCCAGAACCAGGGGGCACAGTCTAAGAATAAAGGGCAGGCCATTTAAGACTGGTGAGAAAAAACCTTTTCGCCCAGAGAGTTGTGAATTTGTGGAATTCTCTGCCACAGAAGGCAGTCGGAGGCCAATTCATTGGATGAATTTAAAAGAGAGGTAACCATAGAACCATATAACAATTACAGCACAGAAACAGGCCCTCTCGGCCCTTCCAGTCCGTGCCGACCATTTGTTTTCCCCTAGTCCCATCTACCTGCACTCAGACCATACCCCTCCATTCCCTTCACGTCCATATACCTATCCACTTTACTCTTAAATGTTAAAATCGATCCTGCCTCCACCACTTCTGCTGGAAGCTCATTCCACACAGCCACCACCCTCTGAGTAAAGAAGTTCCCCCTCACGTTACCCCTAAACTTCTGTCCCTTAATTCTCATGTCATGCCCTCTTGTTTGAATCTTCCCTACCCTCAATGGGAAAAACGTATCCACGTCAACTCTGTCTATCCCTTTCATCATTTTAAAGACCTCAATCAAGTCCCCCCTTAACCTTCTGCGCTCCAAAGAATAAAGACCTAACTTGTTCAACCTTTCTCTGTAACATAGTTGCTGGAACCCTGGTAGATAGAGCTCTAGGGGCTAGCGGGATCAAGGGATATGGGGACAAGGCAGGCACGGGTTACTGATTGTGGATGATCAGCCAAGATCACAATGAATGGTGGTGCAGGTTTGAAGGGCCAAATGGCCTACTGCTGCACCTATTTTCTATGTTTCTAATCAGCTTTAACTGCTGCTACCTTCAGACACAGCAGGAAAAAGTTTCTTGTGCCAAACTTGTCACTTCATATATTTTTGTGAGTGAACATTTGTAATCTAGAAGCAAATTATCGCTTATAACTTCTGGAGCAACAGGTAGAGTTGCCAACACTTTGCAACGGGTCAAGTGAACATCGTGAAAAATGTCGACTGCGGTGTGCCGCAGGTGATCTTAAGCAGCAATAATCCCTTCATGGAACACTGCAGCCCACAACACCAGCCAAGACATGTATAGGAAGAAACTGCAGATGCCGGTTTAATCCGAAGATAGACACAAAACGCTGGAGTAACTCAGCGGAACAGGCAGCACCTCTGGAGAAAAAGAATGGGCGATGTTCCTTCAGAATATGTAAACATAGTACGCAGTAAAAAATGTAATGAGGGAGAAGGAGTGGACACTTTTAAGAAGCCGGACAACTTTTAATAAGCCAGAGATACACAGCTGTGAAGTTTAGCGGGCATTTAACTTTACCGGTCGGTTTTCCTTGGTTCTGAAAACACGTGCTTACGTTTTTTTCCCCCCAACGAGCCAATGAAAATGCCCGGCCAGCGAAGGAGATCTCCTACGGCTACCTCGCGTACCTACAACGACATGGCAACCCCACTACCACTGCACTACGACTTCAAAAGTGTCGACTTGCTCCATGCCGACCAATTTTTGGTCGCAGAAAATGTTTCAGCGTGTTGAAAATGTTTCCGTGGCCAAACGGAGGACGCGAGTAATAAACCACCACGCGGGAACTCCGCTCGACCACGAAGGAGACTCACCAGCGACCACCTACGACCACGTGTCAACCATGCTGGAAAGACTGGATAGACTCGGTTTGTACTCGCTGGAATTTAGAAGATTGAGCGGTGATCTCATAGAGACTTACAAAATTCTTAAGGGGTTGGACAGGCTAGATGCAGGAAGATTGTTCCCGATGTTGGGGAAGTCCAGGACAAGGGGTCACAGTTTAAGGATAAGGGGGAAGTCTTTTAGGACCGAGATGAGAAAATCGTTTTTCACACAGAGAGCGGTGAATCTGTGGAATTCTCTGCCACAGAAGGTAGTTGAGGCCAGTTCATTGGCTATATTTAAGAGGGAGTTGGATGTGGCCCTTGTGGCTGAAGGGGTCAGGGGGTATGGAGAGAAGGCAGGTACAGGATACTGAGTTGGATGATCAGCCATGATCATATTGAATGGCGGTGCAGGTTCGAAGGGCCGAATGGCCTGCTCCTGCACCTAATTTCTATGTTTTCTATGTTTAAAACCTAACTAAATGTTTCTTACTACCTCCTCCGGCGGCTCGTTCCATACACCCACCAATCTTTTCGTAGAAAACGGTGCCCCTCAGGTTCCGATTAAATCTTTCCCCCTCACCCTAAGCTGCTGTCCTCTGGTTCACAATTACCCTACTATGGGCAAGAGACTCTATACATCTACCCGATCTGGGGAGAGATTTTGTAGACCTCCATAAGATCAATCCATCATCCTCCTGTATCGAGCCACCAGAAAGCTACAGAAGAGGATAAAAAAAAACCCCATTCTCAGGTAAGGTCATACAGATAGGGAGTGTAGAATTAGGGCCATTCAGACAATTCATGGCTGACTAGCCCAGAATGACAGCCATACTAATCAAGAATCTATCTATCTCTGCCTTAAAAATATCCACTGCCTTCTGTGGCAAAGAGTTCCATAGATTCACCACCCTCTGTCTAAAGAAATGTCACCTCATCTCCTTCCTAAAAGAACGTCCTTTAATCCTGAGGGTATGACCTCTCCACATCCACTTGATCCAAGATTTTCGCTATTTCTTCTGCCTTCTCCCCACCCCAGACTAGCAGTGGAGTATTTTTGCATTTGAGATTAGCACACTCCCTCTCTGTATACCTACCTGCCTGTCCATGTGTTTTTTTTATCCTCTTCTGTAGCTTCCTCTGGTGGCTCATTCTAGATGCAGACATCTCTCCGAGTGAAGCGGTTTTCACCATTGTCATTGTAAATCCCTCCCCGCTCAATGTAAGCCTCCTATTCCTTAGTTGTACAACCTCTATTCTTGAGAGGGAAAGATTGTGAGCATTTTTTCCGAGCCTATTCGATTGCTGAGACAAGCACAGTGCTGGAGGAACTCAGTGGGTCAGGCAGCATCTGTATGGACAGGCAATGTTTTGGGTTGGAATCCTGAGAGGAGTCGGGCAGACCTGTAAGAGTCACCTCGATTCCCCAGAAGGGTAATTGTGAAGTTCCAGAGGGCAGCAGCTTTAGGGTAAGACTTTTAATCTTAAACTGAGGGACCCCTTGTCCTGGGTTATGGAACAATCTTCCTGAGCCTGCCAACCCCTTAAGGTTTGATGGATAGGACAGGTTCAACGGGATATGGGCCAATTGCAGGCAAGTGTAGATGGGGCACGTATAAAGTATAAAGTATAAAGTATACATTTTCCTTTATTGTCATTCAAACTTTTAGTTTGAACGAAATTGCATATCTTGCAGTCATACAGAGAATAAAATAACAGAACACACAATGAATACAGTTTAACATCCACCACAGTGAGTCTACCAGGCACCTCCTCACTGTGATGGAAGGCAAAAGTCTTAAAGTCCTTCCTTGTTCTCCCTCTGCGTTGAGGTGATCCAGGCTTTCGATGTTGGATCCCCCGCCGGGGATGATGGTAAGTCCCGCGGCTGAATCCGAGCTCCGCGAACGGGCCGGTTCAAACACCGCGGCCCGGGGCAGACGCGGCTGCCGCCCTCCAGTCCAGCAGACGAAGCTGTTGTTGCGGGAGCTCCGGAGAATCGGTCACCAACCTGGGACCTGCGACCTCCCGATGTTGTCGTCCACTGGGCCCACTGGGCTGATGCCTCCGAGGCCCCGAAGTCAGGCCGCCCCCGCAGCGCCACCACAGCCCCGAAGTCGGCCAGCTTCGCGATGGCGAGTCCCGGCTCTGCCTCCGGAGCCTCGAGGTCGGTCCCAGTTGGAGGCCGCCAGCTCCGCCATTAGGCCTCAGCGCAGAGGATTGGAGGGTAGCTAATGTAACAAGGAAAAGGTCACTACCCCCCCGAAGGAAGAGACGGGTAAATTGGCCTTCAATCTCTCCTCTCCGTTTATCAGGATTCTCTTCCAGGTAATTACTCTCTGTAATTTGTCTCCTTTTCCGAGCCGCCAGCAATAATCTTGGATGGCAAGTCGAGCATTACACCTTAAAGTTGCAAGTTGGAATTGGGGTTGAGAGGGAAATCTCAATAAATAGTTTTTTAGATTAGTTTGGAGAGACGATGAAGAAGGTTCCCTCAAATATTCCCTAATAACCTCAACCACCTTATCTCCAAACACGCCCAAAAACACATCATAAATCCCACCCACAATATAACAGCCAGTCTAAAGATCCTGTTATTATTTTGAAGGATAGTGTTCACATTCTAATCCTCTTCCACAACTTCTTTCTATACAATTCTGTTTCCTTTAGAACATTAACTCGACATTTCCCAGTTAATTTAATTTGTCTGGCTTGTCTTCTAGTTCCCCCTTTTACTCCATCAGCCACTAAACCTCCTCCCCCTTCTTCACTCATAATTAAAACAGGTCTTGGCAAATCGCCAAGTCTTAAAACTATGCGAATTTCCCCCACCCCCCCACACATACATAACTAAAAATAAACTAAAACATACGTCCAACAAGACAAAAGAAAACAAAAAAAAAGGAAAAGACAGATGGACTGCAGGTGAGCCACTTCTGCATGTTGGCCGGTGTGGGCAAGTTGGGCCAAAGGGCCTGTTTCCACGGTGCAAGACTCTATGGCTCTGCGATTGAATGGAGTAGACTTGATGGGCTGAATGGCCTAATTCTGCTGCTATGACTTATGAACTTGGTTGGCATGGATGCAGTGGGCCGAAGGGCCTGTTTCCATGTTGCACAGCAAAATGACTATATAATCCTCCGGATGTCTATAGTAATATTTTGTACCCATCGCTCAACGGCAGACACAACACCATTAAAAAGGTTGACCACACTCAGGACAGTTTATACAGCAAACTTTCAGCTGCAGAAAAAACTGATTTATCAGGGAAATGTTCCAAGGAAACAGCTTGATTAACATTGTTACACTCAAGCCTGAAATCGTTTTTTTTGATGGGATCCTCAAGGCATTTATACATTTACATGTAAGATCAATGCATGAACACTGTCTTAGCGATTGCAGTCACATTCATATTAAAGAAGTCTCTCTTATCGTTGGGGAATGGTCCAATGGTTCAACAGTGCTTTGTAGGGCAGCACGGTGGCACAGCGGGAGAGCTGCTACTTACTGCGCCAGAAAGCAGGGTTCGATCCTGACTACGGGTGCTGTCTGTACGGAGTTTGTACATTCTCCCCATGACCTGCGTGAGTTTTCTCCGGGTGCTCCGGATTCCTTCCAAACTCCAAAGACATACAGGTTTGTAGGTTAATTGGCTTGGTGTAAGTACAAATTCCCCATGGTGTGTGTAAGTGTGCGGGGATCACTGGTCGGCACGGACTTGGTGGGTCGAACGGCCTGTTTCGGCGCTGTATCTCTCGAGTCATAAGGTGATACAGCATGGAAACAGGCCCTTCACCCCAACTTGCCCACACCGGCTAACATGCCCCAGCTACACTAGTCCCACTTGCCTGAGTTTGGTCCATATCCCTCCAAACCTGTCCTATCCATGTATCTGTCTCTTAAACGATGCGATAGCTCCAGCCTCAATTACCTCATCTGACAGGTTGTTCCATACACCCACCACCCTTTGTGTGAAAACATTGCCCCTCGGATTCCTATTAAATCTTTCCCCCTTCACCTTGAACCTATGTCCTCTGTTCCTCGATTCCCCTACTCTGGGCAAGAGACTGTGGATCTACCCGATCTATTCCTCTCACGATTTTGTATACCTCTATAAGATCACCCTCATCCTACTGCGCTCCATGGAATAGAGACCCAGCCTGCTCAACCTCTCCCTATATCTCACACCCTCTAGTCCTGCCAACATTCTCGCAAATATTTTCGGAACCCTTTCAAGCTTGACAATATCTTTCCTATTACATGGTGCCCAGAACTGAACACAATATTCTAAATGCGGTCTCACCAACGTCTTATACAACTGCAACATGACCTCCCAACTTCTATACTCAATACTCTGACTGATGAAGGCTAAAGTGCCAAAAGGACGTTTTCACCACATATGCCTGCGACTCGATCTTCAAGGAACCATGCATCTGTACTCCTAGATACTCTAAACTAAACTAAACTACAAAATGGTTACACAGACAACTGCCCAGTGAAATTCTTTTTGCATTTACATGCAGGCGCGGACATCTTTTGGGACGTACCAAATAGTGAAAAGCTTGGATAGAGTGGATGTGGTGAGGATGTTTTCACTATTGGGAGAGTCCAGGACTGGAGGACGTAGCCGCAGAATTAAAGGACGTTCTTTTAAGAAGGAGATGAGGAGGAATTTATTTAGTTTATTTAGAGGGTGGTGAATCTGTGGAGTTCTTTGCCACAGAAGGCAGTGGAGGCCAAGTCAGTAGATATTTTTAAGGCAGAGATAGATAGATTCTTGATTAGTACGGGTGTCAGGGGTTATGGGGAGAAGGCAGGAGAATGGGGTTAGGAGGGAGAGATAGATCACCCGTGATTGAATGGCGGAGTATGCTTGATGGGCCGAATGGCCTGATACTACCCCTATCACTTATGATTATTCAAAGCCCAATGTCCAGTCGGCCCGAGCGCACGATGTACGGGAGCAGTTCCCACAATCCGACATCCCTCTCCTCTCCTCACCCGGCCATCTTTGTGTCCCGACCTTGAAGGCACTGGCGATATTACCCCGGCTCAGCCTCCGGCCGCCCCTTGCTCCGCGCGTCCCATGTTTCCAGCTCCCGCTCGATCCCGCCGACCGACAAGCCTGGATGCAGGTCTGTGGAGCTCTGGAATATTATAAATGCCACCAAAATCTTCACAGGTGATTCCCTTCTTTAGACTACGTTTCCACACTCATACATGCTGACACACATGCACGCAGACACGGACATATTCATAGACATAGATACACAGACCCACACACACACACACACACGCAGACACACACAAACACATATTAATGGTGAGCCCAAGTTAAAAGTAACATATGGGCCTGCCCCACTTTGGTGATTTTTTTAGGTAACTACAGGCCATGTTCGCCGGTGGTCGCCGGGAATCGTCTCCTCAGTCGCGCAAAAAGTCTGGTCGTCGCTAAATTTTCAACATGTTGAAAATGTTTTGGCGACAGCGGGTTTGTCGCCAATGAGCGTAGCTTGACTTCTCCTGTCGTAGGTGCTGTTGTAGGTTTTTTTTAAGAGATACAGCGTGGAAACAGGCCCTTCGGCCCACCGGGTCCGCGCCGTCCAGCGACCCCCACTCATTGACACCATCCTACACCCACTAGGGACAATTTTTACATTTACCGAGCCAATCGACCTACAAACCTGCACGTCTTTGGAGTGTGGGAGGAAACCGAAGATCACGCAGGTGGCGGGGAGAACGTGCAAACTCTGTACAGACAGCATAGTCAGGATCGACCCTGGGTCTCCGGCGCTGCATTCGCTTGTAAGGCAGCAACTCTACCGCTGCGCCACCGTGTCGCCAGGATTTCCCCGGTTGCCGCCGGTTTTTCGGCGACCCGCTACGACTGTGACAGTCGCCGGCAGTTGCCTAAAAAAAAATCGCCATGTGGGACAGGCCCTTTACTAAACAAATTGCTGCTGCTACAAAGAGTTCTGCACATTATAATGACTGATGTTCAAGAGGTCATCAAAAGTGGTATTAAAATTCAGTTCAAAAATCTGGCAGTTGTCTAGAAACGGCTGGGATACAAAAATTGTGGTTTCATGTTACCTGTCGTTATTATCCATAAAAGAACCCACCAGAGATGAGATTCACTGTGAGTTGTGAATGAGTCAATGCAAAACGGTGGATGATTTGCTGAAATCTTGTCTCCTGAGGCAATACTCACACCGACCAGGCTACTGCATACATTGCATGCTGACACTGCTAGGCTGTCTGACTTTGTCCAAGCTCGCACTGTCCACATGCTCTTTCTCTTAGTTGCTTCCGCAGAAACTCACTGTCAAACTCCCCTTCAACGCCAGCATATTTGTGGGAAGGAACTGCAGATGTTGCTTTACACTGAAGACAGACGCAAAATAGACACGGGAGTAACTCGGCGGGGCAGGCAGCATCTCTGGAGGGAAGGAACGGGTGATGTTACGGGTCGAGACCCACCTTCGGACTGAAAGACACGGGAAAGGGAAACGAGAGATATAGACGATGGTGTGGATAGTCACGCCAGCTTCAGTTTAAACCGGCACCTGCAGTACACCGAAGAAAGACACAAAACGCTGGAGTAATTGCAGGATGGAAGTGTGAATGCTGAAGAAGGGTGAAACGTCACCCGTTCCTTCTCTCCGGAGATGCTGCCTGTCCCGCTGAGTTACTCCAGCATTTTGTGTCCTATCTTCAACATCAAGATATCGCTGACTTTGGATTATGAGCTGAAAGAAATCTTGCTCAGAAGTGATATTGCTAATTCATATCATAATGACTATTATGTTAGTAATTGGACACGTGTATGCTCTTGACGAAACTCAATCTTGGCAGCTCAGAAAGGGTGACACGGTGGCGCAGCGGTAGAGTTGCTGCCTTACCACGCCATAGGCCCAGGTTTGATCCTGACCACGGGTGCTGTCTGTACGGCAGTTTGCATGTTCTCCCTGTGACCATGTGGGTTTTCTCCGGGTGCTTCAATTCCCTCCACTTTCCAAAGACGTGCAGGTTTGGGGGTTAATTGGTTTCTGGAAATTGCCGCTAACGTGCGGGGTGGCGCTAGTGTGTATGGGTTGGCACGGGCGCAGTGGGCCGAAGGGCTTGTTTCCACGCTGTACCTCCAAACTAAACCAAACACTAGGGCACAGAAGTAGAATTTGGTAGACGCAAAATGCTGGAGTCACTCAGCGGGTGAGGCAGCATCTCTGGAGAGAAGGAATGGCCGACATTTTGGGTCGAGATTCTTCCTCAGACTGATGTCAGGGGAGGGGGCGGGACAGAGAAAGAATGTAGGTGGAGACAGTAAGACTAGTGGGAGAACTGGGAAGGGGGAGGGGATGGAGAGCGAAGGCAACGGCTATTTGAAGTTAGAGAAGTCAATGTTCGTACCGCTGGGGTGTAAACTACCCAAGTGAAATATGAGGTGCTGCTCCTCCAATTTGTGCTGGGCCTCACTCTGACAATGGAGGAGGCCCAGGACAGAAAGGTCAGACTGGGAATGGGAAGGGGAGTTGAAATGCTGAGTCACCGGGAGCTCGCAGGTCACGGGTAGGTGACCTTTTTTTCCGGAGCTCCCGCGGCAACAGCTTTGTCCGCTGTACTGGAGGGCGGTAGCTTCGACCGCCCCGGGCCTAAAGGTCTGAATGACAATAAAGGATAATTCAATTCAATTCAGATCAGGTTGGTTAAGACGGACTGAGCGGGAGTAGAATTTGGTGCTGGGCTGGGAGATGGGGTGGAGTTAAAACCATGATTGGAAAGGTCAGAGAGACAATTGAAGTGAAGATGTAGTCAGGCGAGGAACTGCAGATGCTGGAATTTTGAACAAAATACAAAGTGCTGGAGTAACACAACAGGTCAAGCAGCGTTTGTGGAGGTGATGTCGAAAATTGCCTTGTCCACCATTTTGGCTGATGTCACTGGCTTTACCTCGCACTAACCGTTATTCCCTTATCGTGTCTCTATCTCTACACTGTAAATGGCTCAGTGGCAATTGTGTATCGTCCTCCCGCTGCCTGGAGGACACGCAACAAAAGCTTTTCACTGTAGCTCGGTACACGTGACAACGAACCAGGCCGATAAACTGATACATCACTGTGTATTCGAGAGAGAGTTAGATTTAGCTCTTAGGACTAACAGAATATAGGGGATATGGGGAGAAAGCAGGACTGGGGTACTGATTGTAGTTGATTGGCCATGATCACATTGAATGGCGGTGCTGGCTCGAAGGGCAGAATGGCCTGCTCCTGCATCTATTGTCTATTGTCTGTTGTCTATTGGAATGATCAGCCATGATCATATTGAATGATGGTGCTGGCTCGAAGGGCAGAATGGCCTGCTCCTGCATCTATTGTCTATTGTCTATTGTCTATTGTCTATTGAATGATCAGCCATGATCATATTGAATGGCGGTGCTGGCTCGATGGGCAGAATGGCCTGCTCCTGCACCTATTTTCTGTGTATGACAGATGCTCTCTTTATGAAAGCATTTCACATACACAGAAGTCCCAGGTCAAAATGATCAAAACCACACAATACTTGTACACAAATCCCCTGAGATCAGTAGTCAATTTTAGATTAAATTCTTTCATGCCATAATGTTTCTTGAAACAATTTCTAGCTTCAGGCTATTTACAAGATCTGTTTTCAATGTTATTGCAGCATTTGTATTATTGGACTGTTTTTTAACATTAAACACTTCTCTTTCCAAGTTTAATCGTTCCATAAATCTGCTCACAGTTTTCAAATGGAAATACCCGAGAAATAGAGACAGCTTCGCAAAAGAAAAAGATAAGATATGAATAATTAGATATTTCATTCAGTCTGAAGATACTCTGAGGTTCACAATTGAGGTAGATAGTAGTTCAGATAGTAGTTCAGGACTGCTCTCCAGTTGTGGTAGGATGAATCAGTTAGCCTTATTCTTGTCACATGGACCGAGGTACAGTGAAAAGCTTTGTTTTGCATGCTGTCCAAACAGATTACATTGTCAGAGTGAGGCCCAGCGCAAATTGGAGGAACAGCACCTCATAATTTGCTTGGATAGTTTACACCCCAGCGGTATGAACATTGACTTCTCTAACTTCAGGTAGCCCTTGCTTTCTCTCTCTGTCCCCTTTCCCTTCCCAGTTCTCCCACCGGTCTTAAGGGCCTGTCCCACTTTCCCGAGTTACTCACAAATTCTCCCGAGTTTTCCCCTTGATTCAAACTCGGGGAATGTCCGTAGCGAGTCCGTAGGAGGCCGCAGGAGTTTGTGGATATATCGTAGCGGCTCGTAATGCCAGCCATAGGCACTCGGGGCATCGGGTAAGTCGGGACGTTTTTTCAGCATGTTGAAAAATGTCCACCAGTAAAATAAATAGCCCCGAGTACCTGCGGCTGGCATCTCCGAGTTTGAATTAAGGGGAAAACTCAGGAGAATTCGTGAGTAATTCGGGAAAGTGGGACAGGCCACTTTCTGTCCCACCTACACTTTATCTTTGTCCCGCCTCCTCCCCTGACATCCGTATGAAGAAGGGTCTCAACCCGAAACGTCGCCATTCCTTCTTTCCAGAGATGCTGTCTCACCCGCTGAGATACTCCAGCCTTTTGTGTCTACCTCAGATCAGATATACCATACGTAAATACACTCAAGTCAAACTCAAGTACAATAGATAGAGCAAAGAATGTAGAATATAGTTCCCAGCATTGTAGCACATGTTCCTGAGACAAAGTCCAAATGTCCGCAGTAGAGTGGAGGGGATTTGGGAAATGCCGCAACTTATGTCCATAAGCCTGATAGCAAAGGGCAGGTGGGAAGAATGGCAGGAGCGACTTTCCCCATTGCCAGCAGGCTCCTGAACTAATCAACCCTTTCACATTTTCTTTGGGGAATAGCAGTAAGTCTGAAGACAGGTCCCGACGCCAAACGTCACCGGGCCATGTTCTCCAGAGATGCTGCTTGACCCGCTGAGTTGCTCCAGCACTCTGTAACCCAGCATCTGTTGAACTTAAGTTTAGCTTAGTTTAGTTCAGAGATACAGTGCAGAACCGGGCCCTTCGGCCCACCGAGTCCATGTCAACCAACGATCACTCGTCCACTCGTTCTGCCCGGACACTAGGATTAATTTACAGAAGCCCAATTAACCTGCAAACCGAAACACCTTTGGAGTGTGGGAGGAAAGCGGAGCACCCGGTTTGAAAACAACGCGGTCACGGGGAGAACGTATAGACAGGATCCCGTGTGGTCAGGATCTGTGGCGCTGTAAGGCAGCAACTCTGCCGCTGCACCACTGTTCATTGTTTCATCAATAAAGTGATGCTTGACGACAAGGACAATCAAAGATTCCCAAACCGACGGGCCTAAAGCTGGCGGAGACTTAGACATCCACCTCCAGTTGAGAAGCCGCCTCCTGTATTTATCGTTAACCTCACTAAACGAATGGTTGGTGTAGACTCGGTGGGCCGAAGGGCCTGTTTCCTTGCTGTATCTTAATTTGGTTTAGTTTAGTTTAGAGATACAGCGCGGAAACAGGCCCTTGGCATCACCGAGCACGTGCCGACGAGCTTTCACCCCGAACACTAACAGTATCCTACACACACAAGCGACAATTTATGATTTTACAGAAGCCAATTAACCCACAAACCTGAACGTCTTCGGAGTGCGGGAGGAAACCCACGCTGTGACGGAGAGAACGTGCAAACTCCGTACTGACAGCGCCTGAGGTCAAGATCAAACCTTCAGTCTGTAGCAGCAACTCTACTGCTGTGCCATCCCAAATTAGTTTAGTATCACTAAACTAAACTAAACTATTGAGACATATAAGATTATTAAGGGTTTGGACATGCTAGAGGAAGGAAACATGTTCCTGATGTTGGGAGAGTCCAGAACCAGGGGCCACAGTTTAATAATAAGGGGTAGGCCATTTAGAACGGAGATGTGGAAACATTTTTTTCACACAGAGAGTTGTGAATCTGTGGAATTCTCTGCCTCTGAGGGCAGTGGAGGCCAATTCTCTGGAGGCATTCAAGGGAGAGCTAGATAGAGCTCTTAAAGATAGCGGAGTCAAGGGATGTGGGGAGATGGCAGGAATGGGGTACTGATTGTGGATGATCAGCCATGATCACAGTGAATGGCGGTGCACCTACTGTCTATTGTCTAAACTTAACTAAACTAAATTAAACCCGTACACCCGATTCCTGTTTTGAGTTCAACTTAAAGGCCAGCCATTAATACAAGAGTGGATAAACCGTAAAGATCAAAATGTCATTGTTGTGCTAGCTAACTCCTTCATTTGGTCAGAAACATTCCCCTCCGACACTGAGTTAAACCTATCCTCACACGTAACTTAGTCAACTCAATCCTGGAAGCCAAATGCTGAAAGTTATATTGAAATATTCACGCTGCATATCAAAGTGTAATACAATCAGGCCCAGTGAAGCTGCAGTTCTGATCTGAGGTTGCTTCAGTTGTAATACAATTAGAATCGATCAGACCATTTTGTGGATGGTGTTCCTTAAAGTTACTGCCATCTGCTTTGTCTCCATCTGCTTCAAGAAACTCTCTATCTTTCCAGTTCCCAAGAAAAATCTCTTCACAGCCTGTCTCGATGACTGCTGCCTGACCCTTTGTTTTCGGTCTAGAAGAGGATCTATGACGTTCATGTGTAGTATGATTTGACTGGATAGCATGTGGAACAAACATTTCACTGTATCTCTGTGCGTGTGGCACTAAATGTACTAGCAGTGTTTAGTTTGAGGCGGCACGGTGGCGCAGCGGTGGAGTTGCTGTCGCACGGCGCCAGAGACCCCGGTTCGATCCTGACTCCGGGTGCTGCCTGTACGGAGTTTGCACGTTCTCCCTGTGACCGCGTGGGTTTTCTCCGGGTGCTCTGCTTTCCTCCCACGCTCCAAAAATGTACAGGTTTATAAGTTAATTGGCTTCGGTAAAATTTGTGAATTGACCCTAGTGTGTGTAAGATAGTGCTAGGAGTGTGTGGGATAGTGCTACAGTGTGTGTGAGGCGGGATCGCTGGTCGGCACGCACCCGGTAGGCCAAAGGGCCTGTTTCCGCACTGTAACTCTATACTAAACTAAACTGAAGTATCAACTGTGATGAAGTGCTTTGAAAGGCTGGTAATGGCCTACATTTGCGCCAGTCTTCTCAACAATCTAACCCAATTTCTCGGAGGAAAAATGGGAGGACACTATCCAACTGCTGGACCACTCCCCGCTTCCACATCCCCTTTCCATGGATGATCCCAAGGGCAGCACAGCGGTGGAGTTCCTGCCTTACAGCGCCATAGACCCAGGTTTGATCCTGACTACGGGTGCTGTCTGTACGGAGTTTGTACGTTCTCCCCGTGGGTTTTCTCCGAGATCTTCGGTTTCCTCGCACACTCCAAAGACGCGCAGGTTTGTAGGTTAATTGGCTCGGTAAGTTTGTAAGTTGTCCCTGGTGTGTGTCGGACAGTGTTAGTGTACGGGGGGATCGCTGGTCGGTGTGGACTCAGTGGGCCAAAGGGCCTGTTTCTGCACTCTATCTCCAAACTAAACTGAAACTAAGGTGCTGCCATGTATTCGTCCTCTTAGCTTGAGATCATGTAGTTATGCCATAATTGCACTTTAATATTCTTCTACACTCCTCGGATTTTGAACTACAATCTTTCGGGCGGCACGGGTAGAGTTGCTGCCCGGCTCAATCCTGACTATGTGTGCTGTCTGTATGGAGTTTGCACGCTCTCCCTGTAACTGCATGGGTTTCCTGCGGGTGCTCCTGTTTCCACATCCCAAAGATACACAGGTTTGTAGGTTAATTGGCTGTTGTACAATGTACAATTGCCCCTAATGTGTGGGGTTTGGATGAGAAAGTGGCATTAAATAGAACTAGTGTGAACGAGTGATCCATGGTCAGTGTAGACTCAGTGAGCCAAAGGCCCAGTCTGAAATGTCTATATAAAGGTCTTGACCCGAAACGTCACCTATTCCTTTTCTCCAGAGATGCTGCCTGTCCCGCTGAGTTACTCCAGCATTTTGTGTCTATCTTCAGTGAGTCTGTGTGACCGTTCCCATGGTGTATCTCTAAACTAAACTAAACCGTATAGTCAAACTCAACCTTATACTTCAAGATTATGAGTGAGTATGTGGAGAGATTTTACTTCGGAGTCACGTGAGTGACTACGTGAAGAAGCCCCGCCAGGCGCATGCGCGTCATTACGTCCGCGCATGTCGCACTGAACGGGCTGGAGGGCGCAGCTCCACAAGCGGGTAAGTAGGAACCTCTAAGGTAAGTGTTTTAAAAACTTTACTTAGAAGTATTTCCACTCCGTAAAGCTGGCTCGAGCAGTCAGTAGGAGTGGGGAGTTGGAGCTGTCACTTCCGAAGATCCGTCTTAGCGTGGGTCCAGGGATTCACCAATTTGATCGGGTCGGGAGATAAGTGCGGCAACACCGGTTCCGATGCCGGGTGCCGTTTTACCGGCAGCAGTTAAAATAGCGCGCTAATTTTCCCCACTAGCTCCATTGACAAAAGGCAGGCCAACTGGAAATTTGCTTCAGAATGAGCCTAGTCACAGACCTGGGTTCTCTGACAACAATAGTTACTCTTCCCCTGATCATTCAAGACTGTGGGGGAGGTTGGGAACATGCAGCTGATGCTCCAACCTTCATTACATAAGGGTCCAAGGGCCAGTAATGTCCAAGAGGGCCATACCAAGACCAACATATGGAGGGTTTCCATATATTGGGGTTCCTTCCAGCGCCTTGTTTAGGACTGGAGGATGCCTCCCTACTATATGATTTGGGAGAAGCAGGGCAGATTGCAGCTGACCCTGATGCTGGTGTCCCTGCTTATGTGCAAACACCAGCGCGCACAAGAGCCACGCTCCGGGTGTCTCGGAAATGGCACTGAGTTGCTATTCCGGAGGGGACTGGTGAGGCAATGGAACAATCCCTTGCCAGCGGTATCAATTATGTAGTACCTCACCAGCTCCAGCAAGATATGATGCAAGTGACTGCAAACAAATATGAGACACCTGTTTAATGTGCATTACTGAAAGTGCCTATGGTGACCCAGGTTCTGGGCACCCATGAGTTCTTCTTTGACGGGACAGGAGGTTCGGTGTTAACACATCCTCCAACTGGTGGCTGCAGCAATTACTGCATTTGGCACTATGGTCCAAGGGACAATCATTCCTCAAACTCCCAACAGATATGTTGGGTATTTTATGCAATGCATTTTTCAGGAAATTGCATCAGGGAATATCGCCATCAGGCCAACACTAAACCAAAACTTTGCTGCTCTATGTAGGGCGATTAATGTACAAACGCCTGAAATATTGTTTGGAACGGACCTTGTCGTGAAAATTCGTGAAATTCATGATGACGCCAAAGCAATTGGCTTAATGTAGTCAAGCATTTCACGGCCACCTATTTGCAACCCTGGGTTAATACTGAAGGTCAGATCCAGGTGCTGGGCTCAGCAGGGGCAGGCCAGTGGGGCAATGAGGGTACCCACCGAGACAGACCGGCTACAATCCCAATATGAGCAGACAACAGCTTTACAGGTCAACTGTAGAGGTACAGGGACTTTTCTTAACGATAAAGTTCTGGTGGCCAATCTCCTATTGGAGGTTGATTACAAATGTTTTCTAATGAATGATGCTGTATAATGAATGATATGTTTATACTAAATACTGTCTCACGTCTCCCATTGAGTTTAGCCACCTCAACATCACAAGCCTAATAAAATGTGGGTTTCTGCTCAAGGGCCTGAACAGATAGACAATGGTGATTGATAAAGCCATTAATCATCCTCCACAATTGTGTCTAATATTTCCCCAGATCTCAAAAAGATGGGTGTTGTAGAGTAATTCTCGTCCTCAATCACTTAAATTTGTTACTGCTAAACACCTGCTATCACAGGGCTGTTATGTGGCAACTATTGGTTTGCAAGATGTGTATTATTCACTGCCAATTCATGCTCATTATCGCAGGTACTTGAAATTTAATTGGATGGCACAGCTGTGGCAATACAAAGCATTGACTCCTGGATTAAGTTCAGCACCCAGGCTATTTATTAATTTGTTAAAACCTGTGCTGGTGCTATTCAGCCCATCATCACATTGTAATTGCTTATTTAGCTGATATCTTAATTATCAGCAACACTAATGAGTCAGCTGAAGAATCGATGCTTGAGTCATTAGGGGTTGCTCCATCCAACTAAGTCCAAGTTACAGCCAACCCAAAATATTGAGTATTTGGGGTTTCTTATTTATTCCGTTGCTATAACAGTAACATTACCAACAGCCAAGGTTGTCGATGATGATGATGTCTGTACTTGCCTCCCACAAAACTTTATCCCTCCATCCGAGAAGACGCTACGGTCATTGGTAAATGGGGAGCAGGTTCCTGCAGTACATTCGGGCCTTTGGATTATCAACATTTGCAGAGAGCATGAGAACTAGCACTAAAATCAAATGCAGGCCATTTTCATCAGGTTATCCAGTTACCAACCACAGCTCTCGCAGAATTGCAGTGGTGCATTGTTAATGTTAATCTAGCTACCAATAACATTTTGGGTACTAGACTCTTCCCTAATCTTCCAGACTGATGTCAGCGCTCTCGGATGGGGGGCTACGGACACCGAGTCTAGCTGTGGGGGTAGCTGGCATGAACACGAAGGGTTGATTCGCCACACACACGGGATAAATTCTTTCGCATTATTGGGGGCATTTTATGGGTAAAGGCATATTGCTCCTCAATGAAGGATTTACACGTTCAACTCCAGATTGATAACACCACAGCAGTGGCATATATTAATCATATGGGAGGAGCACGATCAGTATCATGTGTTAACTGGGTACCGTCATGTGGCATTGGTGTATGTCAAGGCATATCTGCGTTTCAGCCATTTATTCACTACCTATAGCTAATGTGGTGGCCGACCATAGGTCGCGTACGTTTCATGCCAATATAGAGTGGATGTTGAATTCTAAACTTTGTCACACAATTGTCACTCGATTTGGGTTGCCAGCCATTGATCTGTTCCATCCAGATTACATCACCAGTTGCCTAAATATGTTTCATTGGAGCCAGATCCGGGTGCAGTTGCCGTGGATGCAGTCTCGTTACAGTGGGGACACTAAAGTTTTATGCAATTCCTCCATTTTTTCATCCTGAACTGTCTCACCACAATAGAGCGAGACTCCGCCACAGGTGTTTTGCTGTTCCCAGATTGCCCAACACAACCATGGTTCCCCTTAGTGTTTTCAATGATGGTTCAGTCATTCATGATGATTCCCAGCTGCAGTAATTTCTTGGTGCATCCGGTTACAGGAGAAAGTCACCCTTTACATGACCGTATTAATTGTTGGTCTGCAGGTTCTGACCAGACAATTCCAAGGACTTGGATTGTCGAACAGGGCCATGGTGATTCTCACTGCAGGCTGGCGAAATAGCACTCAAAAAACAATATATGGTTCACATAAAGAAATGGGAACTGTTTCTGTGTACAATCCAATATGTCTTAATCATAATGCAAGCATATGTGATGTGTTGGAGCTCCTTGCTAAGTTGCATTTTGATGAGCACCTGCGTTATAGTGACATTACCAGCGCTCGGAGTGCGTTGTCCTCTTATTTAGGGCAGTCTTCAGAACAACATCCTATCAGGTCTCATCCGTTAGTATCCCGATTTATGAGGAATTTTTAATAAAAACCCTCCGAAACCTCACTATACAGAAATCTGGGACATCACTCCTGTTCTCACAATGCTTCGGCAATGGGCTCCAATTACTTCATTATTTACGCAGAGATTAACTCTTGCTGTGGTTATGCTAATAGCGCTGGTTTCAGCACAATGTGTACAAACATTACAATTCTTACGAATACCTTGTATGCATTTATCTGTCAATGACATTAACTTCTATGTCTATGATTTAATCAAACAAAGCAGGCCTGGTCTGGCTGGAATCAAGGTGATGTTTAAAGTCTATCTTGTTGACCAAATGTTATATGTAGTTACGCCATATGTAGTTAAGCCAATATATTAAGGTAACAAGGAGTCTCAGAGGTTCTGAGACAGGACTGCTCATTAGTCACAAAAAGACATATAAAAGAGTGTCAGCACAAACTATTTCTACATGGTTGAAACAGCTTCTCAATTATGCTGGAGTCGACATTCCTGTCTTTAACTCTCACTCCACCAGGGCGGCATCGATCTCCGCGGCGAAGGCTCAGGACGTGCCGCTAGACCAAATCTTCGAGGCCACAGGATGGTCTCGAGGAGCAACATTTTCTCAATTTTCTGACAAACCTGTACAGACCGTGCCACGGTTTGGGCATGCTGTTTTGGGTCCACATTACTCCAGCATTTTGCTTTGTTTTCTATCTTTGTTTATTACTGAGGCGCCTGCCCCGTGGCTTCACTCTGTCTCAATGAACGGCTTAAAGACTGCCGAAGCAAGTCTGGGGTGGTGGGTGGGATGTGTCCACGTGTGATGCTCCATTGTGGGATTGGGAGGAACTGCAGATTGGTTCACACGGAGATAGTCAATGCTGGAGTAACTCGGCGGGACAGGCTGCATCTCTGGAGCGAAGGAATGGGTGGCATTTCGGGTAAGTACTGAAGAAGGGTCTCGACTCTATTCCCTCTATGCTGCCTGTCAGCCAAAGCTGAGTGTGTGTGTGTGTGTCTCTCTCCCTCTCTGTCTATCTGTTTGTATCTGTGTGTGTGGCTGTCGGGTCCCGGTGGCCGCTCAAAGTCACCCGAGCTGCTTGAAATTCCTCTGAAGTGGTGGCCAGCTGCTGTCTGTGTGTATCTCTCTCTCTATGTGTGTGTGTGTGTACTCTCTGTCTATCTGTGTGTATGTGTGTGTGTGTGTGTGTAAACCCGAGCTGAACTTACCATTCCTCTGAAGTGGTGGCCAGCTGCTGATCTGTGTGTATCTCTTTTATGTGTGTGTGTGTGTGTGTGTGTGTGTGTCTGCTGTCGGGTCCCGGCGGCCGCTCAAAGTCACCCGGGCTGCTCATTCCTCTAAGAATCATCTGGTAATACGAGATCCATTGCAAAAAAGTATTTAAAAACATAAAACAACAAGAAATGCTTGGTTACTGGAGGATGCGCATTTTCCCATTGTAGGTCATATCAATAGATGCCGCCGCGCTGAAATAACTCAAAACCACAGGATGGAGATGTATTTTAACATTGTTGCTTTATTAAAACATACCTTCATTCACGGTTGGCTCAAGAGTAATACGGGAGAGGAACTTGCTAACTCGGGAGAGGAACTAGGAACATCGCAGCAATGACATACCCGTGGGAACTCGTATTACACACTTGATCATAAACTTGCAGTCTCGTGCACAGCCACGAGTCTGTCAAACTCGGGGTACCTCGTGGGTCAACTCGCACAGTGAGAAGGGCCTTGAGTTCTCGTTTTAATCTTACTATTAATCTGGAATCTACGCAGACCCATAAACTATTCTACTGAGGGAACAAAGTGCTTGTTATTTTTGGTCAGTGTTTTAACTGTACTGTTATGACCTGAGGATGTGGACACACATCGATCGGTCAAGGGCTTCTTTGGGTGGGGTGACTCAGTCTTCCTGCTGAGTGCGCTGTGACATTGACTGCGTATGAGTGTGGAACCAAGCGGATGTGACTGGCTCCAGCCAGCTACACTCTGCCCTGAAGGCGACTGGGTCTCAGACATGCGACTGGCAGTTGAGCATCCATCGCTAACTTCGCCCGACGACAAACGCATTACTCTCCTCTTAAATAGCTCTCCAAAGCACTGTCAAAGGGTGGATGTGGAGAGGATGTTTCCACTGGTGGGAAGGTTTAGGACCAGAGGTCACAGCCTCAGGATTACAGGGCGCTCTTTTGGAAAGGATGCGAGGAGGAACTTCTTTAGTCAGAGGGCAGTGAATCTGTGGAACTCATTGCCACAGAGGGCTGTGGAGCCCAAGTCAATAGATAATAGACAATAGGTGCAGGAGTAGGCCATTCGGCCCTTCGAGTCAGTGGATATTTTTAAGGCAGAGATAGACAAGTTCTTGATTAGAACGGATATGGGGAGAAGGCAGGAAATTGGGATTAGGAGGCAGAGATCAGACATGATTGAATGTCGGAGTAGGCTCGATGGGCCGAATGGCCTAATTCTACTCCTATAACTTGTGAATGATCCAAACTATGGCTCATCTTGCTGAGAGACCTGTTGCTCACTGCTGTGTTTAAGTGTGATCCATTTACGATCTGTTGGGCAGGTGGTTCAGTCTAGTTTAGTTGAGTTTATTGTACTGAGGTGCAGTGAAAAGTTTTTGTAGCGTGCTAACCAGTCAGTGGAAAAATAACACATGATTACAATCGAGCTATTTACAGGGTACAGATACATGATAATGGAATAACATTTAGTGCAAGGTAAAACCAGTAAATTCTGATCAAAGATAGTCCAAGGGTCACCAATGAAGTAGACACATTCCTGGATCCTTTCCATCCTGTTTTGTTCAACGTGCATCTTAACATGTGCAGATGTTGCTTTAAACCGAAGATAGACACAAAAAGCTGGAGTAACTCAGCGGGACAGGCAGCATCTCTGGAGAGAAGGAATGGGTGACGGTTTTGGGTCCAGACCCTTCTCCAGACTGGTTGGGGATAAGGCAAACGGTAGGGAGTTTGCACGTTCTCCCTGTGACCATGTGGGTTTTCTCCAGGCGCTCCCAAATGTTTGTAGGTTAATCGGGTTCTGTAAATTGCCCCTAGCGTGGAGGATAGAAACATAGAAACATAGAAATTAGGTGCAGGAGTAGGCCATTCAGCCCTTCGAGCCTGCACCGCCATTCAATATGATCATGGCTGATCATCCAACTCAGTATCCCGTACCTGCCTTCTCTCCATACCCTCTGATCCCCTTAGCCACAAGGGCCACATCCAACTCACTCTTAAATATAGCCAATGAACTGGCCTCAACTACCCTCTGTGGCAGAGAGTTCCAGAGACTCACCACTCTCTGTGTGAAAAAAGTCTTTCTCATCTCGGTCTTAAAGGATTTCCCCCTTATCCTTAAGCTGTGACCCCTGTCCTGGACTTCCCCAACATCGGGAACAATCTTCCTGCATCTAGCCTGTCCAACCCCTTAAGAATTTTGTAAGTTTCTATAAGATCCCCTCTTAATCTCCTAAATTGCCCACAGAGTATAAACGAGGATAGAACCGGGTGAGCATGGACTCAGTGGGCCGAAGGGCCTGTTTCCACGCTGTTTCCCTAAACTAAGCTAAACTATGAGTTGAAACAAATGATGGCAATAATTTAAGAAACTATTTACCTGTTGCGGTCTTCGCATCTGCATACGTCAATGATATTTAGCCATTTTCTTTAAGTTTAAAGCGTCTTTACACGATCCAAGGTTAGCTAATTTGAACACGATGTAAGATATTTCCTTTCACTCGCCTGAGATGTATTTTATTGAGGAAATGATTGTCGAAAAAGTTACTGGGCTTGATCTTGTGAAAGGTATTAGAACATTAAATATTGAAGAGATCAGCACAGGAACAGGCGTTCCGTATTCCTACCACATCCCAAAGATGTGTGAGTTTTGTAGATTAATTGGCCTCTAGAAATAACCTCTCATGTGTTGGGAGTGGATGAGAAAGTGGATGGGTGATTGATGGTAGCATGCATTCGTTGGGCTGAAGGGCCTGTTTTCATGCTGGATCTGTAAACTAAACTAAATGAAACTCCCCTGCATTTTATTGCAGCAAGCTGACCGCCTGAAGAAGGGTCTGGACCCGAAACGTCTCCCATTCCTTCTCTCCAGAGATGCTGCCTGTCCCGCTGAGTTACTCCAGCATTTTTTGTCTATCTTCGGTTTAAACCAGCAACCGCAGTTCTCTCCTACACATCTTATTTATGATTAGGACACGATGATATTTGTTCATAAGTTCATAAATTATTGGAGGAGAATTAGGCCATTCGTCCCATCAAGACTACTCCCCCATTCAATCGGGGTTGACCTATCTTTCCCTCTCAGCCCCATTCTCCTGGCAGAGATAGATAGATAGATTCTTGATTAGTACGGGTGTCAGGGGTTATGGGGAGAAGGCAGGAGAATGGGGATGAGAGGGAAAGATAGATCAGCCATGATTGAACAGCGGAACAGACCTGATGGGCCAAATGGCCTAATACTGCTCCTATCACATATGAGCACTTATGAACGCCATGAGGCATACGAGCAGAATTAGGCCATTCGGCCCATCGAGTTTACTCCGTCACAAGGAGGAAGTGCAACCTTTGCACTGACGACACCCCAGGTCAGGATCGAACCTGGCGCTGTAAGGCAGCAACTCTACCGCTGCGCCACCTCTGCAGTCGCTTCCCTTATTGGGCTTTGCTTATTGGACCGTGCCTTTACTGTCGAGGGGATAACATCACCGTACTGAAATGAAACAAGCAACACAGAAACATTTTGTCAACTTGTCTGGTAATATGACATTCAAAACCTGGTATGCAGTCAATTGTTATGATGGACCTAGCCCATTGATGTCCTTGACTGATCCAGCTCGTGGTGAAAACACACGATAATTAGAATCCAAGATATCATCATGAACCGGCTAGAAATAATGTGGTGTGAGCCTGCATTGTTCTGGAAGATAAGCCCAGTCCAATTCAAATAAATTGTTTTTCTGGAAATTTCTGAGTCCATTAAGATGCGACTGAGACACTGTGTTGAAGACAATTTCTCCCTGTTATGGTCTGCCCCCTGCAGGTTAATTTGTTTCTCCAATCTTGGAACCACATGGATCAGTTCATGGACCCTTCTCGAGGCTCCTCCTGACCTGAACGTTACCTATCCGTGCGTTCTCCAGAGATGCTGCCTGTCCCGCTGAGTTGCTCCAGCACTTTGTGTCTTTTCTTGTAAACCAGCGTCTGCAGTTGCTTGTTTATCCAGTAATTTCATGTTCGTAAGTTCTAGGAGCAGAATTAGCCCATTCGGCCCATCGAGTCTCCTCCCTCATTCAACCATGGCTGATCTACCTTTCCCTCTCAACCCCATTCTTCTGCCTTCGCCCCATAACCCCTGGCACCCATACTAATCAATAATCTGTCAATCTCCTCCTTAGAAATATCCATTGACGACCTCCACAGCCGTCAATGACAATGAATTCCACAGATTCATCACCTTCTCACTGAAGACATTTCTCCTCATCTCATTTTTAAAGTTCCATCCTTTTATTCTGAGGCTATGACATCTCATCCTTGACTTTCCGACTAGTGGTATCATCCTCCAAGCATTTACTCTATCCAAGATTTTCACTTCTTCAATCATGGCTGATCTGTCTCTCCCTCCTAACCCCATTCTGTTGTCGTCCCCCAAATAACGCCTGACACCCCCTGAGTACAGGCCCAGTGCCGTCAAGCACTCATCATATGTCAATCCACTCATTCCTGGGATCATTCTGGTAAACCTCCTCTGGACCATCTCCAATGCCAGCACATCCTGCCTCAGATGCGGGAAACTGAGGTCTGACCAGCGCCTTATCAAGCCTCAGCATTGCGTCGTTGTTGTAATGCTGAGGCTTCATAAGGCACTGGTCAGAATGGCACTGGTGTTTGTTCCAAAGTAGCGCTGAAGCCAGGCGACTTTGCCTCAGAGGGCGGTGTAGGCCGGTTCTCTGGATACTTTCAAGAGAGAGCTTGATAGAGCTCTGAAAGATAGCGGAGTCAGGGGATATAGGGAGAAGGCAGGAACAGGGTATTGATTGGGGATGATCAGCCATGATCACATTGAATGGCGGTGCTGGCTTGAAGGGCTGACTGGCCTCCTACTATTGTCTATTGTCTATTGTCTATTGACTCTTTGTGTGCTGGTCCCAGAAGTGAATCCACAATCATACATTGCAGGTGCCAAACTAAGTTTGGAATTTCTTGGTGTTATACTGCTTTTCATTGATCTATCCTCATTCCTTGTACTCTAGTTCCTTGCTCACCTGAGTCACAAACTGAACCATTAGGATTTCCAAATCTGTGTAAGAAAGAACTGCAGATGCGAGTAAAATCGAAGGTAGACCCAAAATGCTGGAGTAACTCAGCGGGTGAGGCAGCATCTGTGGGGCTCGCCCCGAAACGTCGCCCGTTCCTTCTCTCCATAGATGCTGCATGACCCGCTGAGGATTTCCAAATCATTGCATGCTAGAACATGGAAAATAGTGTCTCTGAATGGAGATGATGAGTGAGATTAAATAATATATCATGACCAATAATTTCAGGTAAGAACATTAGCAGATAGCGTCTCTGAGGAACAGCTTCTCTCCCTCTGTTACCAGGCTTGTGAACGGTCCTTCCATAAGCTAGGGGACTCTCCCATTCACCTCCATCCCATTGTGGACATTGGTCTTTGCTTCTGGTCCTGATACACCACAATGCGGAGGACTATATATATATATATTGCTGTTACTCCGGCATTTTGTGTCTAGCTTCTTATATATATTTATATATATAGGTTGCTTTCTCTCTCCATCCCCTCCCCCTTCCCAGTTGTCCCACTAGTCTTACTGTCTCCGCCTACATTCTTTCCTTGTCCCGCCCCCTCCCCTAACGTCAGTCTGAAGAAGGGTCTCGACCCGAAACGTCGCCAATTCCTTCCCTCCAGAGATGCTGCCTCACCCGCTGAGTTTCTCCAGCATTTTGTGTCTACCTTCGATTTACCAGCATCTGCAGTTCTTTCTTACACTATTGTACTAGAGTTTGGCTGGCATTTATGCGTCATGTGATTGAATAACGTGCAAAATAAAGCTATTTACTGTACCTTGGTACACATGACAATAATACGACGCACTGGACAGTCTTTCCGCCGACTGGATAGCATTTCACTGTTCCTCGGTACGTGTGGGCATGACAATGCATTAAATTTAACTAAACTAAACTAAAGCCTAAACCTAATCATTTTGCCACAACTAGAAGGCAGCCCCGAACCACTATCTACTTGACGATCCTCGGACTATCTTTGATCCGTCTTTGCTGGCCTTACCTTGCCATAAATGTTATTGCCTTATCATGTGTCTATACACTGTAAAAGGCTCGATTGTAATCATGTATTGTCTGTCCGCTGACTTTCACTGTATCTGTGGCAATAAACAAAACTGAACTGAAAGAAACTGAACAGAATCTAAAATGGTTTAACCTCCATATGTGATTCTCCTATGATACCTATGGAGATATTGCTTTGTGATTTTTCAAAAGCTTTTCGAGCAGACGGACAATTCTCACTCTTTTAGTAAGATGCCGGTAATTTTAATACTTTATGTCCCAATAGCTCCAAGAGAGCACTTTACTGAAACTGTGTTATCTGTTCCATTATGAAGTGTCTCACCGACTACTAAAATCTATTTCCATTTCAAATCAGTCCAGGAATGTGACATTATACTGTTTATGAATTCTAGGAAGGTTTAAGAGCTTCACTTCAAAAATTTCAATGAAAAACCTCTTCATGCTTCATAATTTAATACACCAGGGCTCGTGGTGCTATTTGTTTGTCTAGAAATTGGATTTTCCCTGATGTGCTAAGTGAGTGTCGCACTTCATCCCAATACCCATTTGTTGGACTTGGTACAAAAATCATTAACTGAACAAAAAACCTTTAAAAATCATTAGTGCGGTTATCTTTGATTTCGGTGCACTAAAATAAGACTTGCACAAATCCCAGCTGCCTGTTAAGACATCTCCTGAGTCTTGGAACTCATCGAATTTGTTTCAGTGCCTTCATTTCCAAAGTCCATGACAGTGTCCAAAAGATGGCCATGGAAAGAAGGGAAGATGTTGGGTGTTGTGGGGGATGGAGGGAGGGGAGGGAGGGATAAAGGAAGGGGTTGGACAAAGAGAGAGCACACACTCTCCCTTTAAAGAGGGAGAGTATTTTGAGAGATACAGCATGGAAACAGGCCCTTCGGCCCACCGAGTCCGCGCAGACCAGCAATCATCTCATACACTAGCACAGTAGGGCCAATTTACAATTTACAGAAGCCAATTAACCTACAAACCTGCTCGTGTTTGGAGTACGGGGGGAAACCGGGGCGCCCAGAGGAAACCCACGCAGGTCACATGGAGAATGTACAAATTTCGAACAGGCAGCACCCGTGGTCAGGATCGAACCTGGGTCTCTGGTGCTGTAAGGCAGTAACTCTACTGCTGTGCCACCCTGCTGCCCCGTGTAATAGCAGCCAGGCGTTTATACCCCCCATGTGCCCTGGCCAAAGGGAGGTGGGATAAGAGTAGGGGCAGTAATCAAAGCAGTGAACATTTGCTGCAGGCTCACACAGAGCAGATCTCCTGCACAAGCTGATCCATGAGCAAAGGGGAGGCACACCAAGGGAGCAAAACATCAGTGTCCCACAGCGAGTGGGGACACAGCGTTTCCTGCATGGTTGCTGACTTTAGGTGGAGTTCATGTGACAGTGATAAGTCAAGAGTGTTTTATTGTCATATGTCCCAACCAGAACAAAGAAATTCTCAGCAGACATGCGAACATAGTGCTCTGTAAACAATGTGATAAATGAGAAAAAGTATATATAAACATACACACACACACAAAATATGTAGGAGGGAACTGCAGATGCTGGTTTACACCGAAGATAGACACAAAATGCCAGAGTAACTCAGCGGGTCAGGCAGCATCTCTGGAGAGAAGGAACGTGTGATGTTTTGGTTTGAGACCCTTCTTCAGAATGGGGGGGGGGGGGGGGGGGGGGGGGGGGGGGGGGGGGGGGGGGGGGGGGGGGGGGGGGGGGGGGGGGGGAGGAAGGAAAGTGGAGATATGGAAGGGTAAAGTGTGAAAACGGCAGATTGGCCCAAAGTAGACGATGATCAAGCAATCAAGGATATGTAGAATGGTTTCCTCATTTCCTGTCTGTACAGAGTTTGTACGTTCTCCCCGTGACCATGTGGGTTTCCCCCGGATGCTCCGGTTTCCTCCCACACTCCAAAGTTTGCAGGTTAATTTGACTTTGGTTTCAAAAAAATTGGAAATTGTCCCCAGTGTGTAGGATGGTGCTAGTGTGCGGGGATCGCTGGTCGGCGAGGACTCGGTGGGTCGAAGGGCCTGTTTCCGCACTGTATCTCTAAACTAAACTAAACTAAAGTAAAACTACTCTCTGACATGCTGAATCTCCGCAATCTTCTCAGGAAGTGCACGGTTTTGCACCAATTGTAATTATTGTTGAAGAAGTGAACTTTGGGCATGTTGATGACGTGGTCACATCCATAAGTGAAGCTGTCCACTTGACACACCTGGGTAAAGTGTACAATGGTCGGTGAGACCAAGTGTAGGCTTGGCGATCGTTTCGCCGAACACCTCCGCTCGGTCCGCATTAACCAACCTGATCTCCCGGTGGCTCAGCACTTCAACTCCCCCTCCCATTCCCAATCCGACCTTTCTGTCCTGGGCCTCCTCCATGGCCAGAGTGAGCACCACGGGAAATTGGAGGAGCAGCACCTCATATTCCGCTTGGGCAGTCTGCACCCTAGCGGCATAAACATTGACTTCTCCAATTTCCGGTAGCCCTTGCTGTCTCCTCCCCTTCTCAGCTCTCCCGCAGCCCTCGGGCTCCTCCTCTTCCTTTCTCCTTTGTTCTCCCCATTCCACCCCCCCCCCCCCCCCTCACTCCACATCAGTCTGATGGAATTTTGTGG
The DNA here is from genome assembly GCA_035221665.1 of Okamejei kenojei. NCBI lineage: Eukaryota > Metazoa > Chordata > Chondrichthyes > Rajiformes > Rajidae > Okamejei > Okamejei kenojei. Next base: position 62,032,353 of record CM069143.1, on the reverse strand, counting down.
AATTCTGTGTCTGTGGAATTCTCTGCCACAGAAGGTAGTTGAGGCCAGTTCATTGGCTATATTTAAGAGGGAGTTAGATGTGGCCCTTGTGGCTAAAGGGATCAGGGGGTATGGAGAGAAGGCAGGTACAGGATACTGAGTTGGATGATCAGCCATGATCATATTGAATGGCGGTGCAGGCTCGAAGGGCCGAATGGCCTACTCCTGCACCTATTTTCTATGATTCTATGATTCTATGAAGAAGGGTTTCGGCCAGAAACGTTGCCTATTTCCTTTGCTCCATAGATGCTGCTGCACCCGCTGAGTTTCTCCAGCACTTTTGTCTACCTTCGATTTTCCAGCATCTGCAGTTCCTTCTTAAACATAAAGTGTACATTTGTCAAGAGTCAAGAGTCAGGAGTGTTTTATCGTCATGTGTCCCAGATAGAGCAATTAAATTCTTACTTGCAGCAGCACAACAGAAATATGTAAACATAGTACACTGTAAACAATATAATATCGAGAGTGAAAAGAAAAGTTCAGTGTGTGTATATATGCACACACTCACAAACACACATATATATATAGATCATATATATATATATATATATAAATGCACACACGCACACATACTTACACACAATAAACAAACAATAATAACAATAATAGTCTATATAGTTCAGAGATTATTTGTTGTCGTGTTTAATAGTCAAATGGCTGTAGGGGAGAAGCTGTTCCTGAACCTGGACGTTACAGTTTTCAGGCTCCTGTATCTTCTTCCCGATGGCAGGGGTGAAATGAGTGTGTGGCCAGGGTGGTGTGGGTCTCTGACGATGCTGGCTGCCTCTTTGAGGCAACGACTCCGGTAAATCCCTTCGATGGTGGGGAGGTCAGAGTCGGTGATGGATCGGGCAGTGGTCACAGCTTTTTTGCAGTCTTCTTTGCTCCTGGGCGTTCAAGTTGCCGAACCAGGCCACGATGCAACCAATCAATATGCTCTCTACTGTACACCTGTAGAAGTTCAAGAGAATCCTCGCTGACGTACTGAATCTCCACAATCTTCTCAGGAGGTAGAGGCGCTGATGTGCTTTCTTTATAATTGCCTCAGTGTGCTGGGTCCAGGAAAGATCTTCGGGAATATGCACACCCAGGAATTTGACATTTTTGACTCTCTCCACCATCATCCTGGTGATATAAACAGGATTGTGGGCCCTCATCCTTCCTCAATCAGTTCCGTGGTCATTGAGAGCCAGGTTGCTGGGCTGGCACCCTTTGGTCAATCGATCTGTCTCCCTTCTGCACTCTGACTCATCGCCATCTTTGAGGCCTGTAGTCCCTGGTTTAATTGCCTGATGGATGGCGCTTCAAATGAAATGGCAAAATCATGCCAAATGATGCGCTAACTGATTTTGTTAGGGTGAATATGTGGCCCCAAGGGTCCAATTTCAAGACTGTAATACCTTCAAAGCTAAATCAAATCTGAAATGTAGTCTCAGCATGTGGGAGATGTTTTCTATATGTGTAGCAGCTAAATACTCTGACACTTCCAAGGTGACGCCCAAACCAGGTGACTATTTGCGTACTAGCCGCAGAAACAGATCTACAGTCACATATTGCTATTCAAACAGCAACATTTCTCACTTTAACTGTGACCCTTGATCAGACATTGCTGGCTTTGCCTTGCACTAAACGTTAGTCCCTTACCATGTATCTATGAACGGCCAATGGCTGGATTGTAATCATGTGTTGTCTTTCCGCTGACTGGTTAGCAAGTGACAAAAGCTTTTCACTGTACCTCATTACACATGACAGTAAACTAAACCTACTAACTAAGGTGGTTATGTTCCACACCATTTATATTTATGCTACGTAGATGAGTTATTTAAATATTTCTTGTTAGTATTTTTTCAAGGGCTGCTACATCTGCATGTTACTTGTCAGGAAAGGAAAAGATGGATTGGTACGGTGTCAGCATTTATGCAGGGGAAGGCAGGAGAATTGGGTTGAGAAGGAGAGATAGATCAGCCATGATTGAATGGCGGAGTAGACTTGATGGGGCGAATGGCCTAATTCTGCTCTTATCATTTATGAACTTATAAGAAGAGGTATATGAAGTCTGATCCAAATGGAATACCCACACATAAGTCTATAAGTCATAGGAGCAGAATTAGGCCATTCGGCCCATCAAGTCTACTCCGCCGTTCAATCATGGCTGATCTATCTTTCCCTCTCAACCCCATTCTCCTGCCTTCCCCTCATTATGATTTTGCACATAAGCCCAGAACCATTAAAAACACAACTTCAGCTCATTTTAAGGCACTATTATAAAGAGAAAAAACCTCCCGATCTCAGCAGGTGAGGCTTGTGCGGCAGCTGGAGTGAATAAAAGGACGTCGTTAATCAGAAACCAAAAAAGAAAATTCAAAAGTCTGAAGAAGGTTCCCGACCCAAAACGTCACCCATTCCTCCTCTCCAGAGATGCTGCCTGTCCCGCCGAGTTACTCCAGCATTTTGTGTCCATCTTCAAAAATAATCTGTCAGAAGCAGGTTCTGCAAAAGGGAACAGCCTTTCACAGACTTTGATTGTCGAGAGCAGTTCATGTCCTGGTATAAGGCAGTCAAGTCCTTCATCATGTTTTTGTTTGCACAGGAGAAGGTGGCAAGGTGAGTGATGATCGCAGAGATATCAAGCCACACACAGCAAGATGGACCCCGTGCTGGCAGGGCGGATTAGTTTAATGATCTATCTTATTGTTCAGAGAATTACGGAGATCTTTGTGTCTCCGATGAATTTTTGGAGTTTGGTGGTTCAACATTTCAGAAAGTATTTAACATGAGAGCGGTTATTTGGCCAAAACTTGAGAAACTGTATCTATATACTGTAAACAGTATTTACAGTATATAGATATACTGTTCGGTGCAGACTCGGAGGGTAAACAGATTTTAACCACGTATTGTCTTTCCGCTGACTAGTTAGCACGCAACAAAAAGCTTTTCACTGTACCTCGGTACACGTGACAATGAACTGAACTGAACTGATCTGGAGAAAGATTGATATTTCATAGCAGGGAGGCAGAATTTTCTGATAATCCACTCGTGCTCATTGCTGGCTTGTATTTAACTACATATGTGCCTGTTCCCAAATCTACGAGTATTATCTTACTTCCCAAAGCCATAAGAGGACTTTTTGATGCAAAAGGGGACATAGAAACATAGAAACATAGAAAATAGGTGCAGGAGGAGGCCATTCGGTCCTTCGAGCCAGCACCGCCATTCATTGTGATCATGGCTGATCGTCCCCTATCAATAACCCGTGCCTGCCTTCTCCCCATATCCCTTGACTCCACTAGCCCCTAGAGCTCTATCTAACTCTCTCTTAAATCCATCCAGCGACTTGGCCTCCATTGCCCTCTGTCGCAGGGTATTCCATAAATTCACAACTCTCTGGGTGAAAATTTTTTTTCTCACCTCAGTCTTAAATGACTTCCCCTTTATTCTAAGACTGTGGCCATTGGTTCTGGACTCACCCCACATTGGGAAAAATGTTCCTGCATCTAGCTTGTCCAGTCCTTTTATAGATACCAGGTTGAGCCTTACTACCAAGTTTAATAGTTTAGTTTAGTTTAGCTTAGTATTGTCAGTGAGTGGAAAGACTATACATGATTACAACCGAGCTGTCCACATTGTACAGATTGCAAGATAATAAAGGGAATAACATTCAGTGCAAGATAAAGTCCGATTAAAGATAGTCCGAGTGTCTCCAATCCCTCAAGGAATTTGAATAATCTTGCATTCAAAAACAATTACAATTCAAGTATTATAGTATTACATATTTAAATTATTAAATCAGTATTATACATTCAAATTATGACAATTAAAAAGCATTGTTCTAATTTTTTAAAAACATTTAAACACAGTAAATTATTTCCAAATGTAGGTCACCTCCGATACACCTTCAGTCCCATATAACCGATTCTTCACTGGTTTGTGTAGATATTTTCCAACCAAGGTGCACGTTATTGTGAGGTAAACATAAAGTGCTGGGGGAGCTCAGCAGAAACAGGCAGCATCTGTGGAGGCAACGGGTTTTTCAGATCACGATCCTCATTCAGACTGATATGACAAGGGGGAAGAACAGAAGAATGTATAGTTTAGAGATACAGCGCAGAAACAGGCCCTTCGGCCCTCCGAGTCCACCACCGACCAGCGATCACCAGGACTATCCTACACACACTTAGGGTCAAATTACAATTTCACTGAAGACAATTAACCTAGAAACCTGTACGTCTTTGGAATGTGGGGAGGAAACCGGAGCAACTTGAGAAAACCCACGCGGTCACAGGGAGTATGTACAAACTTTGTACAGACAGCACCCGCAGTCAGGATCGAACCCGGGTCACTGGCTCTGTGATGCAGCAACTCTACCGCCGCGCCACCCACATTAAAGGACATCAACAACTGTGTTCTCCGTCTGCTCCTACACCACTCAATATCAGGCGCGTGTCTTCATCCATCTATATCCCTCTCTCTGGCTCCACATTTCAATCCTCTCATTGCTTCAATCAGACACCCATTTATCTCCCATTCATCTCCCAGCCTGGCATTTATTCCACCCATCTCCCAAGTAAACTTTCCACAAACTGTTCTAACCTGTCATCCCTCTTTGGGTCGTTTACCTTGTGGTGTGAAGAGGCTTGCGTGTCCCCGTCATTCCGAGAGCGATGCCGGAAGCTCCAGCTTCTGGTAGGACCACCCATGGCGGTGACGTCGAGGATGAGGGTCCAGACTAAGAACGATCCAACCTACAAGACCTCAACGGCGGACCAGGCGGACGAAGATATATTGAACTCAACGGCTGTGAAGGCGGATGAAGGCTGCAACAGATCTACCAGCTCCAATCATCTTGGTTCCCTTGCCATTGGAAATGAGTTGATTGATTTGTGAAGGACCGCGCGCTTCTTGGAGCGCACCATCCAGTACACGTTAAGCAAACACACGCCCAGGCGTCTTGGTTCTGTGAGCAGACATATAAACAACAGAACGCAGACCATCATCCTCGACCTCAAGGGTAGCCATCTAGACGACGTTCCAGGCTTCACCCCGTCTCTCTTTTCCAGCGTTCTACCCCCTCCCCACACCGCGCCATTACATTCAATCTGAAGAAGTATCCAAGCTGAAACTTGGTCGATCCCTTCCCTCCACAGATGCCGCCCGACCTGCTGAGTTCCTCCAGCACTTTGCGTTTTCCTCGGGACTCCAACACCTGCAATTCCTTTTGTCTGCTGGTCTCTTCACCTGCTGCTAACGGTGAGTTTCTGATTCACTGAATCAATGATTTAATCATACTTTACCATCACAAGTACCGGTAACATCGTGCAGCAGAACACCCTTAGGCAGTACACAAAGGGTCCCCACGATTCTGGCAGAGACAAAGTTATAAAAAGTTAATCGACCAGTCCCATCTCCTGATCGCAGCTTATAGTCAGGCCTGCCGCTGCACGTGGCCACATGCGGTGCCCCATTCTGGATCCCCCTTCGTTCTCAGTGCCCCCCCCCCCCCCCACTGGGACCCCCCTCCTGTAAAGCTGTGTGTCTTTACGGCCATTCAACAATAGCAGTATAATTCTCCGACTGATCATCAGAGGTAGTTCATCAACGGGATCATTAATAATTTTCTGTTTCACACTTTGCAGAGTTTCACAATGACGCCTTCAACAGAGAATTTAAGAAAGAAGTGTAGATGCTGGGAAAATCAAAGGTAGACAAGAATTCAGCGGGTGAGGCAACATCTGTGGAGCGAAGGAATAGGCGACGTTTCGGGTCGAGACCCTTCTTCAACAAAGCAGGTCAGCGTGGCTTTCCGTCGCTGTTGTTCATTCTTCTCAACCCCCAGCTTGAGTGAAGTGGTCTCCTGCACCGTGTATCAGTCGAGACCAGTGCTCTTGGGTAGAGTGGAAGGATGGACAAGTTTGTCAGAGGGCACGGGTACAAGCTAGATGGTCAACATGATCACTACCACTTAGTTCATCACTTTGCACATTGCGAGTACGTTGATAGACGCAAAGTGCTGGAGTAACTCAGCAGGTCAGGCAGCATTGAGTCATACAGCGTAGAGAGAGAACCCCTTCGGCTCAACTTGCCCACGCCTGCCAACATATCCCGCCTGCCTGCGTTTGGCCCACATCCCTCTAAACCTGTCCTATCCATGTATCTGTCTAAATGTTTCTTAAACATTGCAACAGTTCCTGTCTCAACTAGCTCCTCGGGCAGCTCACTCCATTCACCCACCACCCTTTGTGTGAAAAGGTTACCCCTCAAATACCTATTAAACCTTTTCCTCGTCACCTTGAATCAATGTCCTCTGGTCCTCGATTCCCCTACTCTGGGCAAGAGACTCTGTGCATCTACCCGATCTATTCCCCTCATGATCATTTACACCTCCAAAAGACCACCCGTCATCCTCCTGCGCTCCAAGGAATAGAGACCCAGCCTGCTCAACCTCTCCCTGTACCTCAGACCCTCGGGTCCTGGCAACATCCTTGTAAATCCTCTCTGTTCCTTTTCCGGCTTGACAACATCTTTCCTATCATATGGAGCCCAGAACTGAATACAATACTCTAATGTGGCCTCACCAACATCTTATAAATCTGCAACATAACTCTTTGGAGAAAAAGGATGGGTGACGCTTCCTTGGAGCACAGGAGCGTGAAGGGTGATTTTATAGAGGTTTATAAAATCATGAGAGGAATAGATCATGTACAGAGTAGGCGGATCAAGGACCAGAGGACATGGGTTTAAGGTGAAGGGGAAAAGGTTTAATAGGAATCCGTGGGGTACATTTTTCAGACAAAGGGTGGTGGGCGTATAGAACGAGCTGCCAGAGGTGGTAGTTGAGGCAGGGACTGCAATGTTTAAGAAACATTTAAGGGCCTGTCCCACTTGGGCATCATTGGCGCGTCATGCAGATGGCGTGCCAAGTGTTTGTACATCCCAAAATCCTGGGGCACCACGGGCGATCGCGCGTCACTGCCTACGTCACCACACACCATGTGCGCATCACGCGCGTTGTGCGTCGTGACACGTAAATGATGTCGCGTAAATGACACGCATATGACGCCCAAGTGGGACAGGCCCTTTTGACTGGCACATGGCACATGGATAGGACAGGTTTGGAGGGATATGGGCTAAACGCAGCTAGGTGGCACTAATGCAGCTGGGACATTTTGGCCGGTGTGGGCAAGTTGGGTGAAGGGCCTGTTTCCATGCTCTGTGACTCTGTATGACTCTAATATTTTTCTTCTGCTGAAGTTCTTTGCACTTTTCACTTACAGCTCTGAGCTGTTTCTGTGGTTTTGGCCAAATGAGCGCTCTCATGTTAAACACTTTCTGAAACCTTGCACCACCTAACTCCAGATTTCTTAGGAGACACAAAGATCTCCATAATTCTCCAAACATTAAACTAGCTCGTTAAACTAATCTCCTCTGGATGGGATGAGGGAGAGGGGGAAGTGAAGGATTGCAGGCATGCAGTGGTTACTTGAAGCTAGAGAAATCAATGTTCATCATGGCCCATCAGCAAATACCCAGGTTCTATCCTGACTACGGGTGCTGTCTGTACGGAGTTTGTACGTTCTCCCCGTGACCGGGTGGGTTTTCTCTGGGTGCTCAGGTTTCCTCCCACATCCCAAAGACGTAGGTTAATTGGCTTCAATTGTACAAATTTTAAATTGGCCCTAGTGTGTGCAGGATAGTGTTAGTGTGCGGGGATCGCTGTTCGGTGCAGACTCCGAGGGTGAACAGCCAGTTTCCGCACTGTATCTCTGAACTAAACTAAAACAGGCACGATAAGTCATTCCATAAACAACAATGGAAACCATTGACCACGGAAACTCTGTACGCTATGGGTCACTGTTGCACCTTAATTAATTTTCCAGACACATCTCTTCATTCCAACCTTCCAGAAGAGTAGACTTCTGTGACTTCCGAGATCCTCCAGTGTTGGCTTCTTTCACATCATGGATTTCCCTTGAGTCCAACGTTATTCAAAATTGTTGCTTTTCTAAAGCGACGGAACACGTGGCGGTCACGGTGGGGCAGCGGTAGAGTTGCTGCCTTACAGCGAATGCAGCGCCGGAGACCCGGGTTCGATCCTGACTTCGGGCGCTGTTTGTACGTTCTACCCGTGACCTGCGTAGGTTTCTCCGAGATCTTCGGTTTCCTCCCACAATCCAAAGACGTACAGATTTGTAGGTTCACTGGCTTGGTAAATAAAACATTGTCCCTAGTGGATGTTGGATAGTGTTGATATGCGGGGATCGCCGGTCGGCGCGGACCCGGCGGGCTGCAGGGCCTGTTTCCGCGCTGTATTTCTAAACGTGCGGTCCAGAATATGTTGGCACTGAGATCGCAGTTCTTTGTTGATGCAGAAAAGGATAATCGGATTGAATAAAACAGGAAGCTCAAACAGGAATTCAGCCAATGTCTCAAAGCAAATATTCTGGTCGTGCATGAGAGTTAGAACTGCTCCTATCAAAGAAGAATAGAAATATCAGTCAGTAGACAACAGTGAGTAAAGGTTATGCATTCTAATTAGTCATAGACTGATACAGTGTGGAAACAGGCCCTTTGGGCAATACTGACCAACATGTCCCAGCTACACTAGTCCCACCAGCCTGTGCTTGGTCCATATCCTTCCACACCTGTCCTATCCATGTAACTGTCTAACTGTTTCTTAAACATCGGGATATTCCCTGCCTCAACTACCTCCTCTGGAAGCACGTTCAATACACCCTCCACACTTTGTGTGAGAAAGTTACCCCTCAGATTCCTTAAATCTTTTCCCTTTCGCCTTAAACCTTTAGAACTTTAGAACAGAGAGTTATGAATCAGTGGAATTCTCTGCCTCAGAAGGCATTGGAAGCTAATGCTCTGGATCCTTTCAAGAGAGACTTAGGTTGAGATTTTAAAGATAGCGGAGTCAGGGGATATGGGGAGAAGGCAGGAACGGGGTACTGATTGTGGATGATCAGCCATGATCACAGTATATGACGGTGCTGGCTCGAAGGGCCGAATGGCCTACTCCTGCACCTATTGTCTATTGCCTATTGTCTAAACCCAGTCCTCTGGTCCTTGATTCCCCTACCCCGGGCAAGGGAGAACGTGCAAACTCCACACTGGCAGTTCTTGAGGTCATGATCGCGAACACAAGAGAGCTAGCTCTTTTAAATTTTAAGAAGGTACTACAGATGCTGGGCAATCGAAGGTAGACATAAATGCTGGAGAAACTCAGCGGATGAGGCAGCATCTATGGAGCGAAGGAAATCGGCAACGTTTCGGGTTGAAACCCTTCTTCAGTCTGAAGAAGGGTTTCAACCCGAAACGTCGCTTATTTCCTTCTCTCCATAGATACTGCCTCACCCGCTGAGTTTCTCCAGCATTTTTGTCTAGCTCTTTTAAATCATCACTCGCCGAAAAATGAAAGGCCTAGAGCGTCTGGGATCAGAGGGCACAACCTCAGAATTAAATGAAGATGAGGAGGAATTCCTTTGGCCTAGAGGGTGGTGAATCTGTGGAATGTTTTTTGCCAGAGACGGCTGTGGAGGACGCAATTGGGTATTTTTCAAATGGAGATTGATAAGTTCTTGATAAGTACGTGTGTCAGGAGTTATCAGGAAAATGGAGTTGGAAGGGAAAAATAGATCCGCCATGATTGAATGGCAGAGCACACTCGATGGGCCGAATGGCCTAATTCTGCTCTTATGAATTGTGGTCTTATTGGTGAGGAGGGTGTCAGTGAAAATAAAAATGATTTTTTCAGCAGGGGCCTCTTGATTCATATGCGATTCGTGACTTTTTCTTGCGCGAGTTACTCGTTTCATCTTCTTCTTTCGTGTGGCGTGCACAGCCTAACGTTGTAGGACAACTTGTTCTATTTGATCTTCGGTTTGTGCACGTCGAGTTGATTGCATTAGTCGAAACAGGGCGGACCACGTGAAGGTTGCAATCTCCCACCCCAAGAGTTACTCGTTAATTTTTTTTACCGGCTGTAAAAAGCTACAGCTGGTGGTTGCATCTTTTTGATCCATTTTCGACCCAAGATCAGAACGACCTCCTTCGGAGTGGACACTTGTGAAAGCACGAGTTGGCATGAGTTTAAGGTGAAGGGGAAAAGATTTAAGGAATCTGAGGGGTAACTTCAAGTTTAAGTTCAAGTGAGTTTATTTGTCATGTGTCCCTGATAGGACAATGACATTCTTGCTTTGCTTCAACAGAACATAGTAGGCATTGACTACAAAACAGATCAGTGTGTCCATATAGCATTATATGAATATATACACACATGAATAAATAAACTGATAAAGAGCAAATAACAGATAATGGGTTATTAATGTTCAGAGTTTTTTCCAAGCCAAGTTTAATAGCCTGATGGCTGTGGGGAAGTGGCTATTCCTGAACCTGGTCATTGCAGTCTTCAGGCTCCTGTACCTTCTACCTGAAGGAAGCAGGGAGATGAGTGTGTGGCCAGGGTGGTGTGGGTCCTTGATGATACTGCCAGCCTTTTTGAGGCAGCGACTGCGATAGATCCCCTCGATGGAAGGAAGGTCAGAGCCGATGATGGACTGGGCAGTGCTTTCTCACACATGAGCCAACGACAACGGAAAAATGTCACCACGGTGGAAATGAAGCAGACACAAAAAGCTGGAGTAACTCTGCGGGTCAGGCAACTTCTCCGTAGAAAAGGAGTAGGTGACGTTTCGGGTCGAGACCCTTCTTCGGACTGGAAGTAGAGGTGAGGGGTGGAATAAACGGGAGGTGAGAAAAGGCCAGAATAATCAGGGCCAGCAACAGATGTCCTCAGGAAGGGTGGAGTCCACAATGGCCCATTGTTGGCTGGGGAAGAAATATATAAGGATGCGGCCAGTGGAACTGGTAGGACGACTGGCGTGGGGAAGCGGCGAGAGAGGGAACGCAGGAGTTACTTGAAATTAGGGAAATCAATGTTCATACTGCAGGGTTGTAAGCTGCTCAAGTGAATTACGAGGTGCTGTTCCTCCAATTTGCGTGTGGCCTCACTGTCACAGTGGGGGAGGCCCAAGACAGAAAGGTCAGTGTGGGAAGGGGGAGTTGACATATTTGGCAACCGGGAGATCGCGTCGGCCAATGTGGAATGAGCGTAAATGTTCATCGAAACGATCGCCAAGTCTACGTTTTGTCTCGCCGACATTTTGGAGCCCGGGAACACGGGATACAGTTGATTAGTACAGGTGTCAGGGGTTATAGGGAGAAGGCAGGAGAATGGGGTTGACAGGGAACGATAGATCAGCCATGATTGAATGGCGGATTAGGTTGGCCTAATTCTGCTGCTATTACTTATAAACCTATGAACAGTAGATGAGGTTAGAGGAGGTGCAAGTTAATTTCTGCCTCTCCTGAAAGAACTGTTGGGTACCTGGATGGAGTCAATGGAGGAGGTACAGGAAGGCTTGGTCTCGCCGATATACAGTACAGGGGATTTTCAGCAAAACGATCGCCGAACCTCATCTACTCTATCTTCACTTGTACCTCCTCCAATCTCAGCTACTGTATCCGCTGTTCCAGGCGTGGACTCCTGTGTATCGGCGAGACCAAACGCAGGCTCGGGGATCGTTTCACTGAACAGATCCGCTCAGTCCGCCTAAACCTACCTGATCTCCCGGTTGCTCAACACTTTAACTCCCCCCTCCCATTCCCACACTGACCTTTCTGTCCTGGGCCTCCTCCATTGTCAGAGTGAGGCCCAGCACAAATTGGAGGAACAGCACCTCATATTTCGCTTGGGCAGCTCACACCCCAGCGGTACGAACATTGACCTCTAACTTCAAGTAACCCTTGCTTTCCCTCTCTCTCCATCCCTCCCCCTTCCCAGTTCTCCGATCAGGCTGACTGTCTCCGCTACATTCTACCTCTGTTTGCTTTGTTGTTGCCTTCTCCCAACTAACAATGATCCATTCTACATTCTCCTTCATCTCCGTCCCCTTTGTCTCGGTTTTCACACCTTACACTTCCTTGTCTCCTTCTCCCCTGACTTCAGTCTGAAGAAGCGTCTCGACCTGAAACGTCACCCGATCCTTCTCTCCAGAGATGCTGCCTGTCCCGCTGAGTTACTCCAGCATTTTGTGTCTATACAGGACGGAACAAGTTGGGGGGGGGGAGATGTGTAACGGGAACGGATTGATCTGGGATAGTCAGGTTATGGAATATTTGGGTAAGGCGTGGCGGGAGGGGAGTGTACGATAAAACATGGTATTCTCATTTGTATGATAGGAAACCTAACAATAAATGTCACATATTGAAAAATAAAAGGAAGAAAACAGATGTTTCCTGCTGTTCTCTTCTGACCTTGATAGACCAATCGCTTCCCAGTGTAATGAGAGGATTATATTTTGCTGGCTTTATTTTAAAGCCAGCCATAGTCATACAGCGAGGAAACAGGCCCTTCGGCCCAACCTGCCCATGCCGGCCAACATATCCCAGCTCCAATAGTCCCACCTGCCAGCGGTTGGCCCATCTCCCTCCAAACCTGTCCTATCCATGTACCTGTCTAACTGTTTCTTAAACGTTGGGATTGTCCCTGCCTCAACGACTGCCTCTGGCAGCTTGTTTCATACACCCACCACACTTTCTGTGAAAAAGTTACCCCTCAGATTCCTAGTGGGGTGAGAACAAGTGCAGGCTCGGCGATCGTTTCGCTTAGTCCGCCTAAATCTACCTGATCTCCTGGCTGCTAAATGTTTTAACTCCCCCTCCCATTCCCACACTGACCTTTCTGTCCTGGCCTTCCTCCATTGTCAGAGTGAGGCCCAGTGCAAATTGGAGGACCAGCACCTCAGATCTTGCTTGGGCAGCTTACACCCCAGCGGTCTGAACATTGACTTCTCCAACTTCAAGTAACCCTTGCCGTACCTCTCTCTCCATCCCTCCCTCCCTGTAAATGAAAAGGAATGGGTGACGTTTCAGGTCGAGAACCTTCTTCAGGCTGAGAGTCAGGGGAGAGGACATCTAGAAATATGTGATAGCGACAACTCAAAGCATCAAGGAAATGTACAATGGTTCATTGTTGGCTGAGGGGAAGGTGACAACGAGGCCTACAAACAGTAAAATTAATCAGGAGGTCAGTGAAGCTAGTTGGAGAACTAGGATGGGGAGGGACAGAGAGAGAGGGAAAGCAAGTGTTACTTGATGTTAGAGAAATCAATATTCATAGTGCTGGGTTGTAAGCTGAACAATATGAGCAGGGTCTCTGCCTGGGTTTTAATCCAGGCAGAGGACAAGGATATTCTGAAGGTGTCAAGGTTCAAAATATCTTTTACTTATTTACAGGATTGAGGCCAAGATTTGTCGGCACGGTGGCGCAGCGGCAGAGTTGCTGCCTCACTGCGCCGGAAACCCAGGGTTCGATCCCGACTACGGGCGCAGTCTGTACGGAGTTTGCACGTTCTCCCCGTGGCCGCGTGGGTTTTCTCCAAGATCTTCCGTTTCCACCCACACTCCAAAGACGTGCAGGTTTGTAGGTTAGTTGACTTGGTATAAAAATGTAAAATTGTCCCTGGTGTGTGTAGGGTGGTGTTAATGTGCGGGGATCGCTGGTCGGCTCGGAATTGGTGGGCCGAAGGGCCTGTTTCTGCGCTGTATCTCTAAACTAAAGTAAACTAAATCTACTAAATATTATCATCAATTAAGTTATATTGTCATAGGGAATAGGAGTATAATTAGGCCATTTGGCCCATCAGGTCTGGGTTTTAGTCAGGGGACAAAAGTATTTAAAGCAGCCATGGCTCGAACAATCTTTTACTTCTTTGCAAGATTGAAGGCAAGAGGCAAAACAAGGTCTTGAGACCAGCAAGTGTGTCACATGGTCATTTAAGAAGCAGCTGCAAATAGTTAATTTTATCTAGTAGACACAAAATGCTGGGGTAACTCAACGGGACAGGCAGCATCTCTGGAGAGAAGGAATGGGTGATGTTTCTGGGTCGAGACCCTTCTTCAGATGGTCAGCTTGCTGCAATAGGATGTAGGATATTCTGGGAAGGCAAGTGTCCAGGAGAGTTTTATTTAGTTTAGTTTACAGATACAGCATGAAAACAGGCCCTTCAGCCCAACGAATCCATGCTGACCATCAATCACCCATTCACACTAGATCTATGTTATCCCACTTTCTCATCCACTCCCTACACATGAGAGGTTATTTCTAGAGGCCAATTAATCCACAAACTCACACATCTTTGGGATGTGGTAGGAATACGTAACGCCTGTTCCTGTGCCGATCGCTTCAATATTTAATGTTCTAATACCTTTTACAAGATAGGGTTTGCCAGGGTTCCAGCAACTATGTTACAGAGAAAGGTTGAACAAGTTAGGTCTTTATTCTTTGGAGCGCAGAAGGTTAAGGGGGGACTTGATTGAGGTCTTTAAAATGATGAAAGGAATAGACAGAGTTGACATGGATACGTTTTTCCCATTGAGGGTAGGGAAGATTCAAACAAGAGGGCATGACATGCGAATTAAGGGACAGAAGTTTAGGGGTAACGTGAGGGGGAACTTCTTTACTCAGAGGGTGGTGGCTGTGTGGAATGAGCTTCCAGCAGAAGTGGTGGAGGCAGGATCGATTTTAACATTTAAAAGTAAAGTGGATAGGTATATGGACGTGAAGGGAATGGAGGGGTATGGTCTGAGTGCAGGTAGATGGGACTAGGGGAAAACAAATGGTCGGCACGGACTGGAAGGGCCGAGAGGGCCTGTTTCCGTGCTGTAATTGTTATATGGTTATATGGTTATAAGATCAAGCCCTGTATCTTTTTCTTCAATCATTTCCTCAATAAAAAGCATATCTGGTGAGTGAAAGGAAATATCTTACATGGTGTTCTAATGGGTGATGTTTCGGGTCAGGGGAAAGGGACACGAGAGATATCGACGGTGATGTAGGGAGATGTAGAACAAATGAATGAAAGATAGGCAAAAAAGTAACGATGATAAAGGAAACAGGCCATTGGTGGCTGTGGGCTAGGTGAAAACGGGTTACAGAAAATGAAATATAACAGGACGATAGTGAAAATGACTAGGGTCTCATACCCGGTTCACAGTACATGCAGCTGACAAGCCAATGACTCTGAGGGAAGTTAGTGATGGCCGGTCGTTGTGGTGGATATACACCATCAAGGGCCACATGGGCTTAATGCTGTCTCGTGGTCTGGGCTCTAGAGGTTGGTAGCTAGTCTCAGTTTTCCAGCACAGTGACTATAACGCCACAGCAGAGGCCGACTGACCTACAAAGGCCTTATTGCTAATTAAGATAAGCTTCCGACTAGTACGCAGCCCATCGCTGGGACATTATCAGCACAAACAATACTGACCATGACGTCTTTAAGAGTATGGCCTTCCAATCCCAAGAACCGGTCCACAGTAACTGTATCAAGATTATGATAAGGCCCACATTGACTTGGTTGGGTCAGTCCATCCTCTCGGCCTTATCAATGTAGTTGCAAAAACAGCACGTACAAATAATGTCAACTAATAGAAAAAGGGTAGAGATAGGAGATACACATACGCAAAGTACTGCCTACCACATCTATGCCTCTCATAATGCTGCTATCAAGGTTTAGACTTTACGAAGATAACATCATCACATTGGCCAATAATCTTTATCATCCATGATTATCCAAGATCCATCATTAGAGCTGCAAATTTTATCATCACCTCCCACACAAGATCGACACGATCTGCATCATTTCACCCCATACAAATGTTGAGGATATCAAGTGGAATTATCAATTGAGCGATTTATTTCCTTTCGGCCTAGCGTTGCCCCCCGGGGTTAACCTCAGTTGTGTTTGTGGGACATGTCGTACGATAATGCACTGCGAGGATCTTAAATCTCCTGATTTAATGGCGGTTCATAGTTGTCGTTGATTGAACATTAAACAGAACTGTCAAACCCTCATGAAAGATCAAGTAGATTAATGTCAACTTTGATGAAAACTTCACGGAAAGGAAACTGTATTCCAACCTCATTAACCGGATTTGATTACATGTGAGGCATCGGGATATGATCAAAATAAATTAATGGTTTAATAAAGCAAAGTGACACGCTATACATTAGGATTCATAATGTGGGTTATAAAAACAGCTGAGACATTTTTAATCCTGCTTTTCTTATGAATACACGAGCGTGGAAGCACGCACCGCCAGACTCTGAAGCAGCTTTTTCCTCTCTGTTGTTGTTAATCCTGGCCAGATTGGAGAGGCTAGGACTCTAAAATGGGGTAAAAGCTTCAGGGCTGCTGGAAAATGTGATCAATTTGGAAGTGCTCTCTGCAGAACTGGGACAAGCTGCGGAGCGGTGCCATTTTGTCAAGAGCCTAAATCCATGCTGCAGGAAAAGAATAAGAACATCTGCAGACCCTGTCAATTAGGAGCAAAATGCATAGAATGGATTGGATGACTGCAAACCAGACATACACATTGTAAATAATTGTAAACAATGTTGCAGAGTTTTACATTGCCGAGTGTTGATTGGATGAGGTATTGAGCCTTGTCTGGTTTTCTTGCAGATCAGGGTAAATGTGTTAAAGATGGAACTGCAGATGCTGGAAAATCGAGGGTACACAAAAGGCTGGAGAAACTCAGCATCACTGATGCTGCTGCACCCGCTGAGTTTCTCCAGCCTTTTGTGTACCCAGGGTAAATGTTGTTATGTTTGCTTCCTAGAGAAGCCCTGTTTGAATACAATGTATTAGCTGCTGTATTATTGGGTTAGGGAAATGTCTGTTATGTATGGGGTTAAACAATATCTGTAATTGGATTGTAAAGAGACCACCCCCATGTGGTTCGGCCCCTCGAGGTCCCGGGACCTATAAAAGTCCGCTGCCACGAGGTCCCGCATCGATCTTCTGGGCGAGCGCTTGGGACTGCATGACCTTCTGGAGTGCCTCAGTTTGAGCGAGGCCTAGAGGGCTTGAACAGGCAGATACGAGAATCGAACCCGCGGTGATTAGGTACAATGGTGGGAACTGTAATTGTGTTTTGTCAAAATAAAGATTAGTTGACCAAGTGCTTAATTCAGTGGTTTTTGACTGAAACTAGACTGGGGGGAAGCTTAGAACGAGCAATTTACATTGTCAGGTTTCTGAACGGTCATTACATAAGCTACTGTCCGATTCTCCACTATCCCACATTGGACTTTGTCTATAGAAGTGATTCGCTACAATGCTAACTATATTCTGCACTCTGTATCTTCCCCTTTGCTCTACTGATTGTACTTGAGTCTGACTTGATTGTATTTATATATAATAGTGTCTGTTCTGCTTGGATTGCAAACAAAACTATGCTTTTCACAGTACTGTGGTACACATGTCAATAACAAACCTAAACCTAAACTTAAACATGGCTGCCGGAGGCGGTCGTTGAGGCAGGTACTATCACAATGTTCAAGAAACATTTAGACAGGTACGTGAGGGGTTTAATGCAGAGTGTTACACAGAGTAAAGGAATCAAGAATCAGAGGACATGGGTTTAAGGTGAGGGGGAAAAGATTTAATGGGAACCTGAGGGGCACCATTTTTACACAAAGGGTGGTAGGTATATGGTGATGAAAGGTGATGGTGCGCGATTTTCTGGAGGGAAAGACAGTTGAAGCAAAGCTTAAGGGCCTGTCCCACTTTCACGACCTAATTCACGACCTCTGCTGAGTTTGCCCTTGACTCATACACGCAGCATGGTCGTCACGTGGTCGTAGGAGATCGTAGGCAGGTGGTAGGTAGGTCGTGATGCTAGTCATAGGTACTCGTGGCATCAATTAGGCCGGGGCGTTTTTCTAGCCTGATGTAAAATGTCCACGAATAAAAATGAATTAGGTTGTGAAAGTGGGACAGGCCCTTTACCAGAGTGTTTAGTTTAGTTTAGTTTAGAGATACAGCGTGCAAACAGGTCTTTTGGTCCACCGTGTCCACACCGACCAGCGCTCCCCACACACTTACGCTATCCCACACACACTGGGGACAATTTACGCATACACCAAGCCAATTAACCTACAAACCCGTAGGTCTTTGGAATGTAGGAGGAAACTGAAGATTTAAGTATAAGGGGTAGGCCATTTAGAATGGAAATGAGGAAAAACCTTTTCACCCAGATAGTTGTGAATCTGTGGAATTCTCTGCCTCAGAAGGCATTGGAGGCCAATTCTCAGGATACTTTCAAGAGAGAGTTAGATAGAGCTCTTAATGATAATGGAGTCAAGGGATATGGGGAGAAGGCAGGAATGGGATAATGATTGTGGATGATCAGCCTATATCACATTGAATGGCGGTGCTGGCTCGAAGGGCCGAACGGCCTACTCCTGCACCTATTGTCTATGTATCGACGTATCTCGGGGGAAACCCTTGCAGGTCACGGGGAGAAGGTATAAACCCCTTACAGACGCCGTCCGTTGCGCCCGGGTTGCGAGGCTTACCAGAGTGGTACAGAACAACATGCACACTGGCCGTACAGTTAAGTTAGGGATGGGCTGGCGGCAGATCAGCCACCATTCCTGAGTAGCTGGTCATTCAGGTTTACCTCTCACCACACCTGTCGTTAACGGTGAAGGAATACAAGAACACAAGTGAGCAGGAGTCGGCCACCTTGCTCCATCCCCATGCCTCACATGTCAACCTCCTCATCTGCTCCAGGCCCCAACTCCACTCCCCTGCCCATTTCCCTTGGCTCTCGGTTCCCTTACCTTTCAAACAATTGGTCTGAACCCTTGTGAAGGTTTGTGGTATAAGGTTTAAAGTGAGATTTAATAGAAACCTGAGGAGCAACTTTTTCTTTACACCAAGGTTGGTAGGTGTTTGGAACGAGATGCCGGTGGTTGAGGCAGGTACTATCACAATGTTTGAAAAACATTTGGACAGGTACACGGATAGGTCAGGTTTAGAGTGATTATGGGCCCACCGAGACCGTCCGTCCAGCGATCCCCATACACTAGCGCTATCCTACGCACCAGGGAGAGGTTTTAATTGTTTGGGTTTGGTGCACATGACAATAGAATCTTCTTGACCCTTGACCCTAAGTTCATAAGTGATAGGAGCAGAATTAGGCCATTCAGCCCATCAAGTCTACCTCACCATTCAATCACTGATCTATCTCTCCCTCCTAACCCCATTTTCCCCATAACCCCTGGCACCTGGACTAATCAAGAATCTATCTATCTCTGCCTTTTCGCAGCCTTCTGAGGCAAAGAATTCTACTGATTCACCACCCTCTGACGAAATAAATTCTTCCCTCATCTTCCCAAAGGAACGCCCTTTAATTCTGAGGCTATGACCTAGACCTCTCCCACTAGTCCTAGCATCCTCTCCACATCCACTCTATCCAGGCCTTTCACTATTCGGTAAGTTGCAATGAGGTCCCCCCCCCCCTCATCCTTTCAAACTCCAGCGAGTACAGACCCAGTGCTGACAATAGCTCATCACATGTAAACTCCTGACTCTGTGAAGAACCTAGTAACCTCTTTGATCACCTTGCAGCAGAATAAACAATAGCTTCACCCAGGAAACAGTTGTATCGTAGGGTCTCTATTGCCTACCTGGCGAGTGTCCTGCACAAGTTATTAAAAAGATCGATAGAAATATCACAGCAAGCTTTTTGTTGGCCGTTTGGCTTCTGTGCATCGCCTGGGCACTTCGAACAGTGGTGTGGAGGATGTGAAGGTAGAAGCAAAGTGTGAGAGGGAGAAACACTGTGGTCTTAACCAGAAGCTTCACCCTCATGCTGATGTCCCCGATTATGGTGAAGCAGGTCTGGTTCACACTGTTGTAGTGGGGCTTCTTCCCAAACCAAAAGTGTTCTGTAAGCTCTTCAGCAAAGAGCAGCGTGCAAGGGAGAAGCGCCATGACAGCGATGAATGCATCCTGCTCCACCACTCTCTGGTGGTGCACGATGGTCAGGTAGATGGAGAAGGTTATGCACCACACGTAGTAGAAGGAGAGGGTGTTTGCGATCTGCTTGACGTGGACCACCAGCTCGCAGAGCGAGGGGCTGAAGCGCCACTTGTGGTGGAGACTCCAGTCGATCAGCAAAGGCCAGGACAGCAAGCTGCTGAGGCTGCAGAGCGTGCTCCCGACAATGTAGACCACAACGTTCTTCTTGATGGAGCTTTTGCTTGTCTTCTGGCACACGAGGGTGGTGATGAGAATGAGGGCATTCAGGGCAAGTCCCGGCAGGAGCAGCGAGCTCCTCGCAAAGGCACACAGTTTGAAATACGCGTTCACGTTGCATTTGGCGGAGAAATTTGTGGCCATGCTTCTCTTTCAAGCGCAGAGAATACAAATCAGGCAGCAGCTGAGTGCTTGTTCTCTGCAGCTTCAGCGGGCTTGTTACAATTGCTGACTTATATTGGTTTTCCTTTGCATTAACGCCATCGCGCTGGGACTAATTATCTAAGATATTTGACTAATATTCTTCCTTCTTACATTGTCATGGTCCTAATTAAAATAATAATTGCGTCTCATCAAAGGCGAAACTTTAAGACCTTTCTAATGAGGGACCTATGATTAATGTTCAGCAAAGCACAGAGAACCTGTTCACGATGGTTCAAATCTCTCTTGGCTGACTGTATCAATCTTGCTTTGGGGTTGAATCAGCAAAAGTTGCCAATGTAAGGTCAAAGGATGCACTTCTGGACAAATGTTTCTTGAAGAGAAGATAGACACAAAAAGCTGGAGTAACTCAGCAGGACAGGCAGCACCTGTGGAGAGAAGGAATGGGTGACCCTTCTTCAGTCCAAGTTCAATGTTTCTTAAACTTTGTTTTAGTACATGTAAGAGTTGAGTTTACTTTGGTGCTGAATAAGTTATTTCTACTTTGTGGCATATTTTCGGACTCTTTCATAATAAATCTCGTATGTGGAGAAGATAATTGAAAGAAAACTACCTGGAACTTACTCAAAGCCCATTGAACCCCTGTCCCTGCAAATGAAACAAAGCACCACATTTTTGGCAAGCTAGTTGAAAGCTCACTGGGATTCAGATTACCAAAGTGAGCTTGCCAAATTATCTGCATTCCTCAACTCAGCATTGCAAAGCAAGTTAATGAAAAACATCCTGAATTTTGGCACTGAAAGGTGCGTTGACATTAATTTATCACCACAGATGAGGTGTCAAAGGACAATAAAAACACTCTCTTAGATTTAGTTTCGTTTAGAGATACAGCGCGGAAACCGGCCCGCTGGCCCACCGGGTCCGCACCGACCAGCGATCCCCGCACACTAACACTACCCGACACACACACCAGGGACAATTTTACATTCGTACCGAGCCAATTAACCTACAGACCTGTACATCTTTGTAGTGTGGGAGGAAACCAAAGATCTCGGAGAAAAGCCCACACAGGTCACGGTGAGAACGTGCGAACTCTGTACAGACAGCATCCGCAGTCAGGATCGAACCTGCGTCACTGGCAACTCTACCACTGCACCGCCGTACTAAAAGAGACAACATTTGAAACACTGAGTGCCATGAATTCAACTCCATCTTAGAGCTAGAACTGAGAAAATGTGTTCACGAAACCTAATTTACCTGTAGACATTGTTATCGGTGGATGTGAGCCCAGGAGTAAATATGTCTTACTCTAATTATAGGGAGGTTTGGTGAGATCATGCCTGGATTATTGTGGTCAGTTTTGGTCTCTTTATCTAAAAATAGAGAGAGTGGGACAAAAACTCACCCAAGGGATCCCTGGTTACAGGGATATGGATCGGACAGGTTGAGAAGGTTCTGGGTCCAACATGGGTAAAAATTTACCCAAACATGGGTGAAAAGGACGGCTCAGCAGCGCAGCAGTAGTGTCGTTCCCTTACAGCACCGCAGACCCGGGTGCTCCAGTTTCCTCCCACTGTCCAAAGACAGGCAGGTTTGTAGGTTAATTGGCTTTTGTTCATTGTCCCCAGTGTGTAGGGTAGGACTCGTGCACGGGTCATCACTGGGCAGCCTGGACTCGGTGGGCCGAAGGGCCTGTTTCCGTGCTGTATCTCCAAACCAAACTAAACCAAATGGAACTTTCTTAGATGGGGCATCTTTGGATGAGTTGGACCGAAGGCCCTGCGTCCATGCCGTATGACTCTGCATCCCTCAATACTGGGTTTCCTCCAGAGCTTTTTGTCTTCTTTCCTTTTTATTCTTTAAGACATTATTCAAAAATAACAGGAGACCTTCCGGGTCGAGGCCTGTAACACGGTGACCAAAAATGAACGCAAATGGACACAAAATGCTGGAGTAACTCAGGCAGCATCTCTGGAGAGAAAGAATGGGTGACGTTCTGGGTCGAGACCCTTTTTCAGTCTGAGGAAGAGTCTCGACACTGAACCGCCACCTGTTCCTTTTCTCCAGGGATGCTGCCTGACCCGCTGAATTACTCCAGCATTTTGTGTCTATATATGGTGTAAATCAGCATCTGCAGTTCCTTCCTGTACATTCAATGTTCATACCATTGGGTTGTGAGCCATCTTAGAAGAGTGGAAGGTGCTTTAGGATTTAGGGAAAAGACACAGAATGCACTCCTCGAAAGGACACAAATGCTGGTGTAACTCAGCGGGTCAGGCAGCATTTCTGGAGAACATGGATAGGTGACATTTTGGGTCTGGACCCCTCTTTAACCTCCTCGACCTCTGTCTTCGAGCTTTTTGCGTCTGTCTTTGGTTTAAGTGGAATTCATTGCCAAGGATGACTGTGGAGGCAAAAGTCAATGGATATTTTTAGGGTGGAGATTGACAGATTGTTGATTAGTATGAGTGTCAGGGGTTATGGGGAGAAGGCAGGAGAATGGGGTTGAGAGGGAAAGATAGATCAGCCATGATTGAAGGGAAGAGTATATATGGTGGGCCGGATGGCTTAATTCTGCTCCTAAAACGTATGAATTTATGAACCAGCAGCTGCAGTTCCTTCCTACACATTGAAAAATAACACTTTGGTTAATTTGGTCAAGATTAAAATCACTTGTCTTAATAATTTATGGTGTGGCGCGCAGTCAAATGTTGCTTGATCTTCCCTGTGAAACATCTTGAGATGTTTGGTAGGTTGAACGTACTGTTGTTGAATTATGCTAACTGAGCGAAAGAAGGGTCTCGACCCAGAACGTCACCCATTCCTTCTCTCCAGAGATGCTGCCTGTCCTGCTGAGTTACTCCAGCTTTTTGTGTCTATCTTTGAGCTAACAACAGCCTTGGGAGCAATTGGGCTAGTCCATGTATCTTCAGTCTACCTTGGCCAGAAAGAAGAATCAAGCAACTGGCTAGGGTCCAATCTGCTAATTGTTTTTTTTAATGATCTGATCTAGAAGGTATTTTCATGTCTATATTGGATCACAACTGAACTGGACTGAACTGTGTAAGAAAGAACTGCAGATGCTGGTTTAAATCGAAGGTAGACACAAAATGCTGGTGTTAACTCAGCGGGTGAGGCAGCATCTCTGGAGAGAAGGAATGGGCGACGTTTCGGGTCGAGACCCTTCTTCAGACTGAAGTGTGATACCAATCCGCACACACTATCTGCACATGGCAAATGGTGCCTTGGGGAAGACACTAACCATGTCCCCAACTATGCGACTATCAAAGATTTTCACCTTCATTAAAAGATTCTTAAGGGATTGGGCAGGCTAGATGCAGGAAAAATGTTCCCGATGTTGGGCGTGTCCGGAACCAAGGGTCACAGTTTAAGAATAGGGGGTAGGCCATTTAGGGCTGAGTTGAGGAAAAACCTTTTCAGCCAGAGAGTTGCGAATCTGTGGAATTCTCTGCCCAGAAGACAGTGAAGGCCAACTCACCGGAAGTATTCAAGAAAGAGTTAGATATAGCTCTTAGGGCTAACGGAATCAAGGGATATGGGGAGAAAGTAGAAACAAGGTACTGATTCTGGATGATCAGCCATGACCATATTGAATGGCTGCGCTGGCTCGAAGGGCCGAATGACCTCTCCTGCACCTGTTTTCTATGTTTCTATGAGAAGGGAATATCTAAGTTGAGAAAATTCTAATTTAGTTCCGTTTAGAGATCCTAATTCTAATTACTCTAATTGTGTGGAGGCTTGGTGAGATTATGTGAGGTCTCGATATCTAAATAAATATGAATGGGACCAAGACTCACCAAACTGGCCCCAAGGATATGGAGATGAAAGGTTGAGAGGGATATGGGCCAAAGATGGGTAAATGTTCACCCAAACATGGGTAAAGAGTGTAGCACAGCGGCACAGCGGTAGAGTTGCTGCCTTACAGCGTCAGAGACCCAGGTTCGATCCTGACTCCATGTGCTGCTGTATTTAATACAGAATGTGCCTGCGTGGGTTTTCTCTGGGTTCTCTGATTTCCTCCCACATTCCAAATACATGTGGGATTGTAGGCTAATTGGCTTCTGTAAAGTGTCCCTATTGTGTAGGATATAACTAGTGTATGGGAGGATTGTTGGTTGTTCTGGACCAGGTGGGTTGAAAGTCCTGCTTCCTGAACTCTAAAGTTAAAAAAAAATGCATGGAAATAGGCCCTTCGGCCCACCGAGTCCATGTCGACCATCGATCAACCCTTCACACTGGTTCAATACTTTCCCACTTTCTCATCCACTCTACGCACCAGGGGCGATTTCCAAAGGCCAATTAACTTACAAAGAGTTAATCAAACAAAGAGCTGTGAGTCTGCGGAATTCTCTGCCTCAGAGGGCGGTGGAGGCCATATCTCTGGATGCTTTCAAGAGAGAGCTAGATAGGGCTCTTAAAAATAGTGGAGTCAGGGGATATGGTGAGAAGGCAGGAACGGGGTACTGATTGTGGATGATCAGCCATGATCACATTGAATGGCGGTGCTGGCTCGAAGGGCCGAATGGCCTACTCCTGCACCTATTGTCTATTGTCTATTGTTTATTTTCTATTGTCAAACTCGCACATCTTTGGGATGTGGGAGGAAACCAGAGCACCCGGAGGAAACCCACGCAGTCACAGGGCGAACAAGCAAACTCCACACAGGCAGCACCCGAGATCGGAATCAAACCTGGGTCTGTGGTGCTGTGAGGCAACACACGGTTAATACAGGCAAAGAAGTATTTAATGTGCAGTGTGATATTTTTGCCATTTAGGTGGAGACGTTAAACAATGCGTTGATGTTTTTATTTAAATAGTAGAGAGAAAAATGTTCAAAGATAACAACAATTATGTTAAAAACGTTTTGTCAATGACTTTCCTATAATTAGAACCATATGAAGCCTTTAGTTTCATACTATTAAACCCGCTGGTAATTTAGAAAAATGAAAACCTCCAAACCTTTAAACCTTCCTGAGTATATTAAAGACAAACATTGCTTTGAGAATTTACTCGTGCTTAAACCATTCTTGCCTCAAAGCAAAACGTTTAAAGATATCTAGAATTTAAGAGAGGAAGAAACAGACACAATAGCCTTTGGGTAGTTTAGTCAAGTTGAGAGATACAGCGTGGAAACAGTTTCTTCGGCCTACCGAGTCCGCAACGACCAGCGACCCCCAGCACACTAACACTACCCTACACACACTAGGGAAATATTTTAATATTTATACCAAGCCAATTAACCTACAAACCTGTATGTCTTTGGAGTGTGGGAGGAAACCAAAGATCTCGGGTGAACCTACACAGGTCACAGGGAGAATGTACAAACTCCGCAGAGACTGCACCCGCAGTCAGGATCGAACCGGGGTCTCTGGCGCTGTGAGGCAGTAGCTCTACCGCTGCGCCACCGTGCTGCCCGTAAATTGTGTGAACTTACTTTAATCAGTGAGGAGAAAATAACTCAAAATATGTCGTGTAAATTCTTCCACAGATGCTGCCTGACCCACTGAGTTCTTCCCTCATTGCGTTTTGCTCCCTCTCTAATGTTATGACAATCCATAGAGTCATATAGCGTGAAAACAGGCCCTTCGGCCCAACGTCCTTGCAGTCAGACATGCCCCATCCACATTAGTCCCACCTGCCTGCTTTCGGCCCATTCCCTCTAAACCTGTCCCATCCATGTGTCTGCCTCAACTACCTCCTCCGGCAGCTCGTTCCATACACCCACCACCCTTTATGTAAAAAAGCTACCCCTCATGTTCCCATTAAATCGTTCCCACTCACCTTAAACCTATGACCTCTGTTTATTGATTCCCCTACTCTGGGCAAGAGACTTTGTGCGTCTACCCGATCTATTCCTCTCATGATTTTTTACTCCTCTATAAGATAGATCACCCCCTATCCTCCCGCGCTCAAAAGGATTAAAGTCCGAGCCTGCTCAACCTCACCCTGTAGCTCAGGCCCTCGAGTCCTGGGAACATCCTAATAAATCTTCTCGGCATGCTTTCCTGTTTGTCAACCTCTTTCCTGTAACACGGTGACCAAAAATAAACACAATACTCCAAAGATAGACACAAAATGCTGGAGTAACTCAGCAGGACAGGCAGCATCACTGGAGAGAAGGAATGGGTGACGTTCCCGGTCAAGACCCTTTCTCAGTCTGAAGAAGGGTCTCGACCTGAAATGTCACCCGTTCCTTCTCTCCAGAGATGCTGCCTCTCCCGCTGAGTTACTCCAGCACTTTGTGTCTATTCTCTGCGCCCTTTCCAGCTTGGCAACGTCTTTCCTGTCACATGGTGACCAAAACTGAAGACGGCATTCTAAATGTGGCCTCACCAATGACTGACGGTACGATTATGTAAGATTATTAAGGGTTTGGACGCGCTAGAGGCGGGAAACATGTTCCCGATGTTGGGGGAGTCCGGAACCGGGGGCCACAGTTTAAGAATAAGGGGTGGGACATTTAGAACAGAGATGAGGAAAAACGTTTTCACGCAGAGAGTTGTGAATCTGTGGAATTCTCTGCCTCGGAAGGCAATGGAGGCCAATTTTCTGGATGCTTTCAAGAGAGAGCTCTTAAAGATAGCGGAGTCAGGGCATATGGTGAGAAGGGTACTGATTGTGAATGATCAGCCATGATCACAGCGAATGGTGGTGCTGGCTCGAAGGGCCGAATGGCCTACTCCTGCATCTTTTTTCTATTGCCTATTATAAAGTACATCCGTAACATGGTCAGCTCACACAGATCAGCTGTTAAGGGGCTGACCCACTGCGACGACCTAATCCGCGAATTCAGACGAGTTTGCCCTCGACTCATACTCGCAGCACGAGGTCCTAGGAGGTCTTCATAACTCTACTTCCAGCTCGAGAGTAGTCCCCGCGTACTCGAGGCCTCAGCTAGGTCACGGCGTATTTTTCAACATGCTGAAAAATCAAATTCTCCTAAGCTTTCCAATTAGGTTGCCGCAGTGGGACAGCCCCTTAAGTTCCTCCTGTGCTGCTCCTTCTCATCGTGTTTATTCCTCTGTTCATTGTTTCCTGCTGACGTTCTCTCTGCCCGTCCCCTCTCTCCTTCCTGTAATGGAGCAATTCAACTGCGAGCCCCAGGCTATTCCGGGTGCAACTGATCATCTTCATTGCCATCTGCGATACAGCCCAGGGCTCCATCAGCAATACCTGTCCCTATGTGTTTGAACTAAGTGCTAATAAAAACCTTTAGCCTGTACAAAATATGCTGTCAGAAAAGAAATACTGTGAACAAACAGGGAAGCTGCCAGGCATGAGAGCTGTGTTTAATTGGCATCTTTTCCCGAGATTGTTCTCAGCTCTCTCTGTTCTCAGTGTGAATTCATCCTTGGGCGCAGCGGGTAGAGTTGCTGCCTCGCAGAGCCAGAGAACCGGGTTCGATCCTGACTACGGGTGCTGTCTGTGTGGAGTTTGTACGTTTCCCCTCCCCCCATGACCTGCGTGGGTTTTCCCCAGGTGCTCCGGTTTCCTCCCACATACCAAAAAAGGTACAGGTTTGTAGGTTAATTGGCTTCTAAATTGTCGCTCGTGTGTAGGATGTGAAACTGGGATAATATGGAACTAGTGCATGGGTGATCATTGGTTGGTGCGGACATGGTGGGCCGAAGGGCATGTTTCCACACTCTATCTCTCAACTCAACTAAACAAAAACTAACAAATTTCAGGAAGTTCAGGAAACTATTTGAGCCTTGTGTTAATATTGCTCTTGTAAATCAACCAGCATGCAGAAACTGTAACGCCTCTTTCGTAGAGTCATAGACTCGACTTGCCACATGCCACCTAAAATGGCTATGCCGATGAGGTTGCTTACACAACCTCAGCTGCTGTAGTGAAATGTGGAGGTCTGTGAGTCGTAGATAGCTTGGAGTCGCCTCATTAAGTCATTGGTCACCCACATCACTCCCTCTTCTCCCCTCTCCCATCAGGCAAGAGGTGCAGAAGGGGTGAAAACGCACAACTCCAGATTCAGGGACAGTTTCTTCCCAGCGGTTATCAGGCAACTGGACCCTCCTCTCATCAGCTAGCGTGAAGTCTTGACCTCACTGGAGAACTTTAAACTATCTTTAATTAGACTTTATCAGACTAATTTCAGGTAGTCCTTGCATTCTCCCTCCTTCCCCTCCCCCCTTCCCAGCTCTCCCAAGGACTACTGTCTCCGCCTCTTCCTTTATTTTTCCCGCCCCCCTCCGCCGACATCATTCTGATGAAGGGTCTCGACCCAAAATGTTGCCTATTCCTTTTCTCCAGAGATGCTGCCTGACCCGCTGAGTTACTCCAGCTTTTTGTGTCCATCTGCGGTTTAAACCAGCATCTCCAGTTCTTTCCTACACTAAACGTTACATCCTATATCCTTTAAGTGTGCACTGTGGAAAGCTTAGTTGCGTTAATGTATAGTATTTTCTTTGACTGGAGAGCACGCAGATAAAAGCTTTGCACTGTACCTCGGTACTCGTGACAATAATATACTAAATCAAACCAAACCAAACTTGTTGGATTTTAAATAGCGACCTGGCCCTAACCTCAAGTGCTCTCGTACATTAAAGTTCAACAGTGTATTCGTTTGAGAGAATGTCAGCTATCGGTAGCTTTACCTTCCCCGTGACCCTGCTACATGTAATATTTACCCAAGTAACAGGTTCCGCAGTTGTTGGCTCAACTTTAATTGATACCAAATTGTTGAAACATCAATTTAACAAGAAATGGGTTGGATTCATTTGTGGAAAATTTTTCAAGGCGTGGGTTTGCAATATATGTTGATTTGTTATTAAGGTCATAAGGTCATAAGTGAAAGGAGCAGAATTAGGCCATTCAGCCCATCAAGTCAACTCCTCCATTCAATCATGGCTGTTCTATCTGTCCCTTCTAACCCTGCCTTCTCCCAGTAACCCCTGACACCCGTACTAATCAAGAATCTATCTATTTTAATTGATATCTGAAGAAGGGTCTCGACCCGAAACGTCGCCTATCTCCTTCGCTCCTTAGATGCTGCTGCACCCGCTGAGTTTCTCCAGCCTTTTGTGTAACCCTCGATTCTCCAGCATCTACAGTTCCTTCTTTAACACAAGAATCTATCTATCTCAGCCTTTAAAATATCCACTGACCTGGCCTCAACAGCCATATGGGGCAATGAATTCCACAGATTCACCAACCTCTGACTAAATAAATTTCTCCTCATCTCCTTCGTTCAGGAACGTCCTTTAATTCTGAGGCTATGACTGCCGGTCCTAGACTCTCCCCACCGGTGGAAGCATCCTCTCCACACCCACTCTATCCAAGCCTTTCACTGTTCGGTAAACACGAAGAGATCTTGGCTTCTGTGATAAACTCCTCAATGTCATAGTCATGGAGTTATACAGCACGGAAACAGGCCTTTCAGCCCAACTTGCCCATGGTGCCCCATCTATACTAGCCCCACCTGCCTCATGTGCCAAAAGTCTTTTGCATGTTGTTCTACTGCAGTTTCTGCCTCAACTACCTCCTCTGGCAGCTCATTCCATACACCCATCACCCTTGGTGTGATGTGTTACTTTATGTTTGTCAGTACAAGGTTAATTCCCGGGATGGCGGGACTGTCATATGCTGTGAGAATGGAGCGGCTGGGCTTGTACACTCTGGAGTTTAGAAGGATGAGAGGGGATCTCATTGAAACATATAAGATTGTTAAGGGTTTGGACACGCTAGAGGCAGGAAACATGTTCCCGATGTTGGGGGAGTCCAGAACCAGGGGCCACAGTTTAAGAATAACGAGTAAGCCATTTAGAACGAGACGAGGAAACACTTTTTCTCACAGAGAGTGGTGAGTCTGTGGAATTCTCTGCCTCAGAGGGCGGTGGAGGCGGGTTCTCTGGATGCTTTTAAGAGAGAGCTAGATAGGGCTCTTAAAAATAGCGGAGTCAGAGGATATGGGGAGAAGGCAGGAACGGGGTACTGATTGGGGATGATCAGCCATGATCACATTGAATGGCGGTGCTGGCTCGAAGGGCCGAATGACCTCCTCCTGCACCTATTGTCTATTGTCTAAAATGTACAAATTCATCATTGTACTGATCCTGCAAGAAGATGAACATTTAGGACAGTTGAATCATGAAATGATTTTTTATTTGATGTCACAAATGTCCCCAGTGTGTAGGATAGTGTTAGTGTGCGGGGATCGCGGGTCAGCGCCAAGTATCTCCAAACTAAACTGACCTAAACTAAAGTAAACAATTGTGTAACAAACAAATATGTTGTCTTCATAACGTCCCGGCTGCCTCTTAGTTAATTAATCATCGAGTATAGTCAGTGGTAGCATGCATGCAGCTAATTAATATGTCTACTCTTAAAACATTCTCCAAGTGGCACTGTAGAATCTTTTTACATTCATTGCAGCAGGCGGTGTGAGTCATCGCTTAATGCCTCATCCTGAAAAGGACATTGCTGTAAATGCATCATCAGCTCGGTGGTGTGGTGAGGTGAGCTGTCGGCTTGTTCAATTCTTGGAAAAGGGTTGATTCCATGAACTTCTGATTTGGCAAGATTATCAGTGCTTAACCAAACAGGCAATTTGTGGACTGATTTGACCCGGCGAGCTTCGACAACCTTTTACCCGACACTGCTCTGTGGATGTATTGAAGGCTCCATAAGCTCGCAAATTCAGACGTCAGCCCATCGAGTCTACTCCAGCATTCCATCGTGGCTGATCTATCTTTGCCACTCAACCCCATTCTCCTGCCTTCTCTCCGTAAGATCCCGCACATCACTTGTTTGCCTTTCTGCCCTCAGGAAAGCGTTACAGGTCCATCAAACCGCACTGCAAGATTAACAAACAGTTTCTACCCCAAGGCCACCACCACTCTGAACTCTGCACTGAACACACACCTCCCATAGCCAATATTTTGTACTGGCACAACGCTATACTGTGAAATATTGCACATTCTGTCTTGACTTGCTGTTTTCAATGTGGTTATTTATTTATCTGGTACATTGGAGCTCCGCTTGGGCAGTGCGCCTGAAATGTTGTTGTATATATTTACAATGACAATAATGTGTATTATTGTTATTATTATTATTATTATTATTATTAACCCCTGACACCCGCACTAATCTACTGTCAATCTCAGCTTTAAAAAAATACCCAATTACTTGGCCTCCACAGCCTTCTGTGGCAATGAAGTACCACAGAACCACCACTCTCTGAGTAAAAGGAGATTACTTTTATTCTGAAGTTGTTCCCTCTGGTCCTAGACTCTCCCACTAGTGGAAACATCCTCCCCACATCCACTCTATCCAGGCCTTTCTTTCAGTATTTCATTGTTCTGTCTGGGACGTATGAGAATAAAACACTCCTGATTCTTACCTCTCTTGGGTCCACTGTTGTTTGTCATCTATATTAATAATTTGGGTGACAATGTTGTTAAAATGATTGGAAGTTTGCTGATGGTAGGGGGGGGAGAAGGGGGGGAGAAGGGGGGAGAAGGGCGGGAGAGGGGGGAGGAGAAGGGGGAGGAGAAGGAGGGGGGGAGGTGAAGGGGGGGAGAAGGGGGGAGAAGGGGGGGGAGAAGGGGGAGAGAAGGTGGGGAGAAGGAAGGGGGGAGGAGAAGGGGGGGAGAAGGGGGGGAGGGGGGTAGGAGAAGGGGGAGGAGAAGGGGGGGAGAAGGGGGGGGAAGTTTAATAAAGTATAGCGGGCATTTTACCTAGCGATAGGTCTCCCTAGGTCGTGATAACTCCAATGAGCCAACTAAAATGTCCGGTCAGCAAAGGAGATTGCCTACGGCTGCCCTCGACTGCCTGCACTACGAGTGAAAAAAAACCATGCCGACCAAATTTTACTCGCGGAAAACTGTTCAACGCGCTGAAAACTTTTCCGCGACCTAGTTGAGGCCGCGTATAGGCGGGAGGCTCCCTCGAGCATGAAGGAGAGTTCCAGCCACCTTATACGACCTCCTAGGAACTCGTTTTGACCATGCTGCGAGTTTGAGTCCAGGGTAATCTCTTCTAAACTTGCTGCTTAGGTTGCCCAAGTGGGACAGCCCCTTTACAGTCCCGACTGTGGGTGCTGTCTGTACGGAGTTTGTACGTTCTCCCTGTGACCTGCGTAGGTTTTATCCAAGATCTTCAGTTTCCTACCACACTCCAAAGACGGACTGGTTTGCAGGTTAATTGGCTTGGTGTGTATGTGTAAATTGTCCCTAGTGTGTGTAGGGTCGTGTTAGTGTGTGGGGAGGGCAGTTTCATTCCTCAGCCAATCTTTCGCCATTTAGTTTAGAGATACAGCGCGGAAACAGGCCCGAGTGGACTCGGTGGGCCGAAGGGCCTGTTTCCGCTGCTGTACGTCGAAACTAAACTATATGGGAACAAAGGAGTTGCCTTTGGCCGAGGAATGAACTGCGCTTTGAAAGTAAGTGGGAAATAGAGTCACAAACAAAAGATAGCGAGGAGGACAGAAAAACAAGACCGTCTGAACAGGAAAGGCTGGGAGTGCAAGAGCAGACGCACGTGTAGGACAGGAAAAGTGGGAACAATGAACGAACAAAGTAGGCGAGCGAAGTGCAGCCGCATGAATCATGAACGATTGCTGCGAAATAATCAGGGACAATGAAGCAAATTGCAACCTGTTCCTGAATCCTGCGCAGATAAATAAATGAGAAGCTGTGGGCAGCAAGGCTGATAAGTAGTGAAAACAAAACTAATAATTGAAGGGGAGGCGGTGTTCACAAGCTTCATCAGCACTTAAACTGCACATATGCGGACAATGAGAGGAAGTAGAGGCGGTGGGTGAGGCAATTGTACTCACACCGAGACTAAGTCACAGTGCTGGCTGCAGTGATTAGATATTACACAATAGTTAGCGGCAATCACACACATCTATGGTGGCACTTTGATTTCTCTAACTTCAAGTAACCCCGACATTCCCCCTCTCTCTCCATCCCTCCAGCTTCAGCTTCTAGTTCCCACTTCACAAACTGCTAACAATGGCCTGTGTCCTTTATTATTGTTACATCTTTGCATAATTTTTCATTCATTTGTTCTCTATCTCTCTACATCACCAACTATACCTCTCGTTTCCCTTTCCCCTGATTAGTCTGAAGAAAGGTCTTGACCCGAAAAAACATCACCCATCCCTTTTCTCCAGGGATGCTCCCTGTCCCGTTGAGTTACTCCAGCATTTTGTGTCTATCTTCAATACTTACCGCCTCTTACACGAGCAACTGAATCATCCTACCATAACTAGAGGGCAGCCCTGAACTATTAACTACCTCTTTGATGACCCTTGGACTATATTTGATCAGACTTTCCTGGCTTTACCTTATCGTGTCTCATATACGCTGTAAATTGCTCGATTGTAATCATGTATTGTCATTCCGCTGACTGGTGGGCACGCAACAAAAACAGAAGATTTTCACTGTACCTCGGTACACATGACAAGAGGTGCAGGAGTAGGCCATTCGGCCCTTTGAGCCAGCACCGCCATTCAATGTGATCCTAGCTGATCATTCAAAATCAGTACCCCGTTCCTGCTTTCTCCCCATATCCATTGATTCCTTAAGCCCAAAGAGCTATACCTAACTCTCTCTTGAATATATCCAGTGAATTGGCCTCCACTGCCTTCTGTGGCAGAGAATTCCTCAGATTCACAACCCTCTGGGTGAAAAAGCTTTACCTCATCTCATTCCTAATCGGCCTACCCGTTATTCTTGAACTGTGATCCCTGGTTCTGGACTCCACCCACATCAGGAACATGTTTCCTGCCTCTAGCGTGTCCAATCCCTTAATAATCTTATATGTTTCAATAAGATCCCCTCTCATCTTTTCTAAATTCCAGAGTATACAAGCCCGTTCTATCAACATATGACAGTCCCACCATCCCGGGAATTGCTCCTAAACTCAAACCATTTTGCTATGAAGGCCAACATGCCATGCTTACTTTCAGTGACTGATGTACAAGGACACCCAGGCCTTGTTGCACCCCCCCCCCCCCTCTTTCCTAATCTGACACCATTCAGATAATAATCTGCCTTCCTGTTCTTGCCATCAAAGTGAGTAACCTCACATTCATCCACATGAGAATAAACTAAACTGAACTGAACAACTTCCTATTCTTTGTATTAACACTTTGCATTTAAAAGAAATTCTTCTGAAGATAATGAGAAAGCTGTAAAAATGGATTTTGGGCAGTAATCAATAATCACGTTCAATAATCAATAAAACGCATTTTGACACTTCCTCAGGACGAGAAATAACTTACTCCGCTCCGATATAAGACATCAAAGGATTCAAAAGTATTTTATTGTCACGTGTACCAATTCAGGTACAGTGATATTCGAGCAGGAAATTCAGCCCATTAAGTCTACTCCGCCATTCGATCAAGGCTGATCTAGTCTTTCCCTCTCAACCCCATTCTCCTGCGTTCTCCCGTTAACCTTTTCCAGCCTTACCAATCAAGAACCGATCAATCTCCGCTTTAAAAATACTCCATTGACTTGGCCTTCACCGCCGTTTGTGGCAATGAATTCCACAGAATCCCCACCCTCTGACTGAAGAAATTCCTTTGCATCTCCATTCTAAAGCTACGTCCTTTTACTCCATGGCTGTGCCCTCTGGTCCCAGGCACTCCCACTACTAGAAGTATCCTCCCCACATCGACTCTATCCAAGCCTTTCACCATTCGGTAGGTTTCAATAAGATCCCCTTCTCCTTCCAAACACCAGTTCTGCAGCATTTTAGTGCGGCTGATGAAGGAAGCTGTAACTGTCTGATGTTTAGTTTAACTCAGCGGGTCAGGCAGCACCTCTGGAGAAAAGGAATAGGTGACCCTTCTTCCGACCTTCTCCAGTTAGTCCTTAACCCGCTGAGTAACTCCAGTTTTTTGTGTCTATCTTCGGTTTTAACCAGCATCTGCAGTTCCTTCCCACACATGATGTTTACTTTAGTTTAAATTAGTTTAGAGATTCTGCACAGAGCTAGCCCTTCAGCCCACTGAATCCGCGCTGACCAACGAGCCCCAGACACTGGCACTATCTAGTTCAGTTTCAATGAGTTTATTGTCACATGTAGCAATTAAGGTACAGAGAAATTTGAGTTACCATACAGCCATACTAAAGCAACAATACACACAGCCACATAAAATAAAATTTAACATAAACATCCAGCACAGCGGAATCCACATTCCTCACTGTGATGGAAGGTAATAAAGTTCAATCATCTTCCTTATTGTTCACCAGTGTTCGGGGCCGTTGAACCCTCCGCATTCGCCGCTGCCGACGGTCCGATGTCTGAAGCCCTCGTGTCGGGATGATCCAAACTCTGGCGTCGGGATGGATCGGAACACTCTGCGGCATGGAGCTCTTCACAGTTGGCCCCCGGCAAAGGAATCGCAGGCTCCTTTGATGTTAAAGTCTGCGGCTTGAAGCGCCGGCCATTCTTCAGGAAAGGCCGCACCCACTCCATGTTGTTAGGCTGCGGGGGTGGGGTGGGGTGGGGGGGGAACGGAGATATGATATGGAGAAAAATCACATCTCCGTTAAGGTAGGTGATTGAAAAAAGTTAAATCTCCCAATTCCCTCTCACCACCCCACCACATACAACAGACCAAGAAACACTAAAACATACTTTTAAAACATACTTAAAATAATAAAAACAAAGAGTGGACAGACAGACTGTTGGCGAGGCAGCCACTACGGTGGTAGAAAAAAAATTAAAAAATTTGGGACAATTTACAATTTCTACCGAAGTCAATGAACGTGCAATGAACCAGGAAAGAGCTGCTGCGAGTGTAGACACACAATGCTGGAGTAACTCAGCGGGTCAGGCAGCATCACTGCACAGAAGGAATGGGTGACGTTTTGGGTCGAGACCCTTCTTCAGATGTGTTTGGTGTGTGGGATGAAACCGGAGCACCCGGAGAAAACCCACGCAGGTCACAGGGAGAAGATACAAACTCCGTACTGACAGCACCCGTGGCCAAGATTGAACCCAGGTCTCTGACGCTATAAGGTTGTAACTCTACCGCTGCGCCACCGTGCCACCCCTAACCTCCTTTCTGCAATCGAAGAGAAAAAATTGGAAATTAATATAGCATGCAGCACGTATATAGTACTGTATATAGAACGTACACAGCCTTAAGAAATGCAAGGTTAATTTACAGCTAATTAAATCTTTGTGGAGTAGGTATTTCTCTTATTCCAGAATCAAGTGCATACTTCAATCCACTGAGGCATGGAGAGAACTAGTTATCATTGTCCAGATGTTGTTAGTGGTTGTGCTGATCAACGCAACAGTGGTTACTGTGTAATATTATCGTGCGTTGCAGGCTCGGTGATGCTCAAATGGTCTCTTCCTGCACCTATTTTCTATATAGACAAGGGGGAATTTTATCCCCAGTCCTTTTTAATCTAAATATTGATGATCTGTCTAAACAATTGAAAGCCTGTAACACTGGGTGCGTGATTGGTAATATTCTAGTGAACCATATTATGTATGCAGATGATCTTGTGGCCTTTAGTCCATCTAGCGCTGGTCTCCAGCAGCTCCTTACTGCATGTTCCGTGTATGGTTTGGAACATGACATTAAATATAATGCTAGTAAGAGTGCTGTTATGGTCTGTAGAACCAAAGAGGATAAAAGCCTAAAATATCCTGATTTTAAATTGTCTGACAACAATCTTAGTGTCTGTAATAAGATAAAATATCTAGGGCATATTATTACAGAACAAATGACAGATTATGAGGATATTTATAGGCAACGACGCATGCTGTATATACAGGCGAATATCCTCTTGCGTAAATTTGGTGCGTGTGCAGATGTGGTGAAGATGTCGCTATTTAGAGCATACTGCACACCCCTCTACACTGCGCACCTGTGGTCGAACTATTTAAAGACAAGTATGCAGAGACTAAAGGTGGCATATAACGATGTCATGAGAGCACTGCTAAGGCAACCAAGATGGTGTAGTGCCAGTAATATGTTTGTGGCTGCAGGAGTCAGTACTCTAGAAGCTATCCTAAGACACCACATGTATAAATTCATTTGCAGGATAAATGACTCTAAAAATGTGCTTATTGTGGCCTTGACAAACATAAGGGTTAGCACTACACGATAGCTGTGGAGACACTGGTATCGTTGTCTCGTTGTATGACGGATCATTTTTTACTCTGGATTTTTAACTTAAGTATTGTGGTTTTTTTTTAAAATATATAAATTATGATGTTTTTATGTGATTTACCATGATTTTATATATATTTATGATATTTGATATGCAATGCATTTTTAATGTAATGTTGCCCCTTGTCTGGACCTTGAGTCCGTAATAAAGTTATTATTATTATTATTATTATTATTATTATTATTATTATATGTTTAGATCTAGTAATTGAATTTTGTAATTAGCTACAATTGGGTAACTAACTAATTATATGCTTTAATTTCAGGTCATACAAGTAAGATTGTTTCACATTAGTTTCAGAATGCTTCAATCTATAATAACTGAAAATTTCTTTCAGTTCTCTTAATTTTTAAGAAAGTTATGGGCTTTTGACTGTCCTTGATCACAGCTTTTGCGTTAAGTCAATGGAAAGGCAATAGGGAACAAGATGCTAATTTCTGAGTGAAAATGGCCATAACTTTTGTTAATACTGAAGATATGAAAGTGAATTAGGTGTCAAATTAAACTTCTTTGTATGCTTTATCTGATGGGATAAATTGCAGACTTGATTTTTAAAATCTCAAAATTTTGTAACATTGCTGTATATATCATATTGATGAGGTATAGGCCATTTCCTCCGAACAGATTAACATCTCAAACATGTGATACTTATCAAGGGAGGTTAGGAAAGAACTGCAGATGTTGGTTTACACCAAAGGTTGGCACAGCGGTAAAGGTGCTCCCTTACAGCGCCAGAGACCCGGGTTCAATCCTGACTACGGGTGCTGTCTGCACGCAGTTTGTACGTCTCCCCGTGACCTGCGCGCGTTTTCTCCGAGATCTTCGGTTTCCTACCGCACTCGAAAGATGTGCAGGTTTGTAGGTTAATTGGCTCGGTATAAATGTAAAATTGTCTCTCGTGTATGTAGGATAGTGCTAGTGTGCGGGATCGCTGGTCATGGCAGACTCGGTGGGCCGAAGGGCCTGTTTCCGAGCTGTACCTCTAAACTAAACTAAATAGACACAAAATGCTGGAGTAACTTAGATTGTAACACAGACAGCATCTCTGGAGAAAAGGAATAAGCAGTCTGAAGCAGGGTCTTGACCCGTATCGTCACCCATTCCTTTTCTCCAGGGATGCTGCCTGACCCGCTGAGTTATTCCAGCACTTTGTGTCTATCTTCACTCGTCAAGTGAAGGCAGCTTCATGCAGCTTGCAACCATAAAAAGTCGTCAAGTTATTGGTAAAATCTCTGGGGAGACACAAACACATGAAACATTAATTGGAGAATGTTCTGAGAAAATGTTCCAGTTTCTGAAAGTGATCAGAACAGCTCTCGGAAACAACAACACTGACGCGACTGCGTTCATCAGCAGCATGCATGTGTGGAGCAGACCAGCAAACAGCGCAGCACGTCATTTTCCACTGCGCTGTCCTCCGCCCCCTGGTGGAGGGGTAGATCTCACGGCCCTCCACAACAGCACATTGAACTGGCTGCAGCACCTGGAGGTCGTTACATAACCTCTGCTGCTGCTGCTGCTGCTGAGAAGAAGAAGAAGAAGAGGAAGAGGAAGAGGAAGAAGAAGAAGACGAAGTAGAAGAAGAGGAAGAGGAAGTAGAAGAAGAGGAAGAAGATGAGGAAGAGGAAGAGGAAGAAGAGGAAGTAGAAGAAGAGGAAGAAGGTGAGGAAGAGGAAGAGGAAGAGGAAGAAGAGGAAGTAGAAGAAGAGGAAGAAGAGGAGGAAGAAGAGGAAGAGGAAGAGGAAGAAGAAAAAGAGGAAGTAGAAGAAGAGGAGGAAGAGGAAGAAGAAGAAGAGGAAGAGGAAGAGAAGAAGAAGAAGAAGAGGAAGAGAAGAGGAAGAGGAAGAAGAAGAGGAAGAGGAAGTAAGAAGAAGAAGAGGAAGAGGAAGAAGAAGAGGAAGAGGAAGAGGAAGTGAAGAAGAAGAAGAGGAAGAGGAAGAAGAAGAGGAAGAGGAAGAGGAAGTGGAAGAAGAAGAAGAGGAAGAGGAAGAGGAAGAGGAAGAGGAAGAGAAGAGGAAGAGGAAGAGGAAGAAGGAAGAGGAAGAGGAAGAGAAAGAGAAAGAGGAAGAGGAAGAGGAAGAGGAAGAGGAAGAGGAAGAGGAAGAGGAAGAGGAAGAGGAAGAAGAAGAACATGACTGTATCGCATCAATGATGCACAATCTCTTCACGGGGACTGACAATCTAACTAACTTCTTGGGCAACAAACAGGGAAGGCCCTCAGGGTTAGAAGTTTCAGCATTCCGTATATTCTTGTCCATCCTCTGGAATTGGTTTAGTTTCCTTAGTTTTAGTTTTAGTGAGACAGCGTGGAAAGAGGTCCTTCGGCCCACCGAGTCCGCGCCGACCAGCGATCCCCGGTACACTCGTTCCATCTTGCACACCAGGGACAATTTACAGAAGCCAATTCATCTACAAGCTTGCAGATGGACACACAATGCTGGAGTAACTCAACGGGTCAGGCAGCATCTTTGGTAACAAGAAATAGGTGACGTTTTGGGTCGAGAGCCTTCCTTATACCGATAAACCGAGTGGGCTTGTACACTCTGGAGTTTAGAAGATTGAGAGGGGATCTTATTGAAACATATAAGATTGTTAAGGGTTTGGACACACTAGAGGCAGGAAACATGTTCCCGATGTTGGGGGAATCCAGAACCAGGGGCCACAGTTTAGGAATAAGGGGTAAGCCATTTAGAACAGAGACGAGGAAACACTTTTTCTAACAGAGAGTTGTGAGTTTGTGGAATTCTCTGCCTCAGAGGGCGGTGGAGGCAGGTTCTCTGGATGCTTTCAAGAGAGAGCTAGATAGGGCTCTTAAAAATAGCAGAGTCAAGGGATATGGGGAGAAGGCAGGAACGGGGTACTGATTGGGGATGATCAGCCATGATCACATTGAATGGCGGTGCTGGCTCAAAGGGCCAAATGGCCTACTCCTGCACCTATTGTGTATTGCCTATTGTCTAAACCTGCAAGTCTTTGGAGTGTGGGAGGAAACCGGGGCACCCGGAGAAAACCCATGTGGTCACAGAGAGAACATACAAACTCTGTACAGAAAGCACCCGTAGTCAGGATCTAATCTATGACAGCATCTATGGAGCGAAGGAATAGGTGACGTTTCGGGTCGAGACCAGTGATTTGATGGCTAAATGGCCTAATTCTGGTTCTTGGTCTTTATGGTCTGATGGTCTTATGGACTTCCCTGCCAAAGTATATCTTGGAATGGGACGTGTCTCTTACAGTATTAAGGTCCCGCACTTCACTGTACGCAGTATGAACTATCTATGAGAACTTTATCCAGACACTTTTATGTTAGGGAGTGACTGGACTGCTACAAACTACCCACTAGTTAGGTGACACCCCTGGTGGAAATGCTATAAGTTCATGTCCATACGTGATAGGAGTAGAATTAGGCCATTCGGCCCATCAAGCCTACTCCGCCATTCAATCATGGCTGATCAATCTCTCCCTCCCAACTCCATTCTCCTGCCTTCTCCCCATAACCCCTGATACTCGTATTAATCAAGAATCTATCTACCTCTGACTTAAAAATATCCATTGACTTGGCCTCCACAGCCTTCCGTGGCAATGAATTCCACAGATTCGCCACCCTCTGACTAAAGAAATTCATCCCCATCTCCTTCCTTAAGAAATGTCCTTTAAATCTGAGGCTATGACCTCTGGTCCTAGACTCTCCCACTAGTGGAAACATCCTCTCCACATCCATTCTATATAGGCATAGGTTGCCTAGATTACAATTCCCACTTGAGTCCCACTTGAGAGCATCTCTAATTCTCCTTCCCATTCCTACACAGACCTTTCTGTCCTCGGTCTCCTCCATTGTCAGAGCGAGGCTAAACGCAAATTGTAGGAACAGCATCTCATATTTTGCTTGTGCAGCTTACAGCCCAGTGGCATGAATATTGATTTCTCTCACTTCAGGTTGCCCCGGTATTCCCTCTCTCTCTATCCCTCCCCCACCCGAGTCGCACTAGCTTCTCATTTTCACCCTACAAACAGCTTACAATGGCCTTTATCATCGTTACTTTTTTGCATATCTTTTATTCATTGTTCTTTATCTCTCCACATCACCATCGGTATCTCTCCTTTCCCTTATCCCAAACCTGTCTGAGGAAGGGTCTCGCCGTGAAACGTCACCCACTCCTTCTCTCCAGAGATGCTGCCTGTCCCGCTGAG
Organism: Okamejei kenojei; assembly: GCA_035221665.1. NCBI lineage: Eukaryota > Metazoa > Chordata > Chondrichthyes > Rajiformes > Rajidae > Okamejei > Okamejei kenojei. Next base: position 61,990,664 of record CM069143.1, on the reverse strand, counting down.
TTACTCCAGCTTTTTGTGTCTACCTCCTCTGGGGAACTTCCTTTAGCTTGGTCGAAGTTATAATTACCAACTGGTTTGGTAGTGTATTCTTGCCACATATAACCCTATGGAAAATTAATTACTTCCAGGCATCGAACTTCTCCATTCAACATCCCTCGTAAACATTTCGTGGAACTATCTATTTTATTCTGCGGAAATGTAACGGAAGGTTTGGAATACATGGTGTTGGCCAGCTGTGCACTCCCGAGATTTATTTGCTCAAATCCTTGGCTATTCTTTATATCCCCAGCCGCCTCATTAATCCCATATGTTTCTAGCACTTACATGACAATACAGTTGGAACAATGAACTGCAGATGCTGGTTTACAAGAAAAAAAAAACACAAAGTGCTGGAGTAACTGGATAAAACAACTTGAGAAAATTGATAGGCAACGTTTCAGCTTGGGACTGTTCTTCGGACTGATTGTGGGGGGGGGGGGGGGGCGCGGACAGAAAGCTGGAAGAGAGGAAGTGCAGGACAAATCTTGGCAAGTGATAGGTGGGTACAAATAAAGCGAGGGGGGTTGGTAGGCAAATGGTTGGACAAAGGTTCTTGATTAGTACGGGCGTCAAGGGTTATGGGGAGAAGGCAGGAGAATGGGGTTAGGAGGGAGAGATAGATCAGCCATGATTGAATGGCGGAGTGGACCAGATGGGCCGAATGGCCTAATACTTCTCCTATCACTTTATGATCTTATGACCAAAGGCCAGAGAGGAAAAATATGTCAGCCAGTTAAAGGGATCAGAGAGACATCCAAGGAAGGGGGCGCTATCACTTCCTGTACAGATTTTCCTTTGACTGGATAATCACACAAAAGAAAGATTTTCACTGTACCTCCGTACACGTGACTAGACTGAAATAAAAAAATAACAAATTCGGCACGGTGGCACAACGGTAGAGTTGCCGCCGTACAGCGCCAGAAACCCGGTTCGATCCTGACTGCGGGTGCTGTCTTCGCCCACCACACTGTTTTGGCTGGGACCATTTCCTCAGTGTTGGCCATGTGACTCTCGCCTTCTACCGCCAAGTTCCTCTTCATTGCCCTGCTCACCATCGGAGAGATCAAAGGAAGGCACGGCCTCAAAAAGGCAGCCAGTGGCACGTTGGCGCGGCAGTAGAGTTGCTGCCTTGCAGCGCCAGAGACCCGGGTTTTGATCCCGATTATGGGTACTATCCGCACTATCCGGGTTTGTACGTTCTCCCTGTGACTGCGTGGGTTTTCTCGAGGTGCTCCGGTTTCCTCCCACACTCCGAAGACGTGCAGGTCGGTAGGTTATTTGGCTTCTGTAAATTGTCCCAGGTGTGTGGGATAGAACTCGTATGGGTGGTCGCTGGTCGGCGTGGACTCGGTGGGCCGATGGGCCTGTTTCCATGCTGTGTCTGTAAACTAATCCAAACTAAACTAAACTAAACTAGACTTGTACAAAAAATAGACACAACATGCATAACTCAGTGCATCAGGCAGCATCTCTGGAGAAAAGGAATAGGTGATATTTCAGGTCATAGAAACATAGAAACATAGAAATTAGGTGCAGGAGCAGGCCATTCGGCCCTTCGAGCCTGCACCGCCATTCAATATGATCATGGCTGATCATCCAACTCAGTATCCTGTACCTGCCTTCTCTCCATACCCCCTGATCCCTTCAGCCACAAGGGCCACATCCAACTCCCTCTTAAATATGGCCAACGAACTGGCCTCAACTACCTTCTGTGGCAGAGAATTCCACAGATTCACCACTCTCTGTGTGAAAAACGATTTTCTCATCTCGGTCCTAAAAGACTTCCCCCTTATCCTAAAACTGTGACCCTTTGTCCTGGACTTCCCCAATATCGGGAACAATCTTCCTGCTTCTAGCCTGTCCAACCCCTTAAGAATTTTGTAAGTCTCTATAAGATCCCCCCTCAATCTTCTAAATTCCAGCGAGTACCAGTCTTTCTTCATATGGAAGTCGTGCCATCCCAGGATGGGATGAAGGTCGAGACCCTTCCTCAGACTAGACTGGACTTCTTCAGACAAACAAATATAAAGACCAGTTTTAAATACAGTCACAGGGAAACCTACTGCCCAGCATTCTCATCTACTTTGATTCAGTCCAAACATATATTTATAATTTGGACAAATAACTTTTTTGCCTTTCACATAACCAAGGACGAGTCACACCCCGGCCACTCCCTCTTCTCCCCTCTCCCATCAGGCAAAAGGTATAAAAGTGTGAAAACGCACACCTCCAGATTCAGGGACAGTTTCTTCCCAGCTGTTATGAGGCAACTGAACCATCCTATCAACAACTAGAGAGCAGTCTTGAGCTACTATCCGTCTCATTGGAGACCCACGGACTACCTATAATTGGACTTTACTGGACTTTATCTTTCACCAAACGTTATTCACATTATTCCCTTCATCATGTATCTGTACACCGTGGATGGCTCGATTGTAATCATGTATTGTCTTTTCACTGGCTGGTTAGCACGCAACAAAAGCTTTTCACTCTACCCCTCAGATTCCTATTAAATTGTTGCCCCTTTAAGGGCCTGTCCCACGACGATTTTTTTGGTGACTGCCGGCATCATTGACTGACGTATCAGGTCACCGAAAAATACGCGGCGTGACGCGGCGTGACGACGTATGACACGTGCGGTGACACGGCGCGATGACGTATTGACGTGCGGTGTTTTTTCAAGTGTCGCAACATTTTTATTGTCGCCGCTGGATTTTGAAATATTCAAAATCTTTTGGCAACACTGATATGACGCCGGCAAAATTGCCACGTGGGACAGACCCTTAAATGTCCTCTGGTTCTCGGTTCCCCGACTCCGCCTTTATAAGATCACCCCTCATCCTCCTGCGCTCCGAGGAATAGAGCCCCGGCCTACTCAACCTCTCCCTACAGATCAGACCCTCGGGTCCTGGCAACATCCTTGTAAATCTTCTCTGTAATCTTTCCAATTTTGACAACGTGCTTCCAAAAACACGGTGCTATGAATAGTATTTGATTCAGCAAACTCACTCAAACTGGTGATAGATTGTTTAGGACCTGGAACTGTGCAAGTGAGCGGCAGAACGTATCTGGAGATTTATTTTGAAAGCGGTGCAAACCTGCAGGAAAAAGCTAGCCTGATGTGTTTTTTTGGCACAAAGAGTAGCATAAACGAGACACTTGGAAAATAAATGGCATAATTGCATCGAACTGTGCACCAAAAGTCCCTGCCTCCCATATTTTAGTGGAGCGTAATTATAGGTAAAGCAAAGATCGGGGAGAATTGTGTTGCTTTAACTTGCAGGAATGCAGAAAAAAGCATTACTGGGAGAGGATATCTCCTCATTTCCTTTAGATGGGCTACTTGAATCTGCTCCACTGAGATAAGAGATAATGACACAGATTAATTATATAGCCAGCGGTTCACACAATTAGAGAGCAATTCCCAGGAAGCAGAGAAGGAGAAACCAAGAGAAAAATTGAAAACAACTTAATCATTGTCGATTCTTGCGAAATGCGTCTGGTTTATTCTGAACTGGACGGACAGGGCAAAGCTTCAGCAAAGGTGGGAGCTGTTCTGAAAGTTCTGTGATCATTAACTTACCGAATAGTGAAAGGCGTGGATGGAGAGGACGTTTCCACCAGTGGGAGAGTCACGGCCGCAGAATTAAAGGACGTCCTTTAGGAGGAGGAATTTCTTTAGTCAGTGGGTGGTGAATCTGTGGAATTCATTGCCATGGAAGGCTGTGGAGGCCAAGTCAATGGGTATTTTTAAGGCAGAGATGGATAGATTCTTGATTGGTACGAGTGTCGGGGGTTATGGCGAGAAGGCAGAAGAATGGGGCTGAGAGGGAAAGACAGCCATGGTTGAATGTGGAGTAGACTTGATGGGCCGAATGGCCTAATTCTGCTCCTATCACTAATGAACATGAACTTATGGCATTGCCAAGCTGAATTATTAGTCATAGAGTCATGTAGCATGGAAACAGGCCCTTCGGCCTAACTTGCGCACACGTCCCATCTACACTAGTCCCACTGGCCTGCGTTTGTCCCTCTAAACCTGTCCTATCCATGTACCCTTCAAAATGTTTTTTAAACATGTTGTTAATACCTGCCTCAACTATCTCCTCTAGAAGCTTGTTCCATATACCTACCACCCTTTGTGTAAAAATGTTGCCCCTCAGGTTCCTATTAAATCTTTTCCCCCTCACCTTAAACTCCTTGTCCTCTGGTTCTTGATTCCCCTGCTCTGGGTAAAAGACTCTGTGAATTTAGCCTTTCTATTCTTAGTTCAGATACCTTGCCATACTTCAGCAGCTATGACTGGGCACCCTGTTTATATTTCCAAATCTACATAGTTTATTCACATTGGGCAGGAAAGGGTGCTGGGACTGAAGGCTGATAAATCCCCAAGGCATGGTGGTCTGCATCCCTGGGTACTTAAGGCAGTGGCTCTTGAAATCATGGACGCATTGGTGATCATTTTCCAATGTTCTATGGATTCAGGATCAGTTCCGGTGGATTGGAGGGCAGCTAATGTTATCTTTCTTGAAAGGTGGGAGAGGAAAATGGGGAATTATAGACCATTTAGCCTGACATCGGTGGTGGGGAAGATGCTGGAGTCAATTATAAAAGATGAAATATTGGCACATTTGGATAGCAGTAACAGGATCGGTCCGAGTCAACATGGATTTACGAAGGGGAAATAATGCTTGACTAATCTTCTGGAATTATTTGAGGTTGTAACGAGGAAAATGGACAAGGGAGAGCCAGTGGATGTAGTGTACCTGGACTTTCAGAAAGCATTTGATAAGATCCCACATAGGAGAATAGTGGGCAAAATTAGAGCACATGGTATTAGGGGTAGAGTGCTGACATGGATAGAGAAGTGGTTGGCAGACAGGAAACAAAGAGTAGGGATTAACGGGTCCCTTTCAGAATGTCAGGCAGTGACTAGTGGGGTACCGCAAGGCTCGGTGCTGGGACCGCAGCTATTTACAATATACATCAATGATTTAGATGAAGGGATTCAAAGTAACATTAGCAAATTTGCAGATGACACAAAGCTGGGTGGCAGTGTGAACTGTGACGAGGATGCTATGAGAATGCAGGGTGAATTGGACAGGTTGGGGGAGTGGGCAGATGCATGGCAGATGAAGTTTAATGCAGATAAATGTGAGGTTATCCACTTTGGTGGCAAAAACAGGAAGGCAGATTATTATCTGAATGGTGAAGTTGGGGAAAAGGGGAAATACAACGAGATCTGGGGGTCCTTGTACATCAGTCTATGAAAGTAAGCATGCAGGCACAGAAGGCAGTGAACAAAGCTAATGGCGTGTTGGGCTTCATAACAAGGAGCAAAAAGTTCCTTCTGAAGTTGTACAGGGCCCTAGTGAGACCACACCTGGAGTATTGAGTGCAGTTTTGGTCTCCAAATTTGAGGAAGGACATTCTTGCTATTGAGGGAGTGCATCGTAGGTTCACAAGGTTAATTCCCGGGATGGCGGACTGTCATTTGCTGAGAGAATGGAGTGGCTGGGCTTGCATACTTGGAATTTAGTAGGATGAGAGGGGATCTTATTCAAACATATAAGATCATTAAGGGATTGGACACGCTAGATGCAGAAAAACTGTTCCCCATGTTGGGGGAGTCCAGAACCAGTAGGTCACAGTTTAAGAATAAGTAAGTAAGGAAGTAAATACATTTTATTTATACAGCACATTTAAATCAACTCGCATTGAAACCAAAGAAGAAATAATTAAGTTTCCGTACAACCATAGAAAAAACAAAAAAAAAGAAAAATGACACAACACATTATAGAATTCAACATGAACATTCCCCCACAACAGAATCAAAACTTTCCACTGTGGGGAAAGGCACCAGAAAGTTCAGACCTCTTCCTCTTTGATCACCCGTGGTCGAGGCCTATTTGTGGCCTCCGCAGCCACTCCGATGTTTTCAGGCCCTCTTGCCGGGAAGCTGGAACTCCGGCGTCGGGTGAACACTCCTCAGCGGCTTGGAATGTCTGGAGCGGCCGCTTCCTTCCTGGAGACCGCAGCACCCAATGTCCTCAGGCTGCGCTGGCTGGAGCTCCGACTGCCGATCTCGGATCCCAGGCTCCGTGGTGGTTTGAATCCAGCGTCACCTGCGGCTGGACGCTCCCCAGCCACAGCTCCTCGGATCTTGGAGTTGGCGGTCACCGCTCTCCGGAGCCTATCACACGGCGACCCGGTAAGGCATCGCCCGCTTCGTGATGGTGTCCCAGCGCTGTGCTGCCGCCAAAGCGGTAGTCCCGGCCGATGCCGACAGGAAACGCCGCTCCAGTCCGATGGTAGGCCGCGAGGAAAGCGGGAAGAAGCAGCTCGGAGGGAAGCCGCCTCTCTGACCAGGTAGGGACTAGGAAATAAAGTTTCCCCCTTCCCCTCACCCCACCCACCACATAAATGACCTCCAACAAACATTTTCTTTTAACAGGACTAAAAATAAAAATAAAACGGGTTGAAGGCGGTGCTGGCTCTAAGGGCCGAATGGCCTACTCATGCCCGGGGCACGCATGTGACATGGGCGTTACAGCCAGACCTGGTGCAGGCGAACGGACCTGGGACGGGCTGTACCGCCCAGGTCACAGAACATGGGGGGAGGATTGTCCCCCACCTCTCAAAACATGGGGTGGGGACAACCCCCCCCCCCCCACACCAGGATTTCCGCCCATGCTTGGCAGTAAGGCCACTCATGCTCAAAGTTAACCATTCCTTCCTCAAAACCAGTCTTCACATTGCGTGAAGAGTCTGGCGCTGAGATGAGAGATAAATTGACCAACGGTGCACCTTCATCTTCATCTATGGTAACTCAGCGGGTCAGGCAGCATCTCTGGGGAAAAAGGATGGGTGATGTTGCGGGCCGGGACCCTTCTTCAGTCTGAGGAGTGGTCACAACCAGAAACTTTAGGGCGGCACAGTGGCGCAGTGGGAGAGTTGCTGCCTTACCATGAATGCAGCGTCGGTTACCCAGGGTCGATCCCGACTACGGGTGCTGTTTGTACGGAGTTTGTACGTTCCCCCCCGTGACCTGCGTGGGTTTTCTCCGAGCTCTCTGGTTTCCTCCCACACTCCAAAGACGTACAGGTTTGTAGGTTAATTGGCTTGGTATAAATGTAAAAATTGTCCCTAGTGGGTGTAGGATAGTGTTAATGTGCGGGGATCGCTGGTCGGCGCGGACCCGGTGGGCCGAAGGGCCTGTTTCCTCGCTGTATCTCTAAACTAAACTAAACTAAACTAAATTATCCGTCCGTTCCCTCCACAGATGCTGCCTGAAATATTGTTCTGATCAATAATGTGTGTCATAGAGTCATAGAGTCATATAGCATGGAGACAGGTGCCTAAGAAGATGCCCAATCCATTGACCTTTGCTCATATGTAGGAAAGAACTGCAGATGCTGGCTTACACCAGCCAAGTCCCAAAATGCTGCAGTAACTCTGAGGGTCAGGCAACATCTCTGGAGAAAATAAATTGGTGAGGTTTAGCGTCGAGACACTTCACCGCCTCATTAAGCTTTTAAGTACAGCATGTCACTTCTAACGTCCAAACCGTGGCAAAGATAAATGTTTGTGTCTGGACGGCGTACGCCTAACGTGTGGCGTTGCGCGATGATGTCACTGCCCGGTGTGCCATTGCGTAATGACGTCACCGCCCGACGCCATGCGACGTCCCAATTCAGTCGGCCCGCTTCCTGCCCAGCTGATTGGTGAGTATGATGTCGGGACGAGCCCCGCACAACTCCATACGCCTCCACGGTTCGAAGTCGGACCGGCCCCGCGCGGCCGTACGCCTCAAGCGACCACGTTTGGTCGCGCTAGACGCATGCAATCGCATGCTGGTGGGACAGGCCCTTTAAGACTCTATGACTCTATGATTGAGTGGCGGAGGAGACTAATGAGCTGAATGGCCAAATTCTGCTCCTATGTTGGCCGGCATGTGCAAGTTGGGCTGAAGGGCCTGTTTCCACACTGTATCACTCTGTGACTATGACTTTAGCATTTGATGTACAGTAAATATACTTTCACCCACATTTTGAACATTGCTATCCATGTATAGATATGTGTACTCATCACAATATCCCTGATGTTTATACTTTATGATTTAAAAAATATATATATAGTAATAAATTGATCAGTATAGTTTATTTGTCATTTATTCTCCATTAACATAAAAGGCTTGCAAATTTCTCTGTTCTATCTAATTACAGTGCACTTCATTGATTCCGTTACTTCCTTTGTGAATTGAAGTCATAAATCTCTTTCTAATGAGCGAGCAATCAGATTAGGGGGAATCTTTCTAATGAGAGCTGCAATTTTGTCCCCTGCTTTCAATTTTGTAACAACCAAGCATCACAGAAATATTAAAAAATAATAAATTGCTCAATAAAAGGATGGATGAAATTCAGTTTTAATGAATGACTTACCTGCAAAGCATTAACTGGCTATTTGCTTCAATCCTGAGTGGCTGAGGTAGAACGTAGAGCAGCACAGCAGAGGAAGAGGGCGGAAAGGTGGCACAGTGGTAGAGCTACTGCCTCACAGCGCCAGAGACTCGGGTTCGATCCTGACTATGGGTGCAGTCTGCACGGAGTTTGTACAGAAAAACGGGAGCACACACGGAAAAGTTGAATCAGTTGTCATCTTATCGAATGACAACACTTGTTCAAGGGACCAATTGGGGGGACAGTTCCTTTCACTGTGTGTGGAGAGTCTGTGCCAGGGGTAAAGTTGTGGGGAGAGCAGGACTGTTGAGAATGAGGGGGTCGGGGATAATGCCAGTAACTCACTCACTTACCGCTGCTGCGGCACTCCAGGCATGGAGCCACCACACTGTAGCCGGGGATAGAAGCAGCTCGGGGAGCTGCGAGCGGCCGCCGGGACCCGACAGTCAAACTGTCCGCCACTTCAGCGCCTTCTGCCGGCCCGCTCACCTCTGGCAGTGCTCTCCGTCTGAACACCTCTCATCTGCCGCTCGCTCACGTCAGCGGCTTCCTGCAAATCCTTAAATTCCCACAGCCGAGTAACCTCAATCGCGCTGTCGGAATTTAAGGAATTGCGGGACATGAGTGAGGCCAGCGAGCTTGAGGAGATAGGTTTTGCACGCCTCCGTGCGAGGAGCGTCGCAAGTGGCATGCTGCCGACCCCTCCTTCACAACATTCGTGCCCTTCCCGCAACTTTACCCCGGGCCAGACTCCCCAAATGCTATGAAAGGAGCTCTCCTCCCCCCACCTACACACCCCGGGAAGTACGGTATTTAAAAACATAAACACAAAATGTACTTACCACGTTATCGGTACACGGGCTCCATTCTTCTCTCCCTGTTTCCTAAGATACATTTAAAATATTGCCAATCCATATTTGAAAACCCCGCCAAGAAACTAGCGCTGTGCGTGCGCAGTAGGGTGCTGCGCCTGCGCAGTGCTGCAAAGGCAGACTTTCTGCTGCCTTCAGCCCCAATTGAAAGTGACGGCTTCAGGCAGCGCTGACGGCACGTGGGCTGCACAGACCTTCACGTGTTACAAGCGCTGCGGATGAAAGGCACGGGGACTTATGCCTACCTAAGAGATCGATCTCTTACATAGGCATCATTCGCCCATGCCTTTACTATTTATATTTAGTAATTACGATGTTATAATTTTAGTCAGGGTAGGCAGTGCCTACCTTGCCTACCCTGACGCCACGTGCCTGGTTTCTAGGTTAATTGGCTTGGTATTAATATAAAATTGTCCCTAGTGTGTATGTGGGGTAGTGTTAATGTGCGGCGATCGCTGGTTGGTGTGGATTCGGTGGGCCTATGGGGCTATTGCCGCACTGTATCTCCAATCTAAACTAAACTAAACTGATCTAAACACGGCCCTTCGGCCCACAACATGATGCCAAGACTATCACTTATCTACTTGATCATAACCAAATCCCTGAAGAAGGGTCTTGACCCGAACCGTCACCTATTCCTTCTCTCCAGAGGTGCTGCCTGACCCGCTGAGTTACTCCAGCATTTTGTGTCTATCTTTGGTGTAAACCAGCATCTGCAGTTCCTTCCTGCACATTCCCTCCACATCCATATGAGTATGCAAAAGTCTTTTAAATGCCGCTAACATATCTGCTTCACCCACCATAACTGGCACACCACCCTCTATGTACGAAACTTGCCCTGCCAATCTCCGTTAAACGTTGCCCCTCTCATCTTAAAGCTATGTCCTCTAGTATTTTATCTATCCTGAGAAAAATGTTCTGACTGTCTACCCTATCTGTGCCCCTCATAAATGTATATATTGGTTTATTTCAATTTCTGAGAGCCCTGAGAGTAAACTTCACATTGAATAGTAGGCGTTATCTCATGAGGTACTGATTATCATAAGGTCATAAGTGATAGGAGTAGAATTAGGCCATTCGGCCCATCAAGTATATTCCGCCATTCAATCATGGCTGATCTGTCTCACCCTCCTAACCCCATTCTCCTGCCTTATTCCCATAACACCTGACACCCGTACTAATCAATTATATACCAGTGGAAAAATGAAGGGTGGCACGGTGGCGCAGCGGTAGAGTTACTGCCTTACGGCACCAGGGATCCGGGTTCGATCCTGACTACAGGTGCTGTCTGTACGGAGTTTGTACATTCTCCCCGTGGGTTTTCCCTGGAATCTTCGGTTTCCTCCCACACTCCAAAGACATGCAGGTTTGTTGGTTAATTGGCTTAGTATAATTGTAAATTGTCCCTAGTGTGTATAGGATAGTGTTAATGTGCGGGGATCGCTGGTCAGCGTGGACTTGGTGGGCGAAGGGCCTGTTTCCGTGCTGTATCTCAAAACTAAGCTAAACTAAACATATTCTGCTGCGCAGAACCTAATTTGCAGTCAGAATCTCTCCACTACCACAGGTCCATCATCGATTTTCTGGCTACTGGAGGTCTGGCCCTCTCTGCAATATGTACAAAATCCCCCCCCCCCCCCCCCCCCCCCAGGAATCCGCCCGAAAATGTGGTGCCCAGGCCGGGTGAAGCAGCCGATCTCGACTTCATCGGGACTTCCATGGCCGATCGGCAGGTCGGAATTGCCCCCTGCGGCCGGGGCTCTGGAACTCCCGCCCGGCCGGAGCTGCAGATCCGTTCCCATACCCGACTTCCGAGACCGTCTTTGCGGGCCGGTACCACGGCCTCTCGGCGGCCAAGGCGGACCGTTCCAGTACCGTTGGGGAACCCTCTCAGAAGCCGTGACCTCTGTTGGTCCGGAAAATCCAGAAAGGCTCTGGAACCAAGGGTGCCGGAAAATCGGTGGTGGAGGTGTATTAGCAAAACCATTGATACTTTCATCACTTTTACTGCCAATTTGTTCAACACATCCATTATACAATCATGGAAAAAAATATTGCCTGTTTGACGTCGACTTGGTGGTAGGTTGTTGTAGACATTGTCGTAGGGGGGTCCAGTCGCCGTTTTTCTCGGCAACCTTGTACAACTACGACAGTCGCCGAAAAATTTGCCTTAATGGGACAGGCCCATTAAGAGTAAAACTACATGGTAGTACCTCAAAGAGAGAGTGTGAAGGAGGTGATTATTCAGGAGTCTAGGAACAGTTGGGAAGAAACTGTTCCGATGTCTAAACATCGGAGCTTCCAAGCCCCTGTATCTTCTCCCGGAAGGTAGACGAGAGAAAAGGGAAGGGCCAGAGTGACAGGTATGCTTGACAATACTTTCATCCTTCCTCATCTTTCAATGGTTCAATGCTGCTTTTTTTGTCACATGTGTGAAGTCTTCTACTTTCGTGTCCGTTTTCCATGTTTCAAATGTCGGCCTCGCTGTCATCGTCCGTCCTGAAAAGGACGCAAGCTTCCGGCGACAATCAGTGGGAGCCGTCACTTGTCACAATAGATGATGGCGGTAGCAGAATTAGCAGAACTTGCAAGTGGGTTTTAGTGGAACGCGGTGGATTAGAACGTTGCGGTTTGCGGTGATGTCGGCATGAAAAACACTGCCGGTTCATACATTTTTTTTTTGTCCCCATTTGGCAGCATGAAAATGTGATTAAAGGCTTCCTAAAAACCAAGTTTTAATGTAAAAATAAACTGTGTACCTTATTTTCTTGGGGTTAAGGGGAATGGACAAGCGATGTTTTGGTTCGAGACCTCTCTTCAGACTTGATCCCGAACACAGATGGTTCACCTGTAATCCATTGAGAGGTTCTGTTTGATAAAGAATAATCTTCCCTTGCAGGCTTGCCTGCATTGTTTTTGACCCATCTATGAATGAAGCCCTGATCCCTTGGCTAAAGTATCTTACTGCAATATGTTCACTGTGATCAGCTTACTGGGAAGTATTTTGCGAAGATACAAAATTAATTTATGCATTCTTTGAGCAAATGGAAATTCTCACACCTGGTGGAGAAGACCAACTTCGCCCTCCCATTCACACCTACTCAGGAAGAAGATTTTTGAATTTGCTTTATACTTTAGCCGTCAGAGATACAGCCTGGAAATGGGCCCTTCGGCCACGCTGGCCAACGATCACCGTGTTGTTGGCGCCGGCCAACGATCAGAGTCAGAGACGCGGGTTCGATTCTGACTGCTGGTGCTGTCTGCACAGAGTTTGCACATTCTCCCTGTGACCACGTGGGTGTTCTCCGGCTGCCCCCGTTTCCTCCCACACTCCAAAGACGTGCGGGTTTGTAGGTTAAGTGTCTTCTGTAAATTGTCCCTAGTCTGTCGGATAGAACTAGTGTACGGGTGATCGCTGGTCGGCGGGGACTCAGTGGGCCGAAGGGCCTGTTTCCACGCAGTATTCCTGAACTAAACTAATCCAAACTGAACTAAGCTAAACTAAACTAAATTATCTGTGCAGCTGTTGACTTGAGAGAGCTATTGGGTGTGTGCCTTTAAGGGTTGATGCAAACCCGACACAGCAAATAATGTTGCCTATAGCATATTTTTGGCTGATCAATTGGTCTTTAGTGCTTTGTAAAATATTTTTATTAGAAGTAAATACATATTAAGAAGAAATAATATAAAATCGAAAAAAATGGAAACATATTATTCGTCACATACACTCTTAATATTTTTAAAATTTACGGTCATTCTTATTTATACTTCTATATTTTTTATTATTTTATAAAAAGTAGGAAGTAAAGAGAAATAATAAAAAGAAAACAAAATAAGAAATAAATAAAAAATCAATAAAATGAGTGGAGTATTTTGCTCAAAGAATGCATAAATTAATTTTGTATCTTCTCAAAATACTTCCCAGAAAGCTGATCACAGTGAACATATTGCAGTAAGATACTTTAGCCAAGGGATCAGGGCTTCATTCATAGATGCGTAAAAAACAATGCAGGCAAGCCTGCAAGGGAAGATTATTCTTTAGTGCTTTATGCAACTCAGATTCTCTACACCCACCCCCACCAAAAAATACCTGGGTTTACCTGGGCTAACCTGGGTTTACCTGGGCTTACCTGGGTTTATCTGGGTTTACCTGGGCTAACCTGGGCTTACCTGGGCTTACCTGGATTTACCTGGGCTTACCTGGATCAGCAGCCGCTCCAGTACATCCAGCACGTAGACTGGAATTTAGACCTTGGGCTTTTGACTTGTTCTTTGAGTAAATGGTGCCAAGATAAGTCGCTTGTGCATGTGTGAACTTAGTAAAAAAGAATTTCACTCTGCAATTCAACTCGAGGTAAACATCTGAATATTATATATTTTGTCAGTTCATTACTGCCCACAATAAACGGGCAGCGTGGCGTTGTTAAGGTGACACGGGTGGCGCAGCGGTAGAGTTACCGCTGGGACCCTAGAGACCCGGGTTCGATCCTGCCTGCGGGTGCTGTCTGCACGGAGTTTATAGGTTCTCCCAGTGACCACGTGGGTTTTCTCCGGGCGCTCCGGTTTCCACCCACACTCCAAAGACGTGCAGGTTTGTTGGTTAAATTGGCTTTGGTAAAATTGTAAATTGTCGCTAGTGTGTGTATAGGATAGTGTAGGACAGTGCGCGGGGGTCACTGGTCAGCGGGATCGGTGGGCGGAAGTGCCTGTCTCCGTGCTGTATCTCCAAACTAAACTGAACTGAACGGAACTAAACAAACCTTGATTTTACCAATTCCACGTATTTAACATTAAAACTCTAGAGTCAAGAGTGTTTTATTGTCATATGTCCCAGACAGAACAAAGACATTCTTACTTGCAGCTGCACAACAGAACAATACTCCAAACAATATATAAATGAGAAACAAAACATTCAGTGTCCATATATATATATATATTTACAACGAGGAAAATATAACGGACTATCCTGAAGGATTGGCTGCAGGGTAAATTTATTCTTCACCGCTAGTAGCAAGAGGTCTGTTTTTTTCAGTCGGTCTCTTTGCTCAGCTGGGATTTTATTTCCACGTCAGGTTCAAATCCATAATATTTTGTGGACACAAGGAGGTGCTATTTGCCAAAGTTTTGTCTATTACTTAGCAATAAGATTGTATTAACCTCCCACTGCTGAAGCGTGTACAGGGTGAATTTGGTGTTGTGTGGACGTCCAACTATCTCCACCAGCTCAAGGGCCTAACCCACTTTCACGACCTAATTCACGACCTTTTTTACTCTTGGACATTTTGCATCATGTTGAAAAAGCGCCCCGACCATGTCACGAGTACCTACGACTAGCATCACGACCTGCTACAACCTACCTACGACCTACCCTCGACCTCCTACGACCTCGTGACGACCATGCTGCGAGTATGAGTCAAGGGCAAACTCGGCAGAGGTCGTGAATTAGGCCGTGAAAGTGGGACAGGCCCTTCACTCTGCCCAGTGGCCTTGGATGTGTTTTCTGGTGGATTTATCTCGACGCTTTTGCAGAGTTGGCTGCGTGGTGTCCACTCTGATAAATAAGCAACTATTTAGATGTTTGGAGCAGGTCCTTCGGGCTGATCCTTGGTCTTTGTCATCGTACGCAGTTTCTCGGAACGGAGCACGAGTTGCCTCCACTGTGTTTTGCTTCCATTTTGGCGGCGTGGCATAACGCTCTTGGGATGTGCCGCAGAACTGGGCCTAGACCGACCCGGCGGGCCGCTGCTGACAAAGATGGACCCGGCGGGCCGCGGCCTGCAGGTGGGACGCACGGAAGCTCAGTGTACTAAATCATGAGAGGAATAGATGCACAGAACCTGCCAAAGGGCCTGTTTCACACTGTGCCACTCTGTGACTCTGAGCTGCCGAGCTCGGCCCCCCGAAGAGAAGGAGGTGGGAATGACGATGGATGCGAGATGGGCCAGTAGGAGAGGTACCAGGGTATTGCAGTCAGCGCCTTCAAGGTCAGCTGCAGGAGCCACAGCCCCCCAGGACACAAAGATGGCCGCGCGAGGAGAGGAGAGGGATGTTGGATTGTGGGAACTGCTCCAGTACATCGAGCGCTCGGGCCGACTGGACATTGGACTTTGAATAATCATAAGGTCATAAGTGATAGGAGGAAAATTAGGCCATTCAGTCCATCAAGTCTACTCCGTCATTCAATCATGGCTGATCTATCGCTACCTCCTAACCCCATTCTCCTGCCTTCTCCCCATAACCCCTGACACCCGTCTGGCGGGATGTCAGTTGGCGTGCCGAGCCGGTCAAGGGTGATGGAGGAGGCCCTGTAGCAGCCTGGGGATTACCTGGGTTTACCTGAGGTTACCTGGGCTTACCTGGGCTTACCTGGGCTTACCTGGGCTTACCTGGGCTAACCTGTGCTTACCTGGGTTTACCTGGGTTTACCTGGGTTTACCTGGGCTTACCTGGGCTTACCTGGGCTTACCTGGGCTAACCTGTGCTTACCTGGGTTTACCTGGGTTTACCTGGGCTTACCTGTGCTTACCTGGGCTTACCTGGGTTTACCTGGGTTTACCTGGGCTTACCTGGATCAGGAGCTGGGCACGAAGCACGAAGACTGGAATTTGGACCTTGGGCTTTTGACTTTTTCTTTGAGTAAATAGTGCCAAAATAAGCCGCATTGTGCATGTTTGAATTTAGCAAAATAGAATTTCACTCTGCCGTGCATACGTGACAATTAAGAACCGTTGAACCATTGTTGCAATATCCCCAACCCATATTCTCAATGAAACATTACTCCTCACACCCCCACCCAAAACCTTGCCCTCAGTTGTGCAGAGGCTGTTGCGGCCGCAGAGAAAACCGTAGATGGGGCGTGAGCTGCTGGACATGTGGGTGGTTTATTGATCAATTGGTTGATTGAAAGATGCAGCACGGAATATTGCCCTTTGGCCCACCGTGTGCATACCGACCATCGATCACCCATTCGCACGAGTCCCATGTTATCCAATTGTTGCTTTCACTCCTTACACACTAGGGGCAATTTATCAAGGCCTATTGATCTACAAACTAGCACGTCTTTGGGATGTGGGAGGAAACCGGAGCACGCGGAGAAAACCATAGGGAGAACGTGCAAACTCCACACAGACAGCACCCACGGCCAGGATTGAAGCCGGGTCTTTGGCCCTGTGAGGTGGCAGCTCTACTGCTGTGCCACTGCACGGACCACGGGCCGGTGCATTATGAGGTGGTGCATTCCTTCTGCCGCCCATGTAGGGACCTTTATGTGCTCCTGATGCACAAAGTAAATGCTCCCAATAATCAAGTTTCACAAATAATCCTCTACTCCCTGAGAAGACTACGGAGAGTCGGCATGTCAAAGAGGACTCTCTCGAACCTCTACAGGTGCGCAGTAGAGAGCATGCTGACTGGTTGCATCGTGGCTTGGTTCGGCAACTTGAGCGCCCAGGAGCGGAAAAGGCTGCAGAAAGTTGCGACCACGGCCCAGTCCATCATCGGGCTCTGACTTCCCCACCATCCAAGGGATCTAGCGCAGTCGCTGCCTCAAAAAGGCAGCCAACGCCATCAAGGACCCACACCATCCTGGCCACGCACTCATCTTTCCGCTACCAAAAGGTACAGGAACCTGAAATCAGGTACATCCAGGTTCAGGAACAGCTGCTTCCCAACAGCCATCAGGCTATTAAACTCGCCAACAAACAGACTCTGAACTATAACAGCCTATTGCACTTAATCTTCTTATTTGTGCGTATATGGAACTGAACTGTCCTGTATTTTTGCTTACAATACTCTGTTGTGCTGCAGCAAGCAAGAATTTCAATGTCCTATCTGGGACACATGACAATAAACTCCCTTGACTTGACAATCGAAGGTAGACACAAAATGCTGGAGTAACTCAGCGGGTCAGGCAGCATCTCTGGAGAGAAGGAATGAGTGACGTTTTGAGTCGAGACCTTTTCTCCAGCAGCTTGAAGTTGAACATCCAGATTTAGAAATTAATGTAGAACAGACTTTTTTTTTTTTCTCTCTCTCATTGTTATTCAGTTTATCAACTTTCAGTTATAGTTTCCCCAAAAGATTGACCATGTATCAAAACTACATGTAGCAGTAAAGTCTTAGGATTAATCTGACTTCTATGCAAAGTCATAAAGCATTTAGGTTTCCCCAATGGCATCATCATTCATGCATTAGGTAGTAGGAACTTCAGCTGAGGAAGGGTCTCGACCCGAAACGTCACCCATTCCTTCTCTCCAGAGATGCTGCTTGTCCCGCTGAGTTCCTCCAGCTTTTTGTGTCTTTTTTAGTTTAGTTTAGTTTAGAGATACAGCGTGGAAACAGGCCCTTCGGCCCACCGAGTCCTCGCCGACCAGCGATCCCCCTATACTAGCACAATCCTACTAGGGACAATTCACAATTTTTTTTTTACACAAGCCCATTAACCTACAAACCTGAACATCTTCGGAGTGTGGGAGGAAAGCAGAGCACCCGGAGAAAAACCCACGGGGTGACAGGGAGAACGTACAAACCCCGTACAGACAGCACCCGTAGTCAGGATCGAACCCGGGTCTCTGGTGCTGCGAGGCAGCAACTCTACCGCTGCGCCACCGTGACGTCCTTCAGATAACTACCACTAGGTGGCAGATATTGTTTCCAAATTAAATTGAAGCCATCATCTCCAGTCCCTCCACAAACTAGATGCACATGAGATGGACCCCTTCCCTTTCTCCAGCTATTATTTGCTGTTGAAAAATGTGGCATCATATTTCATATTTCTGTCACTGGAGATTTACTTCTGCAATCTTTGCTTCTGCTTTTGTTTTCCCTTGGCCTTTCCGGTTTATACTCTCTAGAATTTAGGAGATTGAGGGGGGATCTTATAGAAACTTACAAAATTCTTAAGGGGTTGGACAGGCTAGATGCAGGAAGATTGTTCCCGATGTTGGGGAAGTCCAGGACAAGGGGTCACAGCTTAAGGATAAGGGGGAAATCCTTTAAGACCGAGATGAGGAAGACTTTTTTCACACAGAGAGTGGTGAGTCTCTGGAACTCTCTGCCACAGAGGGTAGTTGAGGCCAGTTCATTGGCTATATTTAAGAGGGAGTTAGATGTGGCCCTTGTGGCTAAGGGGATCAGAGGGTATGGAGAGAAGGCAGGTACGGGATACTTAGTTGGATGATCAGCCACGATCATGTTGAATGGCGGTGCAGGCTCGAAGGGCCAAATGGCCTACTCCTGCTCCTAATTTCTATGTTTCTATGTTTCTATGCTTACATCCATACACTGAAAGATCCCAAACTCTGATGCCTGTGATCGAATCTGAACAAACAATAGAAGCAGAAGAGGCTGAAAAAGCTCAGTAGATCCATGCAACTGTGGAAAGGCAAACAGACTTACCTGTAACAGTTCAGAATGAAGACACCAAAACCACATTTTGTTTGACCATCGTGGTAAAGGAGACTTTCGGTACATTGGCCTTCACCAGTCAAGGGATTGAGTTAAAATGCTATAAAAAGGAACTGCAGGCACTGGTTTACACCCAAAGATAGACACAAAATGATGGAATAACTCAACGGGCCAGGCAGCCTTTCTGGAGAAAATGGATAGGTGACGTATCGGGCCGAGACCCTTCTTCAGTCTGGATATATATAATGAACTGCCAGACATACGAAGAGCGTTTGACGGCACTTGGCCCATGTTCGCTGGTGTATAGAAGAATGAGGGGGGACCTCATCAAATGTTACCGAATAGTGAAAGGCTTAGATAGAGTGGATGTGGAGAGGATGTTTTCACTAGGGCGTCTAGGACGAGAGATCACAGCCTCAGAATTAAAGAACTAAACCAACCCAAAATTCCTTTAAGAAGGAGACGAGGAGGAATATCTTTAGTCAAAGGGTGGTGAATCTGTGGAATTCTTTGCCACAGAAGTCGTCAATGGATATTTTTAAGGCAGAGATAGATAGATTTTTGATTAGAACGGGTGTCAGGGGTTATGGGGAGAAGGCATGAGAATGGGGTTAGGAGGGAGAGATAGATCAGCCGTGATTGAATGGTGGAATAGATGGGCCAAATGGCCTAATTCGACTCCTATCCCTTATGACCTTAGGAGGTTGTTGCGGCATTTATAATATATTTGAATTGTTACACGGATAGGAAAGGTTTAGAGGGATATCGGCTAAACACAGGCAGGTGGGGCTGGTGTAGATGGGGCATGTTGGTCGCATGGGCTAGTTGGGCAGAATGGCTCTATGACTCCATATGACTGAATAATTAGAATGTTTTCTAATTTCTCTTCATTTTGTTTACACTATTTTCTTTGGCTTTCCTCTTGTTCGTTCTAAGCTTGAGATATGGAATTGCCAACACGTTCTCTCCCACCCTTCTTCCCCACTAGTGGTAACATTAGAACTAATAATACTGATCTAAAGAAGGGTTCCAACCCGAAACATCACCTATTCTTTTTCTCTGGAGATGCTGTGTTACTGCAGCACTTTGTGTCTAACATCGGTACAAACCAGCATCTGCACACTAGGGACAATATACAATTTCACCGAAGCCAATTAACCCACAGTACGTCTTTCAAGTGTGGGATGAAACCGGAGCAACCGGACGAAAACCCACGCAGGTTACGGTAATGAAGTCTCTTGAGTGGGATTTGAACCCATGACGGTCTGACTAAACCTCCTGAATCCTGCCACGACTGACTTATACTTGACGATCACACCAGCCACTTAACCCTGCAGGATGCACACTTAGCAGACAAGATGATATACCTTCAGCTGAGTAGTGCCACTTGATTCAAAGAATATAATACTGATTTAGCTTTCGGGAAATAAGGGCGAAGATTGCATATGACAAATAATTGTTAGTTTCATGTTACTGAAAAATCTTCAAGTCATCTTCAGCCCCAAGGGACTGTCGAGGGTGAAGAATGAAGATGCAACAAGGTGGTGGAAAGACAAAGTGTGTCAGTACATTTAGTTTTAATTTTAGAGATACATCGCAAAAACAGGCCCTACAGGTTAGCCTGCAAACCTGTACGCCTTTGGAGACCGGAGCTACCGGAGAAAACCCACACAGGTCACGGGGAGAACGTGCATACACTGTGCAGGCAGCACCCGTAGTCAGGATCAAACCCGGGCCTCTGGCGCTGTAAGTCAGTAACTCTACCCCTGTGCCACCCTGCTGCCCACTGTACCTTTGTAATTTTAGGACCAAGGAACTGCAGATGCTGGTTTAAGGGCCTGTCCCACTTATGCGATTTTTTGGGAGACTACATGCGGCAATGGCGACAATTTATGCTGTCGAAGATTGTCGTAGGTGCTGTCGTAGGTGCTGTCGTTGGTTTTTGCCAGATGTCGTAGGTGATTTCCATTAAAACTAGTCCCTGGCAGTCGCCTAAGTGGGACAGGCCCTTTAAGCAAAAGGATACAAGGGACTGGTGTGACTCAGTGGGTGGGTCGGGGGTCAGGCAATATCTCTGGGGAACATGTTTCAGGTTGGAAGCAGGCCAGAAATGTCACCACATCCATAGACAGACACAAAATGCTGATGTAACTTCGCAGGGCAGGCAGCATTCCCGGAGAACGGGGATAGGTGACATTTCGGGTCGGAAGCCTTCTTCTCCAGGGATTCTGCGTGACCTGCTAAGTTACTCCAGCATTTTGTGCCTATCACGAGTTCACAAGTTGTAGGACTAGAATTAGGCCATTTGGCCCATCGAGTCTACTCCGCCATTCACTCATGGCTGAGGTCTGCCTCCTAATCCCATTTTCCTGCCTTCTCCCCGTAATCAATCAATCAGATTTATTCGTCACATACACAATAAAGTGCAGTGAAATGAACTTGCCAGCAGCGGTACAATAAAAAAGAACACATACACAATAAAAATGTAACACAAACATCCATCATAGCATTCTTCACTGTGGTGGAAGGCACAAAGTACAGTCAGTCCTCCTCCTTTGTTCCCTCGTGGTCGGGGCCATAAACCCCCGCAGTCGCTGCTGCTGGCGGCCAGATCTACAGGCCCTCTTGTCTGGAAGGTAAGTCCCGAATCGGTGCTTCCCTACCGGAGACCGCGGCTTCAAGATGTTGTAGGCCGCGGGCCAGCGGTCGGAGCTCTTCTCCTCCGGGGATCCCCAATGAGGGATCCCAGGCTCTGGACGCTGCGCCCGCAGCTAGATGTCCCGCAGACCGCGGCTTCCGGCTGTAACAGCCCGCGGGCCAGCGATCGGAGCACTACCTTCTGACGACCCCGGCAAGGGTTCGCCCCGCTCCGCAATGAGAAAAGTCCACGCTGCGCCCGCTGCTGAAGCTCCGGGCCCGACTCCGGGAAAGGCCCGCACCAACCCGTGGTGTTTGGCCGCGACGGGCGCGACGTGGAGGAGGCGATCGAAAGCGGTTTCCCCCTTTCCCCCCTCACCACCCCCACACAAGACACACTGAGAGACATTAAAACACACATTTGGACATACTAAAAAAAATTTAAAAAGTAGAAATGACGAACTCGCTGCTGGCAGGGCACCCATCTCGCAGCGCCCCCACCAAACCCTTGACACCCGTTCTAATCAAGAATTTGTCTATCTCTGCCTTAGAAATATCCACAGGCTTGAGGGCTGTCCCACTTGGGTGACCTACTCTGCGAGTCCAGGAGAGTGCCTTCGACCTTCAAGCTCAAGGGCACTCTCCTGGAAAGCCTCGAGCTGGATCGACCGGCTGTGTTGAAACCGCTAGCTGGATCGACCGAACCGCGAGCTGCATCTACCGACCGCCCACACACACACACACACACACACACACACACACACACACACACACACACACACACACACACACACACACACACACACACACACACACACACACACACATAAACACATCACGCAAGTGGGGGCCAGGGAAAGCGGAGGAGCGCTGTCTGTGCGATGAAGAGGAAGGTAAACGGCTGCCACAGAGCACGGTAAGTCCTTTAGAGAGCGCGGGGGGAGAGAAGGGGAGAGAAGGGGAGAGAAGTGGGGGAAGAGAAGGAATGGGGATACTTGTAAGAAGCTTAATAAATTTAGCGGGCATTTTAGGTCTTCCTAGGTCGTGAAACACCAATGAGCCTAAACTAGAGTGTGTCACCCTCCCTCACACCGGGTCCCCCTTTGTTCTCCCCCGTTCTGCACGGGAAACGGCCGGTCAGCGAAGGAGATGGCCTACGGCTGCACTCGAGTGCCTGTAACTAAATAGCGACCCCACTCCATTGAACTACGACTGAACAAGACCAATGCCGACCAACTTTTACTCGCGGAAAATATTTCAATATCCTGAAATTTTTTCCGCGACCTAGCTGAGGCTGCAAGTAGGCGGGAACCTCCCTCGAGCATGAAGGAGCGTTCCAGCGACGTCATGGGACCTCGTGCCGACCGTGCTGCGAGTTTGTCCAGGGCAAACTGTTCTAAACTCGTAGCTTAGGTCTCCCTAGTGGGACAGGCCCTTTGTGGCAATCTATCGTTGGTCTCTCTATGGTATAAACCAACATCTGCAGGTCCTCGTCATTATGTCTCCCATCCACATTCTCCAGAGATGATTCCTGACTCGCTGAGTTACTCCAGCACTTTGTGCACCTTTTTCTATCCTTACCTGTAAAATTCCCGAAATTAAATGAATTTCAGCCTTCGTCATCAATGACCACTGCCTACGATGGCAATTTTAAACGGTTGAAAGTTCTGTTCCTGTAACTTATGAACCTGAGTCCCGGGGAGCCAAGCGGGCCCGGTCCACCCGCAGAACGACCGTGCCCCCGCCGACCAGAACGATGACCGTAAACCGCAACGCGCCCCGGTAGGCCCGACTCGCCCCACAGGTCTCCCAGTGAAGCCGGGCAGTGAGGTCTGTCTGGGCAGAAGGAGCCTCAGCAGTGGTGGCGATGGGAGCCTCGGCAGCAGCGGGAGACTCGGCGGCAGTGGGGCCTCGCGTTCGATGAGCGTGAGGGGGGGGGGGGAGGGGAAGACAATGGGGACTCGCCGTGGAAGGAACGCCGTGAGGAACGGGGGAGAACAAAGGGGGACCCGGTGTGAGGGAGGGTGACACACTCTAGTTTAGAATCATTTGTCTGGGGGATAAGTCTGTGTTTGTTTGTTCATTCGTTCCGGTGAAGGCACTGTGCACACGGCAGCCAGCCAAGACTCGCTTGTCTTTTTCTTTTTCTTTTGACTTTTAATTTCAAGTTTTTGTGTCCCATGCGCGTTGTGACTGTCCGCAGACCAATTTCCCTCCGGGGATGAATACAGTTTTGCCGTAACGTATCGCATTGGAAGCAGGTCTGAAGACTGAGGTGTACACATGTGTCATCCTGACAAATGTGACTGTATATGTCGGGCATCATATGCCCGGAGAGACGATTTGTACACAAACATTTAATAACATTTATGCATCTTAAGTCTCTTCTTGATTATTTCTCGGTTCAGCGAACTTTCCCTGAAGCAACGTGTGAACTACAAATGGGACTAATTTATTAATCTACTCAGCTAAGGCTATTGCTCAACTGCAATATGGAAATATGATTTCCGCTCAACAATTTAATTGTTTGAGTAGACTTGATGTTTGATGTGTGTCAAAAACTTAATGAAATGCTAGTGAAAACTAATGAGCTTTGTTGATGAAACAGCACTAAATACAAACAGGGCATCACCTCTGGAAGAGAATTATTGAGACTAGATGGTGGGACATCTTTTAATTTGGGAAGTACCGGTCAGTTTCAACACCTCACTAATTTATGAATTAAATGATGATCTTCTACTGTATATCAGAAAAGTTATTCAGATGCCTGATTAAGGGTTTGATTGGCACGATGGCACAGATCAGGAATGCTGGAAAAGTGACAACATCGCAAACCTGCATTTGTATAGTGACTTTCACATCACGGCAGGAAGTGACCAAGAGCAACGTGGAATTAAAAGTTAAAAAGATTGTCTTGATTAGATGGTGGCGCAGCGGTAGAGTTGCTGCCTCACAGCGCCAAAGACTCGGGCTCGATCCCGACTACGGGTGCTGTCTGTGCGGAGTTTGTACGTTCTCCCCGTGACCTGCGTGGGTTTTCTCCGAGATCTTCGGTTTCCTCCAACACTCCAAAGACGTGCAGGTTTGTATGTTAATTGGCTTGGTATAATTATAAATTGTCGCTGGTGTGTGTAAGGATAGTGTTAGTGTGTGGGGATCGCTGGTCGGCGCGGACCCGGTGGGCCGAAGGTCCTGTTTCTCTAAACGAAACTAAACTAAACTGAACTAAACTAAACTGACGGCATATTGGTGCAGCGGTAGAGTTGCTGCCTTAAAGGGCCAGAGACCCGGGTTCGCTCATGTGGGTGCAGGGTTTTGGGGAGGTTTCGTTGGAGGTTACTTAATAATTGGAGAATTCGATGTTCATGCCATTGAGTTGTAACCCAATGATAGGAATGAAATGAGAGCGTGGCCAGGTCGGGTGTGGGTTTTTGATGATACTGGCTGCTGTTTTGAGGCCATACCATATAACATATAACCATATATCAATTACAGCACGGAAACAGGCCCTCTCGGCCCTTCCAGTCCGTGCCGACCATTTGTTTTCCCCTAGTCCCATCTACCTGCACTCAGACCATACCCCTCCATTCCCTTCACGTCCATATACCTATCCACTTTACTTTTAAATGTTAAAATCGATCCTGCCTCCACCACTTCTGCTGGAAGCTGATTCCACACAGCCACCACCCTCTGAGTAAAGAAGTTCCCCCTCACGTTACCCCTAAACTTCTGTCCCTTAATTCTCATGTCATGCCCTCTTGTTTGAATATTCCCTACCCTCAATGGGAAAAACGTATCCACGTCAACTCTGTCTATCCCTTTCATCATTTTAAAGACCTCAATCAAGTCCCCCCTTAACCTTCTGCGCTCCAAAGAATAAAGACCTAACTTGTTCAACCTTTCTCTGTAACATAGTTGCTGGAACCCTGGCAACATTCTAGTAAATCGCCTCTGTACTCTCTCTATTTTGTTGACATCCTTCCTATAATTAGGCGACCAAAATTGCACACCATACTCCAGAGTTGGTCTTACCAATGCCTTGTATAATTTTAACATTACTTCCCTACTCCTATATTCAATGCTCTGATTTATAAAGGCCAGCACACCAAAGGTTTTCTTTACCACCCTATCTACATGCGATTCCACCTTCAGGGAACTATGCACAGTTATTCCTAGATCCCTCTGTTCCACAGCATTCCTCAATTCCCTACCATTTACCATGTACGTCCTATTTTGATTTGTCCTGCCAAGATGTAGCACTTCACACTTAACAGCATTAAACTCCATCTGCCATTTTTCAGCCCACTTTTCCAAATGGCCCAAATCTCTCTGTAGACTTTGAAAATCTACTTCATTATTCAAATCTACTTCATTTTACGTCCTATAGATTCCTCAATGGTGGGGAGGTCAGCACGTGTGATGGCCTGGCCATGTGCAATATGCAAGCTGCTGATGCATGGGCCAGAATGTTCACAACTGGCATAGCACAATGGGCAGCACGGTGGCACAGCTGTAGAGTTGCTGCCTTACAGTGGCAGGGACCCGGGTTCAATCCCGACTACGGGTGCTGTCTGTACGGAGTTTGCACGTTCCCCCATGACCATGTGGGTTTTCTACGAGTGCTCAGGTTTTCTCCCTCACTCCAAAGACATACAGGCTAGTAGATTAATTGGCTTCAGTAAAATTGTAAATTGTTCCCAGTGTGTGTATACATGTAAGTTGTAAAATTGCTCCAAATGTTTGTCGGTCAGTGACTTATGAACTTATGAACGAATGTGAGTGGGTGATCGCTGGTCGGCGAGGCCTCGGTGGGCTGAAGGGCCTGTTTCCGCGCTGTATCTCTAACGTCTCGTGTCTAAAGTAAACTGAACAAAAGTTGTCATCGTTTTTCTCGTGTACGTTGCATCTGTCATGTCGGAGAGAACCGAAGATCGATTACCTCTGATCATCTTGACAGCCTGTGTTTGAATTCATCCACTGTGTTTCTTCGCATGCCAGAAGAATGATAAGTCAATCCATTAAGAAAGTATCAGAGCATCACCTTACAGTGACAGGACTGTGGCATTGAGGTCTAAATTGCTATGTTTAAAGGTGAGCAGAAAGGTTACCACAAGTCTGCAGGAATAGAATTAGTAGATTATGCACTGTTTGTGGCTTGGAACAAGAAAATAATATTTATCCTTTTTTGTTCAAATTTAGTCTGAGGATGGGTGAGTTGTAGATAGCCTCGTTAACTCATGGCACCCAAGTCAACCCCCCTTCTCCCCTCTCCCATCAGGCAAGAGGTGCAGAAGGGGTGAAAAGGCACACCTCCAGATTCGGGGACAGTTTCTTCCCAGGCAACGGAACCATCCTCTCATCAGCTAGAGAGCAGTCCTGACCTCACTGGAGAACTTTGAGCTTTAATTAGACTTTATCAGGCTTCAATGATGTATCTTCACGATTCAAGATTCAAGATTCAAGAGGGTTTATTGTCATGTGTCCCAGATAGGACAATGACATTCTTGCTTTGTTTTCTTTCAGCACAACAGAATATTGCAGGCACAGATCGGTGTGTCCATATACCATTGAATATATATATATACACACACATAAATAAGCATATATAGTGCAATCGGCTAATTAAAGTTCAGATTTTATACGAGTTGAGTTTAATAATTTGATGGCTGTGGGGAAGGAGCTGTTCCTGAACCTGGATGTTCCAGATTTCAGGCTCCTGTACCTTCTACCTGAAGGCAGCGGGGAGATGAGTGTGTGGCCAGGATGGTGTGGGTCCTTGATGATGCTGCCAGCCTTTTTGAGGCAGCGACTGCGATAGATCCCCTCGATGGAAGGGAGGTCAGAGCCGATGATGGACTGGGCAGTGTTTACTACTTTTTGTAGTCTTTTCCTCTCCAGGTTTCCGCTCAAGTTGCCGAACCAAGCCACGATGCAACCGGTCAGCAAGCTCTCTACTGTGCACCTGTGGAAGTTAGAGAGAGTCCTCCTCGACATACCGATTCTCCGTAATCATCTCAGGAAGTAGAGGCGCTGATGCACTGATGTGCTGATCTTTGCAATAAATGTTGCACTAAACGTCTGAACAAGGGTCTCAACCCGAAAGATCGCCTATTGCTTTTCTCCAGAGATACTGCCTGACCCGCTGAGTTACTCCAGCTTTTAGCGTCTGTCTTCAGCATCTGCAATTCCTCCCTGCACAAATTTAGTTTTGAGATACAGCTTGGAAACAGCCGCTTTGGCCCACTGAGTTGGTGCCTACCAGCGATCACTTAGTTCATAAGTTCATGTCACAGCAGCAGAACTAGGCCATTCGGCCCAACTCCGTTGTTCAATCATGGCTGATCTATCTTTCCCTGTCAACGCCATTCGCCTCATTACACGCCGTAACCTTTGACGCCCTTGCAAATAAAGGACCGCTCAATCTCCGTTTTAAAAATGCCCATTGACTTCACCACCCTCTGACTAAAGACATTCCTCCTCGTCTCCATTCCAAAGGTACGTCCACCTATTCTGAGGCTGTACCATATAATCAAATGGGCAGATAAACAAACATAATACTGCAGAGACAAAAAATATGCCCCCAGGTCTCTGCAGTTTGGAACCTATTTAATCTTGGTGTTTAATAGCTTGGTGGTTGTATGGAAGACGCTGCTCCTGAACCTGGACGTTACAGTCTTCAGGCTCCTGTACCTTCTTCACGATGGCAGGGGTGAAATGAGAGCGTGGCCAGGGTGGTGTGAATCCCTGATGATGCTGGCTGCCTTTGTGAGGCAGGGACTCCTGTAGATCCCTTCGATGGTTTGGGGGGGGGGGGGGGGGGGGGGGGGGGGGGGGGGGGCGGGGGAGGTCAGTACCCGTGATGGGCGGCAGTGTGGAACTTTTGTTTTATCTTGCTCTCGCATCGTTCAATGAAGAAACATAGAAAATAGGTGCAGGAGTAGGCCATTCGGCCCCTCGAGCCGGCACCGCCATTCAATATGATCATGGCCGATCATCCAAAATCAGTACCCAGTTTTCCCTTTTTCCCCCATATCCCTTGATTCCCTCAGCCCCGGAAACTAAATCTAACTCTCTCTTGAAAATTGAGGTCAGTGTACTCTCTTTGTACGGCTCCAGCAGCTCGATATATCTTGTGTGAAACTCAGTGAAGGCGAACTGTCCAATTAGGTTGATTGTCAGTGCTCCAAGGAAGCAATAACCGGAACATGAGTGGAGTTGAAAGAATCACTCCTTCTCAGTCTTTCTCAGGAACAGCTTTCATTCAATGAATGTCCAGCTATTGTCGGCCGTCATTCACCTTGCACGTTACTCAGCAGAGGTGGCACTTTTAGCGTGGAACAATCTCCTGCAACATCCTTGATGATTCAGAACCATATATCAGGGAGGTTTAATGGCAATTAGGGATTTCTCCCGCAGTGCCTCCTTACCTCTGCAGCAAGACATCTGCAGACCAGGTACAATGAGGCTTGTGGAATGAGCAGAATTATAATAGCTCTGACACGGGCAATTTGAAGTCTCGTGTTAAATTAGGTGTTTGCATTGTACAGGAAAATTATTGTACACAATAGACAATAGGTGCAGGAGTAGGCCATTCGGCCCTTTGAGCCAGCACCGCCATTCAATGTGATCATGGCTGATCATCCCCAATCAGTGCCCCGTTCCTGCCTTCTCCCCATATCCCCTGACTCCGCTATTTTTAAGAGCCCTATCTAGCTCTCTCTTGAAAGCATCCAGAGAACCTGCCTCCACCGCCCTCTGAGGCAGAGAATTCCACAGACTCACCACTCTCTGTGAGAAAAAGTGTTGCCTTGTCTCCGTTCTAAATGGCTTACTCCTTATTCTTAAACTGTGGCCCCTGGTTCTGGACTCGCCCAACATCGGGAACATGTTTCCTGCCTCTAGCATGTCTAAACCCTTAACAATCTTATATGTTTTAATGAGATACCCTCTCATCCTTCTAAACTCCAGAGTGTAGATGCCCAGCTGCTCCATTCTCTCCTCAGATAACAGTCCCGCCATCCCGGGAATTAACCTTGTAAACCTACACTGCATTCCCTCAATAGTCCCACTAGGGCTCCGTACAACTGCAGAAGGACCTCTTTGCTCCTATATTCGATTCCTGTTGTTTTAAAGGCCAACATGCCATTCGCTTTCTTCACTACCTGCTGTACCTGCATCCTTACTTTCATAGACTGATGTACAAGGACCCCCAGATCCCATTGTACTCCCCCTTTTCCCAACTTGACGCCATTTAAATAGTAATCTGCCTTCCTGTTTTTGCTACCAAAGTGGATAACCTCACATTTATCCGCATTTCATTTCGGAGTCACGTGAGTGACTTCGTGAAGACCCCGCCAGGCACGCATGCGCGACATATCGTCGACCGCATGCGAGCGACAGGCAGTGAGGAGCGTTGCTCCTCTACTGCAGGGATCTGCAGGTAAGAAAAACTAACCTGCGGTCCTTTTTTTTCATTTCAGGTCTCTCTGTTCACAGGGTCTCCAGGGGCCGCCTCGAATCTGACTGCCGCGGCAGTCAGCGGCGGCACCAACAGACTGGAGTCGGGAAGAGCCCGTTGACCAGAAGGGTCCGGGCTCACACACTCGCCGGCGGAGGACGGCAGAGGCAGCCCGACTCTACACCGCAGCCCGCAGGACACCGCGGGCTGGCGGCATGCATAAAGGTGGCTCGCCGTTCGGAGTGAGCGACGGCAGAGCAGCAGCCCCAACTCTACTCCACAGCCCGCAGGGACACTGCGGGCCGTCTGTATTAAAAGGTAATGGGGCTTGCAGGCAACGGCATAGGGGCAGCCCCGACTTTACACCGCAGCCCGCAAGGACTCTGTGGGCTGACGGTTTTACTTACGCCGTTGCCCCGACTTTATTTCTGCACCGGGCAGGTTGGGCAACTCGTTGACCCGGTAGGGTCCGAGCTCACACTCGCCGTTCGCAGGCAGCGACGGCCGAGCGGCCGCCCGAATCTACACCGCAGCCCGCAGGGTCACCACGGGCTGACGGCAACACTACCCGGAAGTCGGACAAGCCCGCGGACCAGGAGGGTCCGGGCGCGGAGACTGCCATTACAGGCGGGAGCCTTGCCGTTAGCGGCAGTCTATGTCCCGCATGAGAGTCTGGTCACCATTGGAGGGGGGGGGGGGGAGAGAGTGCGCTCCACCGCCGGAAGCTCATAAAGACCCTCAGGTAAGATACTAACCTTGAGTTGTTTAGCTTCTGCACTAGACTTTGCTTACAGAAACAATGGATGGGAGACCAGAATGAAGGCATCGAAGTCTGCCTCCCAGGGCCATGGGACTTCGGATGGGAGTCAGCGCCCACTATTCCCGGAGCTGACTGCGACGCCGGCAGCGCCCGCTCTGCGGGCCGGGATAAGAACGCGGAAACCGGGGAGCCCTGCGCAGCCAGGACCCGATTCTCCACCACGGCTGGCCATGGAGCCGTAGAGTGGTAGGAGCACCGCGCAGGAGCAGGGTAGGCAAGACCCTGACTCCCTACCGCTGTCACCTAAGCACAGGGACAGTGGAGCGAAGGTGCGTAAGCGTGTTATCCGCTCGGCGGCACGTTCTCGCTCCCCAACTATGCAGGTCGCCAGAGGGAGGACCAGGGGAAGAACCTCACAGCAGTCGGTGAGCCCCGCTGTAGGAGCCGGGGTCGACTTTCCACGGCAGAGACTTGGGTTCCATCCTGACTACCGTTTGCTCTACCGATCGTGCTTGAGTTTGGCCTGATTGCTTTGGTGTACGGTACTATTTGATCTCTTTGGCTAGCATGCAAATCTCGGCGGCACAGCAGCACAGTTGCTGCCTTACAGCGCCAGAGACTACCCCGACTACGGGTGCTGCCTGTACGGAGTTTGTACATTCTCCCCGCGACCGCGTGGGGTTTCTCCGGGGGCTCCGGTTTCCCCCCGCACTGCGTCACGGTGCCGCCCTATCTGTCCCTGCTGTTTGACTCACCAAAGAGTGAGACAGAAGAATCGTCGAGAGCTTTGTGAGTTATCAGGTGCTTCTATCCTTCCTTCCTTTCATGTTGAAGATCGACACAAAGTGCTGGACTAACTCAGCTGGTCAGGCGGCATCTCTGGAGAAAACGGATGGTTGACGCTTTGGGTCGGGACTCCTCCTCAGACACTTTTCTTCACAGCGTTTAGGAAGAAACTGCAGATGCTGGTTTACACCGAAGATAGACACAAAATGCTGGAGTAACTCAGCAGGACAGGCAGCATCTCTGTGTAAAAGGAATGTGTGATGTTTCTGGTAGGGACCCTTAATTTATTTAGTTTAGTTTAGAGAAATGGCGCGGAAACAGGCCTACTGGGTCCGCGCCGACCAGCGATCCTCGCACATCAACACTATCCCACACCAACTAGGGACAATTTCTACATTTACCAGGCCAATTAACTTATATGTCTTTGGAGTGTCGAGGGAAAGATTTGGGAGAAAATCCATGCAGGTCACGGGGAGAATGTATAAACTCCGTACAGACAGCACCTTTTTCAGTCTGAAGAAATAAGAAATGATAAATCATTTGACTTGTCTGAAGAAGGGTCTCGAACCCGAAACGTCGCCTATTTCCTTCACTCCATAGATGCTGCCTCACCCGCTGAGTTTCTCCAGGATTTTTGTCTACAATCATTTGACTTGAGTTGCTTTCAGGGCTATTTGAGACTATTTAATATCTGAAGTGACATGCTATCTCCAAACTCCAAAGTAAAGTGGGACTTTAATGATCCAAGATCAATAGTTGAAAATGAGAATCTCAAAGCTAGAGGGCATAGCCACAGAATAAAAGGACATACAGTACCTTTAGAAAGGAGATGAGGAGGAATTTCTTTAGTAAGAGGTTGGCGAATCTGTAGAATTAATTCCCACAGTCGACTGCGTAGGCCAAGTCACGGGATATTTTTAAGGCAGCGATTGATAGATTTTTGTGTAGGATGGAACTGCAGATGCAGGTTTACACTGAACATAGAAATAAAATGCTGGAGAAACTCAGCGGGTCAGGCAGCATCTCTGGAAGATTGGAAGATTCTTGATTAGTACGGTTGTCAAAAGGTTACGGGGAGAAGGCAGGAGAATGGAGTTGAGGAAAGATAGACCATCCATGGTGGGTCAAATGGCCTAAATCTTCTCCTATGACTTCTGAACTCATGAACTTAGGAATGGTAAGATTGCAATTATGTTTGGCGAACAACAAACTATTCACTGTATCCTTAAAATCAAAAGCAACTATTAACGCATCTGCAAGAGCAACGGTACGTTGATTTGTACCTCCGTAGCATTGTAATCACAGAATATATTTAGGCTCAGTCTATTTTCAAAGGGAGTGATTTATCAATTTGGAAACTTAACCATCGTAGAGGCAGTATTGATGGATTTAATTGCACAACCTCACTTGGCTAATTATTTTATGCCCAGCTGTGTACCATCTAGCAAGGTTGTACACAGTTGGACATTAAATCAGTAAAATAAATGACTAGCAAATTCAGAGCAGCATTCCAGATGCCACATGGGAGCAGTATGTATTTAGGAAGGCAATATGTCTGAAAGATAGAATCCTGAAAGCTGGAGTAACTCAGTGGGTCAGGCAGCATCTCTGGTGAGAAATGGGTGACGTTTCGGGTCGAGACCCTTTTTCAGGCTTGTCTGGGAAAAGGGAAACGTGAGATATAGGTGATGATGTAGAGAGATAAAGAACAATTAATGAAAGATATGCGAAATATAACGAAGATAAAGGAAACAGGCCATTGTTAGCAGTTTGTTGGGTGTGACATGGGTGGGGAGGGATAGAGAGAGAGGGAATGCCGGGGCTACTTGAAGTGAGAGAAGTCAATGTTCATACCAATGTAAGCTGCCCAATGGAAATATGAGATGCCGTTCTTCCAATTTGCATTTAGCCTCACTCTGACAATGGAGGAGACCGAGGACAGAAAGGTTTGTGTGGGAATGGGAAGGAGAATTAAAATGTTTAGCAACCGGGAGATCAGATGGGTTGAGACGAACTGAGCGAAGGTGTTCATCGAAACACAAATCCGCTTGCCATAGGTTGCCTCACACTGAGGGTAGTCTGCTGAATGTGCAGGAAGGAACTGCAGTCGCTGGTTTAAACCGAAGATACACACAAAAAGCTGGAGTAACTCAGCGGGACAGGCAGCATCACTGGAGAGATGGAATGGGTGACGTTTCAGGTCAAGACCCTTCTTCAGATTGCCAGCTTGCTGCAATAGAATGCAGGATATTCCAGGAAGGCAAGTGGCCAGGGGATTAAGTTTAGTTTAGAGATACTGCATGTGCAGCTGAGTTACTCCATTTTTTTGTCGCCTGCTCAATTATACTTCTGCACCTTTCGACACATGCTGCAAATTTACGGTTAAACTGAGAAACAGCCTGTAGCAGCCATTTAGCTTAACTCAGTATGTTATAACTATAATCAGTTACCTTTAAATATTATCTGCCTCAAAGAGTGTGGAGGTCTCTGCCTCAGAGGGCGGTGGAGGCCGGTTCTCTGGATAAGGAAAAACTGTGAATCTGTGGAATTCTCTGTCTCAGAAGGCAGTGGAGGCCAATTCTCTGGAGGCTTTCAAGAGAGAGCTAGATAGGGCTCTGAAAGATAGCGGAGTCAGGGGATATGGGGAGAAGGCAGGAACGGGGTACTGATTGGGGATGGTCACATTGAATGGCGGTGCTGGCTCAAAGGGCTGAATGACCTACTCCTGCACCTATTGTCTATTGTCTATTGCCTGTAATTATGTGGGTGGGATTTATACGTAGACTGAGGCGTGTTTGCGGCTGAGATTCTGGCGTAGACTCCCAAGGAGTTTAGTTTCGTCCATGCCAGGGTGGTACTGGAGGGGGACTACGCACTGTCCACGGGTACCCTGGGGGTTTTCCAGGACCGTTGGGCACAGAGGGGGGGGGTTGAGTGTATCCTGGACAAGGATTGTGATATGGTTGCTTAGTGCTTTACTTGGTATATTTGTGTTGTCTTGTACTTATGGTGGTGGGTTCTGATTGTTTTATTGTGTTGTAAATACTATTTTAATGTTTGAATAAATATTTTTGATTTAAAAAAAAAGTTTAGTTTAGTTTAGTTCGATGAAGATCGGGGAAGAGACATAGTTTTCGGCCTTGCACGAGCATGGTCACGAGTATGATTGAAATGTACTTATACAAGAAGAAGCTTTTATGAATGATCTTACTGTTTGTGCTACTACAATAAAGAAACTATTAATCAAGAGACTGTTTCTGGAAGATTCATCTTTCGACAACATTGAATGTCGCATGGAGGGTCGTGGGTGGGTACAGATTACCTTCTGATCCACAGTCATCAATTAAAGTGTTTATCGGGGAGTAAAGCCTTGAGACGTTGTAAAAATCCGTCACTACACACCCGAACGCACCCATGTAACGTTGAACAGTGTCTGTCAAGCCTGCGAACAGTTTATGACTGGTGTCCTGGTTGGAAGCTTTTGCTGATGGCCTAATGGAGCTTTGACACAAAGCCTTCATGTGCAAAGTTCTCCTGCATGCCCTGGCTAAGTAGTCACGGTTACAAGGGCGGCTCAGTTCAGTGGCGCAGCGGTAGAGTTGCTGCTTTAATTGGCCCCTGTATACTTCCCCTGGTGTGTCGTGAGTGGATGAGAAAGTGGGATGACATAGAACTACTGCGAACGGGTTGAATCACCGTCATTAAACGCAAGAATCAAGCTCATGTATTTTCTCAGTCTCAGATAGAGGTGTATAAAATCATGAGAGGAATAGAACGGGTAGAAGCACAGAATCTCTTGCCCAGAGTAGGGGAATCGAAGACCAGAGGACATAGGTTCAAGGTGAAAGGGAAAAGATTTATTAGGAATCTGAGGGGTAACTTTTTCACACAAAGGGTGGCGGATATATGGAACGAGGCTGGGACTATCCCAACGTTTAAGAAACAGTTGGACAGGCACATGGATAGGATGGATTTGGAAGGATATGGGCCAAACGCGGGCAGGTGGGTCTAATGTAGCTGGGACATGTTGGCCGGTGTGGGCAAGTTGGGCCGAAGGGCCTGTTTCCACACTGTATCACTCTATGACTCTATGACTCATGGTTAAATATGCATTCAGCGACAGAAAGGTCAGTTTAGCTTATTGTCACGTTTACCGAGGTACAGTGAAAGGTTTTTGTTGTGTGTCAATCAGTCAGCGGGGTCAAGGAAAGAGCGTTCACGTTGCGGCCCTGTTTCCACCAACCTTCCAGCACCACGCACAAGAAACCCGGAACGCCACCCATTCCTTCTCTCCAGAGATGCTGCCTGACCCGCTGAGTCACATTTAGTTTAGTTCACTTTAGAGATTTAGCGTGGAAACAAGCCCTTCGGCCCCTCCCAGTCCACACCAGCGGGTGATCCCCGCATATTAACATTATCCTACACACAATAGGGTAAATGTTTATATATATACCAAGCCAATTTACCTACATGCCTATATGTCTTTGGAGTGTGGGAGGAAACCGAAGATAATAGACAATAGACAATAGGTGCAGGAGTAGGCCATTCGGCCCTTCGAGCCAGCACCGCCATTCACTGTGATCATGGCTGATCATCCACAATCAGTGCCCCGTTCCTGCCTTCTCCCCCTATCCCCTGACTCCGCTATCTTTAAGAGCCCTATCTAACTCTCTCTTGAAAGTATCCAGAGAATTGGCCTCCACTGCCTTCTGAGACAGAGAATTCCACAGATTCACAGTTTTTCCTTATCTCCGTTCTGTCTCCACGTTGTATCTCGATCCTAAACTATTCTTAAACTGTGGCCCCTGGTTCTGGACTCGGGGGAAACCCACGCGGTCACGGGGAGAAGGTACAAACCCCATACAGACAGCGCCCGTAGTCGGGATCGAACCTGGGTCTGCGGTGCTGCAAGGGCAGTGAGGCAGCAACTCTAGCGCTAAACTCATTTGTGCTGCCTGGTTCTGGGGACTGCCCAGTTACAGCCCCACGTGGCTCGATCAGGTGCAGCGTAGCTGATGTTGTTTCCAAAGATATTTGTGACTGAACAAAGGCAAGGGTTGAAATCATGCTGGGCGAGGCACACAACTAAATTACTAACACATCCGTAAAAAACAGTTCCCCTCCATTCCCACAAAGATGTAGAAAAATGAGACACAAGGAAACTGCAGATGCTGGTTTACAAAACACGACACAAACTGCTCTCAGGCCGCATCTCTGGGGAATGTGGGTCGGTGACCTAAAAGAGGGCGGCACGGTAGCAATGGCGGTGCAGCAGTAGAGTTGCTGCCTGACAGCGGCGGAGACCCGGGTTCGATCCTGACCACGGGTGCTGCCTGTATGGAGTTTGTGCGTTATACCCATGACCTGCGTGAGCTTTCTCCGAGATCTCCCACATTCTGAAGACATGCAGGTTTGCAGGATAATTGGCTTGGTAAAATTGTCCCACGTGTGTGTAGCAAAGCATTAATGCGCGGAGATTGCTGGTCGGGCGCGGACTCGGTGGGCCAAACGTCCTGCTTCCACGACCCTAAACTATCTCTAAACTATGCTAAAACGATACAAAGTGCTGGAGTAACTCAGCGGGGTCAGGCAGCATCTCTGGAGAACACGGATAGACGACGTTTCGGGTTGGGACCTCTTCAGACTGATCCCAAATGTATAAACTTGTATGATACATAATAAGATAACATCCTCATTAACTCAATGGAAAAACAAGTTCACACAATCCGCCTCCCGCCCTATAAATGCCCGACGCTAATATTCTGACGTGTCATTTTTCAACATTAAGCCTAAATACTCACCATCTTTTCCCTTCATGTTTTTACAAATCCATTAAGATAAGATCCTTAGTAAAAAGAGTACCAGCTCGCCCCATCCCTCTACCAACTTGATGTTAATCATATTAATCGATGTATCAATCAAGATTAGACTGATGTGCAGATATGTCCTCCAGCTAACGTTCAATGGCGTAATAAGGTCAGGAATTATCTTGAGGCAGGGACTATACTGCAGGTGAAAAATATCACCACATCTGATCTCCCCTCAAGCAAGTGGATCATACTTCCATTAACAATATCTCGTAATCCCTTCAACTTATTTTACACGGCACATACAGTGGCCTCAGGTGCAAGGACGTTTGAATAGCCCATTGCAACAGCGACCTGCAGTACTGTGGGATTTGTTGCTGAGCCTGCTGTGCCTGCAATGTCGTGCAGCTCTGGCAGGAAGTCAGGTCTGTTCCAATCACCGTAGATGCTGGCTGGTGCCCTGTGTACTTACACCCATTTTAGTTTATTGTCATGTGTACCGAGGTACCGTAAAATGGTGTTTTGCCGTGGGCTACCCAGTCAGTGGAAATACAATACATGATCACAGTCAAGCTGTCCACAGTACAGATGCAATTACAATCAAGTTGTCCACACTGTGTGTATGTATATATATACATATATATTTATAAATCACATATATACACACATATAGAGACACACACACACATATACTATATATATGTGATCTATTATGATGTATATTATTTATATATATATAACTAGACTAAGTGGGACCCGTTGGGTCCCATGTTCACACAGGAGGGCTAGTCCCCCAACGCAAAATTCCACCTCTCCACCAATTCCAATATTGGTGGCCAGTGGGGGTGGGGGGGGGGGGCTTTCTGGAGAGGGTGTATGGATGTTGTGGGCCGAAGGGACTGGTTTCCAGAGGGCTAGTATAGACATTGTGGGCCGAATGGATCCTTGGACTGGCAGCTCAGGTGGGCAGGCCTGGTGGGCTGGCAACTCAGTCACTCAGGCCTGCTAGGCTGGCAGCTCAGTCACTCAGGCCTGGCAGGCTGGCAGCTCAGTCATTCAGGCCTGGTGGCTCAGTCACTCAGGGCTGGTGGGCTTACAGTTCAGTCCCTCACTCAGGGCTGGTGGGCTGGCAGCTCACTCAGGGCTGGTGGGCTGGCAGCTCAGTCACAGGGCTGGTGGGCTGGCAGATCAGTCACTCAGGGCTGGTGGGCTGGCAGTTCACTCATGGCTATTCCTTGAAATTCCATTTCAAGCAGAGTGCAGTCCACCAAATTCAATTTCATAGCATTTCATGCAGAGTGCAGGCTGCCTGACTCAATTTCATAGTATTTCAGGCAGCGTGCAGGCCGCCAGGCTCAATTCCATAGCATTTCAGGCAGAGTGCAGGCCACCAAACTCAATTCCATAACATTCCAGGCGGAGTGCAGGCCATCAAACTCAATTCCATAGCATTTCAGGCAGAGTGCAGGCCACCAAACTCAATTCCATAACATTCCAGGCAGAGTGCAGAACATCAAACTCAATTCCATAGCATTTCAGACAGAGCCAAGCCATCAAACTCAATTCCATAGCATTTCAGGCAGATGTGTAGGCCACCAAACTCAATTTCATAGCATTTCAGGCAGGGTGCAGGCCACTAAACTCAATTTCATTGCATTTCAGGCAGAGTGCAGGGCACAAAACACAATTTCAGGCAGAGAGCAGGCCACCAAACTCAATTTCATAGCATTTCAAGCATAGTGCAGGCCGTTAAATTGCCAATCAACTTATTGCATTATCATGAAGGGCTAACAAATAATTTATTGCAAGTACATTGCAGACTCACAGTTCAGTTGATTCACAGCTTAGAATCACAGTTGTGGACTCTCCCTCGCGATCTTCCAGAGTGACTGACTCACGTCCAGGCATCCGGGGTTTTATAGTCCTGCCCCCCCCCCCCCCCCGGAAGGGGCGTTACCTTCATCGTGGTGATTGACAGCTGATCTCAAGATTTTTTAAACACTCATACATTTTTTATTTTTAATTGATCGGAAAAATCCTCGGGGCTGCCTCAGCGAAGTTGCCTCAGCTGCAGTTCTGCCGCTGGCCGTGTGTGCGACTTTGGCGCCTTTGAGGGGGGGGGGGGCGTGGAGTTCAAATGTGGTTTTCCAATGCCTTCCGGAGTTTTATTTTCTCGGAGTGCGAGCTTTTGCTGGAGATTCGTTCCGACTGCCGGTATGTGAATTAAAAAAAAAAATCTCCCGACAATTTCAGCACAGGAGTAAAATAAAAATTAGCTTCTAATGCCGTGAACGGCGACAACGGGAACGGATTTTATGTAGGGGACAGGTAAAGGAAAGCTATTTATTTTTACATATAAACAAACCTTTTTAGATGACCTTAATCAAACTTTCATGTTGCGAAACGGTGATTTATTCCCCATATGAACCGGCAGTATTTTTCCTGCCGATATGGGGTTTAAATTCACTGCAACCGCAACGTTCCAATCCCTCGCGTTCCATAAAAACCCACTCGCAAGCTGATTTAAATGGCCATTAATTTACGGGT
Source organism: Okamejei kenojei (assembly GCA_035221665.1). Taxonomy (NCBI): domain Eukaryota; kingdom Metazoa; phylum Chordata; class Chondrichthyes; order Rajiformes; family Rajidae; genus Okamejei; species Okamejei kenojei. The sequence goes on along the minus strand of CM069143.1, from coordinate 61,950,894 downwards.
ATTAAACACTAAATTCCTTCAATTTTGGCCTATAAATTCATGACAATGAGATTTAAAAATCATGTTATATTGTGAATTCTTGTGTGAATGTTATTTGGACACTTAGGCTTCTTAAAAAATGTTAATATTTTCTTAAGAAATGGATAGATGTTTAGATCTAGTAATTGAATTTTGTAATTAGCTACAATTGGGTAACTAACTAATTATATGCTTTAATTTCAGGTCATCCAAGTAAGATTGTTTCATATTTGTTTCAGAATGCTTCAATCTATAATAACTGAAAATTTCTTTCAGTTCTCTTAATTTTTAAGAAAGTTATGGGCTTTTGACTGTCCTCGATCACAGCTTTTGTGTTAAGTCAATGGAAAGGCAATAGGGATCAAGATGCTAATTTCCGAGTATGAAAATGGCCATAACCTTTTTAATACTGAAGATATGAAAGTGAATTAGGTGTCAAATTAAACTTATTTTTATGATTTATCTGATGGGATAAATTGCAACTTGATTTTTTAAATCTCAAAATTTGGTAACATTGCTACATATTGTGTCTATCTTCAGAATATTGACTAATTGCATTTACTTCTGCTCTTCTCTGCTCTGCTGCCTATAACATTGTCAGCCCGTCATCCTCGTCGATAGATGTTCAATTGACATTTTTCCTCGAACTGAATTGTGAATGGACAGATACAGTGTGAGAGCTAACCCTTGGGCCCACCAAGTCCACAGCTACCATCGATCGCACCAGGTCTATGTTATTCCACTTTTACATCCCCTCCCTATACCAGGGGTCGGCAACCTTGTTCTGCATTGGGGCCAGGACGCATGTCTGTGAGCGGATGGCGGGCCACATCTATCACGTGTACACATGGATCCCGCCCCCATCCCGCCCCGGGATGGCAGGCATCAAATCACGTGTTCACAGAAGGTAGCCATAAATGCTGGAGAAACTCAGCGGGTGAGGCAGCCTCGTGCAATCCTTGCATGTCTCACGCGCTGAGTTTCTCCAGCATTGTTGTCTACCTCTGATTTTTCCAGCATCTGCAGTTCTTTCTTAAACGTGTTCACAGAAGGTGCGCGGCCGTGCCGGCGGCTTTGCGCAGGATGCGGTACAGACAGAGCTCCACGCTCGGCCACTCTCGGTGCTCGGCAGCGCTCAACAGGCCAGATGATTACAGGAACAAAATACGCCAGTGGGCGGGATGATTTTGGGTTACCAGCCACATTTGCCCCTTGGGCTGTCGATTGCCGTCCCCTGCCCTATACAATAGGGGAAATGTACCTACAAATGTAGTCTCAGCATCGTCTGTTCATTCCTGTGCTTTACTGTTCTATGATATTACTTCGGAGTCATGTGACTGACTACGTGAAGAACCCCGTCCAGCCGCACGTGCGTCATTACGTCAGACGCATTGGTGCAGTCGGCCGGTTGGAGCAGCAGAGCTCCTCCAAGCGGTAAGTCTAAAACGCAAGGTAAGTTTCAAACTTTTTCTTGTGCTCACTTTCTGCTTTAGCGGTAACGTGCAGACCGTTAAAATGATGCAGAAAGTAAAGAAGGTGTCAGCGAGGCGATCCGGGGGAAAAAGTTTCGAGGACCGCGAGAGTGCGGTTAGCGGATGCCCGCCTAGGTCACCAAGTCCGTCGCCAGCAATGGAGCTAGTGACACCGGACCCACTGCCTGTGAGCAGCATAGCCATGCCGGTAGGGTGCAAGGCAACTTCAAAATCAAATAGGCCCGTTGACTCAGAGTCGGGCCTGGAGGTTTTACCTTCGCAAGGAGAGACCGTTTGCTCACGGCTCTCTCAGGTCGAGGTCTTATTACAGAAGATGCTCGACAGGGACGCACTCCATGAGGAGGAGTGGTGCCCACGCCAGGCTATTGGAGAGCCTGTGCCAGCAGCGCCTGCAATAGGCCTGCAAGACTACCCATCTTTTTAAGAGGAGGGTATACCGGCTCAGCAATACACTGACGCCAAATCAGTGGCAGGGGAGAGTCACAAGGGGGTGGAACTAGAAATCATTCCAAATATAGCGGAGAAATTTGCAGTCCCCAGAGAAGCAGGGGAGCCATTAGGGGAAGAATTGGCAGCAGCCATTCAATATATGCTTTCACATCAGCTTTATGAAGCCCCAATTAATTGCGGTTTGTTAAAAGTGCCGATGGTGAACCATCTCATATGGACACAGTTGGGGGTTTCAGCAAGGCTTACTGCATTTGCAACTACTGTAGACAAGGGGCACATGACAGAAGCCACCAGGATGCGCTGGGACTCCTGTGTAGTGCATTCTTTGAAATGAATAATATAAGGAGGAGTGCTATATGCCCAGTCATAAACCCAAAACTGGCATCATTATGTAAGCCGAGCACCGCACAACCGCCTAACCTGTTGTCTGGTGAGGATCTCGCCAAGCGAGTTAAAGAACTACATGAGGATGCAAGAACCATGGGCTTCATCAAGCCGAGTGGCAAACCAGGAAAAAGGGTTTATCCTTATCGGCAGGGTACCATCACTGATGCTGGGGAAGGGACGAGCCACTCTGTTTCGCAAACTCGGAGCTGGCAGCCTGCCACAGGCATGAGGGGAAGGATGACTTTCCCTACTAAGGGCCGGGGCAACAAGGGCAGCCAGGACATGTGCAGGTGAGAGACTTTGCTCCTAAAGAATATAAATCAAGTGAAATAGATGTTCAAATTGGGGGCAGATTACACTTGTTTCTCAACCAATGGCAGGAGATAACATCAGATTAATTTATACTGAGCAGTATAGAGGGGGTTAAAATTGAATTTTACTCAACTGTGTGTCCACCCAGTCAGCATGTTCCAAGTCGGAAACTTATATTTTCACAAGAAGAGAATATGCACATACAAGCAGAACTTAACACATTACACAAAAAAAGGGGTTATTGAGAAGTCAGTTCATCAAAACCGTCAGTTTGTGTCAAGTATTTTTCCTAGGTCTAAAAAGACTGGGGGATGTAGAATCATTCTAGACCTGACGAGCTTGAACTCCTTTGTACGCAATAGGCATTTCAAAATGGAAACTTTTTCTACTGCTAAACAACTGGTTTCCAAAGGGTGTTATATGGCTCGCATAGATTTGAAGGATGCATATTACTCCATGTCCGTTCATTGTGATGATAAGAGGCATTTGAAATTTACCTGGATGAGTCAGTTGTGGCAATTCAAAGCATTGCCTTGAGCTTCAGCTCCTAGATTATTTACCAAATTGTTGAAACCTGTTCTAGGACTACTACGAGCTCAGGGGCATGTTGTAATGGCCTATTTGGATGATATTTTAATTATCGGGAAGACTCGGACTGCAGCTGAATCATCTGTTTCAACTTTTAAACTCGCTTTTGTACATTTGGGGTTCATCGTTCATCCAGATAAATCCAAATTATCACCAGTTAAAATTATTGATTACTTGGACTTTACCATTAATTCGGATCACATGTTAGTGACTTTGCCCAGGGACAAAAGGCAGCAGTTAATTGAGGATTGTGTTAACCTCCTTAGTGAGCAACGACCTTCAATTAGACAGGTTGCCAGTTTAATTGGTAAATTTGTGGCTGCTTTTCCAGCTGTGCAGTTTGGACCTCTGCATTATCAACACTTACAACGAGCAAAAGAACAGGCACTGAGGACACATGCGGGTCATTTTGATAGGCTTATGCAATTTCAGCAGAGGCAATTTCAGAAATTCAATGGTGGATCACAAATGCCTCAAAAAGTTCCAGGGAAGTTTTGGTTGAACCACCTTCCATAACCTTACAGAAGGATGTTAGTGTGCTGGGTTGGGGTGCTACGGATATGTCTTCCAGTTGTGGAGGCAGATGGAATACTGATGAGACATCCCTTCTCCAATTAAGAGGGATCAATTATTTAGAGGTTTTGGGAACCTGGTATGGGCTTAAAGATTGCTCTGCCAGGAGTCACTTGCATGTGCAGGTTCAGATTGACAACACTACAGCAGTGGCATATGTCAACCACATGGGTGGAGTCAAGTCACAGTCTTGTGACAGACTGGCTAATCATATCTGGGGCTGGTGCATTGACAAAAACATCTGGCTTTCAGCAATATATTTACCAGGTAGATTCAACACAGTAGCAGACATAGAGTGGATGTTAAATCAGGACATATTTAATCAAGTGGTTGCTCAGTATGGAATGCCAGATATTGACTTGTTTGCACCAAGACTAAACCATCAGTTGCCCAGATATGTTTCATGGGAACCAGATCCTGGTGCAGCAGCGGTGGAAGCTTTATCGCTGCATTGGGGTGGAATGTTTGTATATGCATTTCCCCCATTCTGTCTCATCAGTCGATGCCTGCAAAAAAATCAAGCAGGACTCCGCTTCAGGAGTATTGGTAGTGCCAGATTGGCCTACCCAGCCATGGTTGCCTCTAGTATTGCAGATGGCTATTCAGCCTCATATGATTATTCCAAAACATAAACACCTACTGGTGAACCCGGTAACTGGCGATCAACATCCTTTACATGCTCGTATTGATCTGTTGATTTGCAGATTTTAAGGAGGCAATACCTGGGGAGAGGACAGTGGATGTTCTCACGTCGGCCTGCAGGGATAGTACTCAGAAGCAGTACATCACCTCGATAAGGAAGTGGGAGGTATTCTGTCTACAGCAGAATATCTCATATCAGACTGCAGGCATCCCAGACGTACTGGAGGTTTTATCCACTGTTTACTTCGATCAAAAATTAAGCTATAGTGCGATTAATACAGCCAGAAGTCTTCTTATTTACCCAAGAGTTCAGAGTTGCATTCAGTAGGGACACATAGAAACATAGAAACATAGAAACATAGAAACATAGAAAATAGGTGCAAGAGTAGGCCATTTGGCCCTTCGAGCCTGCACCGCCATTCAATATGATCATGGCTGATCATCCAACTCAGTATCCTGTACCTGCCTACATCTCAGTATCCTGTACCTGCCTTCTCTCTCCTTTAGCCACAAGGGCCACATCTAACTCCCTCTTAAATATAGCCAATGAACTGGCTTCAACTACCTTCTGTGGCAGAGAATTCCAGAGACTCACCACTCTCTGTATGAAAAAAACATCCGTTAGTCTCTAGATTTATGAATGGAGTTTTTAATTCTAATCCCCCTAAACCCAGGTATTCCGGTATTTGGAATTATGCTCCTTCGCCAGAGGACTCCTGTTACAAGCCTATCTCTAGCCAAAGTAACCATGAAGGTGGTCATGCTTATGGCGTTGGTATCAGCCCAACGTGTGCAGACATTGCAGAAGCTACAGTGAGACAGAATGCAGCTATCGGCAGATGCCATCACTTTTTATGTTTATGGTCTGCTCAAGCAGAGTAGAATCGGCATGACAGGATGTAAGATTGTGTTTTCAGCATACCCAACAGATGCTCGCCTGTGTGTAGTGCCATATTTGTCTCATTACATCGAGGCTACCCGAGTCCTATGAGGAACAGAGTCTGCATTATTTATTAGCTACAAAAAACCACACAATAAGGTGTCGGTGCAACCAATTTCAAGGTGGCTAAAGCAGGGTCTGGGAAGTGCTGGGATTGATACTGATAAATTTAAATCTCATTCCACCAGGGCGGCATCAACTTCCGTGGCCAGGGCGATGGACGTGCCTACATCCTCGCGGCCGCAGAGTGGTCCAGTGAGCTGACCTTCCAGAAATTCTATCATAAGCCGATTACAAGGCTAGGGGTATTTGCTGAATCTGTTTTGAGTTCTGTTATAGTTTCCCCCTGAGATAGAGGGGTTGCTATTGTTTTTGTTTGTAAGTGAACCGTTAATTAATTTAAACAATGTTATGATTGATGCATTATTGATTATTTAACGATTTGAGTCAATCAATGCCGTGTGAACGCCGGATTAGGGTCTGCGGCATGAAATCACAGAGCTTTGAAATCTTCACGTAGTCACTCACGTGACTCCGAAGTAAAATAGTAAGATTAAATGAGAACTTACCAGTTTGAAGTTTGATCTTTATTTTATGAGGAGTTACGATGAGGAGTTACGATATGCCCTCTGCTCCCAACCCTCATAAATATCATCTGGTAGTTCTAGTCTTCTGTTATCTTACTATTATACTTCAGTCACGATTACCTGTGATTTCACTCCGCTGCTTTGAAGATTGACGCACGTGCAGCTGGACGGGGTTCTTCTTCACGTAATCCCTCATCGCAACTCCTCATAAAATAAAGATCAAACTTCAAACTGGTAAGTTCTCATTTAATCTTACTATTTTATGTACCAAAAATTGAAAAATTCAATGTCTCTTCCATTAGCTTGTAAGCATCCCAAGTAGAATATGAGGTGCTGATCCTCCAGTATGCGCATGGCCTCGCTCTGGCAATGGAGCAGGCCCACAAGTGAAAGGTCAGTGTGGGAATGGGAATGGGAAGGGGACTTGAAATGGTCAGCAACGGGGAAATCCAACAGGCCGAGGCGGACTGGGCGCAAGTGTTGAGTGAAATGGTCGCCTAGTCTACGCTTGGTCTTGCCGATGGAAAGGAGGCCACATCGGGAGCACCGAACACAGTAGCTGAGGTTAGAGGAGGTGATGCGAGGAAGACTTTCTTCACCCAAAGCTATCATCTTGTTTCTACTCAGTTTAGTTTAGTTTAGAGATACAGCGTGGAAACAGTCCCACCGGGTCAGCACTGACCAGCGATCCCCGCACGCTCACACTATCCTACACACACTAGGGACAATTTATAATTATGCCAAGCCAATTAACCTACAAACCTATACGTCTTTGGAGCGTGGGCGGAAACCAAAGTACCCGGAGAAAACCCACGCGGTCACGGGGAGAATGTACTTTAAACACTGTACAGACAGCACCCGTGGTCAGGTTTGAACCCGGGTCTTTGGCGCTGTGAGGCAGCAACTCTACCGCTGCGCCACCGTGCCAGTCAAAGACGACCTATTAAAAACGTTTCACACATAAAACCCAATATAGTTTTCACTTATAAAGTCTTCACCTTGGACTATTTCATCATATATCATGCAAAATATGCTCAAACTAGTCAGCTGGAATCTATTGAATTACATTTATCAACGATTCCGTTTGATTCAGGAACAAATTCTTTACCGCTGATGTTTTTTATTCAACATATTGAGATTTCATATGCGAGAATATTTTATCACTGAGACAGGTTTTCAATATTAGGGTTAAATGTCAAATGTTTATAGCAGTTTCTATGCAAGAAACACCTCTTAAACATGCTTGATATTAGGAGACCCGTCAAGCCATTCTTTTGTCGGAAGGAACTGCAGATGCTTGTTTAAACCGAAGATAGACACAAAATACAGGAGTAACTCAGCGGGACAGGCAGCATTTCTGGAGAGAAGGAATGGGTGACATTTCGGGTCGAGACCCTTCTTCAAACTTTTATTTGGACATAGGTCAGTTTCTCCATAAGTCAGAATAAAAGTCAGGTGTCCACAATTTAGTTTATGTAATTGCAGCAAGACCACTTCATAAGTTCATAAGTGATAGGAGCAGAATTAGGCCTTTCAGCCCATCCAGTCAACACTGCCTTTCAAACATGGCTGATTTATCTCTCCCTCTCAATCCCATTCTCCTGCCTTCTTCCCATAACCCTTGACACTTGTACTTATCAAGAATATATCTCTCTCTGTTGACTGGGCCTCCACAGACATCTGTGGCAATGAATTCATCCGATTCACCACACTCTGACTAAAGAAATTCCTCCTACAGGTACGTACTTTTATTCTGAGGCTGTGCCCTCTTGTCCTAGACTCTCCCACTCGCGGAAACGTCCTCTCCACATCCACTCTGTCCAGGCCATACCCCCAATCCTGACCTAGTGATATGAAAAAACTTTAGGTGGATCGGGCTAGTTCTTTGCTCTGTCAAACTCCACCAGTTTTGTTCAGAATGACAGTTCTTTCCAGTGGTATTTGTTGAGTATCTTGGATGGAACTTGAAGTGAAATAATCGGAAGTTAAGTAAGTGTTTAATCGAATATTCTTTGGCATGTCTCACAAGGCTGGCCTGTGATGCATTTGATAGAAAATGCAGCTGCAGGCAGTTATTGCTCAGGAAGGTTAGCCAACGTTGCTATTGTATGCCAGTGCACCATCTCAGAAATGAATAGGAATAACCTGGAACTCTGCAGCAGCTGGACGTTTTTGATGCCAACATTTCCTGCGGCTCATCAGTTTAGTTTAGTTGAGAGATGCCGCGCGGAAACAGGCCCTTCGACCCACCGGGTCCACGCCCCGCACATTAACACCATCCTACGCAAACTAGGGACAATTTTGCATTCACACCAAGCCAATTAACCTACAAACCTGTACTCCTTTGGAGTGTGGGAGGGAACCAAAGATGTCGGAGGAAACCCACGCGGGTCACGGGGAGAACGTACAAACTCCGTAGTCGGGATTGAACTTGGGCCTGTAAGCACTGTAGGGCAGCAATTCTGCCGCTGCGCCACCGTGCCGCATTTGGTAATGAATAGGAATAACCTGGAACACTGGAGCAGCTGGAAGTGTTTTGATGCTAGCACTTCCTGAGATTCATCGGTTGCTGTAAATATGTGTTGACTTCTTCCCCAAGGCTGTGGAGAATGCAGCTAATGTCACAAACATCTCCGCAAGTTCAAAACGGACACTCACTTAAGATTCTATCGTAACACTCAGTTTTGACGTCTTCCCAGCAGTCATCAGGCAACTGAGGCACCATCAATTGCCAGTCTCACCATGGCCACTCCCTCTTCTCCCCTCTCCCATCAGGCAAGAGGTACAGAAGTGTGAATACGTACACCTCCAGATTCAGGGGCAGTTTCTTCCCAGCTGATCAAGGTTCAAGGTTTCAAGGTCAGTTTATTGTCACGTGTACCAATGAAGGTACAGTGAAATTCGGATTACCCTGCAGCCATACAACAAAAAGTCACAAGATGCACAACTAAGTAAAAGTTAACATAAACATCCACCCCAGTGGATTCCACACATTCCCCGCTGTGATGGAAGGCAATAAAGTCTAATCTTCTTCCCTCTTTATTCTCCCGCGTACAGGGCAGTCGAACCATCCGCAGTTGGGTCGAAGCTCCTGCGGCTTGAAGCTCCCGAAGTTGGTCCCAAACAGGGGACCGCGAGCTCCACGATGTTAAAGTCCACAGGCTCCCGCGGTTGGCGCTTCCGAGGTCAATCCCCGACAGGGATCGTCAGCTCCACGATGTTAGGTCAGCAGGCTCCCGTGGTTGGATCTCCCCGAAATCGGTCCCCAACTCCACGATGTTAGGCTGCAATGCGAACGGGGATGCGATACGGAAAAAGTTGCATCTCCGTCGACGTCTGTCCCTTAATTCTCATGTCATGCCCTCTTGTTTGAATCTTCCCTACCCTCAATGGGAAAAACGTATCCACGTCAACTCTGTCTATCCCTTTCATCATTTTAAAGACCTCAATCAAGTCCCCCCTTAACCTTCTGCGCTCCAAAGAATAAACAGTTGGCAGTTATCAGCCAACTGAATCATCCTTTCACCAACTAGAGAGTTGTCCTGACCTACCATCTACTTCATTGGAGACCCTCGGACTATCTTTAATTGGATTTTACTGGACCTTTCTTGCACTAAACATTATCCTGTACCTGTACACTGTGTATGGCTTGATTGTAATCATGTATAGTATTTCCACTGACTGGATAGCACGCAAAAACTAAATGCTTCTCGGTACACGGGACATTAATAAAGTAAACTATCGTGCTGTCCAATTATCAAATGGAAAATCTCTTCCTCCCTGTAATGGAGTAAATTAAACCAAATTAAACTAAACTAAACCAAACCAAACCGACCAAATTAAACTAAACTAAACTAACCTAATGTTGGTCTCACTGTAAATTATACTAAGTTGATAGAGTCATGGGTCTGGATATTGGCAAATGTCAGTAATATCTGATGGAAAGGATGTAAGTTGGGCTTTTAACCTACGATGAGCGTTTGACGGCATTGGGCCTGTACTCGCTGTAGATTAGGAGAATTGAAACTTACCGAATAGTGAAAGGCTTGGATAGAGTGGATGTGGAGAGGATGTTTCCACTAGTGGGAGACGATAGGACTAGATGTCATAGCTTCAGAATTAAAGGACGTTCCTTTAGGAAGGAGATGAGGAGGAATTTCTTTACTCCTGAGGATGGTGAATCTTTGGAAATCTTTGCTACAGATGGCTGTGGAGGCCAAGTCCATGGATATTTTAAAGGCAACGATAGATGTATTCTTGATTAGTACAGGTGTCAGGGGTTATGGGGAGAAGGCAGGAGAATTGGGTTAGGAGGGAGAGATAGATCAGCCATGATTGAATGGCGGAGTAGACTTGATGGGCCGAATGGCCTAATTCTGCTCCTATCACTTATGACCGTATGACCTTATATGCCATAGATACTTAACGGCATAAAATGTATTTTGTTTTCACTTTATACGTTCCCTGCCTGAAAGTCACCCTGACTGATATGCTTATAAGACTAAACAAATGATCCTGTGTTGGGTATGTGACCATCTTTTGAAGCATAACGCAGACTATGGAATATTTAAGATGTAGGAACAAGGAATTGCAGATGCTGGTTTACAAAAATAAAGACACAAAGTGCTGGATTAACTCAACGGATCAGGCAGCATCTCTGGAGAACATGGATAGGTGATGTTTGGGTCTGGGACCCTTCTTCATGCAGATTATGTTGGGGGGGCGGGTGGAGGGGGGGGGGAGAAGGCTGGAAGAGGAGAGGGGGGCAGGACAACGCCTGGCAAGTAATAGGTGGATACAGGTGGGAGTTTCTTTGAATGGGCAGATGGTTGGATAAAGGCCAGAGATAAAATGACAGAAAGTATGAAACAAAAGGATTGAAGACAAAATGTGTAGGAAGGAACTGCAGATGCTGGTTTAAATCGAAGATAGACACAAAAAGCTGGAGTAACTCGGCAGGACAGGCAGCATCTCTGGAGAAAAGGAATGGGTGACGTTTCAGGCTGAGACCCTTCTTCAGTCTTAAACATCACCTGAAGCGTAACCCATTCTTTCTCTCCAGAGATGCAGCCTGGCCCGCTGAGTAACCCCAGCATTTTGCGTCTTTTGTTTTCTGCAGTACTTAATCTAGGTTGACACTTCAACGCAGTAGCTAAACACTGCTGCATCGCGAGGAGCCTTGACAGAAATGTTTAACAGAAGCACGATCTTCCCTCTTTGTTAAATAGAATAAGTCCCAGGCCAATAATAAATGCAGTGTAGAAGAGTTATTCACAGGTTGGTTAGTTTAGTTTAGTTTAGAGATACAGCGCGGAAACAGGCCCTTCGGCCCACCGAGTCCGCACCGACCAGCGATCCGCACACACTAACACTATCCTACACACATCAGGGGCAATTTACAATTGAACCAAGCAAATAGACCTACAAACCCGCACGTCTTTGGAGCGTGGGAGGAAACCGGAGGTCCCGGGGGAAACCCACGCAAGTCACTGGGAGAACGTACAAACTCCGTACAGACAGCACCCATGGTCAGGATCGAACCTGGGTCTCAGGAGTTGTGAGGAAGCAACTCTTCCGCTGCACCACTCCGCAGAATTATCCAATGAAATTATATTGCTTCGTTGTTTAACTGCAGTTTGTGGCTTTTTGCATCAAGGAATTGGTAGATTACATTCACGATAATATGTTGAAAGAATGTTTGTGGTTGCATAGTGCATAGTTGCAAAGGAATATTCTGAAGGTTTCAAAGATGCTGCAAAATTGGAGGAACATCATCTCATATTTCGCTTGGGCAGCTTACAACCCAGTGGTATGACTATTGATTTCTCTAACCTTAAGTAATTCTTGCTTTCCCTCTCTTTCCGCTCTTCCCCCACCCAAGTCATACCAAATTCAAAATGGTATTGTGGAGTCTCATTGTCTGTACTAGCTCTCACCTCGGCCACAGCTAACAATGGCCCGTTTCCTTTATCATTGTTACTTTATTGCATATCTTTCATTCATTTGTTCAATATCTCTCCACATCACCATCTATATCTCTCATTTTCCATTCCCCTGACACTCAGTCTCGACCCGATACATCACCTCTGCATTTTCTCCAGAGATGCTGTCTGACCCGCTGAGCTACTCCAGCTTTTTGTGTCGATGTTCAGCAAAAATGCATTTTTTAGTTTGTTTGTTTATCGTGGACCTCACTGACAGACATGAAACACATAAATAAGAGACGCTGTCCCTCTAGAGTTGCATTTGTGCTCAGATTCCCAAACCCCGTTGACAATGAATTCTTGCCAACAGCTTCCACCAAGGCCAGGAACAGCCCATGAATATTTCATAAGATTAACTGGTCTGACATCTATTGTTTTGGTGTGCAGCAAGACCGTTGCTCTCTGATCATGACATGAATTGAAACAGGGCTCTTTGGTCACTTGCGTTTAACCTTCCAAAATAGCATCTCTTCTATTCAACCCTTTATAGCCCGTAACTGTCTCTTTAATACGTATCGCCTTAAGCTCTTCCTTCCAGATTGTTGAATGAATGAATGAATGAATGAATGAATAAGTTTATTGGCCAAGTATTCACATACAAGGAATTTGCCGTGGTGCTCCGCCCACAAGTGACAACATGACATACAGTGACAGTTAGGTATGACACATAAAACATTAAACATTAATAATAAAACATTATTGATTAAACATGTGAATTAAATTAAAAATTCCAGAGCAAAGGAGGCTACAGATTTTTGGTTATTGAGTAGAGCTACTGCTCGATCATCAAGTTCGCTGACGACACCACTGTTGTGGGACGTATCACTGATGGGGACGAGTCAGAGTACAGAAGTGAGATCGACCGACTGCCCAAATGGTCCCATCACAATAACCTGGCCCTCAACACCAGCAAAACCAAGGAACTGATTGTGGACTTTAGAAGGCAGAGGATGGGGACCCGCAGTCCCGTTTATATCAACGGGTCGATGGTAGAAAGGGTCAAGAGCTTCAAATTCCTGGGCGTGCACATCTGTGAAGATCTTTCCTGGTCCGAGAATGCTGATGCAATCATAAAGAAAGCACATCAGCACCTCTACTTCCTGAGAAGATTACGGAGATTCGGTTTGTCAAGGAGGACTCTCTCTAACTTCTACAAGTGCACAGTAGAGAGCATGCTGACCGGTTGCATCGTGGCTTGGTTCGGAAACTTGAGCGCCCTGGAGCGGAAAAGACTACAAAAAGTAGTAAACACTGCCCAGTCCATCATCAGCTCTGACCTCCAGTCCATCGAGGGGATCTATCACAGTCGCTGCCTCAAAAAGGCTGGCAGCATCATTAAGGACCCACACCATCCGGGCCATACACTCATCTCCCCACTACCTTCAGGTAGAAGGTACAGGAGCCTGAAGACTGCAACATCCAGGTTCAGGAATAGCTACTTCCCACAGCCATCTGGCTATTAAACGTGGCACGAACAAAACTCTGAACATTAATAGCCGATAATCTGTTTATTTGCACTTTATTTGCAGTTTAATTATTCACGTGTGTATATATATTTATGCAACGGTATATGGACACACTGATCTGTTCAGTATTCATGCCTACTATGTTCTGGTGTGCTGAAGCAAAGCAAGAATTTCATTGTCCTCAGGGATACATCACAATAAACTCTTGATCTTGATCTTGGAAAAAAGCTGTTTTTTATGTCTGGCTGTGGCAGCTTTGACAGTCCGGATCGCCTTCCAGGGGGAAGTGATTCAAAGAGTTTGTGGCCAGGGTGAGAGGGGTCAGAGATGATCTTGCCCGCTCGCTTCCTGGCCCTTGCAGTGTACAGTTCGTCAATGGAGGGAAGGTTGCAGCCAATAACCTTCTCTGCTGATCGGACGATTCGCTGCAGCCTCCAGGTGTCGTGCTTGGTGGCTGAGCCAAACCCAGACCATGATGGGGAAGGTGAGAATGTCCGTGTAGAATTGGACCATCATTGCCTGTGGCAGGTTGTGCTTCCTCAGCTGCCCTAGGAAGTACATCCGCTGTTGTGTCTTTTTAACTTGTTATCCAGATTGTAATTAATCGTTTCGACTTTAGACTTAGTCATAGTGTTACAGCGTGGAAACAGGCCCTTCGGCCCATCCTGCCCACACCGGCCAACATGTACCAGTTGTACTAGTCCCACCTGCCCGCACTTGGTCCATATCCTTCCATATCCCCTTGTGGCTAATGGGATCAGGGGCTATGGAGAGAAGGCAGGTACAGGATACTGAGTTGGATGATCAGCCATGATCATATTGAATGGCTGTGCAGGCTCGAAGGGCCGAATGGCCTACTCCTGCACCTATTTTCTATGTTTCTAAACCTGTCCTAGCCATGTACCTGCCTAACTGTTTCTTAAATGCTGGGATATCCCCTGCCTCAACTACCTCCTCTGGGCAGCTCGTTCCAAATACCCATACATGCATACTTTAGATATACAGCGTTGAAACAGGCCCTTCGGCCCACCAACTCCGTGCCGACCTGCGATCATCCCACACACTAGCACTATCCTGCATACACTAGGGGCATACACCAAAACCAAATAACCCATTAACCTGAGATAGACACAAAATGCTCGAGTAACTCAGGAGGACAGGCAGCATCTCCGGCGAGAAGGAATGGGTGACCTTTCGGGTCGAGACCCTTCTTCAGACTGATGTCAGGGGAGTGGGCGGGACAGAGGTAGAATGTAGTCGGAGACAGTAAGACTGATGGGGTACTGGGAATGGGGAGGGAATGGAGAGAGAGGGAAAACAAGGGCTATTTGCAGTTAGAGAATTCAATGTTCATGCCGCTAGGGTGTAAGCTGCCCAAGCTTAATGCAGTATGAGGTGCTGTTCCTCCAACTTGTGCTGGGACTCACTCGGAGGAGGATGGAGGAGGTCCAGGACAGAAAGGTCAGATTGGGAAAGGGAGGGGGAAAGTGCTGAGCAACCGGGAGATCAGGTTGGTTAAGACGGACTGAGCAGAGGTGTTCAGCGAAACGATCGCCGAGCCTGCGCTTGGTCTCACCGATGTACGGAAGTTGACACCTGGAACAGCGGATACAGTAGATGAGGTTGGAGGAGGGGCAAATGAACCTCTGCCTCACCTGGAAAGACTGTTGTGGTCCTTGGATGGAGTCGAGGAGGGAGGTGTAGGGACAGGTGTTGCATCTCCTGCAGTTGCAGGGGAAAGTTCCTGGGGAGGTGGTGGTTTGTGTGGGAAGGAACAAGTTGACCAGGGAGTTGTGGAGGGGATGGTCTCTGCGGAAAGCGGAATGGGGTGGAGATGGGAAGTCGTGGCTCGTTATGGGATACAGCATATAATCCTCCAACTCTTTCGCCACCTCCAATGAGATCCCACTACTGGCCACTACTCTATACAAGGACCTCGACAGTCTTTTCAGGTGAGGCAGAGGTTCATTTGCACTTCCTCCAACCTCATCTACTGTATCCGATGTTCCAGGTGTCAACTTCTGTACATCGGTGAGACCAAAGATGTGCTGGTTAGCAGGTTAATTGGCCCTCAGTAAATTGCCCCTTGTGTGCTGGGCGCAAATGTGCCATAATATAGAACTAGTGTAAACGGGGGATCGCTGTTCAGTGAGGACTGGTGGGTCGAAGGTTCTGGTTCCAAGCCGTGCCACTAAACCAAACTAAACCAAACCAAACCAAACCATCTAAAGTTGAGCTCTTTTAAGGGGCTGCCCCACTTGTGCAACCTAATTGGCGAGTTTAGAAGAGTTTAGGAATAAACTAAAAAAAAAAAATTTATATTGGAAAACACTACCTATATCAATGATTGATAGAATAAAAGCTATAAAAATGATTTTTTTGCCACAATTGTTATATTTATTTCAAGCCATCCCTTTACATCTCCCTAAAATGTTTTAAAATAAATAGATACTTTGGTTAATAGTTTTATTTGGGACATCGAATAAGTAAAAAACATCTATGTAAATCTAAAATAAATGGTGGACTAACACTACCAAATTTCTTATATTATTTCTGGGCAGTTCAGATTAAGAATATGAATTTTTGGTTGGTAAATTTAGATTATGAGCCAAGCTGGCTAAAGATGGAAAAGGAAGACTGTTTGCCTTTTGATGTAGGTTCGATTCTTTTTGCACTAAGGGAAGTACAAAAAAAAAACGTATGGTGATAACCCTATAATTCATAGCAATAGACGTATTTGGAAACAAATAGTTAAGACCCTACATATGGATAATTTGTCACTTTGTTTGCCAATTATGAATAATCCTTTGTTTAAGCCCTCTGTATTGGACAAGGGGTTTAGACACTGGAATGATTTAGGAATTAAAAGGATAGAACACCTTTACAAGAAAGGAAAATTTCTTTCATTTCAAGAGTTACAGGATATCTATGGATTGCAGTCAAATAACATATTTAGGTATTTACAAATTAGAAACTATATTAAGTCAAATACGCAAGATTATAAAAATAGAAAACCAGGATTATTAGATGAATTGTTTAATAAACACCCAAATACAGAAAAATTAATAGCGTATATATACAATACTATCTTGGATAGGGAAATCCCAACTTCGGAAATATATCGACAAACATGGGAAAATGAAATAGGTTTATCTATAACGAAGGAAAATTGGGAAGACAGCCTACAACGTATACATCGTTGCTCATTAAATGCTAGACATATATTGATACAATTTAAGGTATTACACAGATTAAGGGGTTGGACAGACTAGATGCAGGAAGATTGTTCCTGATGTTGGGGAAGTCCAGGACAAGGGGTCACAGCTTAAGGATAAGGGGGAAATCCTTTAAGACCGAGATGAGAAAGACTTTTTTCACACAGAGAGTGGTGTGTCTCTGGAACTCTCTGCCACAGAGGGTAGTTGAGGCCAGTTCATTGGCTATATTTAAGAGTGAGTTGGATGTGGCCCTTGTGGCTAAGGGGATCAGAGGGTATGGAGAGAAGGCAGGTACGGGATACTGAGTTGGATGATCAGCCATGATCATATTGAATGGCGGTGCAGGCTCGAAGGGCTGAATGGCCTACTCCTGCACCTAATTTCTATGTTTCTATTACATTATTCAAAAACAAAATTAAATAGAATTTATCCTAACATTTCTTCTATTTGTGATAAATGTCAGAACTTGGAAGCTAACTTAACGCATAGTTTTGTAACATGTATAAAACTCAACTATTATTGGACAGAAATCTTTAGAGTTATCTCTGAAGTTCTTAAAATTAAACTGGACCCAGATCCAAAATTAATAATATTAGGAGTTCTGGATTCAAATCTAATATTAACAGTAAACCAAAGAAATTTCTTGGATTACTGTTTGGTAATAGGGAAAAAATTAATATTGAAATTTTGGAAGGGAACATTATCCCCCACAATTAAAATGTGGACAGTGGAAATGTTGGAGACGTTGCATTTGGAAAGAATCAGATTTGTCCTAATGGACAAATACGAACTCTTTGAACAGATATGGTCTCCATATACAGAATATTTGAAGGGGAAGCTGTTCTTGGCATCAAAACTCAATGGGTACCCGGCAGGATTAGATGAAAATAATTATTTTGTTTTGGATTCATATGCATGTCTCTATTGATATCGTTATTTGAAATTGTGTTATTCACTATTAAGATGTATACTATAATTTTTTTTTCTTTTTTTTTTCTCTTCTCTTTCTCTCTCTATATAATCAAAATTATTATTTAATCACTATTCTTATTGATTAAAATCTATTCTTTTCTTTTTCTACTTTCTAAAAAATAGAAGTTTATAAGAATTATTTGTAACATCCATATACTTATTGAAATAAGTTGGTTGTGTATTTGAAAAGTTGTTATACAGTTGTTATGATGGATTACTTCTAATAAAAATATTATTTAAAAAAAAAAGAAGAGTTTGGGAGAGTTTGAAAAAATGTCATGTTGAAGCCCTCCTTCGACTATGTAGAAGACCTCCTTCGACCTCCTTCGACTATGTTGAAGACTAGCTTTGACTAGCTTCGACTAGCTATGACTAACTTCGGGAAAATTGGACACCAAATAGTGGAGAGTGAAGCCGACCTCCCTTCGACCACTCTTTGACCTCCCTTTGACTATAATGAAGACTATCTGCGACTACCTTCGATTACCCGCGACTAACATGCCGACCTACCACGACCTGGTTGTTCCTAGGACTCCACCTGTCAGATGACCTGACGGCCACGACCAACACCACAGCACTGGTCAAGAGAGCCCAGCAGCGACTACACCCTCTCCGAAGACTACGGAAAGCAGGTCTCCCCACTGCACACCTACGAACTTTTTATAGGGGGACAATCGAGAGCACATTAACCTACGGCATCACCTCCTGGTTCGGGAGCTGCAAGGCGTACGAACGGCACCAACTGGACAGGATTGTGAAGACCGCCAGCAGGATTATTGGTGCTCCACTCCCTTTATTGCTGGACATATACAGGAAGAGATGTATTAGCAGAGCCATCTCCATCATCAAAGACCCCTACCACCCATCGCACCACATATTCTCCATCCTGCCATCTGGGAAGAGGTACAGGAGCATCAGCTTCAAAACCAGCGGTTTGCTCCTCAGCTTCTTCCCGCAGGCTATAAGACTGATACTTTGCCCCCTGCCAAAGTATAGCGCACCAAACACCTAACCTGGACACACTGAAGCAGAGCCATTGTCATGCCGCTGCCAATCGGAACTCGAGATATATGTACTTTTATTCTTTATTTCTATTTATTTTTTACCGCACACTGGTTGAGAAACGTTTTTTCGTTTTCCTCTGGGTATGAAAGTACTCAGAAAAATGATAATAAAGATATACAATACAATACAATACAATACTACGACTAAACCTACGAGTAAAAAAGTATCGATTTTTTCCATGGCGACCTTTTTTTAACATGTTGAAAAAAATGCCGCGACATAGCTGAAGCTTCGAGTACACGGGGACTACTGAAGGAGAGCTACAAAGACCTCCTACGATGCTGCGAGTATGAGTCGAGGGCAAACTCGCCAGAACTCGCGGATTAGGTCGCCCAAGCGGGTCAGCCCCTTTAATAAACCTACTTCAAGTGCACGGGTTTCTACCTGTTTTCTCAGCGTGGCTGTTCAGGAAATCAGAGTTTCCTGGCGCAGGTCCACAAAGACGAGCTGTAAAGACCACAAATAATTAGCCAAACTTTTGCTGACCCACAATATCATTCAAGTGTGGGCTGCAGGATCCTGTTCATCCAGACGGATCAGTGGCAGGTGAAATAATCTGCTGTGTCAGCGACTCCAGCAGAACTCTCCTTGATTTTGATCTTCCAGAACAGACGGAGAGGTTCTTGGACTCCATCTCTGCACCACTGCTTTACACCAAGACGGCTGGCCTGGTCCAAACCGGAAAATAATCACTCTTCATCAGTATGTTCCAGCAAGTTGTGTGTAACAATATCATTTTCTTGATATTATTTTGATATTTTTGTTACCTTGGGCAGGGTTGTTAGTTATTATTTACTGATGTAGAAACAAGGAACTGCAGGAGAAGCATCTGAAGAAAGACAGGCAGCTCAGTGACGCAGTTGGTAGAGTTGCTGCCTCGCATCGCCAGAGACCCGGTTCAATCCTGACCATGGGGGCTGTCTGTGTGGAGTTTGTACGTCCTCCCCGTGACCGCGTGGGTATTCTCCGGGTGCTCCGGTTTCCCCCCCACACTCCAAATGTCGGTTAATTGACTTTGGTAAAATTATAAAATTGTCCCTAATGTGTGTAGGATAGTGTTGGTGTGCGGGAATCGCTGGTCAGCACAGACTCGATGGGCTGAAGGAGCCCACTCTGAACTGAGTATCTCTAAACTAAACTAAACTAAACTAAACCTTGGATAGACACAAATTGCTGGAGTAACTCAGTGGGTCAGGCAGCATCTCTGGAGAAAAGGAATAGGTGACGTTTCGAGTCGAGACCCTTCTTCAGAATTGTCAAACATGCCTGACCCGCTGAATTACTCCAGCGTTTTGTGTCTAACTTCGGTGTAAACCAGCATCTGCAGTTCCTTCCTAAACTAAACCTTTATGTTTTCAGTTTCTATATTCATTTACCATGTTACCCCAATACACACACGTTTATTCATAAGGAAAGATAAACAGATCCATTATAAAAGTATCTAGAGGTGCTAGCAATAGTCATCCCAATCGTTACAAATTGTTTAAATCTTGGAACCTGAGTAATGTTTCTTCCTGAAGATAGACACAAAATGCTGGAGTAACTCAGCGGGGCAGGCAGCATCTCTGGAGAGAAGGAATGGGTGACGTTTCGGGTCAAGACCCTTCATCGGACTGGTTCGGGTTTAAGGGAAACGAGAGATATAGACGGTGATGTGGAGAGATAAAGAACAATGAATGAAAGATATGCAAAAAAGTAACGATGATAAAGGAAACGGAAACAGGCCATTGGTAGCTGTTTGTTGGGTGAAAACGAGAAGCTGGTGCGACTTAGGTGGGGTGGGATAGAGAGAGAGGGAATGCCGGGGTTACTTGAAGTTTGAGAAATCAATGTTTCTTCCTGCAGTTTGCACAGAATATTTTATGACTGCCACGCATCACCTAGTTTTTAAACGTTAAGCAATTCCTACAGAATGCCACATCATTTATTCCATTAATTAGTAATCTACCAGCAGGCAGCTTCGTATTTCTTATTGTCATTTAAGGAGACTTACATTTATCACCTTCCCATCATTTCCTGAAAAACAGAATTTAAATTGGGGTGGCGTCGTGCCACAGTGGTAGAGTTGCTGCCTTACAGCGCCAGAGACCCCGGTTCGACCCTGACCACAGGTGCTGTCTGTACGGGCTTTGTACGATCTCCCCGTGACCTGCGTTGGTTTTCTCCATATTCACTCTATCCAAGCAGAGTTTGGTTTGTTCAATTTCAGGTCGCTCCAAAGAAGATAGACGCAAAATGCTGGAGTAACTCAGCGGGACAGGCAGCATCTCTGGAGAGAAGGAATGGGTGATGTTTCGGGTCGAGACCCTTCTTCAGGCTGATGACAGACTGAAACGTCACCCATTCCTTCTCTTCCGAGATGCTGCCTGTCCCGCTGAGTTACTCCGGCATTTTGTGTCTATCTGCAAGTTCTTTCCTGCTCGCTCTATCCACTGGTGGAAACTTCCTCTCCACATTCACTCTTTCAAAGGAAAGGGGAAACTAATGTGTAATTGCCATAATTTTCAGACAATTAACTCTACAAATGCTGAAAATACTTTTTAAGGAAGCAAATGAAAGTTAAATTCCCGTTGACTTTATACTTGTTAAAACGACACTCTAGTCTACAGAGCCGCACCAGGCGGGATTCAGGCAGATTGAATGCAGGAATTCAATTTATTATTGCTGTTAAATCACCCGAGTTAAAAGAGCGTGAGTCAGTACCAATCCACCTTCCAGGAGATGGGGATGATTTTTCGTTGAGTGGAAATCTGCCACGGATCCCACAACAAATTAGCCAATCTTGGTGAGAAAACTTAAAACAGATGTAGGAAATTACCAATTTTAAAACAGTTTACTCCCATTATGCTGTCCTGTAAGGGTGGTCACTCACGGTGCTCACGATGTCTTGCTTGCAATTTGTAGTTCAATTTTAGAGAAACAGCAATTTTAGAGATACAGCGCGGAAACAGGCCCTGCGGCCCACCGGGTCCGCGCTGACCAGCGATCCCCGCGCACCAACACTGTCCTACATCCACTAACGGACAATTTTGACACTTACCAAGCCAATTAACCTACAAACCTGTGCGGCTTTGGAGTGTGGGGGGGTAAAAGAACATCTCGGAGAAAACCAAGATCTTTGTCAGGTCGCGTGAGGAATGCACAAACTCCCTACAGACAACACCCGTAGTCGGGATCGAACCCGGGTCTCCGGCGCTGCATTCTCTGTACGGCAGCAACTCTACCGCTGCGCCACCGTGACGGACAAAGGTTGTAAACACAGTCTTTGTACTCGCTTTTTGATGTTGCTACAAATAGGGAGCGGGAAAAAAATCTGCCAAGCAACGGAAGGGAAGGCAATGTTTTATGTACGGTCTAAGCCCCAGTTGATCTCGGACTGTTTGAACTATTACTCATGCCGAATTGGACAAATATGGGATTCAATTCTCAATCTCTCCCTTTGGTGACCACATACCAAAGTAGAAGCGAAAGACACAACTATCTTTCAGAGCTCTCGTTTAATCACCCAGACTTGAAGCCAAGCAATATTGTTCAGATTGCTTTCACTTTTTCTCATCACAATGGATTGTAACCTCACAACCGAAAGATAGACACAACAAACTGGAGTAACTCAGCGGGTCAGACAGCATCTCTTGGAGAAAAGGAATAGGTGACATTTCGGGTCGCGACCCTTCTTCAGACAGAAACGTCAACTATTAAGGGCGGCACGGTGGCGCAGCGGTAGAGTTGCTGCCATACAGCGCCAGAGACCTGGGTGCGATCCTGACAACGGGTGCTGGCTGTATGGAGTTTGCACGTTCTCCCCGCGACCACGTGGGTTTTCTCCGAGGTCTTCGGTTTCCTGCCACACTCCAAAGACATACAGGTTTGCAGGTTAATTGGCTTGGTATAAATGTAAATTGGCCTTAGTCTGTGTAGGATAGTGTTAATATGCGGGGATCGCTGATCGACACGGACTCGGTGGGCCGTTTCCGCGCTGTATCTTGAAACTAAACTATTCCTTTTCTCCAGAAATGCTGTCTGACCTGCTGAATTACTCTGGCTTTTTGTGTCTACCTTTGCTTTAAACCAGCATCTGCAGTTTCATCTTACACAGTAGTTGTTATAAGTTATTTCTGTTTAGAATATTAAAATAATGTTCTACTGCTGTCTGTTATATCTGTGCGTGCATGTGCAATTCTTATGGAGATGGATTAACAAAAATATACTTGCTGCATAGACTAGATTAGATTGGATATTGCATGCCAACTGTCGAGGGGTATATATTTATATTTTGGCACTCCTCATATTTAACTTTTGACATTTGTGAGTTACTGATTGCAACTTTATTCTTGCTGGGTCAGTATTTAAGTAGTCATTAGATTCTCTACATGACAACTGGACCAGATCTACACTTCACACTGCCTTGGCAAGGCCACCAGCGTAATCAAGGACAGGTCTCACCCCGGACACTGCCATTTCCCCCCTCTACCATCAGGCAAGAGGGATAGGAAGGGGGAATCGCACCGTCGATCACCCCACCCCTTCACACGAGTTCTTCCTTATCCAACTTTCCCATCCACTCCCAACATATAGAGGGCCAATCAACCTGCAAGCCCGCACGGGCACGTCTTTGGGATGTGGGAGGAAACCGGAGCACCCGGAGGAAACCCACGCAGGTCACGGGGAGAAAGTACAAACTCCGGCCAGACAGCACCCGTAGTCAGGCTCCAACCCGGGCCTCTGGCGGTGTAAGGCAGCAACTCTACCGCCGCATCACCACGCCGCCCCATTCAACATCATCTCAGGAAAGGTTTTGGTGCGGAAAAGTTGAGTGATTCCCGACATTGTGAAAGATTGCTGAGTGGGTTTTACTCCAGTAGTGACATTGAAGATAACAGTTCCAGATTCTGTGGAACAATGGTTGTGAACTGTCACTTTAATTTGCAAATTATTTTAATAAGCTGACCACTGCAGTTTAATGGCCAGGACAGAGAGTTAATTTGAACAGACATATTGCCGATTAGTCCAGGCACTTCATTACTCATTCTGTTTAAGTACTGGCTATAATTTTTTGTTCAGTCAAAATTTCCTGCATAGGAATAACTTGCCTCATACTGTAGTCCATTCAGCCCGCAGTTCACTTAGAAGTCATTGTGTCTCAGTCTAAAACGTCACCTATTCCTTTTCTCCAGAGACACTGCCTGACCCGCTGAGTTACTCCAGCACTTTGTGTCTATCTTCGGTGTAAACCGGCATCTACAGTTCCTTCCTGCACTGTCCTCGTTGGGATGAGAATGTTTGTATGAAAATGCCTGTGCATGAAGATCACTCATACCGTGTACCCACCTCCCTTTGTGTGAAAATGGTCCCATTAAATCTTTCCCCCTCCACCTGTCCAATTGTTTCTAAAATAAAGAACATTGCTTCCTTCCAGTGATCTTTGTAACCAAAGCGCAAAGCTACACGGCCATATCCGTGCAGGTTCCTCAAATGTGAGGATGTTGTGTTAACAGTCCATGTGGTGCTGGAGGCTGGTATCTTGTGTGGGCCAAGTAATTGCAGCTTAGACTGCAACTGTGGGTAGCACGGTGGCGCAGTGGTAGAGATGGTGCCTCAAGGGCCTGTCCCACTGTACGAGGTCATTCACGAGCTCGCCCGAGTTAAAAAAAAAAAATCAAACTCGTGGTAAGCACGTAGAATGTACGTGGCAGGCACGTCGGAGCTCGGGGACGTCTCCTAGCGGCTCGTAACGCTAACGGCAGGTACTCGGGAAATGTGATAAGCTCGTGAAGACTCGTGAAGATTTTTCAACATGTTGAAAAATGTCCACGAGAGCCTTGAGTACCTACGAGCGGCTGTTACCGTAATTCTCCGAGTTCGAATCGGGGGAAACTCGGGAGAACTCTTGAATTAGCTCGTAGAGTGGGACAGTGCCCTTCACAGCGCCAGAGACCCGGGTTCGATCCTGACTGCGGGTGCTGTCAGCACGGAGCTTGTTCGTACTCCCCGTGATCTGCGTGGGTTTTCTCCGGGAGCTCCGGTTTCCTCCCACACTCTAAAGACATACAGGGGATCGCTGGCCAGCGCGGGCTCGATGGGCTGAAGAGCATGTTTCCGAGCCCTATCTGTGAATAGAGCATAACCCCTTACCGATCTAGTACCTGTCATACTCTGCTTAAAAAATACCCAATGACTTGGCCTCCACAGCCGTCTGTGGTAATGAATTGCATAGATTCATCACCCCGCAGGAAAAAGGAATTCCTCCTTATCTCAAATCTGTAGGCCGTTCTTTTATTCAGAGTAAAGGAAAGGCAATTGAGCACCATTGCTCTTTTGAAAGGAATACAAGGTCTTTCACATAGCGATTTACCAGTGAACTGAAGGTGCGAGAATCCAATGGTGAGATAACCAAGGCTTTAGACCTCGAGGTAAGATTTGGCAAAATGTGAAGAGATATAGTTAGCCAAATATTTTATTAGCATAAGAACTTTGAGAGAGCCAAGACAATATTTCTTCCATGCTTACTCCAGAGACAGATAAACTTCTGGAAACTTCTAAACTGAACAACTCAGGAGCAATTAGTCACGTAATATATTCTATTTTTGTACACCAAAGAGTGTAAAAAAAACAGATTTACGGCGATGTTGCCAGGTCCTGAAGGCCTGAGCTATAAGACAAAGTTGGGTAGTCCAGGCTAGGATTTAGTTCCTTGGAAGGCTGAGGGGTGATGTTACAATAGACAATAGGTGCAGGAGGAGGCCATTTGGTCCTTTGAGCCAGCACCGCCATTCGCTGTGATCATGGCTGATCATCCACAATCAGTACCCCGTTCCTGCCTTCTCCCCATATCCCCTGACTCCGCTATCTTTAAGAGCTCCATCTAACTCTCTCTTGAAAGCATCCAGCGAATTGGCCCCCACTGCCTTCCGAGCCAGAGAATTCCACAGATTCACACCTCTCTGGGTGAAAAAGGTTTTCTTATCTCCATTCTAAATGGCTTACCTCTTATTCTTATTAGATGCAGGAAGATTGTTCCCGATTTTGGGGAAGTCCAGGACAAGGGGTCACAGTTTAAGGATAAAGGGGAAGTCTTTTAGGACCGAGATGAGAAAATCGTTTTTCACACAGAGAGTGATGAATCTGTGGAATTCTCTGCCACAGAAGGTAATTGAGGCCAGTTCGTTGGCCATATTTAAGAGGGGGTTGGATGTGGCCCTTGTGGCTGAAGGGATCAGGGGGTATGGAGAGAAGGCAGGTACAGGATACTGAGTTGGATGATCAGCCATGATCATATTGAATAGCGGTGCAGGCTCGAAGGGCCGAATGGCCTCTCCTGCACCTAATTTCTATGATTCTATGTTTCTATGTTTCTAAACTGTGGCCCCTGGTTCTGGACTCACGCAACATCGGGAACATGTTTCCTGCCTTTCGCGTGTCCAATCCCTTAATAATCTTATATGTTTCAATAAGATCCTCTCTCATCCTTCTAAATTCCAGTGTATACAAGCCCAGTCGCTCCATTCTATCAACATTTGACAGTCCCGCCATCGTGGGAATTAACCTGGTGAACCTACTCTGCACTCCCTCAATAGCTAGAATGTCCTTCCTTAAATATGCTGTGCCACTGTGACCACGGATGAGTGCAGATGGGGCATCTTGGTCGGTATGGGCAAGTTGGGCCGAAGGGCCTGTTTTTGTTCTTGACTCCATGCCGCTATGACCTCGAGACTGAGACCTGAGAGGACATGGCACGGTGTGGCTGGGTCAAATCAAAATGCCAGTTGTTGCCCTTGTACCGTGGATTGGCATTAATGATTTGGACAAAGTGTGAAATATTTCTGGTGGAAGCTGACCTTGGTTTGAAGAAGGTTCCTGACCCAAACCATCACCCATCCTTTGAGTTTCTGAGCCGCTGAGTTACATCGGCATCTTTGGTGTAAACCAGCATCTGCAGTTATTTTTTATTACATTTAATCTCTGCTGGAACAATGTTGTGGGCTAATTCGTGAATTATATGAATCCTGCTTTGTCAACATCTTCAGAGGATAAGGAGTAACAGTGGTGAAGACAAATTAGTGAAAGTTAAGACACTGGGCTATGACCACCAAAGACATGGATATAACAAGAACCAGAGACGTAGGTTTAAGGTGAGGGGGGAAAGAATTAATAGGAACCTGAGGGGCAACTTTTTCACACAAAGGGTGGTGGGTGTATGGAACAAGCTGCCAGAAGAGGAAGTTGATGCAGGGACTATCGCAAAGTTTAAGATACAGTTAGACAGGTACATGGATAGGACAGGTTTAGACCAGGGGTTCCCAACCTTTCTCGTCCCGTTTACCCCAGGCAACATTAATAGCACATAACAATGTTATTTCGCTTATTCATGAACGACTAATGATGAACTGATACCGGTATACCAGATCCAAACACAGGCAGTCAATGAGAAAAAATATGTACAAATTCAGAATCAACAAATGTACCCCCTGGGTAGGCGAATTTTACCCCAGGTTGGGAACCCTTGGTTTAGTGGGATATGGGCCAAAGCAGGCAGGTGGGACTAGTGTAGATGGGCTGGTTGGGCTGAAGGGTCTGTTTCCATGCTGTGACACTATATGACAAACATTACTTCTTGCCATGAGGCACGTAATACGTAACACAAAAGCACATTGTCCATTAATGTGTGTATTTTAATTTGACTTTTAAAAATTACATTAAAGAAAGTTTATTACACTCGTTGAAAGGGCATCTAGTGTTGCAAGGACATTCGGTGGAAGGGAATAAATTCAGGTAATAAAATCCATCATTGGACTCTGAATCCAAGGATGAATTCCAAAACATTTTATTCCAAGGCTCCAATAATGTCCCAGTTTTGCGGACATTTCAAGGACTTACGGGGAAGTTCCAAACATCTGTATTCCGAGAAATGACCCGACATTTGACAATCAAAGGAAAATCATTAAAGTCTTATTATAGAGCACCAGTGCTATGAATAATTGATTAAGAACATCAGGCACAATCAAACTGTCGGATTTTCATGGCTTTGAAACATTTCTAGATACACATCAGTAAATCCTCCTGGATTTCAATTTATTGCCTGCACAGTGCAATTCTTCCACTGCATAATTCAACTGAGTCAATCCAGTCGGTGGCTTCACACAAATTTGGCAGCAAACTATAATAATAAACCGAAACTATGAACCGTGTGACCAAATATTTTAAAATAGTTTGCTTAATCATTTAACTTAATTTCATGAAAAAAGAACGGGTGACGTTTCGGGTCTCATCAAGTCAGAGAGTGCTGGAGTAACTCAGCGGGACAGGCAGCGTCTGTGGGGAGAGGGAACGGGTGACGTTTCGGGTCGAGACCCTTCTTCGGGCTCGTCAGGTGAAAAGGAAACGAGCAATGAAGACAGTGATGTGGAGAGATGTGGAACGGATGAATGAAAGATATGCAAGAAAAGTAACGATGATAAAGGAAACAGGCCATTGTTTGCTGTGTGCTGGGTGAGAACGGGAACCTGGTGCGACTTGGGTGGGGGCAGGAAGGAGAGAGAGGGAGGGCAGGGGTTACTTGAAGTTAGAGAAATCAATGATCATACCATTGGGTGTAAGCTGCCCAAGCGAAATGTGAGATGCTGTTCCTCCAATTTGCGATTAGCCTCACTCTGACAATGGAGGAGGCCTAGAAAAGTGAAGAAGGGTCCCGGCCCGAAATATCACCTGTCTATATTCTCCATAGATGCTGCCTGACCCGCCGAGTTACTCCAGCACCGTGTGTCTTCCATCAGAAACTTGTAATTATTTCTTGCTGTGTAGAAAGGAACTGGTTTATTCCGAAAATAGACACAAAGTGCCGGAGTAACTCAACGGGACAGGCAGCATCTCTGGGGGAAATGGATGCGTGACGTTTTGGGTCTCAAGAAGGGTCCTGGCATGAAACGTCACTCATCCATTTCCCCCAGAGACGCTGCCTGATCCGCTGAGTTACTCCAGCACCCCTGTGTCTATTATTTCTTGCTGGGTCTCTTCCAGCTTTCTCCACCATCGCTACAATCTGTCTGAAGAAGGGTCCCATAGAAACATAGAAAATAGGTGCAGTAGGCCATTCGGCCCTTCGAACCTACACCGCCATTCAATATGATCATGGCTGATCGTCCAACTCAGTATCCCTTACCTGCCTTCTCTCCATACCCCTTGTTCCCTTTAGCCACAGGGGCCATGTCTAATTCCCTCTTAAATATAGCCAACGAACTGGCCACAACTACCTTCTGTGGCAGAGAATTCCTGAGATTCACCACTCTCTGTGAGAAAAATGTTTTTTCTCATCTCGGTCCTAAAAGACTTCCCCTTATCCTTAAACTGTGACCCCCTTGTCCTGGACTTCCCCAACATCGGGAACAATCTTCCTGCATCTAGCCTGTCCAACCCCTTAAGGATTTTGTAAGTTTCTATAAGGTCCCCCCCCAATCTTCCCGAGCCGAAATATCGCCTATCCACGTTCTCCAGAGGTGCTGCCTGACCCGCTGAGTTTCTCCAGCACTTTGTGTCTTTTTTTGTTTATTTGTAAAGGCCATTTTCCCCTTGGTAGTTCCAGTCCCAGTGTACTAAGTCCCATTTTATGAACATGAGTTCTCTACTAAAACATTACCATTTTATTTTTTATGGACCAATTAAGAAAATAAAGCTGGCTTTGGGAATTATTAATAAAATGTGATATAACAAGCAAGGAAATTCGGTCCATGGAAGTTTTACACTAACAGCTGCAACAGATACACTGTGTTGTGGTGTTTTATTGCGTAGGACATTTGGAAGCAGCACGAACATTTCAAGTGCTCTATATTTCCATTCCTCAAGAGGATGTGTAAAGAAAAATCAGTCTTTTTAATAATCTAGATCTTCACAATTTCACTCCATAATGTTGCCATCAAACGAATTAATAAATTAAAGAACCACCATTGCCAGCTCTTTGAATCTTTTAATAGTTTAGTTTCTTTTAGAGATGCAGCATGGAAACAGGCCCTTTGGCCCACTGAGCCTGTATCGACCAGTGATTTCCGCACACCAGCGCTACCTGCACACACTGGGGACAATTTTTACATTTACCAAGCCAATTAACCTACAAACATGTACGTCTATGTGGGAGTGTGGGAGGAAGTTAGAGCACCCGGAAAAAAGCCCAGGCAGGTCACGGGGAGAATGTACAAACTCTGTACAGACTTGCTCCCGTAGCCAGGATCGAACCCGGGTCCCTGGTGCTGTAAGGCAGCAACTCTACTGCTGCGCCACCGTGCTATTCCGGTGGTATAAAATAGCAGAAAATAGGAACATTTAAATCTTGTATTAATATGTTTAAATGTTTGTGACAAATTGTGCAGGAAATGTTTTTCCTTCAAAAATGAACTTTCTGAAATGTAATGCTCTCAATTTTTGCCAGCCATTAATGTCATCCTGGAAAGGAATCTATTTCATTGTACAACAGATGATACCTTATAGGAGGCAGCATGTTGGCGCAGCGGGAGAGCTACTGCCTTACGGGGCCAGACACGCGGGTTCGATCCCGACTACGGGTGCTGTCTGCATGGAGATTGTACGTTCTCCCAGTGACCTGCGTGGGTTTTCTCCGAGAACTTCCGTTTCCTCCCACACTCCAAAGACGTACAGGTTTGTAGGTTATTTGGCTTCCGTATAAATGTAAAACTTGTCCCTAGTGTGTGTAGGATAGTGTTAAAGTACGATGGTCGGTGCGGACTCGGTGGGTCGAAGGGCCTGTTTCCGCACTGTATCTCTAAACTAAACTAAACTAAACTAAACTAAACTAAACTAAACTAAACTAAATTAAACACAAAGGGTGGTGGGTGTATGGAACAAGCTGGCAGAGGAGGTAGTTGAGGGAAGGACTATCCCAACGTTTAAGAAACAGTTAGACATGGATGGATAGAACATGGCTAGGACAGGTTTGGAGAGATATGGACCAAGGGCAGGCAGGTGGGACTAGTGTAGCTGGGACATGTTTGCCAAGTTGGGCCGAAGGGTCTGTTTCCACATGGTATCACTCTATGACACTATGATTCTACGGATAAATGTACAACATGAACCATGGAACATATGGAAGTTTTCTTCCATTTGTTAAATCCTGCATTTGTTATAAATCTGAATGTCAGATTCATAAGGATTTGAGTACAGGAGCAGGGAGGTTCTACTTCAGTTGTACAGGGTCTTGGTAAGACCACACCTGGAGTATTGCGTACAGTTTTGGTCTCCAAATCTGAGGAAGGACATTATTGCCATAGAGGGAGTGCAGAGAAGGTTCACCAGACTGATTCCTGGGATGTCAGGACTGTCTTATGAAGAAAGACTGGATAGACTCGGTTTATACTCTCTGGAATTTAGGAGATTGAGAGGGGATCTTATAGAAACTTACAAAATTCTTAAGGGGTTGGACAGGCTAGATGCAGGAAGATTGTTCCCGATGTTGGGGAAGTCCAGGACAAGGGGTCACAGCTTAAGGATAAGGGGGAAATCCTTTAAGACCGAGATGAGAAAGACTTTTTTCACACAGAGAGTGGTGAGTCTCTGGAACTCTCTGCCACAGAGGGTAGTTGAGGCCAGTTCATTGGCTATATTTAAGAGTGAGTTGGAGGTGGCCCTTGTGGCTAAGGGGATCAGAGGGTATGGAGAGAAGACAGGTACGGGATACTGAGTTGGATGATCAGCCATGATCATATTGAATGGCGGTGCAGGCTCGAAGGGCTGAATGGCCTACTCCTGCACCTAATTTCTATGTTTCTATTTCTATGTTTCTATGTCACAGAGACGTATGATTAAGTCCACCTCTCACTCAGGATAAATCTTCATTGCTTTTGTTACTTCTTCCAGAGATACTGCCTTGATTGTGAAGGAGGTTCTCGACCCGAAACGTCACCTATTCCTTTTCTCCAGAGATGCTGACTGACCCTGCTCAGTTACTCCAGCGTTTTGTGTCTATCTTCTTTGGAGCGACGAGAAATTGAGCAAACCACATTTCTACTGTTTTCTTTGTGTAGGTTCCTAATTCAAAATGTATCTCCACACAAAATCCATTGACCCCATTTATACCTCACGCTGCCTCGGCAAGGCCAGCAGCATCATCAAGGACAAGTCTCACCCCGGTCACTCCCACTTCTCCCCCCTCCCATCAGTTCAAGAGGTACAGAAGTGTGAAAACGCGCACCTCCCGATTCAGGGTGTTTCTTCCCAGCTGTTATCAGGCAACTGAACGGTCCTATCACCAGCTAGTGTGGTCCTGACCTCCCATCTGCCACATTGTAGACCTTTGAACTATCTTTAATCGGAATTTATCAGGCATTATCTTGCACTAAATGTTAAACCCTTTATCCATTATCTGTACACTTGATTAACTCATTCCCAACTGTTTTACATTCATATCAAGCTATTTGACCTACAAAGCTGTACGTGTTTGGAGTGTGGGAGGAAACCGGAGCACCTGGAGACAAGTCATGCAGGTCACGGGGATGACGTGCAAACTCCGTACAGACAGCGCTTGTTGTCAGGATTGAACCAGGGTCTCTGGCGCTGTGAGGCAGCAACTCTCCGGCTGTGCCACCTTGCCGAAAAAACGAAAGTAATATTCAGTTTGGGGTCATCCACAAACATTTTAATTGTGGAGCTTATATTAATTTCCAGACCATTTCCTCCGGGTTTAATTCACTTTAATTTTAATTTTTCACACTTGACATTTGCACAATTGTCAATTTTCAATCTATAATTTACCTGAAACCATCAAAATGATGCCGTGAGATACACATTTTCTGCAGTGAGTTATTGGCATGTTTCCCGTAAGTCGTTCCTTTCTTGTTATAATATTTGTCAGTAAGCACTTAAACATTCATTAAAGGACCTTTGCTGATCGCTTCAATTCTGCTGAGGATCGCATTGTGCTCATTTAGCAAGATCAGGTTGATCGTGTACTGTTTGCTCTGTTTGTGTTACTGCACCAATTTTCTGGAAAAGAGAGTCTTGCAAAGCCATTCTGTTTTAACCTTGTACACATTTTTTAGTTTAGTTTAGAGACACAGCACAGAAACAGGCCCTTCGGCCCCAGCAAGTCCGCGTTGACCAGCGATCCCCGCACTATAACACTGTCCTACACACACACACTAGGGACAATTTACACTTACACCGAGCCAATTAACCTACAAACCTGTACGTCTTTGGAGTGTGGGAGGAAGCTGAAGATCTCGGAGAAAACCCACGCGGTCCCGGGAAGTACGTACACACTCTGTGCAGACAGCGCCCGTAGTCGGGATCGAACCTGGGACTCCGGCGCTGCAAGGTCTGTAAGGCAGCAACTCTACCGCTGAACCACCATGGCCGACCGACCGTCAGTCAGAAAAAAAAAAATCATGTCATTTTAAGAAAAGCAGCTGCATTAAGAAAGCTAGGAATTTTAATCTTTGGAGGTGATTGTGATGTTTGCATTTATTGTGTTGGTCATCATTAGAGAGTCACACTGCGTAGAAAAAGGCCCTTTAGCCCAACTTGCCGAGTAGTGAAAGGGGGCTTGGATAGAGGATGTTACCACCGGTGGGTGAGTCTAGGACCAGAGCTCATAGCCTCAGAATAAAAGGACCTACTTTTAGAAAGGAGATGAGGAGGAATTTCTTCAGTCAGAAGGTGGAATTCATTGCCGCAGAAGGCTGTGGAGGACAATTCAATGGATATTTTTTGGGCAGAGATTGAATGATTCTTGATTAGTAAAGGTGTCAGGGGCTACGAGGAGAAGGCAGGAGAATGGGATTGAGAGGGAGAGATAGATCAACCATGATTGAATGGTCCGGGTAGACCTGATGGGCCGAATGGCCTAATTCTGTTCCTAGTACGTATGTACTTGTGAACTTGCCGATGGTGACCAAGATGCCTCGTCTATGGAAGTCACACCTGTCTGCATTTGTCCCATGTCCCTCTAAACCTTTCCTATCCATTTACTTGCTCATAAATATTGTCATAGTAACAGCCTCGACTACCTCCTTTGGCACCATTTTAATATATCCACTATTCTCTGTGTGAAAAAGTTGCCCCTCAGGATCCTGTGAAATCTTTTCCCCATTATTGTAAACCTATATGCTTTGGTTCTTGATTCCATTCCTTGGTTAAAAAATTGTTCATTCATCCTATATATTCCCTTCATGATCTTGCACACCTCTAAAAGAGGGCACGGGGTGGCGCAGCGGTAGTGTTGCTGCCTTACAGCGCCAGAGACCCGGGTTCGATCCTGACTACGGGTGCTGTCTGTACGGAGTTTGCACGTTCTCCCCGTGACCACATGTGATTTCCCCAGGATCTCCGGTTTTCTCCCACACTCCAAAGATGTACAGGTTTGTAGGTTAATTGGCTTGATATAAATGTAAATTGTCCCTAGTGTGTGTAGGATAGTGTTAGCGTGCGGGGATCGCTGGTCGGAGTGGACGCGGGGAGCCGAAGGGCCTGTTTCCGTGCTGTATCTCTAAACTAAAAATAAAGATCACCCCTCAGCCTCCTGCGCTCCGAGGAATAAACTCCTAGCTTGCCCGACTTCTTAGAGACCCGGGCCACGCATGCCGACGGACAAGGTGCCATGCGGGCGGTTGCCAAACCCCGACTGGCAGCCGGCCGTGGAACCTACCTGGAGTGGGACCGAGGCTTGTCTTGGAAGATTGGGAACCGGAAGGAGGAACGACACTGGCGACACCGGTGGACGCTGGACAAAGGGCCGGTGGGAGGAGGACCGGTGGCGGCGGGTGGGGCGGGGGGGGGGGGGGGTTTAAGCTTCCACACCGACTGCGGGAGCCTGACGGACTGGAGAGGAGAGTGACGGCCGTGCTGGTGAACTTCTCTGTGGATTGTCACCTTGTCGTGGTGGAGAAGCTTGTAAACCTGAGATCCTGAGAGCGATGCCGTCTGGAGCTGCGCTCCTGGTAGGGCCACCCATGGCAGGAAGGTGGAGGGGGAGGACCCTGACAAAGAGCAATCCAACCACGACCTCAACGGTGGAACAGGCGGAGGACGATGGCTGACCTTAGTGGAGCGTCACAACGGCTGGGAAGGGGGATGAAGGCTGCAGCAGAAAAGGGTCTCCGGTCGTCTTGGACTCCATGCCACTGGATCCTGACCCAGATCTGTCAAGGACCGTGAGGTGGCTGCCTGTGCACCAGTGTCCCCACGTTAAACAGAGTCACGCACAGGCGTCCTCCACATAGGAGGACAGTATACTCGTTTCGAGTGACCACCGCTGGTGTTGAACCTTATGAAGGGCAGAAGTATTCCGGGCAGAGGCGGTCCGGACCGGGACAAGCTCGCAAAGCCACCTACAAAGAGTTTAGTTGAGTTTGAGCTGAGTTTAGTTGAGTTTATTGTCACGTGCACCGAGGCACAGTGAAAGGCTTTAGTTGCGTGCTGACCAGTCAGCGGAAAGGCAATACATGATTACAATCGATCCGTCCACAGTGCACAGATACATGATATGGGGAATAACGTGAATGACGTTTAATGCTAGATAAATCCAGTAACGTCCAATCAAAGATGGTCAGAGGGTCACCATCGGGACTGCAATGAATACTTCTGTAGCTTTGTCAGCAGCAGATACGTGTATTGTGTATTGTATATTGTACCTTTGTGTATTGTACGCAAAATCAGAGAATTTCACCGCGTCTCGGAGAATATAATATCATTGAAGCAAATAGGCCCTCGAGTGGTCTCAGCGAGGTGAAGCGAAGGCTCTGAGTCACTCTGCATTTGTGTCCTCTGCTCTGTGACGTCCCCATGAACTCGGTCCACCTTCAAGCTGTTTCTTTCTGCTGAATCTCCTGATTTCTTGAAACAGATGCATTCAATGACGGCTCCAAAAGTCAAATGAAAGCACGGCCTGCACTGTTCATCAAACTGCGTGTTTCAAAATAAAAGGCCCCTGTATGCGTTGCCATTTGTATTGTATGAAGATCGACGCAGAAAGCTGGGGTAACCCAGCGGGTCAGGCAGCACCTCTGGAGAGAAGGAACGGGTGATGTTTCGGGTCGAGACCCTTCTTCTGAATGAGCGTCACGGGAAAGGGAAACGAGAGATATAGATGATGATGTGGAGAGGTATAGAACGAATGAATGAGGGATATGCAAAAAGGTAACGATGATAAAGGGAACAGGCTACTGTTAGCTGTTTGTTGGGTGAGAACGAGAAGCTGGTGGGGGAGGGGTGGAGAGAGAGGGAGTGCCGGGGTTACTTAAGGTTAGAGAAATCAATGTTATATGAAGGTTCCTTGTCATTTCAGCTTTGCCTTTTTTTTTTAGTAAGATAGCGGTAGTTTAGTTTAGTTTGGATTGGTTTGGTTTCGTTTAGAGATACAGTGCTGGAACAGCCCCTTCGACCCACCGAGTTCACGCCGACCAGCGCTCCCCACACACTAACACTATCCTACACACACCTGGGACAAATTACATTTATACCGAGCCAATTAACCTAAAAACTGGTGCTGTAAACCACCCCTTACCGTGCAATGGTAAATCTGTAACTTGTTTGTAACTTGCAGCTTACAACCCACCGGTATGAATATTGATATCTCTAACTAACTCTAGTAACTCTGCATCCACTCTCCCCCTGCCCTTCCCCCACCCGAGTGGTTATACTAGTTTCAATGTTGTCCTGGTGAGTTTCACTGTCTATAACTTGTTTTCACCTAGCCCACAGCTAACAATGGCCTGCTTCCTTTATCATCGTTACTTTTTTGCTTTCTTTCATTCATTTGTTCTATAGCTCTCTAAATCACCGTCTATATCTCTCGTTTCCCTTTTGCCTGACTCCCAGTCTGAAGAAGGGCCACCTAGAGTCATAAGGTCATGAACCCCTCTGTCAGTGGATCACCAACTTCCTGGCAGACAGGAAGCAGCATGTGAGGC
Organism: Okamejei kenojei; assembly: GCA_035221665.1. Classification (NCBI taxonomy): domain Eukaryota; kingdom Metazoa; phylum Chordata; class Chondrichthyes; order Rajiformes; family Rajidae; genus Okamejei; species Okamejei kenojei. Next base: position 61,914,293 of record CM069143.1, on the reverse strand, counting down.
TGGGAAAGCACATCTCGGACCCGCCAATACTCAGCATAGGAGCACCGCAAGGCTGCGTACTCTCCCCTCTCCTCTACTCTCTCTACACCAACGACTGCACCTCCACAGACACCTCTGTCAAGCTTCTCAAGTTTGCGAACAACACAACCATGATTGGACTGATCCAGGATGGGGAGGAATCTGCCTACAGACAGGAAGTGTCACAGCTGGTGTCCTGGTGCCTTCACAACAACCTAGAGCTCAATGCTCTTAAGGCAGTGGAATTGATTGTAGACTTTAGGAGAGCTCCCCCTCCCCTCACCCCACTCACCATCAACAACACCACAGTCACATCTGTGGAGTCTTTAAAGTTCCTGCGAACCATCATCTCCAAGGACCTTATGTGGGGGGCTACCATCGACTCCACAGTCAAAAAGGCACAACAGAGGATGTACTTCCTGCGGCAGCTGAGGAAGCACAATCTGCCACAGGCAATGATGGTCCAATTCTACACGGCCATCGTAGAGTCTGTTCTCATCTTCTCCATCATGGTCTGGTTTGACTCAGCCACCAAGCACGACACCCGGAGGCTGCAGCGAATCGTCCGATCAGCAGAGAAGTTTATTGGCTGCAACCTTCCCTCCATTGATGAACTGTACACTGCAAGGGCCAGGAAGCGAGCGGGCAAGATCATCTCTGACCGCTCTCACCCTGGCCACAAACTCTTTGAATCACTTCCCTCTGGAAGGCGACTCCGGACTGTCAAAGCTGCCACAGCCAGACACAGTTTTTATCCACGAGTAGTTGCTCTACTCAACAGCCAAAAATCTGTAGCCTCCCTTTGATCTGGTATTTTGTTGGTTCACATGCTTGATCAATGGTGTTTTATCATTAATGTTTTATTATTATTAATGTTTAGTGTTTTTCTGAATCATTCGCAACTGTCACTGTATGTCATGTTGTTACTTGTGGGCGGAGCACCAAGGCAAATTCCTTGTATGTGAATAATTGGCCAATAAACTTACTTACTTGCTTACTTACTTGTTCTATAGCTCTCTACATCACCGTCTATATCTCTCGTTTCCCTTTCTCCTGACTCTCAGTCTGAAGAAGGGACACCTAGAGCCATAAGGTCATAGTGATAGAGCGTGGAAACAGGCCCTTTGGCCCAACTTGCCCACACTGACCAACATGTCGTAGCTACCTGCGTTTGGCCCTCCAAACCTGTCTTATCCATGTGCCCATCTAACTGATTCTTAAATGTTGGGATAGTCCCTGTCTCAACGACCACCCCTGGCAGCTTGTTGCATACACCTACTACCCTGATCTCCAGAGATGCTGCCTGGCCCGCTGAGTTACTCCAGCTTTTTGTGTCTATCTTCAACTTGAGCACATCCGCTGGGTAATATTCCTCTCTCTCTCTTGCTGCGGAATGGCAGTATGTGTGAGCGTGAAGCAGCGACCAGTGCACCGTGAAGTGACACTGGAGCCATGTTCATGTCCCAGAGGATGGCACTCAAATGAATGATAAACTACAGTGCCTCCGCCACCCTGACACATTGATGAATCAGCAAGCCTTTCCTCACAGTTCCCTCAGGAAACCTTTTGTATTGCTTTGCGCTCCTGCCCCATCTCTCTTTCGCTGCAAATACCTAACTCGTATTTCTCCGAGTCAAACCACAAAGTCAACGTACCCCCTTTTCGTTCAAGGTCATGTCATGTGATAGGCCCATCAAGTCTACTCCGCCATTCAATCGTGGCTGATCTACCTCTCCCTCCCAACCCCATTCTCCTGCCTTCCCCCGATAAACCTCTGACACCCGTGCTAATCGAGCACCTATCTATCTCTGCCTTAAAAAAAAATATCCACTGACTTGGCCTCCACAGCCTTCCGTGGCAAAGAATTCCACAGATTCACCGCACTCTGACTGAAGATGCTGGTTTTCACAAAAAGGACACAAAGTGCTGGAGTAACTCGATGGGTCAGGCAGGGGGCGCCGATAACGAAGATGGACCCGGCATGGCGGGGGGGGGGGCTGGGGGGGGGGGCTGGGGGGGGGAGGGGGCATGGACTGCTGGCCACGTGCGGCAGAAGATAAGATTGCACAAAGACCTTTTTTTTTAACTTTGTTGGCGCCAGAGACATCGCTACTCCTTGTGCACTGCCAGGTGAAGCCCGCTGTATAATTTTACCAGATCGTAAGATCGTATGTAAAAACAAAGAATTTCACTGTACCCAGGTATATGTGACAATAAAATATCATTGAATCGTTGCAGCATCCCTGGAGTATATGGAACTACAAAGTGTTTTAGTTGCACTTGGGACTTTGGGCTATTTTTACATTAATATTGGTACCGGACGTAGGTGCTGTCACCAGGATGACGTAGGTTGTCACTTCGGTGAATTCCATTGGCGACTACCTAGGTCAACCTAGGTCAACCGGCGACAGGTACCGGTGACTGAATTGTCTTACCTTGCAGCTTGTCGCGTGTGGACGTCGGTTGTTGGTAGCTTGCCTTCGCTTGACGTCGACTAAGAGATAGGTTGTTGTAGACATTGTCGTAGGGGGGTCCAGTTGCCGTTTTTTTTGGCGACCTGCTACAACTGTGACAGCCTCCGGCAGTCGCCAAAAAAACTCCCTAAGTGGTACAGGCCCATTATGCTGCTGCTGCTCCATTTGCAGCACATATGACATTTAAACACTCTTGACTTGTAGGTTAGGTTTGTGGGTTTGTAGGTGAAGTGTCTTGGTGTAAATGTAAAATTGTCCCTAGTGTGTGTAGAGTAGTGTTAGTGTAAGGGGTGATCACTGGTTGACGTAGACTCTGTGGGCTGATGGGCCTGTTGCCGTGCTGTATCTCCAAAACTAAAATTATAAATGAAAGAATCATGATGCTTGACTCCGTTGTGGCGGCGCGACTCACTTGCAGCGGCTCCTACAGCCTGTCTGTCTTTTTTAATTTTTTTTCTAGTTAAATGTAGTTGTTCATGTTATTTTTTTGTACTGTTTATAACTGTGTATATGTGCGGGGTGGGGGGGGGGGAGGGGGAAACTTTTAAAATCTGTTCCCTGCACGGGAGACCCGCCATTTTCCCTGTCGGGTCCCCGTTGTCGTTGGGGCCTAGTACCGTGGAGTGGCTTCCGACCGGGACGACCTGGGGGCTGCAGTCACAGAGCCCGCGGAGCTGCGGACTTACCATCGTGGGGCTGGCCGGCCTCGGAGTGTGTGGAGCGGTGGTGGCTCGCTGCTGCGGCCCGACTCCGGAGCTCCAGTCCAGCTCCAGCTCCAGCTGTGGCCCGACTCTGGAGCTCCAGCTCCAGCTCCAGCTGCGGCCCGACTCCGGAGCTCCACCTCCAGCTCCAGCTGCGGCCCAACTCTGGAGCTCCAGCTCCAGCTGCAGCTGCGGCCCGACTTTTGGGCCTAGAGCGGGGCCGTACATCGCCCGGTGCGGCCTCAATGGCCGTGGGACTTTAACACCGCCCGCCTGGGGCTTCGACATCGGGAGAGAAATGGTGCGGGGGAGAGAGAAGAACTTTGCCTTCCATCACAGTGAGGAGGAGATTCACTGTGATGGATGTTTGTGTGAATTGAATTATCTGTGTGTTTTTTTTATGAATTGCCCTGTTTGTATGGCTTGTAGAAACAGAATTTCGTTCGAGCCTCTCTGAGGTTCGAATGACAAGTAATAAAATCTATCTAAAATCTATCTATCTATCTATCTATCTTCAGTTCAGTTTAATTTATTGTCACGTGTATCGAGGTACGGCAAAAAGCTTTTCATTGCGTGCTGTCCAGTCAGCAGAAAGATAATACATGATTACAATCGAGCCAATAACAGTGTATAGATAGGGGAATAACGTTTAGTGCAAGGTAAAGACAGCAGGTCCGATCAAGGACACTCCGAGGGTCATCAAAGAGGTAGATACTATCTAGTAGTTTGCGCTGCTCTCTGGTTGTGGTAGGATGGTTCAGTTGCCCGATAACAGCTGGGAAGAAACTGTCCCTGAATCTGGAGGTGTTTAAGAAAGAACTGCTGATGTTGGAAAAATTGAAGGTAGACAAAAATGCTGAAGGAACTCAGCAGCTGAGGCAGCATCTATGGAGCGAAGGAATAGGCAACGCTTCAGGCCGAGACCCTTCTTCAGACTGAAGGGTCTTGACCCGAAACGTCACCGATTCCTTCCCTCCATAGATGCTGCCTCGCCCGCTGTCTACCTTCAATTTTTCAGCAACTCTTTGCAGCAACTCTACCGCTGCGCCACCGTGCCACCCTAAACCTAAGCCTAAACCTGAACCACATTTGTAGACGCAAGAAACTTCAGATGCTGGTTTTAAAAAAGAGGGAGTAGCCAGGGCGTGACTGGTCCTTGATTGAAGCAGCTTGAGGTGTAAATGGAGTCAATGGAAGGGCGGTTGGTTTTCAGCGATGGTCTCAGCGCTGACCTCTGGTTGTGGCAGGATGGTTGGGTTGCCTGACTCTTGACACTTGACCTTTTGACTTTTAACTCTGACTCCAGGAAACAATCTTCAGCCCCAGAACTGGAGGAAATTCAAGGTACCTTTGTTTCGACGAAGCTGCTGGGCATCAAAGACCAGACTAACCAAGATTGATCTAATCGCAAAGAACTACTGTTTACACAATCAATTTTGGGGGGAATAGTTCTTAGAGTAGAAACTAATAAATGAAACAATTCATGCGTGATATTGTGTTCTTTTCCAGTTTGATCTACTGTACAATATTATTTTTAGAAACTGTCATTGTTCCGCATTAGAGATCGTAACCAGAAATGTGTGCAATTTATGTTCTGCTGGAGCAGGCAGATCTATCATCTTTCTGGTGCCAATAAGGCAATTTGAAGTGTTTTTCATGTTATGCCGCAGTCCTTCAAAGTCGTAAGGAAGAAATCAGTGTGACTTTTAATGAATTATTACAAGGACCAAAGACTGTGGTGAACATGAGAACATTCACGTTGCATTGTAAACAGCTCCCTGTTTCAACATTTCAGTTCAGTTTAGTTTAGTTTAGGTTTAATTTAGTTTAGAGATTACAGCGCAGAAACAGGCCCTTCGGCCCACCGAGTCCGTGCCGACCTATCCTACACACTATCCTACACACACTAGGGAAACTTACAATGATACCAAGCCAATTAACCTTGCAAACATGTACATCATTGGAGTGTGCAGTTCCCGCAGTAAACCCATGCAGCCCACGGGGAGAACGTGCACACTCCGTACAGACAGCACCCGTAGTCAGGATCGAACCCGGATCTCTGACGCTGTAAGGCAGCAACTCTACCGCTGCGCCAACTTGCCACCCTAAACCTAAACCACATTTGTAGACACAAGGAACTGCAGATGCTGGTTTAAAAAAAAGACATCAAGTGCTGGAGTAACTGGAGCGGATCAGGCAGCATCCCTGGAGAACATGGATAGGCGATGGTTCAGTTCTGGACCCTTCTTCAGACTGAACTACATTTGGTGGCCTGATATGCACTACAGATTGAGTCAGCTTTTCCTGAGGTCCTTTAGCATTCCTAAGCCACTGTATTTCTAAGTTTCAGAGGGCTATTTCACAATTATAAACTCCAACGCATCATATTAAATTTTGCTCATCGTAAACACAAGTATTTTCCATTTGCTCACCTTTGGTACCATTTTCAGTATCGCGCATTGTGTGATAAGCCTGCAGTCTCCCGATAAAGAACAGTGACAGGGGCTGTGAACTGCAACATCACTCACGTGTAACCTTATAGTTAGAAAAATGGAAACATTATAATTCCAGCATTGCCGACAAGCCTTTCACTTCATCAGCATTAAATTAATTTTGCACAACTTACAGGGACTATCGGTAAGGATGCAAAGGAAAAGGTGCCCTCAATCAATTATTGAAAGCACGAGACCGGCTGGTATCTTGTGTTTCTCTGGCCATTACAGCCTGCGTCTGTGGAATTCAGAGAGCGGTGGAGGCTGGTTCTCTGGATGCTTTCAAGAGAGAGCTAGATAGGGCTCTTAAAAATAGCGGAGTCAGGGGATATGGGGAGAAGGCAGGAACGGGGTACTGATTGGGGATGATCAGCCATGATCACATTGAATGGCGGTGCTGGCTCGAAGGGCCAAATGGCCTACTCCTGCACCGATTGTCTCTTTATTGAATTACCATCTCCACACAATCAAAATAACATGGCTGATAAGCTTGTCGGTGCCACCGTCCTCATCAATAAGTTCATAAGTGATAAAAGTGCAGGTTTAGGCCGTTCGACCCATCAAGTCCATTCCGACATTCAATCATGGCTGATCTATCTCTCCCTCCTAACCCCATCCTCCTGCCTTCTCTCCATGACCCCTGACACCCGTACTGATCAAGAATCTATCTACCTCTGCCTTTAAAATATCTACTGACCTGGCCTCCACAGGCTTATATGGCAAATAATTACACAGATTCACCACCCTCTGACTAAAGACATTCCTCCTCGCCTCCTTCCTAATGGCATGTCCTTTAATTCTGAGGCAATGACCTCTAGTCTTAGACTCTCCCACTAGTGGACACATCCTCTCCACATCCACTCTATCCAGGCCCTCGAAAGGAAATATCATAAGGATGCATTGTTGTAAAGAATGGATACAGGACGGACTGGAGTGAAGGCACCAGCCTTACTGGGTCACTAAAGGCTGCCAGCACTTATGTTCAATGGAGGGTCGCAGAGAATTATAAAGTCATAGACTCTTACAGCGTGGAAACAGACCCTTCGGCCCAATTTGCCCACACCGGCCAACACCGGTCTGAAGAAGGGTTTCGGCCCGAAACGTCGCCTATTTCCATCGCTCCATAGATGCTGCTGCACCCGCTGAGTTTCTCCAGCCTTTTTGTGCACCGGCCAACATGTCCCATCTACACTGGCCCCACCTGTCTCCGTTGGGCCTATATCCTCTAAACGTACGCTAGCCATCTCTCCTTGCCTAAGTTTAGTTTAGTTTAGAGATACAGAGAGGAAACAGGCCCTTCGGCCCACCTAGGGACAATTTAAATCTTACCGAAGCCAATTAATCAGGCTCGGACCTGTGTCTCTGGTGCTGTGAGGCTGCAACTATATCGCTGCGCCTCCGGGCCGCCCAGTTGCATTCAACTCCGAGTAAAAATCGCATTCATAGAACGAGCATGGCATAGCACAAGAAAAGGCCCTTCAGCCCACAATATCTGTGCCAAACATGATGCCAAGACCACCACTTATCCACCTGCACATAGCCTATATCCCTCCATTCCCTGCATATCCATATGCCTGTCGAGAAGTATTTGAAATGCTACTGATGTTTCTACTTCAGCCACCACCCCCGGTGTTTCAGGCACTGACCATCCCCCAGTGTAAGAAAAACCTGCCCCGCACATCCCTTCTGACCTTTGTCCCTCTCACCTTAAAGCGATCCTGGGAATTGAGAGGGATTGTGGCAGGATGTTAGGAGTTGGCAAACAGTGATCAGTGATCGATCCACTGAGTACATTTAAAAACCATGGAAACTTGTTTGGATAATTTGTTAACATGAATTATTTATCCCTATTTACCACTCAGGCATTGAAGTGTAAAGCAGATTAATTGGAGTGGAATTAGATTGGGCCACGCGGGTAAGGTCACAAGTTTACTGGTCTGACTAATTTTAGTTTGCTAATTGGTCTTTTTTTAGGGCAATCCAATAGTTTATTCGCCTCTATTACTGATGTTCACTTTTTCATTCTGGGCGGCACGGTGGCGCAGCGGCAGAGTTGCTGCCTCACAGCGCCGGAGACCCGGGTTCGATCCCGACTACGGGCGCTGTCTGTGCGGAGTTTGCACGTTCTCCCCGTGACCAGCGCGGGTTTTCCCCGCGATCGTCTGGTTTCCTCTAACACTCCAAAGACGTGCAGGTTTGTAGGTTAATTGGCTTGGTGTAAATGTAAATTGTCCCTTGTGTGTGTAGGATGGTGTTAATGTGCGGGGATCGCTGGTCGGTGCCGGCTCGGAGGGCCGAAGGGCCTGTTTCCGTGATGTATCTCTAAACTAAACTAAAGCCCGTACGATGGATGTCTGGATTTGGTTAACTATGTCAGAAGTAAAATGATTTCCATGTCCATGACTTCACTTGCCTTGCCATGATAATAAGACGAAGAATAAAATACATTTGGACAAGTACATGGATAGGAAAGGTTTAGAAGGGTATGGGCCAAATGCAGGCAGGTGGGACTAGTGTAGATGGGGCATCTTGGGCAGTATGGGCAAGTTGCGTCGAAGAACTGGTTTCCATGCTACATGACTCCATGACTCTATTATAATAAGTTGTTTATATTATATTCACGTCAACAATTCAATCTTCTGGTTCTCCTGCTCATAAAATATAAACTGCTCTTGTGTTTTAAATGATTCTTGTCTTGTGAAGGACAACAGGCCATGTTGAGAACTTGGTACTTTGGTAACATTATTAAGCTTTGCTTTTAATATCCTGTAAAATAATCTAAATATGCATTGAGATTGGCATCATCGAATCTTATCCCCTATCTCAACTGAGACAGGTTTGGAAGGATATGGACCAAAGGCAGGCAGATGGGACTGGTGTAGATGGGACATGTTGGTCGGTATGGGAATGTTGGGCAGAAGAGCCTGTTTCCACGCTGTATCACTCTAATGCCCCTGTCCCACTTAGGAAACCTGAACGGAAACCTCTGGAGACCTTGCGCACAAGGTTTCCGTAAGGCTCTCAGAGGTTCCCGGAGGTTTTGGTCACTCTGCCTAATGGTGGAAAGTGGTTTCCGCATAGTCGAGGCTTTTTCTATGTTCCTGGCATTATTTCAAAAAAACCAAAACCGGCCTCAACTAAAAATAGTTTGCCGTTTGGTGGAAGCCAGTGGAGTGGGGTCGCTCTTTACTTACAGACAGACGAAGGCAATCTCCTTTGCTGACCGGCCATTTTGATTGGCTCATTGGAGTTTTCAGCAAAGATCCTGTCGGATCTTTGGTTTTCAGGACCTAGAAGATCCGCCGGAAGGTAAAATGCCCGCTAACTTTATTAAACTTCTTAAATCTGTCTCCACTCCTTCTCCCCTTCTCCCCCCTTCTCTCCCCTTCTCTCTCCCCTTCTCTCCCCCTTCTCTCTCCCCTTCTCTCACCTTCTCTGTCCTTCTCTCCCCTTCTTTCCCTCTTCTCTCCCCCCCGCGCTCTCTAAAGGACTTACCGTGCTCTGTGGCAGCCGTTTACCTTCCTCTTCATCGTGCAGACAGCGCTCCTCCGCTGTCCCTGGCTCCCACCTTCACGACGTGTTTGTGTGTGTGTGTGTGTGTGTGTGTGGTCGGTAGCAAGGATCCTGTAGGACCTTTGGTCAGTAGATGCAGCTCACGCTTTCGGTCGAGGTTTTCCAGGCAAGTGACCAAATCCTCTGGTGACTCATGGAAACCTTTGGTGGGGTGCAAGGTCACCAGAGGTTTCCTAAGTGGGACAGGGGCATAATATCTGGACTTTCAGATATTCAGATATGGACTTACCATATATCTGGACTTTCAGAAGGCTTTCGACAAGGTCCCACACAAGAGATTAGTATACAAACTGAAAGCACACGGTATTGGCGGTTTAGTATTGATGTGGATAGAGAACTGGCTGGCAAAATAGGAGTGAACGTGTCCTTTTCAGGATGGCAGGCAGTGACTAGTGGGGTGCCGCAAGTGCTGGGACCCCAGCAATTTACAATATATATTAATGATTTGGACTAGGGAATTGAAGGCAACATCTCCAAGTTTGTGGATGACACGAAGCTGGGGACAGTGTTAGCTGTGAGGATGCTAGGAGGCTGCAAGGTGTTGGATAGGCTGGGTGAGTGGGCAAATGCATGGCAGATACAGTATAATGTGGATAAATGTGAGGTTATCCACTTTGGTGGCAAAACAGGAAAGTAGACCATTATTTGAATGGTGGCCGATTAGGAAAAGGGGAGATGCAACGAGACCTGGGTGTCATGGTACACCAGTCATTGAAAGTAGGCATGCAGGTGCAGCAGGCAGTGAAGAAAGCAAATGGTATGTTAACATTCATAGCAAAAGGATTAGAGTATAGGATCAGGGAGGTTCCACTGCAGGGCTGTACAGGGTCTTGGCGAGACCTTAAAAAATATCCATTGACCTGGAGTATTGCGTACAGTTTTGGTCTCCAAATCTGAGGAAAGACATTCTTGCCATAGAGGGAGTACAGAGAAGGTTCATCAGACTGATTCCTGGGATGTCAGGACTTTCATATGAAGAAAGACTGGATAGACTCGGCTTGTACTCGCTAGAATTTAGAAGATTGAGGGGGGATCTTATAGAAACTTCCAAAATTCTTAAGGCAAGATGCAGGAAGATTGTTCCCGATGTTGGGGAAGTCCAGGACAAGGGGTCACAGTTTAAGGATAAGGGGAAAATCTTTTAGGACCGAGATGAGAAAAACATTTTTCACACAGAGAGTGGTGAATCTCTGGAATTCTCTGCCACAGAAGGTAGTTGAGGCCAGTTCATTGGCTATATTTAAGAGGGAGTTAGATGTGGCCCTTGTGGCTAAAGGGATCAGGGGGTATGGAGAGAGGGCAGGTAAGGGATACTGAGTTGGATGATCAGCCATGATCATATTGAATGGCGATGCAGGCTCGAAGGGCCGAATGGCCTGCTCCTGCACCTACTTTCTATGTTTCTATGTTTCTATAAGGCTCCATGACCCTATGAATGTGAATGTTTTAAAAAATGACACAAAAGCGCAAGTACCTCAGCAGGTCGGGCAGCATCCCTGGAGAACATTGTCTTCTTCAGACAGAGTTTAATGATGATCAGTGAGATTTATGTTACCTAGTAATCTGTTGAAAAAAAGCTGACTAAAAATATAGCAAAGTGTGGTGGGTGTATGGAACGGGCTGCCAGAGGAGGTAGTTGAGGCAGGGACTATCCCAACATTCAAGAAACAGTTAGGCAGGTGCATGGATAGGACAGGTTTGGAGGGATGTGGGCCAAACGCGGGCAGGTGGGACAAGTGTAGTTGGGACATGCTGGTGGGTGTGGGCAAGTTGGGCCGAAGGGCCTGTTTCCACGTGGTGTCACTATGACCCTGTGAAACAAAAAGATATAATTACATAGAGCACTTTCTGTTAAAATAATGACAGCAAATAATGTAATACACTTTAACAATGTTATTGGCTTAATAAATTAGTCTCCTAGTTCCTAAGGGCAAGGGTATTGAAAGCTTGTCGTACCTTTCCAAACCATCAAACTGACCATTAATGTGTGGATTAATTTAGTTGAAGCTGGAGGCTTCCCCATTAAATCTGAGAGCAGATTATTTTATTGAAGGGAATTCAATATAGAGCAGCAATTGATTTTTTGTGACATGCTAAACTTGTACCACTCTGCATGCATGGCTACAGAAATCCCGTGGTATTAGTCGTGACAAATTGGTGGACATGCAGTTTTATTGCAGAAGCTCCAGCACACTGTGAATTACATCAAGGCACAGAACTGCTGCAGCTGTCCAGTTCAGAGACACCAATTCATCTTGTGCCGACAATCATACTCCCTGCTCACTCCCCACCCCAGGGCGGCACGGTGGCGCAGCGGTAGAGTTGCTGCCTTAAAGCCCTCACGGCGCCAGAGACCCGGGTTCAACCCGGACTACGGGGTGCTGTCTGTACGGGTTTTTATACGTTCTCCCCCCCTGACCTGCGCGGGTTTTCTCCGAGATCTTCGCTTTCCTCCCACATTCCAAAGACGTACAGGTCTGCAGGTTAATTGAGTTGGCATGAATGTAAAAATTGTCCCTAGTGTGTGTGGATTAGTGTTAATGTGCGGGGATCGCTGGCTGGTGCGGACTGGATGGGCCGAAAGTCCTGTTTCTGTGCAGCATTTTCAAAAACCCAAAACTAAACTTACATTTTTGCTACTGCACAGAAATAACAGTTTGTTACTGCACACAAACAGGCCCTTTGGCCCACAATATTCGTGCCAAACATGATGCCAAGTTAAATTGATCTCATAAGTTCATAAGCTCGAGGAGCAGAATTAGGCCGTTTGGCCCATCAAGTCTACTCCGCCATTCAATCATGGCTGATCTACCTTTCCCTCTCAACTCCATTCTCCAGCCTTCTCCCCATAACCCCTGACACCCATACTAATCAAGAATACATCAATCGCCACCTTAAAAAATATCCATTGACCTGGCCTCCACAGCCGTCTGTGGCAGTGAATTCCACAGATTCACCACCCACTGGCTAAAGAAATTCCTCCTCATCTCCTTTCTAAAGGTACATCCTTTTCTTGTGAGGTGATGGCCTCTGGTCCAAGACTCACCCACTAGTGGGAACATCCTCTCCAAGTCCACTCTATCAAACTCTTTCAGAGATAGGCCTGTGGCATTTGTGTTCTTTTTTAATGCTTTTGTGCCAGAAGAATTCCTTGTTGTTTTATTTATTGCCTGCGATAAAACTAATTTCCAGTTCGGTGTACATGACTGATCGCCACCAAACGTGCGTCTGACGTTTCCTGTGATATTCCCCTTGCTTCACTGGTCTCTTTTCACCGTGGAAAGCTTTATGAAGCTTATTTTTCATTCTTGGTTCATTTCTGATCTTGCAGCTGAGTGACTTAGGGCCCCACTTGATCCAGTCTAAGTCAATCTCCAGCAAGTATTTGCCCTGCGTGTTCGTCAGTCCACCTTTGAATGTGATTCCATTTGTCTTCCATTGTGATGCCTAGAGTCATAAACAACGTTTCCACATATTTTTAGTGTTGTTAAAAGTTTGTTTTAATGTTCTTCGGTTTTATTTTATGTGGGGGAGGGGATTGAGGGAAACTTTTTTTCAAGTTCTTACCTTGCCTGAGATGTGATTAATTTTCGGATCACATTCTCCAGGCTCTGCGGCCTACCATCGATGGAACTGGAAGCCTCCTCGGACTGACTTTGAGCCCAATCGCGGGGCGCGGACATAACATTGGAGCTGATACCTTGCCTGGGATCGCTTCCACCACGACCACTGTGGACTTTACCATCAAGAACTCGCACCCTCGGGAGAGGCCGAGTCGGGAGCTCCAACATCGCGGAAGGATCGACCAGCCCCGACGTGAGGTTCGATCGTCCAGCGCGGGGGAGCTGACATCCTCCCGATGTGGAAGCTGATCGTCTCAATGCAGAGGGTCCGATCGCCGCCGGCTACGGGAGTCAAGATCGTCCAGTCAACAGGTGCTCGAGGCCCACGACTGAGGAAGAACTAAGGGAAGGGATGTGAACTTTATTTTGCCTTCCATCACAGTGAGGAATGTGTAGGAGTCACTGTGGTGGATGTCCATGTTAAAGTGTGTTTTTGAGTGTTCTGTTGCGTTTAATTGTATGACTGACTTGGCCAATGAAATTCCTCGTATGTTGCAAAACATACTTGGTGAATAAAGTGCAATTCTGATTCGGATTCTGATGACTGCACTGCCTGCTGTAGGTTGTACAACACACTGGCTTCTCAAGCAGTCATGCATTCACAAAATAATACAGGGAAATTATTTGAGGAAGAATAAAGAAAAGCAGAGTAACTATTAAATGTTGGACAGATTTGGGTGGTGCAGTGGCGTAGAGATAGAGTTGCTGCCTCACAGCGCCAGAGACCTGGGTTCGATCCTGTCTATGGGTGCTGTCTGTATGGAGTTTGCAAGTTCTCCCCATGACCTCATGGGTTTTTTCCCGGGTGCTCTGGGTTCCTCCCACACTCCAAAGATGTACAGGTTTGTAAGTTAATTTGCATCGGTAAAAATTGTAAAATTTTGCCTAGTTGAGTAGGATAGTATCGCTAGTTGGAGTGGACTTGGTGGGCCGAAGGGCTTGTTTCCATGCTGTCTCTCGAAAATAAACTAAACTAAAAGATAGTTATTTGCAGGCAATTACTTTATTTTAGATTTTAGAGCATCTTTAGACTTTTAGAAACAGGCCCTGTGGCCCATCGAGTTACACCGACCAACGATCACCCCATACTCTGACACTCTACTGCTGTGCTACTGTGCTGCCATAACAATGCTAACAATATCTCTGACAGGTTTTGAAATCAGACCAACAGTTAAAATGTGTAGGAAGGAACTGAAGATGGAATTAATAGGTGACGTTTTAGGTCGAGATCCTTCTTCAGACTGAAAAGAAGTCTCGACCCGAAACATTACCTATTCCTTCTCACCAGACCTACAGCCTGACCCATTGAGTTACTCCAGCATTTTAGTGTCTTTCTGATAGTTAAAATGTATTAATTTTCATGTAACCGTTTAATCATTACAATTAGGATGTGGTGGGAACCTTCTTCAGACGAAACCTCTGGTTACTTTGATCTATAAAAGAAAAGAAAAGGTAAATTTATGGGGCTGTTTAAAAATATGAAGGAATCCACAAATACAAATTTGTTTCCAACAATTCAGGAAATTGAATGATTTTGTTCAATGGAAAACCCATGGAATTAAAAAGGTGAGATACCTTTATTGAAAAGGTATAGATTAGCAAGAATATAGAATTAGGGAGCCAGAAGTCCTTGACTCCTAATACACAATTGTCTCAGAGAACGGCATAACATGACTGGACTACACTCAAAGTTCTTTGTATTTTCCCCTACTTTTTATGTAGATGTTTACAATTTAGAGATTATGTAATGGAATCACATAGCGCCACAAGCCAAATATGGAAAGAATTGGAGCACCGAAGGAGCCCCCCCAGAACAGTCTCTGAACGCTGACGAAGGCCTGTTGGTGACACCCTCCCCCCCCCCCCCCCCCCCCCCCACACAAACACAGCCTAATAAACCAAAATTCTAACTAAGAAAAAAGACGGACTGCATGAGCCGCAGCTGCCACGCAGCGCCGCCACTGGAAACATATCTATAATATTCTTTTAGATAGTGAGGTCCCGTCGACAGAACTACATAGACAAGCATGGGAAAATGAATTGGCTCAACCCATTATGAAAGATATATGGGATGAAAGTTTACAACTTATACATCAATGCTCGTTAAATGCCAGACACTCTTTAATACAATTGAAAGTACTACATAGACTGCACTATAACCATATAACCATATAACCATATAACAATTACAGCACGGAAACAGGCCCTCTCGGCCCTTCCAGTCCGTGCCGACCATTTGTTTTCCCCTAGTCCCATCTACCTGTACTCAGACCATACCCCTCCATTCCCTTCACGTCCATATACCTATCCACTTTACTTTTAAATGTTAAAATCGATCCTGCCTCCACCACTTCTGCTGGAAGCTCATTCCACACAGCCACCACCCTCTGAGTAAAGAAGTTCCCCCTCACGTTACCCCGAAACTTCTGTCCCTTAATTTCTCATGTCATGCCCTCTTGTTTGAATCTTCCCTACCCTCAATGGGAAAAACGTATCCACGTCAACTCTGTCTATCCCTTTCATCATTTTAAAGACCTCAATCAAGACCCCCTTAACCTTCTGCGCTCCAAAGAATAAAGACCTAACTTGTTCAACCTTTCTCTGTAACATAGTTGCTGGAACCCTGGCAACATTCTAGTAAATCTCCTCTGTACTCTCTCTATTTTGTTGACATCCTTCCTATAACTAGGCGACCAAAATTGTACACCATACTCCAGAATTGGTCTTACCAATGCCTTGTACAATTTTAACATTACTTCCCTACTCCTATATTCAATGCTCTGATTTATAAAGGCCAGCACACCAAAGGCTTTCTTTACCACCCTATCTACATGCGATTCCACCTTCAGGGAACTATGCACAGTTATTCCTAGATCCCTCTGTTCCACAGCATTCCTCAATTCCCTACCATTTACCATGTACTTCCTATTTTGATTTGTCCTGCCAAGATGTAGCACTTCACA
The DNA here is from genome assembly GCA_035221665.1 of Okamejei kenojei. NCBI lineage: Eukaryota > Metazoa > Chordata > Chondrichthyes > Rajiformes > Rajidae > Okamejei > Okamejei kenojei. The sequence goes on along the minus strand of CM069143.1, from coordinate 61,898,449 downwards.
CTTAACAGCATTAAACTCCATCTGCCATCTTTCAGCCCACTTTTCCAAATGGCCCAAATCTCTCTGTAGATTTTGAAAATCTACTTCATTATCCACAACACACCTATCTTAGTATCATCTGCATACTTACTTATCCAATTTTCCACCCCATCATCCAGATCATTGATGTACATGACAAACAACAGTGGACCCCAACACAGATCCCGTGAGGCACCCCACTGGTCACCGGCTTCCAAACTGACAAACAGCCATCCACCATTACTCTCTGACATCTCCCATTCAGCCACTGTTGAATCCATCTTGCTACTCCGCCATTAACACCCAAATGATTGAACCTTCTTAACCAACCTTCCATGGGGAACCTTGTCAAAGGCCTTACTGAAATCCATATAGACAACATCCACTGCTTTACCCTCATCAATTTCCCTAGTTACCGCTTCAAAAAATTCAAGAAGGTTTGTCAAACATGACCTTCCAGGCACAAATCCATGTTGACTGTTCCTGATCAGACCCTGTTTATCCAGATGCTTATATATATTATCTCTAAGTATCCTTTCCATTAATTTGCCCACCACTGACGTCAAACTAAATAGGTCTATAATTGCTAGGTTTATTCTTTGAACCCTTTTTAAACAATGGAACAACATGCTCAGTATGCCAATCCTCCGGCACTATTCCCGTTTCTAATGACATTTGAAATATTTCTGTCATAGCTCCTGCTATTTCTACACTAACTTCCCTCAATGTCCTAGGGAATATCCTGTCAGGACCTGGAGACTTATCCACTTTTATATTTTTCAAAAGTGTCAGTACTTCCTCCTCTTTGAATCTCATAGTTTCCATAGCTACTCTACTTTTTTCCCTTACCTCACCGAGTTCAATATCCCTCCTTGGTGAATACCGAAGAAAAGAAATTGTTCAATATCTCCCCCATCTCTTTTGGCTCTGCAGATAGCTGTCCATTCTGGTTCTCTAATGGTCCAATTTTATCCCTCGTTATCCTTTTGCTATTAATATAGCTGTAGAAACCCTTTGGGTTTACTTTCACCTTTCTTGCCAAAGCAACCTCATATCTTCTTTTAGCCTTCCTAATTTCTTTCTTAAGATTCTTTTTACATTCTTTATACTCCCCTAGCACCTCATTTACTCCATGCCTCCTATAATTTATTGTAGATATCTCTCTTTTTTCGAAACAAGTGTCCAATTTCCCTCGAAAATCATGGCTCTTTCCAATTTTTACTATTTCCTTTCAACCTAACAGGGACATAAAGATTCTGTACTCTTACAATTTCCCCTTTAAATGTCCTCCATTTCTCTTCTACATCCTTCCCATGAAACAAAGGTGTCCCAATTCACTCCTTTAAAATCCTTACGCATTCCCTCAAAGTTAGCCTTTCTCCAATCAAAAATCTCCACCCTAGGTCCAGTTCTGACTCTCTCCATAATTATATTGAAAACTAATGGTATTGTGATCACTGGTCCCGAAGTGCTCACCAACGCATACCTCCGTCACCTGACCTGCCTCATTTCCTAACAGGAGGTCCAGCACTGCCCCCTTCTTTGGTCGATACCTCTATGTACTGCTGCAAAAAACTATCCTGCACACATTTTACAAACTCCAAACCATCCAGCCCATTTACAGAATGTGTTTCCCAGTCTATGTTTGGAAAATTGAAATCTCCCACAATCACTACCTTGTGCTTACTACTAATATCTGCTATCTCCTTACATATTTGCTCTTCCAATTCTCGCTCCCCATTTGGCGGTCTATAATACACCCCTAAAAGTGTTGCTACACCGTTCCCACTTCTCAGTTCCACCCAAATAGCCTCCCTAGACGAGCCCTCTAATCTATCCTGCCAAAGCACTGCTGTAATATCTTCTCTGACAAGCAATGCAGCACCTCCCCCTCTGGTCCCTCCAATTCTATCACACCTGAAGCAACGAAATCCTGGAATATTTAGTTTCCAATCACAGCCCTCCTGCAACCATGTTTCACTGATTGCCACAACATCATATTTCCAGGTGTCAATCCCGGCTCTAAGTTCATCCACCTTACTTACAATGCTCCTAGCATTAAAATATACACATTTTAGAAACCCACCATCCCTTATTCTCTGTCTATTATCTTTTTCATCTTTCTCGCCTACATTTTGGATCCGAGTGCTTCCCTTCTCTGCCTCTTGCCCCACACCCTGACCCCTAGCCCCCTCTACCCGAGTCCCTCCCCCCAGCCTTTCTAGTTTAAAGTCACCCCAGTAGCCTTTGCTAAAACAAAATGAAACAGAATCTTTCCAAATATCTCTCCTATCTGTGTCAATGCTTAGAAGCTAATCTTTTTTTTTTTTAAATAATATTTTTATTTATTTATTAGCGGTACTGTAAGTTTCATCAGTGTACATCCCTTGTATTGTATTACAGTCATTGTACCTCTTAATTTCTTTTTTATTTTAGGGCTTTAGAAAAGAGAGAATAGAGAGAAAAATAGCAGCGTAGAAAGTAGAAAAGTGAAAAAGAGATGTGAAAGTGCAAAAGACTGACGGCGGGAAAGGAAACCCTTGAAGAGTTAGAAACGAGAATTAAGAGATAGACCCTGGAGAGGAAAATAAAGAAAAAGGGGAAAAAGAAAAGAAAAGAAAAAGGGAAAAATAGAGAAAGAAAAAAGAAAAGCCAGTTATTTTATTATAAACATCTCGCAAAAGGAATCTACCAACTCAACAATTTTTCTTCCCCCTTTACCAAGACCCGACGCCGGTACTTTTTTCAGGTATTCTTGCACCTTATCCTTGTAATAGATCTATAAATGCAGACCGCGTCTTATAGAAGCAGTTTGATTTTCCTGCTAGTCGGAGTCTCATATCTTCCAAGTGTAATGTTTCGAACATAGTTGAAATCCACATATTGACTGTTGGTATCGGAGAAGTTTTCCAGAATTTAAAAATGAGCTTTTTTCCAGTTATTAAGCCATATTCAAATAGAGTCTTTTGAAACACATTTAATTCGGGGAAATCTTCCGATATCCCGAAGATTATCCAGTCTGCTTCCGGGGTCAGTTTTATTTAAAATATTTTTGTGAAAATTTCAAAAATTTCAGTCCAAAATGTTTGAATTTTTGTGCAAAAGACAAATGAGTGTGCTATATTAGCTTCTTGACATTGACATTTATCACATATAGGTGAGACGTTGGGAAAAAGTTTACTTATTTTAGTTTTTGAATAATATAACCTGTGTAAGATTTTAAATTGTATTAAGGTGTGTCTTACATTAATTGAACATTTATGCATGTTTAATAAATATTCTTCCCACCTTTCTTTGGGAATTTTTATACTTAATTATTTTTCCAGTCTCTCCTGATACCATCTGTTGTTGGTATTTCTGCATTTAGAATAATATTATATATATATATGATATTAGGTTTGCTGATTCTGCCTTTGTATTCATTACTTTTTCCAGTAAGTCTGGAGGCATATTGTGATAATCTTGTGCGTATTTTTTCAGATAGTCAGAGATTTGGAAATATTTAAAATACTGATTGTTTCCCAAATTGTATTTTAGTTGTATTTGTTTAAATGATAATAGTTTTCCCGATTCATACACATCTCCGAAGATTTTAATTCCAGCTCTTTCCCATTGTATAAATGCTTTATCTATAGTTGAAGGTTTAAATGAGAGTTTTTTTACCAATAGGAGATATGAGAGATAAATTTCTTAATTTTAGATTGTGTTTTATTTGTTTCCAAATTCTGATTGTACTGTATATAATTGGATTATTGTTGTAATTTTTTATTTTTCATCGATATTGGAGAGAGAAGGATTGCTCCAATATTATAAGGAGAGCAATCCTCTCTCTCCATAATCGTCCAATCCAGTTGTTGGGGAGAGTTATCCAGCAGTTGGATCATGTTTCTGATATTTACAGACCAGTAGTAATACATAAAGTTGGGGAGTGCTAATCCTCCTACTACTTTGGGTTTATTCAGATGAGCTCTTTGTATTCTGTGGGATTTATAATCCCAAATGCAATTTGTGATATCTGAGTCCAGTTTTTTTTTTAAAGCTTTTTGGGTAAATATAAAGGGATAGATTGGAACAGGTATAAAATTTGTGGTAGAAAAATCATTTTTATGGCATTTATTCAGCCTATTAAGGACAATGGAAGCATTTTCCAAAATTTAATCAAGTTACATAGTTTCTTAAGTAGAGGGTTATAATTTTCGTCAAACATATCTTGATATATTCTAGTAATTTCGATGCCTAAGTATTTAATTTTTTCCGTAGCTATTTTGAAAGGAAACTGTAAAAGATGCGTAGGGTCTTTTGGTTTTATTGACATGATTTCACTTTTATTCCAATTTATTCTATATCCTGAAAATGATCTGAAGTCCTCTATTAATTTTAAAATATTTGGTATAGTAATATGAGGTTTTGTGATGTACAATATACATCGTCAGCGTATAGTGATATTTTATTATTGGAATATTTTGTTTTATATCCATGGATATTCGGATGAGTTCTAATTCTTTCCGCTAGGGGTTCAATTATGAGGGCAAATAACAACGGTGATAATGAACATCCTTGTCTGTTTCCCCTTGACAAATGAAATTTCGTAGATAAATTATTGTTCGTTAATATTCTGCCCGTTGGCTTATTATATAGTAATTTAATCCATAGAATAAAATTCTCTCCCAGTTATAATCCCATTCGACCTGATCGAATGCTTTCTCTGCATCCAACGATATGATTGATAGTTTTTGACCTTCAGTTTGGTGTGAATGCATTTTATTGAACAGACGTCTCAAATTATTAAATGATTGTCTCTTAGGGATAAACCCCGTTTGATCCGGATGTATTAATTTACTAGTCTTCTAGCTAGTATTTTCGCTAATATTTTTTGATCTGTATTTAGCAACGCATTAGCTCTGTATGATCCATCTTCTTCCACATCTTTATCTTTCTTAAGTATTAGTGTGATCGTGGATTCTGCCAGTGTTTCAGGTAGTATTTGTGCTTTGAAGGCATAAGTATACATTTTCTGTAGACGGGGGGAAAATATGTCATAACAACGTTTATAGAATTCGTTACTAAATCCGTCGGGACCTGGTGTTTTTCCATTTTTTAATGGGAGTATTGTTTCTTCTATTTCCTTATTTGAGATTTGTGCTCCCAATTCCTCTTGTTCCTGCAACTCTAATTTAGGAAGGTTACAATTATCCAAGAACTCTGTAACTTTGTTGGTGTCCATTATCGTTTTAGATGTATACAGATTCTCGTAAAATTGTGCAAATCTTTTATTAATATCACTCGGCAAGGTCAATATTTCCTCTTTGTCTGATTTAATCTTTAAAATTGTGTGATCCTTTTCTCGTTTTTTTAACTGACGTGCCAGAGGTTTATGGGGCTTATCCCCAAATTCAAAGTGTTCCTGTCTTATAATTTGTAATAATCTTATGATTTTCTCTGATAATAATTTATTTAATTTGAATTTCAGTATTATTATTCTATTTTCTTTATCCGTAGTGGGGTCTTTAGCGTTTTCTATGTCCAGTTGTCTAATTTGTTCTTCTAGTTGTCTTTGTTCATTCTTATTTTTCTTATTTTGAAAAGCTTGATATGAAATTATCACGCCTCGAATAAATGCTTTAAAAGATTCCCATAATAATGTAGGTGATATGTCTGTCGTGTCATTTATTTCGAAGAAAAGGTCCATTTGCTCTTTTAAATATGTACTCCCTTGCGGGTCTTTTAAAATTTGTGGATTGTACCTCCAAAATGGTTTGTTCTTAGTCATTCCTTCCATTTTTAGAAAAAAAGTTATTGGGGAGTGATCTGAGATCGTATTTGTGTGGTATTTTGGTTTAGAAGTGTGGGGTATTAGTTTTGTATCCACCAAAAAATAATCTATTCGTGAATATGTCTTGTGTACCATAGAATAGAACGAGTAATCCCTGCCGGTCGGATTTGCAATCCTCCAGACATCTGTTATGTTTGTGTTTTTTATGTATGTGTTTAGAAGTTCGCTAGTTTTGGATTTCATAATACCTCTTTGTATTTGATTGGATTTATCTAAGCAAGTGTCTAAGACACAGTTAAAGTCTCCGCCGATTATGACATTTTGGTTGTTATATTCTGCAATTATATTCAAGATTGTATTGAAAAAGTGCGGTTTGTCAAAGTTGGGCGCATATATATTTACCAAGGTAATTGGGGCAGCATGGATCTCCCCGGTAACTATCAAATATCTCCCGTCTTTATCTGTTAAGGTATTTTTGGGTTTAAAAGGAATGCCTTTGCAAATAATAATAGATGTTCCTCTAGATTTCGACGTATATGACGAGTGAAAAGTTTGACCAATCCAGTTCGCCCTCAATCTAGCTTGGTCTTGAAGTTTAAGATGCGTCTCTTGTAAAAAGGCAATATCTGTGTTGTATGCTTTCAGCTGAGCTAGAATCTTACCCCTTTTAATGCGTTCGTTAACACCCCTAATGTTCCAACTACAAAATGAGATTCCTCCCAGTTTATTTTGGTTATTGTCTTGCATTTTGAATATATTTAACACCTATGTGTCTTGCGGTGCATTCATACCTCAGGTCTTTGGATATAGGGGGATCATTTACCCTACAATGTTCAGTTAGTAGATTCCCTTTGCGATAGTCCTTGAATAAAAAAAACACACATGTGATTAAATGTGAAAATGATTTAAAAAAACTAATACAAGTGAGAATACAGTGTCCGAGCTTGTCGGCATTGTAACAAGTGACCCACCTGTAGGTGGGAAAAAACATTTTATTGACTTCCGTGTCGATATAAAACAAACAAATAGCTCCGCTCCCTCAATTAATCATAACATATTGGAATAGGACCAGTTAAAAAAAATCAGATGTATAGTACCCATTTACAGTATATATGTCCATTTCCTAGGTATTTCTGGATATAACTATAATTTTTGTCTACTGAGTGTTAAGCGTATATTTTAACCCCAAAGATCATCGACTATTGGTTGAAGGGGTGAACCTATTTCTGGCTCCTGGAACTAAGCCAGTAGCTCGCCTCATCCCCTCACGCCCTGGTTATAAATCTACTTAAGAATTATTAGGTTAAATTAAAGCGTTAATTTGAAAATCCCCATTTCTGCATTTCTGATTAGCATTCAATACTGTTTCTATGTTAATATTCTATGTTAATATTGTTAAGGAAGTTAATGCTATATAATTTAGGTTATTCATTCAATCTCATATACAACAGTAATAGCTAAACCCAGTCTGTTGATGAGCTTTGCTTTCGTTGATTATCTTTTTCCAGCTTCTCTTGGAACAGAGTGTGTCCTTGAGTTAGCATTCCGCCGATAAGAAGCTAATCTAACTCATATTTTTGTAAACTGCATAAAAATCAAAAAATTCTGGATGGATATTTTAAAAATTATTTCTGAAGTTGTTAATATTCAATTGGATCCTGACCCAAATCTAATAATATTAGGAATATCAGAACAGAGCATAAAACTTACAAGAAATCAAAGACATTTCCTTGATTATAGTATAATCATTGGGAAAAAATGAATATTAAAATTTTGGAAAAATCCAACAACCCCCACAATTAAAATGTGGATGACGGAAATGTCTGAGACCTTACACTTGGAAAAAATTAGACTTGTCTTAATTGACAAATCAGAACTATTTGCTAGAATATGTTCTCCATTTATTGATTTTCTAAAGGGATAAATTGGTTCAACACGGAAGCTGGACTGAAACTTGAATCCAGGATTGCATGAATAATTACACTCTATAATCTACGGACCTATCTCCAAAATTGTGTTATTTTGGAATCTTCTTTGTTTTTTTTTCTCCCTCCCTTCTCTCTTAGCTTATAGTTTCCTTTTTCTCTTCCCTTATTTCATTTCTCTTTATAGCTCTATCTTTCAAAAAAAATAATAAAAAATAGAAGTTGTGTTTATATGTAACTGGTAAACAAATCGTGTTTTGGTTATGATATGTATATGCTGCTAATAATTTTTTTTTTTTTTTTAAAATGATTTAAGAGTATACAAGATAATCTAGATAATCTAAGGCAGCATGGTGGTGCAGCGGTAGAGTTGCTGCCTTACAGTGCCAGAGACCCGGGTTCGATCCTGACCATGGGTGCTGTCTGTATGTGAGTACAAACATTCTTCAGACAAAGAAGGGACTCGACCCGAAACGTCACCTATCCATGTTCTCCCGAGATGCTGCCTGACCCACTGAGTTACCCCAGCACTTTGTGTCCTGCTGGGGAGATTGTATCCCTGTTACCTTTTCCTCAGGTACAGAATATACGATACGATACAATAGACCTTTATTCATCCCCGGAGGGAAATTGGTCAACAAACAGTCGCAAGTGCACTAAAACTTGAAATTAAAATTAAACGTGAAAACAAAAGAAAAAGACAAGCGACTGTTGTCCGGCTGCCGTGTGCACAGCGCCTTCACCGGAAGAAACGAACAAACGAACAACCGAACAACCGAATGGGCAGAGGATTCTAAAACTAGAGTGCCCTCCCCCACACCGGGTCCCACTTTGTTCTCCCACCGTCCCTCACCACAGCCCTCCCCCCCCACGCCGGGACCCCGTTGTCTTCCTCTCCCCCCTCACACTCATCGACCGCTGATCGCGAGGCGCCACCGCCGCCAAGGCGTCCGTTGCCGCCGAGGCTCCACCGCCACCGTTGCGGCCACAGGACAATGTTAGTACATAAACAAATTAAACGGTCCAGATGATATTCCTTTATTTATATTTTAATTATTTACCTTGTTGACAATGTTTAGAATAATGTTTAAAGTCTACATTGCCAGAAGTCTTTATTTAACCTGTTTTTACAAGTTTTCTTTTATTGAGATTTTCTGTACGATAGAGCGTCAATCTAATCATAAAACTACACAGAAGGGGGAGGGCACTACACTCAATTGAACACTCCCCACAGGTCTTTCGAAACATCGAAGCATAGAAAATAGGTGCAGGGGTAGGCCATTTGGCCATTCAATATGATCATGGTTGATCATCCTAAATCAGTACCCCATTCCTGCTTCTTCAGACTCAGAAGAAATGGGTGACCCGAAATGTCACTCATTCCTTCACTCCAGAGATGCTGCCTGTCCCGCTGAGTTACTCCAGCATTCTGTGTCTATCTTGATTTAAACCAGCATCTACAGTTCCTTCCTACACATCGACTCTATGACTAATTGGTTGTGGGAGATGCTGTGGAAATGTAGGTTTTTCTTTTGTTCTCTTGTGTGGTTATCAAACGAGTAGAGGCTTGGGTTCATTTGTCTGAAGAGGAGTCTCAACCTAAAGCATGACCTATCCATTAATTTAGTTTAGTTTAGTTTAGTTCAGAGATACAGCATGGAAACAGGCCCTTCGGCCCATCGACTCCGCGCCGACCAGTGATCCCCGCACACCTACACTATCCTACACACACTGGGATCAATTTACAATTATGCCAAGCCATGTAATCTGAAAACCTGTACGTCTTTGGAGTGTGGGAGGAAATCGAAGATCTCGGAGAAAGCCCACGCAGGAGGCGAGGAGAACGTACAAACTCCCGTACTCAGGATTGAACCCGGGTCTCTGGTGCTGTAAGGCAGCAGCTCTACCGCTGCGCCACCGTGCCACCCAGGTTCTCCAGGGATGCTGCCTGGCCTCCTGAGTTACTCCTTTGTGTCCTTTTTGTGAAGTAGCCAGCAGTTCTTTGTTTGTCGATTTCCACAATATTAACTACTGAGGGAATCAAAGTCGTCAATAACATGAGGGGATGTGGTAGGATCTGCTCATAGCTGGTTTTTCTGAAATTTGGTTCCATAAGAGTTAGTGGAATTGCAATGTGAAGATGCTGCTATGTTTTGTGATAAACACATATAACCTTGAACAAATCTTAACTCCATTTATTACCCTGTTGCAAGAATAATGGGATTCTTGAGGTTGGATATTGGTTATGTAGCCATATTCTATTTCACCTTAAGCCCACTAGTGTAGAGGCAACAAAAAAGGATAATGTATTGAGAAAATAAACCCCTGTTAAAAATAATAATTGGAATATAAATTTGGGTGGAACATATACTATTTATAGTTGTTGACATTGACTCCACTAAAGGCAATGACATACTAGGGAGGCTTGAAGAAAAACTGAACAAATCATGACTTATGACCGCATGGGTTTTATTTCAGAAAAAAACATTTTCCATTCCCCCAGACAAGATTCAACTGTAGACCAAGCATTCAGAGATCAGTAATCCATTAATTTTATATTAAAAATAAATTAACTTACAACTGATATATTCTGCCACTGTAAAAGACACTGCTTTGAAATGTAATGACCTTATTTAATAAAATAGAAATAAACTTTATTGTTGGTGTCTATCTCTTGAGAGAACTTTATCGCCTAAAAAAGACTTTGCTTATTATTCTTACACCAGCTTTAAAAATGAACTTCAGTGAAAATAATGGCTAGTGCTCAAGATTTCTGCAAGTTTACTCAAGGAAAATACGTGCTGTTCCATGCAACAATTTAGTTAAGTTTTGAGATACATCGCGGAAACAGGCTCTCCGGCCCTCCGAGTCCGTGCCGACCAGCGATTCCCATACACTAACACTATCCGACACACTCGGGATAATTTACTATTTTACCAAAGCCAATTAACCTACAAACCTCTACATCGTTGGAGAGTGGGAGGAAACCGGGGCACCTGGAGAAAACCCACTCGGGTCACGGGGAGAACGTGCAAACTCCGTACAGGCGGCACCTGTAGTCAGGATCGAACCCGGGTCTCTGGCGCTGTAAGGCACCAACTGTATCGCTGCGCGATCTGTGCCACCCCATTATGCAGGGTTAATACATGGTTTTCATTTAAACATTGGTGATAATATTTTTCAGAATCAGGCCGTGATCAGCAATGCCTTCTGGCCAGAATAATGAAAAGAAAACACAAAAGTTATTAATTTTTAACCGTGGATTTAGTTTGTGAGTCTGGTGTTTATTCTAGTGTTGATGCCTCATTACTCCAACAAAACTTTCCAGGGCAGTCGGGAACCCTACACCTGGAAAGAATGAGAATTGCCCTAATGGATAAACGAGAAGTTTTCGTTAGAATATAGTCTTCTTTCATTGATTACTTAAAAGGGTAGATCGGTTCGGCAGGGAACCCTAACTGAAACCTGGACTCAGGATTAGATGAAAAGTTATATTTTATATTCCTTGATCTTATCTCCTATGATGTATTAATAGTAAATTATTCCATTCTTTATGATTTTCATTTTTGATGTTGATTTTTATTTTATTTTTTCTTTCTGTTTTCCTTTCTTTAAAAAAAAAAGATTAGAGTCAAAATGATTTACTTGACAATATTAATAATGTATGACGGTTGTATATGAAATATTGCTATCATAACATATGTTTGCTAAATCACTGTCTACATACTCTAATAAAAATACATATTAAAAAAAAAAAAAAAAAAAACTTTCCAGGGCATTGCCCTCTCTATCTTAGGGTGGTACAGTGGAGCAATGGTGGAGTTACTGCCTTATGGTGCCAGAGACCCTAGTTTGATCCTGACTGTGGGTGCTGTCTGTACAGAGTTTGCAAAACCGCATGGGTTTTCTCCGGTTGCTCCGGTTTCCTCCCACACTCCAAAGCCATGTGGGTTTGTAGGTTATTTGGCTTCAGTGAAAAAAAAAAAAAATTGTCACTTGTGTGTAGGATCATGCTAGTGTGTGGGGATCGTTGGCCGGCACAGATGCGGTGGGCCGAAGGGCCTGTTTCCACACTCTATTTCTAAAGTCTAAAATCTAAAGAGGGCAGGCTTGTGTAAAGAATTCTACTGAATGGGAAGTTGGCCTGTAAGTGTAACATTACCTTAGTGAGAGAATTGAATGTTAGTAGCTACATTAGTCAGCTATATTCTCACTATCTTCAGTAAATTAGCAGTGCAGAATGGTATAGAAAGAAGCTGTTTAGTTTAACTTGTTATAGACAGATTTTTAATAAATTCTTTCCGATCTATTGTCTTTTTTCACTTTTTTCCCATGTTCTTGCATCCTTTCCTTTCCTGAGTACGTCCATACCATTTCACCCAACCTTCCTGCACGGTATTAACTTCTGGGTTTGAGTCTTGAACCCATTTTCGATCCCAAACCAAATCACAGCTCCATCAGAGAAATTGTGGACACAGCCCCGACCATCACACAAACCAACCTCCCTTCCACACCTCACGCTGCCTCGGCAAGGCCAGCAGCATAATCAAGGACCAGTCACACCCTGGCCACTCCCTCTTCTCCCCTCTCCCATCGGGCAATAGGTTTTCACACTTCTGTACCTGGTTAGCACGCAACAAAATCTTTTCACTGTACCTCGGTACACGTGACAATAAACTAAACTGAACTTTGAGGACGTTACCCGTGAGTTCTTTAATTTCTTTACATTCTGGTTTGGTACCTACCCCTAATTTTAATATGTGCTTTTTATTAAATCAAATCACATCCCCTTATCTCATTGCTTCTTAATCTTTTCTTTGCCTGAGCGAGGAATAGTTGCCTACTCTTGTGTGAAAATGATATTTTATAATACTCTTGTAAATCTCTCCTGTATTTATTAGCCCTTCAGAATCCTTTTTGTAGCATGCAGCCTGATTGATGTTTCCAGGGATCTAAATACACTTTACATTATCTCTAGACTTTTTTAGTGTACGTTGTATGTATTCATTATGGCTTTATCAACCAGTGTTGCTATTATTAGTAATTTACCTCTCAATATTTGCACTATCCTTTCCGTTGGATGTGGGGTGCATATTAATTTTTATCAAAATAAATAATATTCCTTTTTGTCTGCTTTTGTTATTTATCTATGCTCTCTGCATGCACGTTTTGAAACACTATTTCACGTCAGCAGCTATGCTCGCAATCTTGCTCCCCTTTTTTCTCTGAATTTTTAGCACCGTGCTCCCAATTGCAGAGCTTAAATCATTTACACATACGTAAATAAAAGAAGGAACTGCAGCGATTCTTGCAAGGCCATGCTCTCGCAGTCTAGAAAGACTGTAGTGTAGTTTCATGTAGTAACAAGATGCAGTACTGAACGCCACAGGAGACCCATCTTCCCTGCGGCTGTCAAATAGTACAACTCCTCCCCCTTCTAACATGGGTGTGGGGTAGACTGATTCTCCTACCCCACCCCTACCCCCTCCTCCCCATCCCCGATCTTTGCAAGCCTTTCCACTCGTCACTTTAATGTCATGTTTCATGTATTTTGTGTTTTTGTTTATTTATTTATTTAAAAATATATATTATTAGAAGTGAGTACATTACATTTTAATGGTTCCTTTTTACAGGTTCCCAGAATTATTAAAACATTATTTGCACAACTTCCTTTTTTTTTAACCAAGAAAGAAGTAGTGAAGAGTGAAGAATAGACTAGTGGGTGTAGAGTGAAGAAAGAAATGTGAGAAAGTAAAGCAGAAAGGAGATTCTCCCACGCAACCCGTCGATGTTATTTTTTTAATATTCTTAACCAATTCAGTCAAACCCAGAATTTTTAATTTTATGATGATATTACACCGCATGATTCCACAAGGTCAATAAATGGAGACCAACTCGTTAAGAATTGGTCTTTTTTTTCTATTAGGAGGAGTCTCATTTCTTCCAAATGTGCCATTTCCAACATATTACCAATCCACATTTTGAGTGTTGGTATAGTAGCCTTTTTCCAAAATTTAAGTATGTTTGCTATTATTAAACCATAATTAAAATATGAGATTTGGGATATATTTAATTTATTTACATCTCTAAAGACAATCATTTCCATGCTAGGTTCCATTTTTATCTTAAACTAGTGAATATATCAAATATATCACACCAAAAACTTTGAGGTTTTATGCAAGAAACGAAAGAGTGTGTAAGATTGGCATTTTGAGAAAGACATTTATCACAAATTGGTGAGATATTTGAATAAAATTTATTCAACCTAACTTTTGAATAATATAGTCTGTGTAATATTTTAAATTGAATTAAATTATGTCTAGAGTTAATCAAACATTTATGTATATATATCAAATACCTCTCCCATGTTTCTTTAGAAATTTTTATCATTAAATCTTTTTCCCAGATTTCTCTAATTGCCTCTGTTGAAGGCAATTCTCTGTTAAGAATACTGTTATATAGATATGATATTAATTTTTGTGTCCGCCTTGATATTCATTGCTTCTTCCAGTGGGTCTATCGTTATATTCTGTAATCTTGCTATATATTTTTTTATAAAGTCACATATCTGTAAATATTTAAAGTATTGGTTAGTATTCAAATTAAATTTTGATTTTAATTGTTGAAATGATAATAAATTTCCCATTTCATACATGTCACCCAACTTTTTAATTCCCAGTCTTTCCCATTGTCTATATGTTTTATCCATAATAGATGGTTTAAATATTCACTATTGGTGTTAATGAAGATAAGTTTCTTAATTTTAAGTTTAATTTTATTTGTTTCCAAATTCGAATTATATTGTGTATAATTAGATTCTTCTTATATAATATATTATTCAATTTTATCGGGGAGAAGAGGATCGCTCCTAAATCATAAGGGAAACAATTCTCTTTTTCCATTCTTATCCATTCCATCTGTTGAGAAGGACAATCCAACCAATAAATAATATTCTTAATATGCACTGCCCAATAATGATATAAAAAATTAGGCAGTGCAAGTCCCCCTACATCTTTAGGGTTACATAAATGATTTATTTTAATTCTATGTGCTTTGTAGTCCCATATAAAATTCGTAATATTAGACTCTAGTTTTAAAAAATATATTTTGGTATATATATTGGTATGGATTGATATAAATATAATATTTGTGGTAGCACTATCATTTTTATAGCATTTATTCTGCCAATTAATGATAGTGGTAGCGTTTTCCAAAATGTAATCAAAGCGTTCAATTTATTTAACAGAGGACTAAAATTAGCGTTAAATAATGATTTATATCTTCTGGTAACTTGAATACCTAAATACTTAAATTTTTCCGTTGCAATTTTAAATGGAAATTTTAATAGATGTTTCGCTTTCTGAGGATGTAATGACATAATTTCACTTTTATTCCAATTTATTCTATATCCAGAAAAGGAACCAAATTCCTCTATTACATTTAATACGTTCGGGATACTCGTTTCTGAATTTCTAATATATAAAAGTATATCATCCGCGTATAATGAAATTTTATTATTAGAGTCCTTAGAATTATATCCCTGAATATTCGGATGAGTTCTTATCCTTTCAGCCAATGGCTCTATCATAAGGGCAAATAGCAGGGGTGATAAAACACATCCCTGCCTATTGCCCCGTGATAGTTGGAATTTTTGAGACAACGTATTATTAGTTAATATTCTTGCTGTTGGTTTATCGTATAATAATTTTACCCATCTAATAAAATTATCTCCCATATTAAATTTTTGGAGTACTATGTATAAATACTGCCACACTACCTGATCAAATGCTTTTTCTGCGTCCAAAGATATAACTGATAAGTCTTCCTTTCCCCTTTATGTGAATACATTATATTATAAAGTCGTCTCAAATTGTTAAATGATTGTCTTTTGGGTATAAACCCCGTTTGGTCCTGGTTTATCAATGTATTAATATATTTGCTCAATCATCTTGCTAAAATCTTTGCTAAAATTTTTTGGCCTGTATTTTAAAAGTGATATAGCTCTATACGAGCCTGGATCTTCTAGATCTTTATCTTTTTTTGGTATAAGCGTAATTGTAGATTCTGCTAAAGTTTCTGGTAATTTCTTATCGGTAAAAGCATACCTGTATAATTTAAGTAATCGTGGGACCATTAACTCCTGAAATCTTTTATAAAATTCATTATTAAAACCATCAGGCCCTGGAGTCTTCCCATTTTTCAATTATTTTATTGTTTCTCTTATTTCTTCACTTGTAATCTGGGCTCCTAATTCCTCTTGTTCTAAGATATCCAATTTTGGCAAGTTACACTTATCTAAAAAATTTATAATTTTATTGTCTTCAATGTTAGTTTTAGATGTATATAAATTTTGATAAAATTGAGCAAACCTTTTGTTAATATCCTTAGGTAAAGTTAATAGTTCCCCGTTCTCTGATTTGATTTTACTAATTGTTTTTTCCTTTTCTTGTTTCTTCAATTGTCATGCTAGAAGTTTATGTGGTTTATCCCCAAATTCAAATTGTACTTGTTTTGTGATCTGAAATAATCTTATTACTCTTGCCGATAATATTCGATTAAGTTTAAATTTCAGTAATGTTATCTTATTATGTTTATCTATGGTTGGGTCTTTTGCGTTTCCTAATTCTAATAATTTAATTTCCTTTTGTGTTTTTATGACTGTTGGCAGACCAATTTCCCTCCTGGGATAAATAAAGTTCTGTCGTATTGTATTGTATTGTATCGTATCGTATGTCTGAGAGCCAACTTCTCGAGATCAATGGATAGCACCAGAGACGATCTGCGTTTGGTCGATTATCAGTGGATATTTTTAAGGCAGGGATAGATAGATTCTTGATTACTACGGGTGTCAGGGTTATGGGGAGAAGGCAGAAGAATGGGGTTAGGAGGGAGAGATTGATCAGCCATGATTGAATGGCAGGAGTAGACTTGATGGGCCGAATGGCCTAATTCTGCTCCTATCACTTATGAACTTTAGATCGCTTCCCATGCAATTCCCACACGTAAGGTTCATAATCAGAAAGCAGATTACCCAATTTTATGAGATTAAAGTTTAACTCTGGTGATTAGCAACGGGAATCAAATGCCAAATGGAGATCCCTGTCCTGAACTAGTCTGAGCTTCAACTGTGGAAGCACTGTTTTGCACCTGTTTCACTAGGTTCTAGTTGAAGCATCAGGTTTAGTTTAATTCAGTTTAATTTAATTTAGTTTTGAGGTACAGAGTGGGAACAGGCCCTTCGGCCCACTGCACACACTAGTGAAAATAATTTTTTATTTCCAAAGCTTACAAACCTGCACGTCCTTGGAGTGTGGGAGGAAATCAGAGCACCCGGAGAGAACCCACGTGGTCACGGGGAGAACATACAAACTCCGCACAGACAGCACCCGAGGTCAGGATCGAACCCGGCCTCTGGCGCTGTGAGGCAGTAACTCTACCGCTGCGCCACCGTGCGGCATGAACTTTGCTGCCTCAAAGTGAGACTGACAACTTAGTCTAAGTTTGCAATGAACAGTGGACGAGCTTAAGGAACAAGTAGGGAACTGAGGTTTTAGTTGTAAATTAAACGCAGAGATGAAGAAAAATGGGTTTGGTTTGTGATAATACCAAAAATAAAAACCCTTTGCAATAGTTTGGTTGCAGTAACTAGAACAGGTTGCTGCCTCTATTTTAACTTACAATGCAAGTTCTTTGTTTAACAGCTACAATGCTACACGTGGGGTGTATCTAAGCCGTAGTGAGTCACAGAACCATCCTACCAGGGGCTGCACAGTGACACAACAGCTAGTTGTTGCCTTACAGCTACAACCAGCTGTTCGATCCTGACTATGGCTACTGTCTGTATGGAGTTTGCACGTTCTCCCCATGACCATGTGGGTGCTGCTCCGGGTGTCTGTGCTTATCCGGGTGTTCCGGGTTTCCTCCCACATTCTAAAGATGTGCTGCCTTGTAGGTTAGTTGGCTTCTGTATATTGTCCACATAGTGTAGGATAGAATGAGTGATTGTGGTCGGTGCGGACTTGGTGGGCCGAAGGGCCTGTTTCCACGTTGTATCTCCAAACTAAACGAAATGAAAAAAAAATGAAAGAAAACTAAACAAAACTAAACTTAACTATCTAAACTTTAGATTTAGATAGTTAAATCTAAATTTTAGATAGATTTAGTTTAGCTAGTAAAGCTAAACTAAACTATCTAAACTACACTAAACTAAACAAAATTAAACTGAAGTAAACTATCTAAACTAAACTAAACTAAACTACTCTAAACAAAACTGAACTAAACTAAATGTCTGAGCAAACAGCTAAGGTCTGTGAACTATTATGACCATAACTGCAACCTCACACGTTGCTTTGCTCTCGGAATTCAGGATTATTGTCCACTCACTTCCTCTTTTCTCAGAGTGCCCCAGGGATTTCTCCAACATCCCAATGACATGCGGGTCGGTGAAATAATTGGTCGCTAAATCGGCGGCACGGTGGCGCAGCGGTAGAGTTGCAGCCTTACAGCGCTTGCAGTGCCAGAGACCTGGGTTCGATCCCGACTACGGGTACTGTCTGTACGGAGTTTGTACGTTCTCCCCATGACCGCGTGGGTTTTCTCCGAGATCTTAGGTTTCCTCCCACACTCCAAAGACATACAGGTTTGACTTGGAATAATTGTAAATTGTCCCCGGTGTGTGTAGGATAGTGTTAATGTTGGGGGATCGTAGACTTGGCGTGGTCTCGGTGGGCTGAAGGGCCTGTTTCCGCTCTGTCTTTCTAAACTAAACTAAATTACCCCTCATGTGTCGGTGAGTGGTGGAAACTGGGGGAGGATTGATGACCACATGGAAAGAACAATGTTGGATTAGATTAGTGTAGGAAAGAACTGCAGATGCTGGTTTAACATGAAGATAGACACAAAAAGCTGGAGTAACTCAGTGAGGCAGGCAGCATCTCTGGATAGAAGGAATTGGAGATGTACGTCGAGACCCTTCACGTGTGAAGAAGGGAATCGACCCAAAACGTCACCATTCCTTCACTCCAGAGATGCTGCCTGGCCCGCTGAGTTACTCCAGCCTTTTGCATCTATTGTTAGATTAGATTAGTGTAGGATTAGTGCAAATGGTTAATTGATGCTCAGCATGGATTTGGTGCATCCAAGAATCTGTACTAAATATGAGGCATAAACTATGATCAATAAAAGCCATGCAATTTGTACAACAATAGTCACCATGGTTATGCTGCATAAGATGTCTTGCCTGCAACGGCAGTCATCAAAACTGCTCTCAGAGAACTGTTCTTGCAATTGCCTCAGGATACTGTAAGACAAATGCTTTTGTTACTGGGAGCAAATCGAGCTGGCGTCTGCAACAACTCTGCACATTTAATGGAACGGAAACCCAGCCAATTCTCCTGCTGGCGGCCGGCCAGACGCAGGCATCTGCAGGTATCTGCTGCTGAATAATGAGGTTTGGTTAATTCATCTCCGGGGAAGGATCGCGCTAGCTGTCGGCTGCCTCTCCCTGACATGAAGGCATCTCGAACCGACTGGAAGCTGCCGCAACCCAGGCACCACATCACAGTTTGGAGTTAAAACAGAACAAAGGGAGAGGGATTACAATTAAGTCCAACAAAAAAAAAAAACAGATGGTTGGCCTTCTAAAATAATTAAAGGAAGACAGTATTAGTTTTAGCAAAGCAACATCATATACACTCGGTCCACTGAGGCCTGCTGGGTCTTTCATTTGCCAACCATTTCAAGTCCCCTTCTCATTCCCACACCGACCCTTCTGTCCTGGGCCTCCTCCATTACCAGAGTGAGGCCACAAGCAAACTGAAGGGGCTGCTCCTCAAGTTTTGGCTCCACTTTAGTCCGACGCTATTGATTTTTGGGCACCCGGTGCAGAGGGGGAAGGGTCGGGAGGGGGAGGGGGTCTACCTGTCTTTGCTCCTGGGCCTGCCAAGATTGCCATTCGCGGTTCCAGGCAGCAGGCAGTCGACGGCCGCACAGCAGTCGGCTGCCTGCCCCTCTTCCGGTTACGTCCTGCCGCGTGTCCCTAGAGAGGGAACACGCGGTGTCCACGGGGACTGTGGAGGCTTTCCGTGAACGCTGGTCGCCGCTGGAGGTCGAATGCATTATTGATGGAAATGATAACATTTTAATTTGAGAGTTTTCTTTGTAAAATGCCAATATAGGCATTCTCTGATCGTGTTACTGTTTTGTATTTGTTGGTTTGAATAAAAGCATTTGTTACAAAAAAAAAAAAAAAAGGGTGACTGTACCTGGGGCAACACACTGGAGCAGCGGTAGAGTTGCTGCCTCACAGCGCCAGAGACCTGGGTTGCAACCTGACCACGGGTGCTGTTTGTGTGGAGTTTGTACGTTCTCCCCGTGACCTGCGAGGGTTTTCTCCGGGTGCTCCAGACACCTCCCACATTCCAAGGACCGGCAGGTTTGCAGGTGAATTGGCTTCTGTACATTATCCTTATCTTGTAGATAGATGGATGATCAATGATCGGCATGGACACAGTGGGCTGTAGGGCCTGCTTCTACACTGTGTCTCTAAACTCAACTTAACTCAACTAAACTAAACTAATGTGACCGCGTGGGTTTCCTCCGGGTGCTCCGGTTTCCTCCCACATCCCAAAGACGTGCGGGTTTGTAGGTTAATTGGCCCGCTGTAAATTGCTCCCTAGTGTGTAGAGGGTGGATGCAAAGGTGGGATAACATCGAACTAGCGTGAACGGGTGATCGATGGTCAGTAATGGCGGACTCGGACTGAAGAAGGGCCCCAACCCGAAACATCCCCTGTCCATGTTCTCCAGAGATGCTGCCTGATCGGCTGAGTTACTCCAGCAACTCTGTGCCTTTATTTGCAAACCGGCATCTGCAGTTCCTTGTTTCCACAATATAATTATTTTTTTTATATATGCATTTCCTGAACCTTGGTGCCACAGGTAGCAAAAACATATAGTGGCATTTAAAATATAATCTTAAGTTTAACTGCAAAAGAAAACATACCCTCGTTAAATATTCATGTTCTTGGCTCGATGGCAAGTGTCCATTATCAAAGGTCACATCCAATACCACGGAAACATTCCACTGTGTTTTGTTTGTGTGAGGATATGATGATTTTAGTTTAGTTTACTGTAGAGAGACAAACATTAATTTTGCACACATTATTTTAGAATATGCTGAAATGTGAGCCGTGAAGCTGGGAGCCATGCTCCAGATGTCTGTACTACGAAGCGATGGAATGGGTTACGTTTCGGGTCGAGACGTCTGAAGAAGGGTCTCGACCCGAAACGTCACCTATTTCCTTCGCTCCATGGATGCTGCCTCGCCCGCTGAGTCTCTCCAGCATTTTTGTCTGCCTCTGTGTTGAATTCTATTGTGTATTGTGTGTTCTTTTTTTAATTGCAAAGCTGCACGGCAAATTCACGTCACTGTGCCTTCGTTGGTGCGTGTGACAAATACATTTGACTTTGAAGAGGCCGTGTGAGTGTGCCGAGTGTGTGGGCCGGGTGCGGCCTACAGCGATGGCGAACACCACTGCCATGCTCGGCCAGGCCGGGATTGTGGATGAAATGGCAGCAAACATGTCGGCAGTGGTATTACTTGCTCAATGATTTTTTTACTGTGTCATGTTTAATTGCTAATGTGACAATAAATATTCATTGAACAGATTAAATCTGCTGTCACACCGGGCAACCTCTTTCATTCCACACTGCCTGTAACGTGACCACTGTATTGGAAACTCACACACTGCCTCACCCCCGGCAACTGCACAACTGATGAACGCACAGTTACTGACTTAGAATGAAATGATAAAACAGCTCCACATCAGCAATAGGCAATAGACAATAGGTGCAGGAATAGGCCATTCGACCCTTCGAGCTAGCACCACCATTCATTGTGATCATGGCTGATCATCCACAATCAGTACCCCGTTCCTGCCTTCTCCCCCATATCACCTGACTCCGCGATCTTTAAGAGCCCTATCTGGCTCTTTCTTGAAAGAATCCAGAGAACCGGCCTCCACCGCCCTCTGAGGCAGAGAATTCCACAGACTCACCACTCTCTGTCTGAGAAAGTTTTTCTTCATCTCCGCTCTAAACGGCCGACCCCTTATTCTTAAACTGTGACCCCTGGTTCTGGACTGCCCCAACATCGGGAACATGTATCCTGCCTCTAGCGTGTCCAAACCCTTAACAATCTTACATGTTTCAATAAGATCCTCTCTCATCCTTCTAAATTCCAATGTATACAAGCCCAGTCGCTCCATTATTTCAACATATGACAGTCCCGCCATCCTGGGATTTAATCCTAGTTAATTCTGGGATCCCTTGTGGAGTGCCTGTAGGATTGTTCTGTGGCTCTGGGACTTACAGTAGCCTCGATCAATTCTTAAGGGCCTGTCCCACTTGGGCGACCTAATCCGCGAGTTCTGGCGAGTTTGCCTTGACTCATACTCGCAGCATGGTCGACACGAGGTCGTAGGAGGTCTTTGCAACTCTCCTTCATGCTTGAGAGTGGTCTCCGCGTACTCGAGGCCTCAGCTAGGTCACGGTGTCTTTTTCAATATGTTAAAAAAGGCCAGCAAGTAATAAAAGGTCGCCATGGAAAAAATCGGTACTTTTTTTACTCATAGATTTAGTCGTAGTAGGTCGTAGTAGGTCGGCATGTTAGTCGTAGGTAATCAAAGGTAGTCGTAGATTGAATTAATCGTAGTCAAAGGGAGGTCGAAGGGAGGTCGAAGGTCGTCTTCACTCTCCACTAATCGGTGTCCAATTTTCCCAAGTTAATCGCAGCTAGTCGTAGCATGTCTTAGCTAGTCTTCAACATGGTCATATGAGGTCGAAGGAGGTCTTCTACATAGTCGAAGGAGGTCTTCAACATGTCATTTTTCAAACTCTTCTAAATTCGCCAATTTGGTCGCCCAAGTGGGACAGCCCCTTTAGTGTTTGTAATTTATTTAATTTATTGTCAGATGTACCGAGGTAGATTGAAAAGCATTTTTGTTGCGTGCTATTCAGTGAGTGGCAAAACTACACCTGATTACACAGTGTAATCAGACACTTGATAAAGGGAGTGTGTAGGAAGGAACTGCAGATGCTGGTTTAAACTGAAGATAGATACAAAATGCTGGAGTAACTCAGTGGGACAGACAACATCTGTAGAGAGAAGGAACGGGTGACGTTTCAAGTCGAGACCAAAGCGTAATAACGTTTAGCGCAAGATAAAGTCCAGTAAAGTCCGATTAAAGATAGTCCGAGGGTCTCCAATAAAGTAGATGGTATAAAATATTAACATGTAAATAGATTCAGAAGAAGGTACACTCCATGTTTGCTTGCTGCTTTAAAAGAAACATTTAGAGTTGACGTTAGAAAGTGGATGGTATTGGAAAATATGCGTTGAAATCTTAAACACTAGGTCGAGGGAGAGTCAAGAATGTTTAGTTGTCAGATGCTTCATAATGAAATTCCTACTTGCTTCTTTCTAAAATTCTAGGGACATATGGATGCGAGGATGCATGGAACAAGCTGCCCGAGGAGGTAGTTGAGGCAGGGACTATCCCAACATTTAAGAAGCAGTTAGACGGGTACATGGATAGGACAGGCTTGGAGGGATATGGACCAAATGCTAGCGGGTGGGACTAGCGTAGCTGGGGCATGTTGGGCCAAAGGGCCTGTTTCCACACTGTGACTATGACTCGGTGAAATTAAATATATGCTGGATTCAAGGATTCGGATCAATGAATGGAGAAAGCACATCATAAAGAGCACAAATAACTATGTATTAAAGTAAAATACAGAATAACTAGCAATGACGGAAAAATAAAATATAATAACATTAGTAACAGGGTGGCTCAGCGGTGCAGCAGTAGAGCTACTGCCTGACAGCGCCAGGGACCCGGGTTCGATCCCGACCACGGTGTTGTCTGTACGGAGTTTGTACGTTCTTCCCGTGACCGCGTGGGTTTTCTCCGGGATCTTCGTTTTTCTCCCGCACTCTAAAGACGTACAGGTTTGTAGGTTCATTGGCTTGGTGTAAAATGTAAAAATGTCCCTAGTGGGTGTGGGACTGTGCTAGTGCAAGAGTGGTATTAAATATTTAAATTGGTAACCAAAACAGTTCTGTAATATATTAGTGAATCTCAGCAAGTTTCACATCCACGATCAGCATTTAACATCGAGACTTCACCAAATAATAGCTTCTATCAATCACCGTTTCAGCTTGACATTCATGAGCGCCCTCCATGTAATTATTCACACTGCACTCCTTTACTCAAATCAAACCTGTCAGCTTCCACACTCAGCTATTCATTCATGTCAATTATAGCGCGCAGGTATATATCGCAGCACAAACACTCACAGACAACTCCCTGTTGCTCCTGCAGGGATCAGTCTCCAGTTTAGCTCATCGCCACGTGTATCGAGGTGCAGTGGAACGGTTTTGTTGCGGAAAAACAACACATGATTACAATCGAGCCATTTACGGCGTATAGATACATGATAAGGGAATCGTGTTTCGTGCAAGGCAAAGCCAGCAAAGTCCGATCAAGGATAGTCCGAGGGTCATCAAATAGGTGGATACTATATAGTAGTTCAGCACTGCTCTCTGGTTGTGGTAGGATGGTTCAGTTGCCTGATAATAGCTGGTAAGAAACTGTCACTGAATCTGGAGGTGTGCGTTTTCACCCTTCTATACCTCTTGCCTGATGGGAGAGGGGGGAAGAGGGAGTGGACGGGGTGCGACTGGTCCTTAATTATGTTGCCGAGGCAGCGCGAGGTGTAAATGGAATTAATGGAAGGGAGGTTGGTTTGTGGGATGGTCTGGGCGCTTATGTTCTCTGCCCTGTGAGGCAGTAGCTCTACCCGCTCTGTCACTGTGCTGCCCCATCTTAAGCAAGAGACATCGTGCTAGAGGGACTCAGCGGGTCCAGGGCCAGTCTGAGGAAGGGTCCCGACCTGAAACTGCACCTGTCCATTCCCTTCACATGTGCTGCCTGGCCCGTTGAGTTACTCCAGAACTTTGTGTTTTTTTTTCTGCAGAAGAAAGGCTTTGTTGCTGACTCAAGCAGCCAGCTGCTGAACTGGCAAATCCTTTGATGTGAAGCAAACTTGATCGACTGACATCAACTGCAGTGTCCAAGAGGCAGCTATGAAGCAGTTCACAGATAAGCAGCTCGAGCCCCAAGGACGCATTAATTTCCTGACTGCCTTGCTGTGATACAGCACTTAGAGACATAGAAACATAGAAAAATAGGGACAGGAGTAGGCCATTCGGCCCTTTGAGCCAGCACCGCCATTCAATGTGATCATGGCTGATCATCCACAATCAGTGCCCTGTTCCTGCTTTCTCCTCATATCCCTTGATCCCTTGAATTGGTTGATATTATGCTGCATTTACTTTAGTTTAGTTTAGAGATACAGCGATCAGCGATCCCCACGCACTAGCACTATCCTACACACTGGAGAAAATGTATAATATTTACAAACCTGTACGCCTTTGGAGTGTGGGAGGAATCCGGAGCACCCGGAGAAAACCCACGCGGTCTCAGGGAGAACGTGCAAACTCCGTACAGACAGCATCCATAGTCAGGATCGATCCCGGGTCTCTGGCGCTGTAAGGCAGCAACCCTACCGTTGCATCAGCGTGCCATCCGTAAATGCATGTTTATGTCCATTCGTTTTAATTAGCTTCAGTAAAAATTGTAAATTGTCCCCAGATTGTAGGATAGTGCTAGTGTGCGGGGATCGCTGGTCAGCCCGGACTCTATGGGCCGAAGATCCTGTTTCCGCACTATATGTCTAATCTCTAAACAAACCAATTTCAAGCCCATCTGCAGTTCCTTCTTAAAAATTTCAAGGCCATGGTATTTTTTGCTTCATATTAGATATGACTTTAAAAAGTAGTTACTCTTCAATGAATATGCTTACAGAGATAAAACCAGATTATATCAGCAGGTTTTGATGGCCGGTAAATTGAAAATGTATGATTAGATCAGACAGCTTAGACTTACACAAATTCAACTTTGTAACTTGTCCATTTGTTGAAGAGAGGAAATTACTTGGCGAAAACCATAGAGCATCATCAGTCAGTAAAATGAGAAAAGGAACATGAAGTTAATCAAAAATGTTGGTATATCCACCCCATCCATATCAACGGGACGGAGGTGGAACGTGTCTCCAGCTTCAGGTTCCTGGGGGTCAACATCTCCGATGACCTCTCCTGGACCCACAACACATCCTCGCTGATCAAGAAGGCTCACCAGCGTCTCTTCTTTCTGAGGAGACTTAAGAAGGTCCACCTGTCTCCCCAGATTCTGGTGAACTTCTACCGCTGCACCATCGAGAGCATCCTTACCAACTGCATCACAGTATGGTATGGTAACTGCTCTGTCGCCGACCGGAAAGCTCTGCAGAGGGTGGTGAAGATCGCCCAACGCATCACAGGCTCCTCACTCCCCTCCATCGAGTCTGTCCATAGTAAACGATGCCTGCGCAGGGCGCACAGCATCGCCAGGGACAGCTCACACCCCAACCATAGACTGTTTACCCTCCTCCCATCCGGGAGATGCTACAGGTCCCTCCGCTGCCGGACCAGCAGGCTCAAGAACAGCTTCTTCCCTGCGGCTGTCACACTTCTCAACGCTGCACCTCAATGACTGCCTGTCTCCACCCCTCACTCCCCCCCCCTCCCCGGACTATCCAATCACCAGCAAATTGCCTCGAATACCACTGTATATGTATATGTATTACTTGTTTATTTGTAAGTTCGCCCTTCGGAGATACCAACTGCATTTCGTTGTCTCTGTATTGTACACTGCACAATGACAATTAAAGATTGAATTGAATTGAATTGAATTGAATATTCACAATCCTAGTAGACACATACTGAAGCTGAACACACTCTTAATTAAAGAAAGGCACAGTGTGCTGGAGTAACTCAGCGGGGCAGGCAGCATCTCTGGATAACACGGCTAGGCAATGTTTCG
Organism: Okamejei kenojei; assembly: GCA_035221665.1. Classification (NCBI taxonomy): domain Eukaryota; kingdom Metazoa; phylum Chordata; class Chondrichthyes; order Rajiformes; family Rajidae; genus Okamejei; species Okamejei kenojei. Next base: position 61,871,751 of record CM069143.1, on the reverse strand, counting down.
GGTCGAACGACGGGCCACAATGTACAAGTCGGCAGACAACGGGGGTAAAAGCGTGCCCAACGTCGCCCTCATTCTGATGGCCACCCTTCGTGTGTGGCTGCATCAGGCGGAGTGTAGAGCCAAGGCACGTGGGCACCAAGTGTCACTACCTGTTGAGGTTCTACCTGTCCCCGGTGTTGCGAAGGATGGGCCTGGTGCAGGTGCCACGCAATGTGCCAGTCAGCTGGACTTTGCACCCCATCTGTCGTCGGTGGAAAGGTTGTTCCGGACAAACACCTTTGACCACACGTCCCATTTGGGCAGTGGTCAGCACAGAATGTCCTGCAGGCACTGCAGGGAAAGGACTCTATGGACCCGGTGGCGTGGTTCCCTGAGCAGACTGCCCAGCTCGTCTGGCAAAATGCCTCATCGCCAGAACTCACCAACAAGCACCAAGACCTGGCTTGGCTGGCGGTGAGGGGGGAGCCCTCCCTGTCAGATCCTTCCTGCACCGTCGGAACCTCACTGCCAGCGCACGCTGCCCTCGGGACGGCTGCTATGGCGAGGAGACTTTGCCCACCTCTTTGCAGAGTGTGGGTTTGCTAAAAGAGTCTGGAGAAGAATGCAAGGGTCCCTGGTACGCTTTATCCCGAACAGCTCCGTCACAGAGGACTCGGTGATTTACGGACTGTTCCCAGGGACACATTCAGAGGCTGACATCGAGTGCTGCTGGAGGGTCATCAACTCGGTGAAAGACGCCCTTTGGTCTGCCCGAGCATTGTTCACCACCCAGCAGAGCGAGATGTCCGTCGGGGAATGTTACCGACTGGCCCACTCCAGACCGCAGGAGTACGTGCTGAGGGACGCACTGAAGCTCGGTGCAGCCAACGCCAAAGCTCGGTGGGGGAGGGCCACAGTCTAAGGTCCTTCCGCCACTGGGGGGCACGGTATGGTGGAGATGCCCCTCAAAATAAGGGAAGGTATCTATCCCACACCAGTGGGCCACATGAGTGGCACGAGTGGGGGACTGATTTGTGGAAATTTGGGGAAAAGAAAATGTCTAAACTGTATTGATCAATTTGTACAGCCTCCGAAAATGTCGGATGGATTTTCCGAAAGGTTCATGTATTGTATATATTTATCACTTGAATAAAGTATATTTTGAAATTTAAAAAAAAAAATGTTTCGGGTTCTATAGACAGACACGTCACCCATCCATATTCTCCAGACATGTTGCCCACACCGCTGAGTTACTGCAGTCTTTTGTGTCGTAATTTGGTGAACCAGCACCTGCAGGTTTGAATAAGGGACTTGACCTGAAACGTCACCCATTCCTTCTCTCCAGAGATGCTGCCTGTCTCGCTGAGTTACTCCAGCACTTTGTGTCTATCTTCGGTTTCAACCAGCACCTGCAGTTCCTACTTACACATCTGCAGTTCCATGTTAGTCTAGTTTAGTGTTGAGATGCTGCGCGGAAACAGGCCCCTCTGCCCACTGAGTCCGCACTGATGTACTTTTTCACACAAAGGGTGGTGGGGTATGGAACAAGCTGCCAGAGGAGGTAGTTGAGGCTGGGACTATCCCATCGTTTAAGATATGGTTAGGCAGGTACATAGATAGGACAGATTTGGAGGGATATGGATCAAACGCAGGCATGTGGGACTATTGTAGCTGTGGCATTATTGGTCAGTGTGGGCAAGTTGGGCCGAAGGGCCTGTTTCCACACTGTATCACTCTATGACTCTATGACTAGCCATGCCAGTACATTAACACTATCCCACACACACAACAATTTACAATTATACCCAAGCCAATTAACCTACAAACCTGTTCGACTTAGGCGTGTGGGAGGAAACCAGAGCACCTGGGGAAAACCCACGCAGGTCACAGGAAGAATGTTCAAACTCCATGCAGACACCAACCGTAGTCAGGATCGAACCTGGGTCTCTGGCGCTGTGAGGCAGCAACTCTACCGCTGCTCCGCGGGTGCTGTTGTTATTAAACTTTTAATTAAGATAGTTGAATGCACCTAATTTGATGTAACAATTGTTTTGTTTAGGTATTTATTCAAATATATTTTAACATTGAAGCATAAAACAATAATTAATTTCAAATTTAAAGAAAAAATAATTTGATTTAAACTATTGAAGTCAGGATTGTTTTATGATCGTGTGCGTGAGCATAAGGAACAAAGATATTTTGACTTGCAGCAGCATTTTAATTAATGCAACACCACCAATACTATGCAATAAACAATAGTGCAATAAATTATCAAGTAGAAAGACAGGTTAACATTTGAGGCATAAATATTATTAAAGTGCCTTAAACAAATGTCACAAATTAATATTTAAATAGCAATGATGGATGTACACATGGATTTCCTAGTGTGCACAGATTTGTGTCATAGAGCCATAAAGACATGCAGTCACACCGTACTGAAATAGATCCTTTGGCGCAACTTACCCATTCTGTCCAAGATGCCACAACTATGCTAGTCCCACCTGGTCCATATTCCTCCAACCCTTTCCTATCCACGTATCTGGCATTTCCATGCACCTCCAAACGTAATTTAAATGCTAATATAGTTCTAGCCTCAACTACTAGTATTGGCCACTGGCCACTCCCTCTTCTCCCCTCTCCCATCGGGCAAAAGGTACAGAAGTGTGAAAACGCACACCTCCAGATTCAGGGACAGTTTCTTCCCAGCTGTTAGCAGGCAACTGAAGCATCCTAGCACAACCAGAGAGCGGTCCTGAACTACTATCTACCTCTTTGATGACCCTTGGACTACCGTTGAACAGACCTTGCACTAAACATTATTCCCTTTACCATGTATACACTGTAACTGAATCAATTGTAATCATGTATTGTCTTTTTGCTGACTGGTTAGCAAGAAACAAAAGAGCTTTTCACTGTACCACGATACACGTGGCAATAAACTAAACTAAACTAAACTTCCTCTGGCAGCTAATCTCATATACTCACCACATTCTGTGTGAAGAATTTGCCACTCAGCTTCCTATTAAATCTTTCCCCTCTCATCTTAAACCTTTGCTCTCTGGATATTGATTCCCCTACTCTGGGTAAAGAACTCTGTACATTACCTATTCCCCTAGTAATTGTATACACCTCAAAAGGACCATCCTTCTGATTCCTGGGACGGCACGACTTCCATATGAAGAAAGACTGGATAGACTCGGTTTGTACTCGCTGGAATTTAGAAGATTGAGGGGTGATCTCATAGAGACTTACAAAATTCTTAAGGGGTTGGACAGGCTAGATGCAGGAAGATTGTTCCCGATGTTGGGGAAGTCCAGGACAAGAGGTCACAGTTTAAGGATAAGGGGGAAGTCTTTTAGGACCGAGATGAGAAAATCGTTTTTCACACAGAGAGTGGTGAATCTGTGGAATTCTCTGCCACAGAAGGTAATTGAGGCCAGTTTGTTGGCCATATTTAAGAGGGAGTTGGATGTGGCCCTTGTGGCTGAAGGGATCAGGGGGTATGGAGAGAAGGCAGGTACAGGATACTGAGTTGGATGATCAGCCATGATCATATTGAATGGTGGTGCAGGCTCGAAGGGCCGAATGGCCTGCTCCTGCACCTAATTTCTATGTTTCTATGTTTCAGCCTACTGCACTCCAAGGAATGCCCTAGCCTGCCCAACTAAACGGAACTGAACTAAACTAAACTAAACTAAACTAAACTAAATTAAATTAAACTAGCAGAAAGGAACTGTAAATGCTGGTGTATATCCAGTCTGAAGAAGGGTCCCGACCCAAAACATGTCCCATCCTTTTTCTCCAGAGATATAGCCTGACCTGCTAAGTTCCTCCAGCACTTTGTGTCAAAACTAACCTAAACTGGCAGCACGGTGGTGCCGAGGTGGAGTTGCTGCCTTACAGCACCAGAGACCTGAGTTCGATCCTGAGTACGGGTGCTGTCTGTATGGAGTTTGTACGTTCTCGCCGTGACCTGCGTGGGTTTTCTCCGAGATCTTCGGTTTCCTCCCACGCTCCAAAGACGTACAGGTTTGAGGGTTAATTGGCTTGGTGTGAATGTAAATTGTCCCTAGTGCGTGGAGGACAGTGCTAATGTGCAGGGATCGCTGGTTGACGCGGACGCGGTGGGCTGAAGGGCCTGTTTCTGCGGTGTATTTCTAAACGTCACCCATTCCTTTTCTCCAGAGATGCTGCCTGAAGTTTGAAGAAGGGTCTCGACCCGGAACGTCACCTATTCCTTCTCTCCGTAGATGCTGCCTCACCCGCTGAGTTTCTCCAGCTTTTTTGTCTACCTTCGATTGTTCTAGCATCTGCAGTTCTCTCTTAAACATGCTGCTTGACCCGCTGAGTTACTCCAGTTTTTTGCGCCTCTCTTTGATTTAAGCCAGCCTCTGACCCGAAACGTCACCCATTCCATCTCCCCGGAGATGCTGCCTGACCCGCTGAGTTACTCCGTTTTTTTGTGTCTATCTGCAGTTCCTTCCGACACAATTAATTGCTTTTGGATTGGTCTGTAGAGAAACGCAAACTCAATGTTTTTAGTATAAAGTACTTAGTCTACCAATCACACAACACCTCCAAAACCATAAACTTACTGTATTCACTTGACTACATTGCATTATATTAACTCAATTGTTTGTTTTAATGTCTGCGTGATATCTAATGAGAGGACACAGCACAAAATATGGTTATTTTTGGAGCATCAAATATTCAGCATAAATTCTGGGAGATTTTCCATATGGCTAACAATGGCCTGTTTCCTTTATCATTGTTACTTTTCTGCATATCTTTCATTCATTGTTCTTTATCTCTCTACATCATCATCTATATCTCCATTTTCCCTTTCCCCTGACTCTCAGTCTGAAGAAGGGTCTCAACCCGAAATGTCACCCATTCCTTCTCTCCAGAGTTGCTGCCCGACCCGCTGAGTTACTCCAGCTTTTTGTGTCTATCTTCTTTTCCACATTGTCGGTTCAGGGGATTATTAATGGAAAATGGAAACTTCATCAAACACTTTGTAAGTTTGCCATCCCTGTTTGCCAGTGGTGCAGCTGATAGAGCAGCTGCCTCACGGTGCCAGGGACCCAGGTTCGATCCTGACCTCGAGTGCTGGCTGTGTGGAGTTTGTACATTCTCCCTGTGACCATGTGGGTTTGCTCCAGGTGCACTGTTTCCTCCCACATCCCAAAGACATGTGGGTTTGTAGTTTAATTGGCTACTGCAAATTTCTCCTAGCGTGTGGGGAGTGACTGAGAAAATGGGATAACATAGTACTAGTGTAAACAGGTGATCGAGGGTCGGCATGGACTTGGTGGGCCGAAGGGCCTGCTTCCATGCTGTATCTCTAAACTAAACGAAATATGACAACTGCAAGCTGTGCAGAATGTTGCTATAGGGAAACATGCATGTAAACAGTTTCTGTGTTTGTTTCAAGATGAAAATTGTCCAGATGAGTACTCTGACTTGCACTTTCATTCATTTCTTGAATTTGTGCAGATCGGTGAATTGGGCGCAAACACTACATCCAGCAGCCATGTGTTACACTAAAAGAGAGTTACCTCCGATTGCTAGGCATTTTCTTCCAGCTTGTGAGGGAGATGGGAGCTCGCTGCCAGAGTGCTCCTATGGTATGGCCATCTGTTTAAGCTCCGTTTGCCAAGGAAGGGGGTGCTCAGGTATGAAATCATCCTCCAAATCTACATTTAGACATTTTTTTTTAATGGCAGGAAATATTTGGTGTATGCGCTCAAAATATGAGCGTGTCAAGGTATGAAGCAAAAAAATGGGCCGCACGGTGGTGCAGCGGTAGAGTTGCTGCCTTACAGCGCCAGAGACCCGGGTTCCATCCTGACTGCGGGTGCTGTCTGTATAAAAAAAAAGTATAAAAGTATCCTTTATTGTCATTCAGACATTTCAGTCTGAACGAAACTGTATACCTTGCAGTCATGACATAGAATAAAATATCAAAACAAACACTTAACACAGTTTAACATCCACCACAGTGAGTCTACCAGGCACCTCCTCACTGTGATGGAAGGCAAAAGTCTTAAAGTCCTTGTCTCTTCCCTCCTTGTTCTCCCGATCCAGCTTTCAATGTAGGGACCCCGCCGGGTGATGGTAAGTCCAGCGGCCGCATCCGAGCTCCGCGAACGGGACGGTTCAAACTCCGCGGCACGGGGCGGTCGAAGCTGCCGAAGCTGCCACCCTCCAGTCCAGCGGATGAAGCTGGCGTTGTGGGAGCTCCTGAAAATTGGTCACCAACCTGGGGCCTGCGAGCTCCCGACGTTGTCGTCCACTGGGCCCCGCGGCCGAAGCCTCCGAGGCTCCGAAGTCGGCCAGCCGCCGCCGCAAGGCCACCGAGGCTCCGAAGTCGGCCAGCCCCGTTTGGTAAGTCCTGGCTCCGATTTATCTTGGAGCCTCGAGCTCGGTCCCAGTTGGAGGCCGCCAGCTCTGCGATTAGGCCTCAGCACAGACGGAGGCGGAGACGGGGGATACGACAGGAAAAGAACGCATCCCCCCCAAAGGAAGAGACTAAAAACATGTTTCTCCCACCCCCCCACACATACACAACTAAAATAAACTGAATAAACTAAACAGGACAAAAGAAAACAAAAAAAAAAAGAAAAGGCAGACGGACTGCAGGTGAGCCGCAGCTGCATGGGCAGCACCGGCACTCTGTCTGTACGGAGTTTGCACGTTCTCCCCATGACCTGCATGGATTTTCTCCGGGATCTCCGGTCTACTCACAAATTCCGAAGACGTGCAGGTTTGTAGGTTACTTGGCTTGGTATAAGTGTAAATTGTCCCTAGTGTGCGCAGGGCAGTGTTAAAGTGCCGGGATCGCGGGTTGGCGCGGACTCGGTGGGCGAAGGACATTGTTCCACGCTGCATCTCTGATCCCAACTGAACGACGCACAGTCTGTAGCATGAGGATCTTAGATGTTTGGCGCCCATCATTTCGGAATGGGATGGAAATTTCTCAAAAAGAATAGAGATATGACACTAAAATGACGGGGGAAATAAAATTTATCATCACATCTTCAAGGTTGTGCACGTTGATAGTTTGTGTCATTAATGACAGAAATCCCAGGCGACTCTGTGCGCTGGTCATTACAATCGCTCCACTCTTTTAAACCTCTACTCCAAATCCGGGCGGTCACGGTGGCGCAGCGGTAGAGTTGCTGCCTCACAGCGAATGCATCGCCGGAGACCCGGGTTCGATCCCGACTACGGGTACCGTGTGTGCGGAGTTTGCAGGTTCTCCCCGTGACCTGCGTGGGTTTTCTCCGAGATCTTCGGTTTCAACCCGCACTCCAAAGACGCGCAGGTTTGTAGGTTGACAAAAGTGCTGGAGAAACTCAGCGGGTGCGGCAGCATCTAAGGAGCGAAGGAAAAGGGCAACGTTTCGGGCCGAATCCCTTCTTCAGACCTTCTTCAAGCATCAGTCTCTGTATTAATATGGCCAACACAGGGACTCTAAGCAAAATGATGAAGCTAATTCGAGTTAAAAACATTTCACATAATTTAAGATGATCATTCACTGTTCACTTTGCTTTACTTTAGATTCTAGACTTTAGAGATACAGCGTGGAAACAGGCCCTTTGGCCCACCGAGGCCACGCCGACCAGCAAACAACCCGTACACTAGCACTATCCTACACACTTAGGGACAATTTACAATTTACAGAAGCCAATTAACCTACGACCCTGCACGCCTTTGGAGTGTGGGAGGAAACTGGAGCACCCGGAGAAAAGACATGTGGTCACGGGGAGAATGGGCAAACTCCGTACACACAGCATGTGTAGTCAGTATTGAACCCGGGTTTCTGGCGCTGTAAGGCAGTAATTCTACCGCTGCGCCACCGTGCCACAACTGTATGGACCTGTGTCTTTGAGTTTGGATCATCAGGTGTTTCTAGCTTTCTGATTTCAAATTGCTATTCACACCATGAAGCGTTTCGCATTCTAATTCTATCCTTGAATGAAATGAACTGCCAACTAATCTGACGTGAAATCAATCATAATAAAAGATCCCAGAGAGGGTGAAAATAAATTGCAATTGGCAACATTTTTAAAAGAGATGTTCGTGTATTTTGGAGTCCAGGCACACTGGAATTTAAATGGAAGGAAGATTGCGTAGATTTGTTTGGAAACACACTCTCCCCCGCGTTCTGTTAAACTCCTTACATTGGTTGCGCTCACACGATCCAACGAGACTTGAAACAAGCAGTGAAATCTGCTCTTTGGACTTTTGCTAAAGAGTAGATTCATGGATTTGCACAATCCAGGTGAACTACTGGGAAGATCCATCAACAAAGCATTTTACTGGGATGCATCACAGCTTGGTTCGGGGACACCTCCATCCCAGACCGCGAGAAATTGCAGAGATGTGTAGGAAGGAACTGCAGATGCTGGTTTAAACCGAAGATGGACACAAAAAGCTGGAGTAACTCAGCAGTGATGGGGAGCATCTCTGAAGTTTCGGGTCTTGACCCTTCTTCAGCAGTTGTGGATGTACCTCAGGCCATCACACAAACCAACCTCCCTTCCACTAACTCCGTCTACACCTCACACAGCCTCGGCAAGGCTGCCAAGGACCAATCTCATCGCATTCACTCCCTCATCTCCCTTCTCCCATCAGGCAAGAAGTACAGAAAACACACGCCACCAGATTCAGGGATAGTTTCTTCCCAGCTGTTATCAGGCAACTGAACCATCTTATCACTAACTAGAGAGTGGTCCTGACCTACCATCTACATGTGTCTATCTACCATCTACCTTATTGGAGACCTTTGACTATCTTTAATCAGGCTTTACTGGAACTTATCCTGCACTAAACGTTTTACCCTTTATTCTCTATCTGTACACTGTGTATGGCTCGATTGTAATCATATATAGTATTTTCACTAACTTGAGACCACATAACAATCAGGTCACGTGACAATAATATTAAACTAAACTGAACTAAACTGAAATGAACTCAACTCAACTCAACTAAATATTTTATTTTGTGTAGAAAGGAACTGCAGATGCTGGTGTATACCAAAGATGGACACAAAGTGCTGGAGTAACTCAGTGGGTCGGGCAGCATCTCTGAAGAATGGTCCCGACCCTGAATCGTCACCCATCCTTTTCCTCCACAGATGCTGCCTGACCCGCTAGATTACTCCAGCATTTTGTGTCCATCTTCTTAATATTTCCTTTTGCTGACTTGTACCCTTTTGATGGAGGCACACAAGGAACTGCAGATGCTGATGAACTCAACAGGTCAGGCAGCATCTGTGGAGGGAATGAACAGGTGACGTTTCAGTTCGGAACCTTTCTTCGGACTGGAATACCTCCAGCACTTTATGTTACATTGGGTACGACAAATTAGTTGAAAGAGTTTCAAATGTAATGAACCACATCAGCATTATAGCAAACTTGGCATCTCATCTTTTATAAGTAGGACTTTCCAAGGTTAAGGACTGGATAATTGCAATATAATTGCAATGTGCCTCTACATATCGTTAAACCTCATTGCAGTCAACGGTCCCTGAATTAGGAAAGAACAGGGAATAGCAAAGGTACATTATGAGTGAATGAATATATGAATGGATGAATGAATGGGTGAATGAATGGATGAATGATACTTAGAAGGCTGAGCCTTGCACATTCGAGGTCAGATTCCAAATTAAAAGTGAGACATTCGTAGAAGCAAGGCACATGGTTCTGGCCAAACTTGGGTGGCACGGTGGTGCAGCGGTAGGTTGTCTCCTAAAGGGGCTGTCCCACTGCGGAGACCTAATCTGCGAGTTTAGAAGAGCTTGCCCTCGACTCAAACTCGCAACGTGCTTGACACATGGTCCTAGGAGGTCCTATCAGGTCGCTGGAACTCTCCTTCATGCTCGAGGGAAGTTCCCGCATACTCGTGGCCTCAGCTAGGTCGCGGAATATTTTTCAGCGTGTTGAACAATCTTCCGCGAGTAAAAATTGGTCGGCATGGTTCTTTTTAACTCGTAGTGCAGTGGCGTGGGGTCGCTATGTAGTTACAGGCAGTCGAGGGCAGCCGTAGGCAATCTCCTTCGCTGACCGGACATTTTACTTGGCTGATTTGGGATTTTCAAGATCAAGGAAAACAGACCGGTTGGTAAAATGCCCGCTAAACTTTATTAAACATTGTCTGACTTCTTAAAAGTGTCTCCACTCCTTCTCCCCGCTTCTCCCCCCTTCTCCCCCCTTCTCCCCCCTTCTCTCCTCCTCTCTCCCCTCTCTCCCCTTCTCCCCCCTTCTCCCCCCCCTCCCCTCTCCCTTCTCTCCCTTCTCTCCCCCTCTCCCCCCTCTCCCCCTCTCCCCCCTTCTCCCCCCTTCTCCCCCTCTCTCCCCTTCTCCCCCTCTCCCCCCTTCTCTCCCCCTCTCCCCCCTCTCCCCCTCTCTCTCCCCCCTCTCCGCCCCTCTCTCCCCCTCTCCCCCGCTCTACCCCCCCACTCCCCCCTTCCCTCCCCTTCTCCCCCCTTCTCCCCCCCTTCTCCCCCCTCCCCCCCTTCTCTCCCCTTCTCTCCCCCCCACTCTCTCTAAAGGACTTACCGTACACTGTGCATCCATCTTTTACCTTCCGCGATGTGTGTGTGTGCGGTCGGTCGATCCAGCTCGCGGTTTCATCGCTGACGGTCGATCCAGCTCGAGGTTTTCCAGGCGAGTGCCCTCGAGTTTGAAGGTCGAAGACACTCTTCTGAATTCGCGGATTAGGTCGCCGCAGTGGGCCAGCCCCTTTACCACGCCAGAGACCTGGGTTCGATCCTGACTACAGGTGCTGCCTGTACGGAGTTTGTACGCTCTCCCCGAGACCTGCGTGGTTTTTCTCAGGGAAGCTCCTATTTTACATTTTTGCACCAAGCCGATTAATGCCTTTGGTGTGCGGGAGGAAACCGAAGATATCGGAGAAAATCCACACAGTCACGGGGGGAACGTACAAACCCCGTTCAAACAGCACCCGTAGTCGGGATCGAACCCGGGACCCAGGGCTCAGTGGCTGTGAGGCAGCAACTCTACCGCTGCGCCACCGTTTAAGTTTTGTACGTTTTTAGATGAGTCAAAGTTTAAAACTATTAGGTCATCTTACAGATAAACTATTTCCCCCGAACATGCATGAATTATGTAGAACAAGTGACCGATGTGTCAGTTAAACCATTAATGTAGAATTATGTGAACTCAAGAAGCAAAGGCTATCGGTGTTTAACGTTAGGGATCAATACACAGCAAATTATTTGCATTTTCTTGGTCCTTTAACAGGATCAATTGTTGGTGCGTAACAAGAGCATTCCCTCCTGTGATCTTATACTTTGTTATGGACACGGTTGGTTTAACATACTAATTGTAAGGAGCAGTTAGATCTTGGGCTAAAAAAGCTTTGGTCTTGGAAATCAGTAATATCTGTTGGGTCAATTCACGTGTAGGAAGGAACTGCAGATGCTAGTTTAAACCAAAGAGACACACAAAATGCTAGAGTAACTCGACGGGACAGGCAGCATCTCTTTTTTTTCTCCTTTTTTTTTCTCTTTACAAACACTTTATTCAAAAAACAAAATCAACATACAAAGTAGTATATCGTTCATATCAAAAACTGCCCGCACCAACAGTTTAACAAACAAAGACAAAAGATGTCAATTAAAATCACGCCAGCCTTATTTATAATACAATTGAACTCCCGCGGCGACCAGCATTCACGGAAGGCCTCCAGCGTCCCCGTAGACACCGCGTGTTCCCTCTTCAGGGACGTGACCCCGGAAAAGGGGCAGGCAGCCGACCCCTGTGCGGCCGTCGACTGCCCGCTGCCTGGACCCGCGAGTGACCATCTTGGCCAGGCCCAGGAGCAGGGAGACCTCCTCCTACAGGCAGCATCTCTGGAGAGAAGGAATGGATGACGTTTCGGGTCGAGGCCCTTCTTCATTCAATTAATGTTCTATCTGAAAGTCTTAAGGGCCTGTCCCACTTTTTTTTTTCGGCTGCCGGCGACTGTCACAGTCGTAGCAGGTCGCCGAAAAAACGGCAACTGGACCCCCCCCCTCCCCCCCACACGACAATGTCTACGACAAGCTGCGACAACCTGCCACCTAGTCGGCGTCACGCTGCGGCAAGCTACCGACAACTGGCGACCCATTAGGATGTCCACCTACGACCAAGCTTACGACAACCTACGACCACACAGGCGACAACCTACGACAGCCGGTCAACCTACGTCCACCTGCGACAAGCTACGAGCCTGTCGGCGACAACTGAAGACAACTGAATTCAGTTGGCGGTACCTGTCGCCGGTTGACGGGTTGACGTAGGTAGTCGCCAATGGAATTCACCGAAGTCAGCGCCCGGTAACAACCAACGCCACCCGGCGACAACCAACGCCACCCGGCGACAACCAACGCCACCCGGCGACAACCAACGTCACCCGGCGACAACCAACGCCACCCGGCGACAACCAACGTCACCCGGCGACAACCAACGCCACCCGGTGACAACCAACGCCACCCGGCGACAACCAACGCCACCCGGCGACAACCAACGCCACCCGGCGACAACCAACGCCACCCGGCGACACCAACGCCACGACAACCAACGCCACCCGGCGAAAACCAACGCCACCCGGCGACAACCAACGCCACCCGGTGACAACCAACGCCACCCGGCGACAACCAACGCCACCCGGCGACAACCAACGTCACCCGGCGACAACCAACGTCACCCGGCGACAACCAACGTCACCCGGCGACAACCAACGTCACCCGGCGACAACCAACGCCACCCAGCGACAACCAACGACAGCACCTACGACAGGAGAAGACAAGCTACGCCAAGCCCACAGTCGGCGAAAGGTTCTGTCCATTTCAAAATCCAGCGGCGACCAGAAAAACGTTACGACTCTTTAGGCAACTTGAAGAGACTATTCATGCCATACAGCCGACACCCCGCGACCATGTGGCGATGGCCTAGTCACCTGTAGTCGCCTAAGTGGGACAGAGGCTTTACATTTCTTTAGTGACAAAAGCTCATGTTGTCTTGTACAACAGAACCAATCTAACAAAAGAACATGAGAGAAACAATAGGGGAAGGAATAAACTCCACTATAAAACAAGATCATACTGAACATTTACCTCAACCACATTTTCCTCCCATATCCCCATATCCCTTGATTTCTTTAATGTCTGGAGTAATTGCAGGGGAGTGGAAAGAAAGCTGGGATGGAGGAGAGTTGGGACAAAGCTCTGTCGGAAGAAAATGCAGATGCTGGTTCAAACCGATAATAGATACACAAAGCTGGAGAGACTCTGGAGAGAAGGAATGGGTGACGGTTTGGGTCGAGGCCCTTCTTCACACCGCATCTCTGGAGAAAAGGAATGGGCGACGTTTAGGGTCGTGACCCTTCCTCGGTCTGAAGGGTTTTGAAGAAGGGAAACATCCTCTCATCCACATCCACTCTATCCAGGCCTTTCACTCTTCGGTAAGTTTCAATGAGGTCCCCCCCTCATTCTTCAAAACTCCAGCGGGTACAAGCCCAGTGACATCAAACGCTCCCCATTTACAATCAATAGAAATGGGTTTCCAGCACTATTTTTGGGACAAGACGTCCAAGGCCAGTTTGCCTCTATAAGTGACGGGAAAAAAGCATAACTTTATGTTAAGCTTGGGCAGCCTCCACCCCAGCGAATGACTTCTCTAACTTCAAGTAACCCTTGCTTTCCCACTCTCTCAATCCCTCCCCCTTTATAGTTCTCCGACCAGTCTGACTGTCCCTTTGACTAAGTTTTTTATCTGCATGCTTCGTAGTCAGCTGCTCCTAGCTAACAATGATCTGTTCTTCATTTTCCGTGATCTGCATCCACTTTGATGTCTTGTTTTCGCACCTTACATTTTCTTATCTCTGTGCCTCCCTCTCCCCTGACTCGCAGCCTGAAGAAAGGTCTCGACCCGAAACGTTACCCTTTCATTCTCTCCAGAGATGCTCCCTGTCGCGCTGAGCTACTCGAGCGTTTTGTGTCTATCTTCAGTGTAAACCAGCATCTGTAGTTGCTTCCTACTACCTGTAATGACCTATGACGGGTACCAGAAGTCGCTGAAAAAGTCGCGTAAGTGGGACATGCCCATTAGCCCCAAGACCTATATCTAACTCTCTCTTGAAAACATCCAGTGAATTGGCCTTCACTGCCTTCTGTGGCAGAGAATTCCACAGATTCACAACTCTCTGCGTGAAAAATGTTTCCTCATCTCAGTCCAAAATGACCTACCTCTTATTCTTAAACTGTGACCCCCTGGTTCTTCTTCTTCTTTTGTGTGGCATGTACAGCCTAAAGTTGTTGGACAACTTGTTCTATTTGATCTTCCGTTTGTGCATGTCGAGTTGATTGCATTAGTCGAAACAGGGCGGACCACGTGAAGGTTGCAATCTTCCCCGGTTCTGGACTCTCCCAACATCAGGAACATGTTTTCTGCATCTAGCTTGCCCAATCCCTTTAGAAGTTTATATGTTTCTATAAGATCCCCTCTCAGCCTTCCAAATTCCAGTGAATACAAGCCCAGTCGACCCTTTCTTTCATCATATGAAACATGGCCAAAAAGAGTATGTTAAAATTTACTGTTGAAAAATCCAGTGTGATACTGCTTGAGTCCCTCTGAAAAATCCAGGCCCAATACATCTTTAAGAGTAAAATACCAAGTGCTGGAGGAACTCAGCGGGTCAGGCAGCATCTGCGGAGGGAATAGACAGGCAACGTTTTGGGTTGGGCCCCTTTATCCCGGCTCGTCCACCCATAGAGGAAAGAGTAGGATGGAGGGTTTCAGGGAGCAGACCGGCTGCGGGAGGGGGTGCATGGGCTCGACGGGGGAGTGGGCCGCTGGAGGCCCCGCAGCAGCCTGGGGCTCGGCTGGACCGGGCCCCGCTTCAAGAGACCGAGCACGTGGACTGCACGACCACGGCTAGGCTTGGCCAGGCCAACCCTGCAACGCCGCCAGGACAATAGATCTTCATGGTCAGATCAAGATCCCTGCACAACTGGGACTTGAAAATGGGACCAAACTGGTGACTCTGTACACTCGGTCTCCTGCTGCTATACGTACTGTATCTGAGTTGCTTATCGAAGATGTATCTAAGTGCTTATGTACAATGATGCTTGTACTGAACTGTAAACAAAAATGAATTTCACTGTACCTCGGTACGCATGAGAAATAAAGGTGCCATTGTACCATTCCTCGCACAAGCAGCATTCTAAAGAAGGGTCTCGACCCGAAACGTCGCCAACCATTCCCTTCACCAATGCTGCTTGAGCCGCTGAGTTCTTCCAGCACTTTGTGCTTTGTTGAAGATTCAGCATCTGCACTTCCGCACATTTCCACTTGTTTGAGAGCCACTTGTCTTGTTTGCCTGAACATCTGGGTTGACATTTTTCAGCTTAATTGTCTCTCAATAAGCTAATGCCTACAAATGTCAGCGAATGTCAGCTAATGCCTAAAAATCTCCTGCCAAAAATACAGAAGAAATATGTCAGGAATTAATTGAAAATGTAAGTATTCTGGAATGATTGGAATCGGCGGGGTACGGTGGCGCAGCGGTGGAGATGCTGCTTTACACGCCGGAGACCCGAGGTCCATCCTGACTGCAGCTGCTGCCAGTACTGAGTTTGTACGTTCTCCCTGTGACCTGCGTGGGTTTTCCTCGGGTACTCCAGTTTCCTCCCACACTCTAAAGACGCGCAGGCTTGCAAATTAATTGGCTTTGGTAAAATTATAAATTGTCCCAAGTGTGTGTAGGATAGTGTTAGCGAAGAAACTGCAGATGCTGGAGAATCGAGGGTTACACAAAAAGCTGGAGAAACTCAGCGGGTGCAGCAGCATCTAAGGAGCGAAGGAGACAGGCGACGTTTCGGGTCGAGACCCTTCTTCAGACTGGTCAGGGATCAGGGAAACGAGAGATATAGACGGTGATGTGGAGAGATACAGAACAATGAATGAAAGATATGCAAAAAAGTATCGATGATAAAGGGAACAAGCCATTGTAAGTGTAGGATAGTATTGGTGTGCGGGGATCGCTGGTCGGAGAGAGGACTGGGTGGGCCTGTTTCCGTGCTGTATCTCTAAAGTCGAGTCTAACAATATTGCTTGAAAAATAAATACAAGGTGAATATGATGTCATCAACAATGATCAAAATAGATATGGAATCAAAATAATTTTAAACCATTATTTTTCACTTCCAAGTTGGGATTATAACATTGCTTCCTGAGGTACTTGATTATAATTGCTGGAATTGGAAGGAAAAGTTAATTTACTGAAACCGTTCTCCTGCATGCAGCATGAACACTTAATCAAGTAGCCACTCAAAAGGAAATAGATGTGATTACTGAAAGTATACAGCCTAAATAGAAATAGGCACTTGGCACATTATCAGTAGAATCGCTTATCGTACAATTTCTATTGGGAATAAGATTTATATTTTGGGATCTTTTCTACTACTTTTTTAATTTAAATATTTCAGCTGTCTCATTTTACAGAGCTCTGCGATGAATTCTAAATGCTTAAAGTATTACTGATTCTCAACATTAATTTAAATGTTTAATAACGTGCCCAGAATAACAATAGACCGACACAAAATGCTGGAGTAACTCAGCAGGACAGGCAGCATCTCTGGAGAGAAGGAATGGGTGACGTTTTGGGTCAAGAGCCATCTGCTGCCTGTCACGCTGAGTTACTCCAGCAATTTGTGTCTTCAGTCTAAACCAGCATCTGCAGTTCCTTCCTGTACAAAAACTCCTACCTGGTCATTTCTTTGGTTACTGTTCATTTGTCACATTCCAAATTCTCTGTTTTCTTGCGCTTCACCTCAAATTCCTCTCATGGTTTAAAGAGAAAGGCACAATTATCAAACAATTAAAGTGATTGTGCAGTGCATTAGTTTCACAGCGTAGGTGGATGAAGAGGAGGACTCAAGTTAGAGGCGAGAGGGTGAAAGGTTTAATAGTTCATAAGTTCATGTGATAGGAGCAGAATTAGGCCTGTCGGCCCATCATGTCCACTCTGCCATTCAATCATGGCTGATCTATCCCTCCCTCTCAACCTCCATTCTCCTGCCTTCTCCCCATAACCCCTGACACCCGTACGAAACAAGAATCTATTTATCTATCTCTGCTTTAAAAATATCCGACCTGGCCTCCACAGCCTACTGTGGCAATGAATTCCACAGATTCACCAGCTTCTGATTAAAGAAATTCCTCCTCATCTCCTTCTTAAAGGAACGTTCCTTAATTCTGATGCTGTGGCCTCTAGTCCTAGACTCTCCCACTAGTGGAAAGATTGGCATGTTGAAGAGGATACTCCTAAACGTCTACAGGTGCACGGTCGAGAGCATGTTGACTGGTTGCATCGTGGCCTGGTTCGGCAACTTGAACGTCCAGGAGCGAAAAAGACTACAAAAAGTTGTGACCACTGCCCAGTCCACCACCGGCTTTGACCTCCACAGCGCTGAAAGGATCTATCGCAGTCGCTGTCTCAAAAAAGCAGCCAAAATCATCAAGGACCCACATCATCCTGGCCACACACTCATCTTGCCATTACCATCGGGAAGAAGGTAAAGGAGCCTGAAAACTGTAACATCCAGGATCAGGAATAGCTGCTTCCCCACAGCCATCAGGCTATTAAACATCAAATAAGCTCTGAGCTCTCAACTGCAAAATACTATGTTATTATTTGTTATTTGCACTATATTTGTTATTTATTAAACTTTTTCTTTTTTCCCCCCCCCGTTATATACAATGTTTACATATTCACATATTCTGATGTGCTGCAGCAAGTGAGATATATGTCCCGTCCGGGACATATGACAATAAAACACTCGTGACTCTTGACTCTTGACCCTTGACTCTCCACATCCACTCTGTCCAGGCCTTTCACTATTCGGTAAGTTTCAATGTGGTCCCCCCTCAATCTTCTGAACTCCAACGAGTACAGGCCCACTGCCGTTAAACGCTCATGATATGTTAACCCATTCATTCCCGGGATGATTCTCGTAAAATAGGACTCTGAGTGTTAAACCTATTCACACAAAGGGTGGTGGGTGAGTGTAATGGGCTGCCAGAGGAAGTAGTTGAGGTAGGTACACTAACAATGTGTAAAAGGGTGGTGGGGGTGGTGGGTGCTGCCACAGGCGGCGGCAGGCTGTGGATAAGACTATTCGGTGAACTGTTGTAACCTTGTCTGTGCCAAAACCTGGCGAGTCTTGTGTACTGCCGAGGTGAGATCTGTTACATGACTTTACTGGGTTGTATACAAAACAAAGCATTTCAGTGGTTCCTAGGACCACGTGACAATAAAATGTCATTAAATCATTGAATCATCGAGGTTCTGGTGGACCGAGCATGTGTTTTGCAAAATGGCCGCCTAGTCTACGCTTGGTCTTGCCAATGTACACAGACTCATTTAGAGTCATGGAGTCATACAGCGTGGAAACAGGCCCTTCGGCCCAACTTGCCCACACCGGCCAACATGTCCGAGCGACACTAGTCCCACCTGCCCGCGTTGGGTCAATATCCCTCCAAGCCTGTACCATCCATGTACCTGCCTAGCTGCTTCTTAAATGTTGGGGTAGTCCCAGCCTCAACTACCGAAGAACACTTCGCCGAACACCTCCGCTCGGTCCGCAATAACCAAGCCGACCTCCCGGTGGCTCAGCACTTCAACTCCCCCTCCCATTCCGTATCCGACCTCTCGGTCCTGGGCCTCCTCCACGGCCAGAGTGAGCAACACCGCAAGTTGGAGGAACAGCACCTCATATTCCGCTTGGGGAGTCTGCATCCTCTGGGCTTGAACATTGAATTTTCTCAATTCTGTTAACCCTTGCTGTCTCCTCCCCTTCCCACCTCTCCCTCAGCCCTCGGGCCCTGGCATTCCCTCTCTCTCTATCTCTCTCCCCCACCCTAGTCGCACTAGCTTCTCATTTTCACACCACAAACAGCTTACAATGGCTTGTTCCCTTTATCATCGATACTTTTTTGCATATCTTTCATTCATTGTTCTTTATCTCTCCACATCACCGTCTATTTCTCTCGTTTCCCTGATCCCTGACCAGTCTGAAGAAGGGTCTCGACCCGAAACGTCGCCTATCTCCTTCGCTCCTTAGATGCTGCTGCACCCGCTGGGTTTCTCCAGCCTTTTGTGTACCATCGATTCTCCAGCATCTGCAGTTCCTTCTTTAATACCTCCTCTGGCAGTTTGTTCCGTACACCCACCATCCTTAGTGTGAAAAAGTTACCCCTTAGATTCCTGTTAAATCTCTACCCCTTCACCTTGAATCAATGTCCTCTGGTCCTCGATTCGCCTACTCTGGGCAAGAGACTCTGTGCATCTACCCAATCTATTCCTCTCGTTATATTATACACCTCTATAAGATCACCCCTCATCCTTTTGTGCTCCAGGGAATAGAGTTCCAGCCTACTTAACCTCTCCCTATACCTCAGGCCCTCGAGTACTGGCGACATCCTTGTAGCTATGGGGATTGCAGGCAACCTGAGAATCTGCTTAATTTCTTTCAAGTCCCTGCCACAACCTCCTTGCCAAGCCTTCTTGCTTAATTGAACAGCCAGAAAGAATAGAACTGTAAGTAACTGAGAGTATATGATTTACTTCCCCACATACAAGAACTTATAAAATGCTCAGATTTCCACTAATCTGAATTTAATGAAATTAGACTGAAGAAATATTAATTAACATCAAGTTTTTGTTTAAGAAGGGACTGCAGATGCTGGAAAATCGAAGGTAGACAAAAATGCTGGAGAAACTCAGCAGATGAGGCAGCATTTATGGTGCGAAGGAAATAGGCAACGTTTCGGGCCGAAACCCTTCTTCACACATCAGAACATCAGAACAGGTTAACTGGCATTGGTAAATTGTAAATTTGCCCCTAGTGTGTAGGATAGTGCTGATGTACTATCTAAATGGGGCGATCTAAATTAAACTAAACTAAATTTCAGGCTCATCATCTGATGTATGTAGATATAGAGATCCTGACAACAGGTGCTGTTCTGTACGGAGTTTGTACATTCCCCCTGTGACTGAGTGAGTTTTCTCCGGGTGCTCCGGTTTCAATTCAATTCAATTACACTTTATTCAATTATATTTGATTGTCACATGTAACGAGGTACAGTGAAATTCGTTTTACATTCAATTGCTTTACTTTCAACCTGGTATAATTCCTCCCACACTCCAAAGATGTACAGGTTTGTAGGATTTGCTTGGGCAGCTTACAATCCAGGTGTATGAATATTGAAGGTAGACACAAATGCTGGAGAAACTCAGCGGGTGAGGCAGCATCTATGGAGCGAAGGAAATAGGCGACGTTTCGGGCCGAAACCCTTCTTCAGACCGATGTGAGGGTAGGGGGAGCGGGAAGAAGAAATGAAGAGGAGGAGCCAGAGGGCTGAGGGAGAGCTGAGAAGGGGAGGAGACAGCGACGACTACCTGTAATTGGAGAAGTCAATGTTGTCTGGGTTGTTGCAGAGTGATTGGAGGGCTGTACATTCAGGGGGAGATGTTGATTTATGATTTTTGATTTATCTTCAAGTAACCCCTGCAATCCCTCTGTCTCCATCCTTCCCCCACCCAAGTCACACCAGCTTCTCTTTCTCACAGCGAACAATGGCTTGGTTCCTTTATCATCGTTACTTTTTTGCATATCTTTCATGCGTTGTTCTATATCTCTCTGCATCATCGTCTATATCTCTCATTTCCCTCTCCTGTGACTTTCAGCCTGAAGAAGGGTCTCGACCCGAAACGGCTCCAGAGATGATGCCAGTCCCGTTGAGTTCCTCCAGCTTTTTGTGTCTATCTTCGGTTTAAACCAGCTTCTGCAGTTCCTTCCTTCAGAGTGTAGGTTAATTGGCTTTGGTAAACAAAATTGTCAATAGTCCCTCGTGTGCATTGGATAGTGCCAGTGTACTGGATGATTGTTGTTGGCGTAGACTCGATGGGCCAAAGGGCCTGTTTCTGCACTGTATCTCTAATGTCTAAAAGTATAGGTGAACTTGATAGAGTGAACATTGTTCATCATAGTACATGCATCCAAAATTCACTGAAGGGTGGAAGTGTATAGGGATTTCGAGCATTGGCTGGTTCAAACTTTTTGTTATAAGTGGAATAATCTGACAACATATAGTGATGAGATAGGGAATTGAATACAATGGAAAATAGTTCAGCATTCTGAAAGGGATGTCTGCATTGTGTGGCCTGAGGTGTGGGCTTCAATGCCCATAATAGACAATAGACAATAGGTGCAGGAGTAGGCCATTCAGCTCTTCGAGCCAGCACCGCCATTCAATGTGATCATGGCTGATCATCCCCAATCAGTACCCCGTTCCTGCCTTCACCCCATATCCCCAGACTCCGCTATCTTTAAGAGCCCTATCTAGCTCTCTCTTGAAAGTATCCAGAGAACCCGGTCTCACCACTCCACGTTGTAGGCCGCAAAGGGGGTGGGGGTGGGGGGAGAGGGGGGGGGGGGGGAGGGGGGAGGGGGAGGGGGGGAGAGGGGGCGATACGACACGGAGAAAAGTCGCATCTCCGTCGAGGTAATTGACTGGTAAAAGTTTCCCCCGATTACCCCCCTTCCCCACCCCCCACATAAAACATACCAAGAAACACTAAAACATACCCTTAAGACACACTCAAAATAACAAAAACAGAGAAGGGACTCGACAGGCTGCTGGTGAGGCGGCCATTACGGTATTGCCATTACAGTATTGCCATAGCTGAGCACAATCCCCCGATTTGATCCGAAACGTCACCTATTCCTTTTCTCTAGAGGTGCTGTCAGACCCGCTGAGTTACTCTAGCTTTTTTGTGTCTATCTGCGATTAGCAAAGTGTACAGAATAAGTCCACTGAGCCGCACGCTGGTGGCTCCATGTTTTGGTGCCATTTTCAAAGGAAGAACTCAATGGGTCAATCAGCACCTGAGGAGACATAATGCTGGGACCCTGAATCAGGACTTCCCCAACCCCTCCGAATCATCCGGTTAAAGTCAAGAGAGGCGATAATTCAGAGAAACAAAAATGAAAAAGGTTTTTTAGTGCCCTATGGTCATCTGTAAAAATCTCTATTCCTAGAGAACTTTTAAGAAAGAACTGCAGATGCTGGAAAAATCGAAGGTAGACAAAAATGCTGGAGAAACGCAGCAGGTGAGGCAGCATCTATGGAGCGAAGGAATAGGTGACGTTTCGGGTCGAGACCCTTCTGTCTGAAGAAGGGTCTCGATCTGAAACATCACCTATTCCTTTGCTCCATAAATGCTGCCTCACCCGCTGAGATTTTCCAGCATTGTTGTATTCCTAGACTTCATTCAGGACTTCTTTGATGCTGGGATTCAGGTAACTGATCGATATAATACGGATCTAATGTTGAACTGTACGGATGATTAATATTCTGGCGTCAACGGTTGCGGGGAGAAAGCAGGAGAATTGCAGGGTTGAGAGGAAGAAATAGCTCAGCCTTGATAGAATGGAGGAGTAGACTTAATGGGCCGAATGGCCAAATTCTGTTCCTATGTCTTATGCTCTCAGGGACACAGTAGATGGTCAAGGAAAGGACTTTAGGGAGTCCTACAAGAAAAATGAAAGTGCTGAAGTAACTCAGCGGGTCAGGCAGAATCTCTGGAAAACGTGGATAGCTGACATTTCAGGTCAAGAGTCTTTAGACTTGAGTCGTAATCATCCTCATCATCGTTCAAAACATTAGCGACGCAGTAGTGCAGGTTTCCGACGGGAACGGTGACGGACGCACCACACATCTCCGTCCTCCAGTTCCTGCGGGCTTCCGCCGCTGGAAGTCTAGGGTTTTGGTGTGTGTGGGCTTTATCTTCGTTCCTTACAATGCCGTGTACGACAGTGATCGCAACTTCTACTGAAGTGTGGATGGCCGTTGGCTCGCTAGAAGCTCACCCGCCCTTTGACAGGTCTTGTTTTTGGTCCTGCTGGGGGTCCACAGCCCCCTCCTCACCCGGCAAACCAGGTGGGGGACAGTTTAGTCGCCGACTATCCGACCATGGAGCAGGTAGCACGGGATTACATGGAACCCGTGGCGGGGGGAACTCCCCCCGACCTGACCTGAGTCGTAAGAAGGGCTCAAAACCCACATCTCGATTTTCTCCAGAGATGTTGCCTGATCTGCTGAGTTAATCCAGCACTTTGTGTCATTTTTTTTCTACATATATCTTGATTATTCAAGATACTTCCATGTTAGCCATTGAGTGGTTGAGATGTACAGCATGGAAACAGGCCCTTCGGCCCAACACGTCCTTCCTGATCAAGTTGCCTACCTGAGCAGGTCCCATTTGTCTGAGTTAGGTTCACACCTCCAATAGATGTACCTATTGACTAAATCACCATTCTGGATTTAATTCTTGGAGTGCGATATAATCTCAGACAGACAGCACCCGTAGCCAGGATCGAACCCAGGTCTCTGGCGCTGTAAGGCAGCAACTCTACCGACAGAGCAATAGAACAGCTCGGACTTTGTTCCTTTGCATGGACATTGAGGGCTGATCTTATAGATATGTATAAAATCGTGAGGGTGTTAGACAGGGTTTTTTTTACCCAAAGTAGGGAAATGAAGAACCAAAGGCCATAGGTTTAAAGTGTGAGGGGCAAGATTTAGTAAGAATCTGAGGTGCACATTTTTCATTCAGGTGTTGGCGGGTATGTGGATAGATCTGCCAGAGGAGGTAGATGAGGCAGAGACTAGAGAGACATGCTTGGACAGACACATGGACATAACAGGTCCCATATATATTAGATATATTAGAATCTAATCTAATCTAATCTAATCCCATCACAGGGATACAGGTCAAACATGTTGCAAATGTGACTAACTTAGATGGGGCATCTTGGTTGGCACAGGCAAGTTGGGCAGAAAGGCCTGTTCCCTTGCTGTATGTGTAGGAAGGAACTGCAGATGCTGGTTTACACCAAAGATAGAGAATCAAAAAGCTGGAGTAACTCAGAAGGGTCAGGCAGCATCTCTGGAGAAAAGCATCGGGTGACGTTTCAGGTCGAGACCCTTCTTCAGACTGAAAGTGAAGGGAGAAGGAACCGAGATACGAAAAGGTACGGAGAACAAATTAATGAAAGATATGCAAAAAGACCATTAATGAATGATGATCAAGGAAAGGTGGAGTCCACAATGGTCCATTGTTGGCCGTGGGGAAGGTGATAATGAGTAATGCAGACAGTGAAACCCAGCAGGACGACAGTGAAACTAGTGCGACGACTAGGCTGCCTACTTGTGCATGACTCTACGACGATATGACTTGCATTATTTTTTATTTCTTCCCAGATCGTTTTGGAGAACGATGAATCCTTGTCAAAATAAGCCTAAAACAACCTTCCCACATTGTTGAAAAAGGTTTCCATGATACCCTTGGTCTACCAGAAAGGCACTCTACTCTGGAGTCGCAAGAGCTTCATTGGCTCGTCTCCAGCTTGTCCAAAATGCCGCCGCTCGCCTTTTGACCGGAGCTCGAAAGAGGGAGCACATTACGCCAATTTTGGCCTCCCTTCACTGGCTCCCAGTGCATTTTCGAGTTCACTTTAAAATTCTTTTGTTTGTTTTTAAATCGCTGAATGGGCTCGCCCCGTCTTATCTCTCTGAGCTGCTCCACCTATATGCTCCTGCCCGGTGCCTCAGGTCAGCTGACCAGCTGCTCCTTGAGGTACCAAGGTCTAAGCGGAGGCTCAGAGGGGATAGAGCCTTTTCTGTTGCTGCTCCGGCACTCTGGAACACCTTGCCGCTGCACATCAGACAGGCCCCCTCACTGTCCATCTTCAAATCCTCCCTCAAGACTCATTTTTATTCCTTGGCTTTCGACACTGGCTGAGGCTTTGCTCCTGTTCTTAGTGCTTTTAATGTCTTTTAGAGTGTGTTTTTTATAGTCCTTCGTCTTACGGTTTTTAATGGTTTGTAATGCCCTGTCCATGAGTTCTCATGTACAGCACTTTGTGGCAACTGTAGTTGTTTAAAGCGCTTTATAAATAAAGTTATTATTATTATTAAATACATAAAAAGTAGAATTAAATGGTGAACGAAAACACACATTTAAGAAGCTCACGGATATGTTCAGAATACAACAGATTGTATTTAAAATGCCAACGGCCTGGAAACATTACTCATGGGTCAAAGGAGGAAAGAAATGATATTTGCCTTGCAGGAACAGTTTCTGGCTTATGGGAAAACACGGATGTTTGGAAATGATAAATGATTGTTTTAGAAAAGACGTTCTTTTAAGAAGGAGATGAGGAGGAATTTCTTTAGTCAGAGGGTGGTGAATCTGTGGAATTCTTTGCCACAGAAGGCTGCGGAGGCCAAGTCGATGGATATTTTTAAGGCAGAGATAAATAGATTCTTGATTAGTACGGGTGTCAAGGGTGATGGGGAGAAGGCAGGAGAATGGGGTTGGGAGAGAGAGGTAGATCAGTCGTGATTGAATGGCAGAGTAGACTTGATGAGTCGAATGGCCTAATTCTACTCCTATCACATGACCTTATGATGCATGGATCTAATGGCTTACAATCCATTCAAAGCACGCCTGTAATTGGTAAGTGTTTTCATTGATACAATCATTAGGTATACTTGGTAACCAGACCAGTTTCAGTTTAGTTTATTGTCATGTGTACCGAGGTACAGTGAAAAGCTTTTTGGTCTGTGCTAACCAGTCAATGGAAGGTCAATGCTCAAAGATTGTAGGTCAACCACTTCAGAAATTGTATGAATCATTCTACCATAAAAACATACTAAGGATGGCCAACAATATTTCTTCTGACCCCAACCACGTTCTGAACACTGTACAATTTGTTACCATCAAACCGGAGATATAGGGTTCCAAAATTAGTAAGGTTAGGCTGAAGCACTCTTTGGTGCACCAGTCAATCCTCAAACTAAAGATGGCACTTAATCCCAGATCAAATGCACGCTGATGGGCCTCAAATGGTGTCTTCTGTTATTGTAATGTTGTGTTGAATGTATGCATTTTTGGGTCGTGTCTTGATGTCTCAATGCAAGACCTTTCAAGTCTCATTTATCTTTTATGCGATGCTGTAAATGGAGCTGCTACGATGCAAAACAAATTTCAGACTTTGTTCTGACAATAAAGTAATATCGTACCGTATCGTACCGTATCGTATCGTACGATACGTGATTACAATCGAGCCCTTTACAGTGTACAGATACATGATAAGGGAATAACATGTAGTGCAAGGTGTAGCCAGCAAAATCTGATCAAGGATAGTCCAAGGGTCACCAATGAGGTAGATAATAGTTCAGGGTTGATCTGAGGTATAATTTGAGTGAATGGAAGGGATTGGTTTGTCTGATGGTCTGGGCTGCGTTCACAATTTGTTGCAATTTCTTGCCGTCTTGGGTGGAGCTGTTCCCAAACCACTGTGATGCATCCCGATAAAATGCTTCCATGGTGCACCAGTAGACGTTGGTGAGATTGTAGGGGACTTGCCAAACTTCCTAAGCCTTCCAAGGAAGTAGAGGCAATGGTGTGCTTTCTTGGGAATTCTTCTTAGGCCCCCTGCGGTCATGGCTGACCATGGGAGTCTCCAGGGTTGGAGGACGCCTGTGCGTGACTATGTTTAACGTGGGGAGACTGGTGCACAGACAGCCACCACTGGTTCCTTGACAGGTCTGGGTCAGGATCCAGTGGCATGGAGTCCAAGACAACCAGAGACCCTTTACAGCTGCAGCCTTCATCCGCCTTCCCAGCCGTTGTGACGCTCCACTAAGGTCATCCATCATCCTCCGCCTGTTCCACCGTTGAGGTGTTGGTCGGATTGCTCTTTGTCAGAGTCCTCTCCCTCAACATGGGTGGCCCTACCAGGAGCATAACTCCAGACGGCATCGCTCTCCGGATCTCAGGACCACACAAGCTTCTCCACCACCACAAGGTGACAATCCACGGGAAAGGAATAGTAGAAGTTGAATTATGCATCGCGACCCTCATACAAAGCCCATAATAGTGTGATGCTGAGGTAGGGTTGTGGTTCGGGTATACAGTGTGGCTCAAGAGCATGAGAGACAGGAGCAGAATTAGGCTGTTTGGCCCATCAAGTCTACTTCACCATTCAATCATGGCTGATCTATCTCTCCCTCCTAACCACATTCTCCTGCCATGATCGGTGATGTAAAGTAGCTGTTCCTGAACCTAGAGGTTAACACTCCTCAGGCTCCTGTAGCTTCTTCCCGATGGAATCGGAGAGATGAGAGCATGGCCAGGGTGGTTTGTGTGTTTGGTGATATTAGCTTTCTTCTTGAGGCAGCAATTCCTGTAGATCCGTTTGGTGACGGAGAGGTCAACACACATGATGGTAATGACCTTTTACGCCATGGATGCTGCCTTACCCGATGTGGAGTTTAGTTGTAGTTTAGAGATACAGCGCGGAAACAGGCCCTTCGGCCCACCGAGTCCGTGTCGACCAGCGATCTCCGCACTTTAACACGATCCTACACACACTAGGCCCAATTTTACATTGATACCAAGCCAATAAGCCTACAAAAACAAAGATCTCGGAGAAGACCCACGCAGGTCACGGGGAGGACATACAAACTCCGTACAGCCAGCAACCGTAGTCGGGCTCAAATCCGGGATCCGGGACCCTCTGCTCCACCATTCCACCATTTTCCATTTTTACTTTGGATTTCCAGCCCCCACAACTTATTTTTTTGGTTTGGGTTTGAAGATATTCTTCTGGCCCTGAACCGACATGAGCAACAATTGATATTCTGTTTCGCAACAGGCAATGCTGCGACATTAATAGGATGTGCAGCATGGGATCGAGAAAGGCAGATTTTTATCAAAATCCAATTTAAATTTTAAGATTTCCTCGTGAACTTATTTGTATCATGGAGAAATAAAAGTTATATGGCATTGAAAAAGCACAATTAACATCGAAAAACACCCAAAGGCAATTTATAGAATGGTAATTATAAAAAAAGAGAGTTTGCTGAGCAGAAGAAGATGTTAAGATGAGGTGACGTAGAGATAAATGCTCAATCACTGTTAGGTTTTAAGGAATTTACTTTAGAGATACAGCACGGAAAACAGGCCCTTCGGCCCACCGAGTCCGCACCGACCAGCGATCCCCGCACACTACCACTATCCTACACACACGGGGGACATTTTTACACTTACAGCAAGCCAATTAACCTAGAAACCTCTACGTCTTTGGAGTGTGGGAGGAAACCGAAGATCTTGGAGAAAACCCAGGCAGGTGACGCGGAGAACGTACAAACTCCGTGCTGACAGCGCCCGCAGTCAGGATCGAACCCGGGTCTCTGGCACTGTAAGGCAGCAACTCTACCGCTGCGCCACTTTACCGCCCAATTCATTCGTGTTTTAGGGAAAGAGGTCCATCTTGGAGATAGACACAAAACGTTGGGGTAACTCGGCGGGACAGGCAGCATCTCTGGAGCGAAGGAATGGGTGAAGTTTCAGGTCAAGACCATTCTTCAACCTCCATCATGGGGATGGAATGGTGGGAGCAGGTCCAGGGAGACATGCAACAGGCTTGAAGGCAGATCTCTTGGAGTGTTGCAGGGCTGGAGGGGTTTATAAAAGTGGCCAAGTCAATAGTTATGGAGGACAAGTCAATGGATAATTTTGTCTCAAGCTTCAGTTTAAATCAGCGTCTGGCAGTTCCTTCCTATACATAGAAACATAGAAACATAGAAATTAGGTGCAGGAGCAGGCCATTCGGCCCTTCGAGCCTGCACCGCCATTCAATATGATCATGGCTGATCATCCAACTCAGTATCCTGTACCTGCCTTCTCTCCATACCCCCTGATCCCTTCAGCCACAAGGGCCACATGCAACTCCCTCTTAAATATGGCCAACGAACTGGCCTCAACTACCTTCTGTGGCAGAGAATTCCACAGATTCACCACTCTCTGTGTGAAAAACGATTTTCTCATCTCGGTCCTAAAAGACTTCCCCCTTATCCTTAAACTGTGACCCCTTGTCCTGGACTTCCCCAACATCGGGAACAATCTTCCTGCATCTAGCCTGTCCAACCGCTTAAGAATTTTGTAAGTCTCTATGAGATCCCCCCTCAATCTTCTAAATTCCAGCGAGTACAAGCCGAGTCTATCCAGTCTTTCTTCATATGGAAGTCGTGCCATCACAGGAATCCCAGAAATACATTATCATTTACAATAGAGTTCTTTTCTAGATTAATAAAAACTTTAAAGTATTAAATTGCAGAAAACTGGTGTACAATTAGGCTCGACCACCTGTGTCCATGTACAGTATTACATTTGAGCTGTCTGTTGCTAACTGTGGAATTCATCAGCAGGGGGCCCAATATCATAAGTCCAGAAATGTTGACGCTTTGCACTTCTAAGAGAAGAAATATAATTTAGCTGGGCAAAGAAGCAGATGTATTTTAATGTAATGGATCTGTGCCTTAGCGCATGGTGGAACATCTGAACCTGCAAAAGAGGGTGTACACTGATTTTGTGAGCACAGAGGTTCACCTGCACCTCCTCCAACCTCATCTATTGCATCCGCTGCTCTAGGTGTCAGCTGCTCTACATCGGCGAGACCAAGCGCAGGCTTGGCGATCGCTTCGCCCAACACCTCCGCTCGGTTCGCAATAACCAACCTGATCTCCCGGTGGCTCAGCACTTCAACTCCCCCTCCTATTCCGAATCCGACCTTTCTGTCCCGGGCCTCCTCCATGGCCAGAATGAGGACCACCTTAAATTGGAGGAGCAGCACCTTCTATTTCGCTTGGGCAGTTTGCACCCTAGTGGTATGAACATTGACTTCATACCTCACATATCCTTACTGTCTCCTCCCCTTCTCAGCTCTCCCTCAGCCCTCTGGCTCCACCTCTTCCTTTCTTCCTCTGGCTCCCTGCACCCTCACATCAGTCTGAAGAAGGGTTTCAACCCGAAACGTTGCCTATTTCCTTCGCTCCATAGATGCTGCCTCACCCACTGAGTTTCTCCAGCATTCTTGTCTACCTTTTGTTTATTTTGGTTTAGTTTAGAGATACAGTGTGGAAACAGGTCCTTCGGCCCACCGAGTCCACACCGACCAGCGATCCCCGCACATTAACACTACCTTACACACACTAGGAACAGTTATAATATTTACACTTTTATACCAAGCCGATTAACCTACAAACCTGTATGTCTTTGCAATGTGGGAGGAAGCCGCAGATCTCGGAAAAATCTACACAGGTCACGGGAGAACGTACATACTCCGTACAGAAGTACCCGTGGTCAGGATCGAACCCGGGTCTCTGGTGCTGTAGGCAGTTGCTCTATCGCTGCGCCACCTTGCTGCCCCGTGGTATATACTGGTGGCCTGAGTTGAAGCTGATGATAATGACGAGCAAAGTGACATACTGAAGGTGGGAGACATTGCCAGCACACCCGAACTCCACTTTATCTAGGCGCTGTCTTGTTCACTTGTGATCAAGGTGTTGTTGGCAGCTTGTTAAATCCGATCATGGTTAATATAGACACAAAGTGTTGGAGTAACTCAGAGGGTCAGGTAGCATCTCTAGAGAAAAGGATGGGTGATGTTTCGGGTTGGGACCCTTCTCCAGACCCTGCAGTCCCAACCCCACTTTCACACCCACTCCCTGCACACTAGGGGCAATTTACAGAGGCCAATTAACCAACAAACACACACGTTTTTGGGATTCTGTCTTTTGACTTCGGAGATATAGTGTGGAAATAGGCCTTTTGGCCCACTGAGTCTGTGCCAGCCGATAATCCGACACAGATGGATAGATGGATAGAAAGATATATAGATAGATAGATAGATAGATAGATAGAAAGATAGATAGATAGATAGATAGATAGATAGATAGATAGATAGATAGATAGATAGATAGATAGATAGATAGATAGATAGATAGATAGATAGATAGATAGATAGATAGATAGAGATAGAGATAGACAGACAGACAGACAGACAGACAGACAGACAGACAGACAGACAGACAGACAGACAGATAGATACTCATTTAATATATAGAAAGGAAAGCACAGTAGTCATAAGATCACTTTGTTTCAGCATTTCATTGGACTCTTCTATTTTCCATTTGTTGATCTATAATTCAAACATCTAGAGTAAGCAATTTGTGGCTAAATATTTACTAAACAACATTAAATATTAAAAGTCATTCTTGCTTAGTTATGGTTTCTTGATCAGAGTCAACGGATTTCATCACTGGAGGGATGCCTTAATTAACTTGTGCAGGTGGAGGAGATTAGTTTAACTTGGCATCATGTTTGGCACGGACATTGTGGGCTGAAGGGCCTGTTCGTGTGCTGTACTGTTCTATGTTCTATGTTCAAGAATAGGAACTGTGACATTTAATGTATTATGGGGAGCACTCTTACATACAGTAGTCAACATGTTTATGTATTTTGCCTTGCAATATAATATGTCTAAAGAAGGGTCTCGACCAGAAGAAGCTACCTGTCCCATTGAGTTTAACATTTTGTGCCTATCTTTGGTTTAAACCAGCATCGGCAGTTCCTTTCTGCACATATATCTTGTAACTATTGTGGATCTTGCAAAACATGCCCAATTGCTATCAGTGACAATTTGGGAGATCTAGTTGTTACAAATTAAATAGATTCATTTTATTACTGGATGGGCATCCAAGTCCAACTCTCCCAAGGATTATGTGTAGGATGGTGGATGGATTTGATCTGCTTCAATTCTTTTAATAATTAGGGATGGAACAAAGCCAACGCACACAAAGAATATTGCATTCAAATTAATGAATATGTCGTTCCAGTTGTAAATATTTCCCTATTTAAATCATAAGAGTCATAACACTGAACCAGGCCCTTCGGCCTAACCACTGACTGGTTAGCATGCAACAAAAGCTTTTTACGGTACACATGACAATAAACTAACCTATCTAACTAACTTGCCCATGCCAACCAAGATGCCCCATCTAAGCTAGTCCCATTTCCTCTTGTGAGGCCCATATACCTCTAAACCTTTCTTAAGCCTGATTAGAGTAGATGTGGAGAGGATGTTTCCTCTGGTGGGAGAGTCTAGGGCCAGAGGTCAGAGCCGCATAATAAAAGGTCGTACCTTTAGGAAGGAGATGAGGAGTTTCTTTAGTCAGAGTGTGGTGAACCTGCGGAATTCATTGCCATAGAAGTCTGTGGAGGCCAAATCAATGGATATTTTTAAGGTTGCGATAGATAGATTCTTAATTAGTACGGGTGTCAGAGGTTATGGGGAGAAGGCAGGAGAATGGGGTTGGGAGGGAGAAATAGATCAGCCATGATTGAATGGCGGAGTAGACTTAATGGGCCGAATGGCCAAATTCTGCTCCTATTACATGAACCTATGAACTGAAAGACGAAAACGGGGCCTTCGGCCCAACTTGCCCATGCCGAGCAAATATCCCATCCAAGCAAGTCCCATTTGTCCATGTTTGGCCCATATACCTCCAAACCTTCTTATCTGTGTACCTGTCCAAGCGTCTTTGAAATGGTGTAAAAACAAAAGAGATATGATGTTGTAATGTGGAAGAAGGAACTGCAGACGCTGGTAAAAGCGAAGGTCGACACAAAATGCTGGAGTAACTCAGCGGGTGCGGCAGCATCTCTGGAGGGAAGGAATGGGCGACGTTTCGGGTCGAGACCCATCTTCAGATGTCAGATTTTATTTTTTGGAAACCCTTGCAATATTAACCTTTGAGGTATTTAAAAAATAATGAAAGCAAATTGCAGGGGGTGACAGAGAAAGGCAGAAGGGGAATATGAATCATAATATACAAACAGACCATGCTGAGGGTTTTCATGAGAAAATAATGACTACATAAGCCAACAGATGATCATAATGGAAAGCTGCACCATTACATTGTAGCTAAATCAGGTTGCTTAATAGTTGAAGGGGGACTGGTGTAACCTTAATAGGGACAGTAATAATGAGGTCAGAAGGGAATGTATGTACTTTATGTACCGACTCCTTGCTGAAGCACGATTCAACCATTTTAACCAAATATCTTCAAGCACTGAAAGAATGCTGATAATTGCATCATGAACTGTTGCTATTCAAATATTGCTTCAGCTATTGGGAAGTGTGAGTCAGCCAGCCTTGCATAATTATGTTGCTTTGAGAAAATTAGTTATATGATTCTTTAAACGACTGAACTGTGCGAATTGGAACTGTAAAGTGTTGACAATGAAAGGGGGGATCGCTGGAATAGTAGGGTGGTCCGCCGTGGGGGGAGTGGGTGGGCCTGCTGCCACCCACAGCGGCAAGCATAGATAGGACTGTTCGGTGAACGTTTGTTACGTTGTCCGCAGCAGACATGTACCGGAGTGAGGTCATGGTATGATTTTACCGGGTTGTATGCAAAACAAAAAGTTCAGTTTAGTTTAGTTTGGAGATACAGCGCGGAAACAATCCGTGCCGACCAGCGACCCCCACACGCTGACACTATCCTACACACACCAGGGACAATTTACGATTATTTTCCACGCACTCGGGGAAATTTACAGAAACTGATTCAACTACAAACCTGCACATCTTTGGAGTGTGTACAAACTCCGTACAGACAGCACCCATAGTCGGGATGGAACCCAGGTTTCTGGCACTGTAAAGGGCCTGTCCCACTTATGTGTCCTTGGCACGCAAACTACGCGACCTCGTGGTCGCGTTGAGCCGCGACGGTCCCGCGAAGGTCGCACGCGATTTCATCCGCCCGCACAGCCGTCTGGAGCGCGTGACGTCATTTGAAGATGGACACAAAGATGGAGTAACTCAGCGGGACCGGCAGCATCTCTGGAGAGAAGCAATGGGTGACGTTTTGTGTCGAGACTCTTCTTCAGTCTGAAAAGAAGGGTCTCGACCCGAAACGTCACCCATTGCTTTTCTCCAGAGATGCTGCCGGTCCCACTGAGTTACTCCAGCATTTTGTGTCCATCTTCAATTTTCTTGGCCCCGCTCTGGGAGTGGGGGAGGATCCAGACCACAACGGCCGTGAGCCCCAGGCCGAGTTCGGCGATCGTTTGCCTGCTTCTGCTGCTGTTGGAGGCGAGACGTTGTGTTGTGTCAGGGTCTTGGGCCTGTCCCACTTTGGCCGTCAGTTACGCGTCAGGCCTTTGGCGCGCAAAGATTTTGTTCGCTACAAAAATGTCGGAGCCCTGCGCGATGTCGCGTACAACTACATACCCCTCCGCACTTCTCAGTGGGACCAACCCCATGAGGCCATACGATGCCCGTGCGCTTCAACGCGACCACGAGGTCGCTTAATTTGCATGCCAGGGATACGTAAGTGGGACAGGCCCTTAAGGCAGCTACTCTACCGCTGCACCACCATTTCACTGTACCTAGGTACATGTGACAATAACGTATCATTGTTATAAGTCATTTTTTGTATCTGAGATTCAATTGAGGAATGGAGTGATAATGTGGACTTTTTGTTTTCTCTCAAACTCCTGCTCCAGCTAAAGTGGTGTTGGAGCAATTGAAGAAATAGCAGGGCAAAGGTACATTGTCGTAATGTGGTTATTGGGAATACGCCAAGTCACGCTTACCCCAAGTTGGGTTTCTTGACATATGCACAAGTCCAGTGAAGTGCAGGGACAATGAGAATCTTGCTGGCAGCATCACAGGCACAGAGTCTCACTGGGAGAGGACCTTCGGCCGAACTGCTCACCCGCTCGGCTGACCCGTGAGCAAAACTGAAAAATGCAGATGGCACCACTCAACCTCGATCAGAGTGAAAGCCACTTAATGTAATGTAAACATTATTCCTTTCACGCTGTATCTGTACACTGAGGACTGCCGGATTGTAATCGTGCATCGTCTTTCCGTTGACTGAATAGCACGCAACAAAAACACTTGAAATTAGAGAAGTCAATGTTGATACCGCTGGGGTGCAAAGTACCCCGGTACACGGCAACTTGTGTTTTCTCGTTCATTATATTGTTTACAGTGTACTGTGTTTACATATTCTGTTGTGCTGCTGCAAGTAAGAATTTCATTGTTCTGTCTGGGACACATGACAATCAAACACTCTTGACTCTCTGTTAAACAAGGAACTGCAGATGCTGGAGAATCGAGGGTTACACAAAAGGCTGGAGAAACTCAGCGGGTGCAGCAGCATCTAAGGAGCGAAGGAGGTAGGCGACGTTTCGGGTCGAGACCCTTCTTCAGAAGGAGATAGGCGACGTTTCGGGTCGAGACCCTTCTTCAGAAGGGTCTCGACCCGAAACGTCACCTATCTCCTTCGCTCCTTAGGTGCTGCTGCACCCTCTGAGTTTCTCCAGCCTTTTGTGTACACTCTTGACTCTCGACTCTTGACAGGTCAATTATAATTGTGTTAGTTGCGTTTAGCTTATTATAGGAACTAAACTAAACTAAACTAAAAACTCTCATTTGGTGATTTGGTCTAATATCTCCCCATGTGACTCAGTGTCAACTTTTTATTTGTTATTGTTGAGTGGTTTGGGACATTATTCTGCCATTTAAAAGGTGCTATCAAAATGGAAAGTAGACAAAAATGCTGGAGAAACTCAGCGGGTGAGGCAGCATCTATGGAGCGAAGGAAATAGGTGATGTTTCGGGTCGAGACCCTTCTTCAGACTGATGAGAGGGTGGGGAAGGGGGGTGGGGCGGGAAGAAGAAAGGGAGGAGCCAGAGGGCTGAGGGAGAGCTGTGAAGGGAAGGAGAAAGTTGGGACTACCTGAAATTAGAGAAGTCAATGTTCATACCACTGGGGTGCAAAGTGCCCAAGGGAAATATGAGGTGCTGCTCCTCCAATTTACGGTGGTCCTCACTCTGGCCATGGAGGAGGCCGAGGACAGAAAGGTCGGATTCGGAATGGGAGGGGGAAGCTTCGATCAATAGCGTCTCAAAGGAGATGTTACACCAATCCTAGCAATGAGTTGTATCTTTTGGGTGATGTTAATACAGGCTGTTAATTTTTAGCAAAAGGAATGAGTGGGTTAACACCAGGAATGGGTGGGTTGACATATGATGAGCGTTTGACGGCACTGGCTTGCACTCACTGGAGTTTAGAAGGATGAGGGGGGGGATGACCTCATTGAAACTTGCCGAATAGTGAAAGTCCCAGATAGAGTGGATGCAGAGAGGATGTTTCCATTAGTGGGAGAGTCTAGGACCAGAAGTCATAGCCTCAGAATTGAAGGGCACTCCTTTAGGAGGGAAATGATGAGGAATTTCTTTAATCAGCGGGTGGTGAATCTGTGGAACTCATTGCCCCAGAAGGATGTGGAGGCCGTTAGTGGATATTTTAAAAGCAGAGATAGATAGATTCTTGATTAGTGCAGGTGTCAGGGGTTATGAGGAAAAAGCAGGTGAATGGGGTTAAGAGGGAAAGATAGATCCGCCATGATTGAAGGCTGGAGTAGACTTGATGGGCCAAATGGCCTAATTCTGCTCCTATTAGTTATGAACTGATGAAAAGAGAGTTATGAGACTGTTAGCAGGACCACTTGAAATACCTCTGGAATAATTTGCATCAGTCTTCCGAGAAATCCATGAGGAAATGTAACGTTTTTCTGATTCATATCTGATATGAAGGTGGATATTATTGCCATTGCTAATCTGCATGTATATGAAAAACAGAGCTATAAATGTGAAAAACACCAGATGCTGTACGGTTACATGGTTTCAGACAAATAGATATCACCAAAAC
The DNA here is from genome assembly GCA_035221665.1 of Okamejei kenojei. Taxonomy (NCBI): domain Eukaryota; kingdom Metazoa; phylum Chordata; class Chondrichthyes; order Rajiformes; family Rajidae; genus Okamejei; species Okamejei kenojei. The sequence goes on along the minus strand of CM069143.1, from coordinate 61,835,059 downwards.
AGATTTACTTAGTAATCCTATTGAGCAATTTCCATATCTTTCCATTAGGATAAGTTGATTTATGTCAGAACAACTCTCATGCCTGAAGCATATGATGATAGATAACATGTCATATCATGATGTGAGATCAAATGTACTGGCCACCTCAGGGCAATAGTGCAGGGCCATTATACTGAATGTTTTTGCTTGTCTCTCTCATTTCTATTTATGACGGCTTCAGTTAAATTGAATTGAATTGGTTCATAACCAATGGGGCAGCACGGTGGCGCAGCGGTTGTGTTGCTGCCTTGCAGCGCCGGAGAGCCGGGTTCGATCCTGACCACGGGTGCTTGTCTGTACGGAGTTTGTACGTTCTCCCAGTGACCGCATGGGTTTTCTTTGAGATCTTTGGTTTCCACTCACACTCCAAAGACGCACAGGTTTGTAGGTTAATTGGCTTGGTATAAGTGTAAATTTCCCTAGTGTGCGTAGGGTAGTGTTAATATGCGGGGATCGCTGGTCGGTGCGGACTCGGTGGGCCGAAGGGCCTCTTTCCATGCTGTAACTCTAAATTAAACCACAATTAAGGACAATAACTGTTCATGAAGCTAGAGCTGCCAGAAATTCCTGAGACAAATTTGTACAAAGATCTTTAATTTTATCACAATCACAATCACAATCACAATAATACTTTATTAGCCAAATATGTTTTGCAACATACGAGGAATTTCATTGGCCAAGTCACATACAAATAAAAAGCAACGGAACTCACAAAACACAATTTGACATAAACATCCACCACAGTGACTCCTCCACGTTCCTCACGGTGATGGAAGGCGAAAAAAAATTCAAATCTCGTCCCTTAGCTCTCTCGCGGTCGGGGGCCTCGAGCCCGGGATGATCTTGACTCCCGTAGCCGGCGGCGTTTTGGGTCCTCCGCATCGACGCGATCAGCTCCTGCATCGGGGGGATGTCAGCTCCCCCGCGCCGGCGATTGGACCTCGCCTCGGGGCTGGTTGAGCCTCTGTAGCGTTGGAGCTTCCCAACTAGCCTCTCCCGAGACTGCGAGCTCTTGTTGGTAAGTCTGCAGGCAGTGGTTGGAGCGATCCCAGGCAAGGGGTCCGCTCTGATGTAAGTCCACGCCCCGCGGTGAGGCCCAAAGTCAGTCCGCGTAGGCCTCCATTTCCATCGATGGTAGGTAAGAAACAGAAAAAAATGGTTTCCTCCGACCCCGACCCCTCCCCCCACATAAAACAAACTGGAGAACATTTACACAGACTTTTAACACACACTAAAAATTAAAAAAAGACGAAAAAATACACAGACTGTTGGCGGGGCTGCCAGTCGTGCGGCACTCCTGGTGGTATAGGGTTTTTATTGAGCCATTTTACTTCGGAGTCACGTGAGTGACTACGTGAAGACCCCGTCCAGCACACATGCGCGACATTAGCGTTCATGCAGTGCACCCGCGACGAACGGGAGTTCAAGGCGCTCCCGCTACAAATTGAAAAGTCGGGCCGACAGGTAAGTTTACCGTGGCCGTGTGTCTTTCTCTCTGTGGTCTTGTGTTCCAGGAAGAATGAGCAAGACCAGAGGAAAGAAGTCTGCAGCTCGCCCCCGTTCGTCCTCCGTTGAGGAATGCTCTTTGGAGGGGGGGCAAGAGGCAGCGTGTATAACTACCGAGCCGAGCCCAGCACCGCTAGTGCTGCCTGAGCAGCGGGCTGGAGGTACCTGCAGCCGGAACCGGGCGGTAGTGTCCGACGTTTCGGATGAAGATGCCACACCGCTCGAGAGCGACACAGGCAGCCGCCTAAGCCGCATGGAACGGCTCATGGAGCAATTACTCCAGCGAGATCTGCTGAGAGAGCAGCAGCAGCCTCGCCAAGGGAGTTCAGGCACTCCCGCAGTGCCTTTTACGGCACTGGCCATTGCTTCACCTTCTTTTGAAGGCAGCATTGGCGACCAGGTCTGGGCTGGTCAAGAAGAGGGGTCACTGGCTGAAGATATCGGGAGTACGCAGGGTGTACAGGAACAGGAAGAGCTGCTGGGTGTGGTCAACCGCTACGTGGCCATTCCACAAGCGGGTCGGCCATTAGAGCCGAAACTTGCAGCCAGCATTAACCACCTGTCCTCTAAACCCCTACAAGAAACAAGTGGTCAATGAGGCTCTTCAACTCTATACAGCCCCAGTAAATTGTACATCTTTGAATGTACCTGCTGTCAATAGCCAAATTTGGGGACATTTGGGGCAGAACATCAGAAACCTGGAGTTGAAGCTCCAGAAGATCCTTAAACTCCTGACTGCAGGAATAACATCTTATGCTCGGTCCATTGATGGTGCGGACATCTCCACAAATCAGCAAGACACATTAGCTCTGCTGTGCACCACTCAATATGAAATAAATAATTTGCGAAAGGAGATTATCAAGCCTGCCCTCAACCCTAAATTTGCGGGACTTTGCAAAACACCGGGGTCAGAACCTCCTATTCTGCTCTTTGGGAAAGACCTTCCAAAAAAGGTGAAAGACCTGGAAGAAGAATCCAAGACCTTTGGTCTCGTGAGGGCAGGTTTGGGACCGAGCAGACCCAACAAACCCAGGCGGCAGTACCCCATGGCGTCCACCAGTCGTCGACCACACTATGGGACTGGTGAAAGCTCGGGGATCCAACCATTCCCCGTAAGCCTTTTTTAGGCCAGGGCCCAGAGCGGACCCCATGGAAAATGCGCCACCCCCAACAACATCGAGATCAACATCAACCCTCTACAGCCCAGCAGACGCCTCATCGCCCAGCGAAGAGGCAGAAGAAGCACCAATAACCATGGAGGTAGGTGGGTCTGGTCTCTCTCAGCATATGATGCAGTAGGGGCTCTATACTAACAGGGGGGAGATTGCATTTGTTTTTGGATGCATGGGAATCCATCACTAATGACAAGTATATACTCAGCAGCGTTCATGGCTACAAAATTGACTTTGTCCTTTGTTCAGCATATGCCCAAAAGGGTATTCACCCTCTCAGTCAAGGAGAAACAAGAGGGTCAAGCTGAACTGATGAGGTTACAAGCTAAAGGTGTCATTGAAAGAACAAAACATGAACCTTTGGAATTTGTGTCTAATATTTTCACTAAAATCAAAAAAGATGGTGGACGACGCATCATCATTGACTTAACTACTTTGAACAAGTCTGTCAGGTATATACATTTCAAGATGGATACTTTTGAAACAGCCAGACTATTGGTTTCTAGAGGGTACTTTCTAGCAAGCATTGATTTAAAAGATGCCTACTACTCAGTACCCATACACAAGGAGCATTGAAAATATTTAAAATTTATCTGGATGAAACAGCTATGGCAATATAAAGCCTTACCAAATGGGCTAACCTCTGCTCCAAGGTTGTTCACTAAAATCTTAAAACCTGCCTTGGCATTATTGAGGAAACAAAAGCATATAGTCATGGCGTATTTAGACGACATTTTAATAGTAGGGAAAACCTTGGAGACAGCCATTCTGGCAGTAGCAGCCACCAAACGTTTGTTTGAAACTTTGGGGTTTGTCATACATCCAGATAAATCCAATCTTACACCGTCCACTGCCATGGACTATCTTGGATTTACGATAGATACTGTTCGCATGATTGTAACTCTGCCGAAGGGGAAAGCATCAGAATTGGCGCTATCATGCAACGAACTCATGAATAAACATCAGCCAACCATACGGGAAGTAGCTAGAGTTATTGGCAAAATGGTAGCAGCTTTTCCAGCTGTACAATTTGGGCCTTTGCACTATCAAAATTTGCAAAGAGCTAAAGTGCATGCACTAAAGCAAAACTCAGGTCACTTTGACCGAGCTATGAGTTTAACTGCTGAATCCATTCCAGAGTTACAATGGTGGGCAAGGAACGTAAGGCTCAGCTCCAGTCCCATAATGATCACCAACCCAGTATTAACCATTCAAACGGATGCCAGTGCTTTGGGCTGGGGAGCAACTAACATGCAATCCAGCACAGGGGGCAGATGGAGTAAATTTGAATCATCTTGCCTACAGACACGGGGTATCAACTATTTAGAAATGTTGGGTGCGTTTTATGGGTTAAAAGCATATTCATCTAATACGCATCATGCACATGTCCGGTTGCAACTAGATAATACCACGGTGGTGGCTTATATCAATCACATGGGTGGTGTAAAGTCGATATCGTGTGACAATTTGGCCAACCTAATCTGGCAATGGTGTGTTAAAAGGCATATTTGGTTATCAGCAACTTACCTACCAGGTAAGCAAAATACAGTGGCAGACACCAGGTCACGTAGATTTAATGATAACATCGAATAGATGTTAAATCCCAAAGTATTTGCTGAAATTACAAAGCAATATGGCACACCAGATATCGATCTATTTGCATCCAGGCTGAATCACCAGGTACCAACGTATGTCGCTTGGGAACCAGACCATGAGGCAGCAGCAGTTGATGCATTCTCGCTGCATTGGGGGAAAATGTTCTTTTATGCTTTTCCTCCCTTCTGCCTCATCAGTCGGGTATTACGCAAGATTCAATTGGATTCCGCTTCAGGAATCTTGATAATACCTGACTGGCCTACACAGCCATGGTTCCCAGTGGCTTTCGACATGGCTGTTGAAACACCGTTGGAATTCCCCAGCAGTCGACAGTTATTAATCCACCCAGTGTCAGGCATTAGTCACCCGTGCCATGACAGAGTCAATCTCCTGGCTTGCAGATTCTAAAAAGACCTCTACTGGGCCTGGGACTGTCTGAGGACGCCATCAACATGATGACCGCATCTCACCGGGAGTCCACCAGGAGACAATACCTGACCAATATAAGAAAATGGGAACGGTATTGCTCCAACACAGGAACTACCTACACTACAGCTACAGCCACCAGTGTTGTGGAGTTTCTGCTTGGATTACATCGGGAAGGACTCAGCTACAGCGCCATTAATACAGCCAGGAGTGCGTTGTCAGCTTATTTGGTTCCAGCAGCAGGACAACTGACTTTGGGGTCCCATCCACTAGTGGTCAAAATCATGAGGGGCATTTTTAACACCAATTCCCCTAGGCCTAGGTACAGTCAGATCTGGGATGTCAGCATAGTACTGACGTACCTCAGGGGATGGCCACCACCCAGGTCACTTACTCTGGAACAACTTACACTGAAATCAGTCATGCTCATGGCACTAGTGTCAGCTCAAAGGGTACAGTCCCTCCACCTTCTGAGGCTGGACAGCATGACAGAGTCATTGGACTGTATCACATTTCACATTCAGGGGCTGGTCAAACAAACTAGACCAGGTACCACGCCTCCAGTTATGGAGTTCCGGGCATATTCACCTGACCCACGGTTGTGTGCCAAGACCCATCTCGCCAACTACATAGACACAACATATAACTTAAGAGGGAGAGAAAAAGCCTTATGGATAAGCCACAAGAAGCCTCATGGTCAGGTGACGAGCCAAACCATTTCAAGGTGGCTCAAGCAGGTGCTTAAGTCCGCGGGATTCGATACTAATGTGTACAAATCTCATTCCACCAGGGCTGCATCTACGTCGGCGGCTAGGCGAATGGATGTGCCTATGGACCATATTCTGGCCAGAGCAGGATGGTCCTCGGAAAGAACTTTCCAAAGGTTTTATGATAAGCCGCTGGCGGAGCCTGCTACATTTGCAGATAGAATTTTAGAGTCTGCAGCTAATATTTAATTTAAGCCCGGGGGAGCTCTCTGTTTTTTGTTGTTATTAATAAACCTTTTTTGTTCACAAACAGGTTATTGTTGATTGTATAACATGCTTCCTCCCTCTAAGGTCTTCAGGCAGTGAGTGAAGCATGAGCTGGTTCACGGTTCGGATTCACAGAGCTTTGAAGTCTTCATGTAGTCACTCACGTGACTCCGAAGTAAAATAGTAAGATTAAATGAGAACTTACCAGTTCGAAGTTTGATCTGTATTTTATGAGGAGTTACGATGAGGGATTACGTGCCCTCCGCTCCCACCCTCTATTATACAGATCAACTGGTAATTAAGTTCTTATTTTTTCTTTACTATATTTATTTCAATTGTTGTGTTTTCTGTGAATCCACACCGCTGCTTTGAAGAAATGTCGCGCATGCGTGCTGGACGGGGTCTTCACGTAATCCCTCATCATAACTCCTCATAAAATAGAGATCAAACTTCGAACTGGTAAGTTCTCATTTAATCTTACTATTTTACCTTACAATGGCCCAACATGAATCTATGTGGTGAAGGATGTATAGTACATGGGTTGCCAATCCACAAAATTCTGTGCGCTTAGTTTAATGGGGTTTATTTAGAGTGGTAATCAATCAGCGAATGATATGAAAATGTAGAAATGATGACTCGGTGACCGTTTCGCTGAACACTTACACTCTGGGTCCGCCTAGGTCTATGGGATTTCCCAGTTGGCTACCATTTCAACTCAGGTGGCACGGTGGCGCAGCGGTAGAGTTGCTGCCGTTCAGCGGCAGAGGCCTGGGATCCCTCCTGACCACACGTGCTGTCTGTACAGAGTTTGCACGTTCTCCCCTTGACCGCGTGGGTTTTCTTTGAGATTTTCCGTTTCCTCCCACTCTCCACACACGTACAGGCTTGTGGGTTAATTGGCTTGGTATAAATGTATTGTGCATGTAGGGCAGTGTTAATGTGCGGGGATCGCTGGTTGTTGCGGGCTCGGTGGGCCAAAATTACCTGTGTCCGCGCTGTATCTCTAAACTAAACGAAAACTACAAGAGATATTCAATATAAAAACATTGTGGAACATGTTGACTCCTGCATGTAAATATGTTTTTTTTAAGTACAATTAAAAGAAAATTGGCTCTAACCTGCAAAATCTCTAGATACATAAACTAATCTCCTATGATTAATATGGAGAAATATTTTGGAGTCAAGGAACTGCAGATGCAGGAATGTTGAGCATAAAGTGCTGGAAGAAAGTAGTGGGTCAGACAGCACCTGGGGAAAGAAATGGACAGACAATAGACAATAGGTGCAGTCCAAACACTCCAAACACGTACAGGTTTGTAGGTTAATTGGCTTGGTATAAGTGTCAATTGTCACTAGTGTGTGTAGGATAGTGTTAGTGTGCGGGGATCGCTGGTTGGCTCGGACTCGATGGGTTGAAGGGCCTGTTTCGGCGCTGTATCTCTAAACTAAACAAAACTTAGATAGAGCTCTAGGGGCTAGTGGAATCAAGGGATATGGGGTTATTGATAGGGGACGATCAGCCATGATCACAATGAATGGCGGTGCTGGCTCGAAGGGTCGAATGGCCTCCTCCTGCACCTATTGTCTATGTTTCTATGTTTCTAAGAACTGAACACTCCTCCCCATTCCCGCACTGACCTTTCTGGCCCGGACTCCTCCATTGCTAGAGTGAGGCCAAACACAGATTGGAGGAACTGCACCCCATATTTCACCTGGGCAGCTAACAACCCAGTGATATGAACATTGTATTCTCTCTTTTTAAGTAACTTCATCTCACACTCCTTGTCCCCTTCCTCCACCCTAGTCTTTTTACCAGCTCCACAGTTCTCCACATTGTTTCTCTTGAAATTACGTCTTCACTCGCCTACAAAGGCCCCACCAGGCACCGCCCTGCCTGAGGTCATTTGTGACCGGCCCCCGATGGCTCCTGGTCTTTTCTCGCCTCCAACTCTGCACCTCCCTTCCCCTCACCCCCAACTCTCAGTCTGAAGAAGGGTCCCGACCCGAAGCATCACCTGTTCCTTTCCTCCAAAGATGCTGCCTGACTGTTCTATTTGGGCCTTTCCCTCCTATCTGTATTCGTGCAGTCTCAGAATCAGAGTCTCACAGCATGGAAATAGGTACTTCATCCTAACTCATTATTGACACATATAAGATTATTAAGGGTTTGGACACGCTAGAGGCAGGAAACATGTTCCCGATGTTGGGGGAGCAGAACCAGGGGCCACAGTTTAAGAACAAGGGGTAGGCCATTTAGAACGGAGATGAGGAAACACTTTCACTCACAGAGAGTTGTGAGTCTGTGGAATTCTCTGCCTCAGAGGTTCGCTGGTTACTTTCAAGAGAGAGCTAGATGGATCTCTTAAAGATAGCGGAGTCAGGGGGATATGAGGAGAAGGCAGGAACGGGGTACTGATTGGGGAAGATCAGCCATGATCACATTGAATGGCGGTGCTGGCTCGAAGGGCCGAATGGCCTACTCCTGCACCTATTGTCCATTGTCTATTGTCATTCAAGCTGGCCAAGATGCTCCATCTACATTAGCCTGCTAGGTAGGTTAGCTACATTAACCTCTTAGATTAGGTCAGATTAGATTAGAATGGATACCTTTATTGTCACACGTGACAAGTCACGGTGAGATGCTTTGTTTTGCATACCTGGGTATACAAAGAGTCTCCACATAAAGGGCGTCAATTAAGTTACAAAGTAACCCTTTAGGAAGGAGATGATGAGGAATTTCTTTAGTCAGAGGGTGTGAATCTGAGGAGTTCATTGCCACAGAAGGCTGTGGAGGCCAAGACAATGGATATTTTTATGGCAGAGATAGATAGATTCTTGATTAGTACGGGTGTTAGGGGTTATGGGGAGAAGGCAGGAGAATGGGGTTAGGAGGGAGAGATAGATCAGCCATGATTGAATGGCGGAGTACTCGATGGGCCGAATGGCCTAATACTGCTGCTATCACTTTAGAACATGTCCCATCTGCACTAGTCCCACCTGCCTGAGTGTGCCCCGTATCCCTCTAAACCTGTCCGATCTGACGTACCTGTTTAAGAAGGAACTGCAGATGCTGGAAAATCGAAGTAGACAAAAATGCTGGAGAAACTCAGCGGGTGGGGCGGCATCTGTGGAGCGGAGGAAATCGGCGACGTTTCGGGTCGAAGCCCCTCTCCGGTCTGAAGAAGGGTTGCGCCCCGAAACGTCGCCTATTTCCTTCGCTCCGTAGATGCTGCCTCAACCCGCTGCGTTTCTCCAGCATGTTTGTCTACTATCCACGTCCCTGTTCTATAGACCTTGTCCCTCTTAGGACCTATTTTAATCATCCGTCCTTCTAAAGATTGAAGCATCCATGTACGGGGAACACACGGGCGTTTCGCAATGCAGAACGGCAGCATATCAAGTCCGACAGCGACAGCCTTTCACTGTAGACTGCCAATGAAAGTTGTCGTTGAACACAGGCCACGCAGCAAGCTGCGTCCTGACATGCAGTTCATCACTGTAACCTTGACGCTTAACCTTCCACCGAGTGCCTCCGACATTTTAAAATGTAGTACAATAACCATGAGACCAGCTATGTGTACTGTGTGGACTGTGAGCACACCACTGCATCAATAATTTAATATTTAGAAGGGAGTACAGTAATTAGTACACAATTATAGATTCAAGCACAGTCAGCAGATTTTCGATGGCATTGCATTTGTTGGTGTGTGTTAGCTGAACGTCACAGAGTCATAGAGTCTAGCTGCGTGAAAACGGGCCCTTCACCCCAACTTGCCCACACCGACCAGCATGATTCATCTACACTGTGTTTTTGTCCTATCCCTCTAAACCAATCTTTTCCACGTATCTGTCTAAATGCTTACTTTGAGTTTAGTTGAGAGAGACAGCGTGGAAAAAGGCCCTTCAGCCCATTGGTTCCGTGCCGAACCAGCGATCCCCTCGCACTAATGCTATCCCACAAACATTAGGGCCAATTTGCAACTGCACCACGCCAGTTAACCTACAAACATGTACGCCTTTTGGAGTGTGGGAGGAGACCGGAGCTTCCGGAGAAACCCCACGCAGGTCATGGGGAGACCGTACAAACTCCGTACAGATAGCACACATTGTCAGGATCGAACACAGGTCTCTGGCGCTGTGTCGCCGTGCCACCCTCGTAAACATTGCAATAGTCCCTGCCTCTACTACCCCCTCCGGCAGCTCGTTCCTTACACCCACCACCCTCTGTGCGAAATTATTACCCTTGGATTTCTATTAAATCTTTGCCCCCTCACCTTAAACCTATGTCCTCTGGTTCTCGAATCCCCGACTCTGGGCAAGAGACTCTGTGCGTCTACCAAAGCTATTCCTCTCAGGGAAAGTTCTTTCAAATGACACATTAATAGATCTTTCCGCAGTGAAAGATGACACTTTCAACATTTTTGTCATCTGAAAAATTCCTATCTTAATCCAAGCTGATCTCAGATTTTAGTTGACCAGTGGCCTCTTAAACCTCCACAAGGGTTAGCAGAAAATGGTTGTTCGTTGTTAGACGTAAGTGCACCATACTCCGGAGCAGAAAAGGCCAGAAGATTGGTGGGCATTGCCACATCTGAAGCAATGGTTTGGTCCTGCACCCACACACACCAATAAATGGCTCAGTAGACACAAGTTAATTTTACTTTAACGCGTGTATACTGAGGTACAGTGAAAAGCTATTATGTTGCTTCTAGGCACCAGAAGCTGGAGTAACTCAGCAGGGCAGGCAGCATCTCTGGAGAGAAAGAATGGGTGACGTTTCAGGTCGAGACCATTCTTCAGACAGACCCGAAACATTCACCCGTTCCTCCTCCCCAGAGATGCTGCCTGTCCAGCTGAGTTACTCCAGCTTTTTGTCTCTATCTTCTGTTTCAACAGGCATCTGCAGTTCCTTCCCACACATTATGTTGCTTGGACTACCCCTCCAAACCTGTCCTGTCCATGTACCTGTCTAACTGTTTCTTAAACGATGGTATAGTCCCAGCCTCAACTACCTCTTCTGGCAGCTTGTTCCATACACCCACCACACTTTGTGTGAACAGGTTACCCCTCAGATTCCCATTCAATCTTTTCCCCTTCACCTTGAACCTACAAGTATGTCCTCTGGTCCTCGATTCCACTGCTCAGGGCAAGAGAATCTGTGCATCTACCCGATCTATTCCTCTCATGATTTTGTACACCTCTATAAGATTACCTTCTCCTAAAACAGGAGAATATTGACTTCCCTTAAAAAAAGTCATTCTCTGGGATGCAAGTCGGGGCTTGATCAACCCCGGCTGGGTCGCCTGGGCGAGGGTGTCTGATGTTGCGAGACCGGAAACACGCGACGGCCCCAGGTCACATCGCTGAGGATGCGTCCCAGCCCATCTGGAAGATGTATATTTTTCACATTGTCCCTAGTGTGTAGGATAGCGCCAGTGTAAGTGGGGATGGCAGGTCGGTTTGGACTCGGTGGGCCGAAGGGCCTGTTTCTCCACTGGATCTCTAAACGTTGCTGTCGTCCCCGCCTCTAGGACCTCATCTGGCAGCTTGTTCCATACAGCCACTAACCTGCGTGAGATAGTGAATAACTTACAATTAGCACCTCCGTGACATTTCCGCTGTACTTGATTGCTGTGTTCTGTTCGGGGCCCAGCAGGTTAAATAACTGATGAAAACGAATATGAACTTCCTCACTTTGTTTTGACACAGGTCTGCAATGTATGCACGACATTCAAACTGCCTGCTGCTGCTGCTGAGAGATTTTTCACGGTCTTACCTCCTGTCAAACATTTCCAAGACGTGCGCAAACAGAGCTCCTCAAATGATCGGAGGGTTGCTGAGATTGGGATTTTTAGAAAGAGACATCGGGCAGTCACAGTTCAGGCACCGACCCGTGCATACCAGTGGGGCTGCTGGCCGTTCAGAACCATCCCCGCTGCCTTCTGAGAGCTTCCTTGTGCTCCTGGACCAAAGCAACAAGGAGAGAGAGAGAGAGAGAGAGCCTGCCGCAAAGACTGCAGAAAACACCATCATCACTGGAGGATGGGGCTGCACGGTGGCGCAGGGGTAGAGTTGCTGCCTCGCAGCGCCAGAGATCCGGGTTCCATCCCGACTACGGGTGCTCTCTGTTGCGGAGTTTGCACGTTCTACCCGTGACCCTGCGTGGGTTCTCTCCGGGTGCTCCGGTTTCCTCCCACACTCTGAAGTCGTGCGGGTTTGTAGGTTAATTGTCTTCGGTAAAATTGTAAAATTGCCAAAGCAGTTGTTGATATGTTGTCATATGTTGGTAGAATGGAGCGGCTGGGCTTGTACACTCTGGAGTTTAGAAGGATGAGAGCGGATCTTATTGAAACATATAAGATTATTAAGGGTTTGGACACGCTAGAGGCAGGAAACATGTTCCCAATGTTGGGGGAGTCCAGAACCAAGGGCCACAGTTTAAGAATAAGGAGTAAGCCATTTAGAATGGAGATGAGGAAACACTTTTTCACACAGAGAGTTGTGAGTCAGTGGAATTCTCTGCCTCAGAGGGCGGTGGAGGCTGGTTCTCTGGATGCTTTCAAGAGAGAGCTAGAGCTCTTAAATATAGCAGGGTCAAGGGATATGGGGAGAAGGCAGGAACAGGGTACTGATTGTGGATGATCAACCATGATCACATTGAATGGCGGTGCTGGCTGGAGCAGGCCGAATGGCCTACTCCTGCATCTATTGTCTAATGTCTATTGCCCCTAGTGTGTGTAGGTTAGCGTAAGATCATGTGATAGGAGCAGAATTAGGCCAGTCGGCCCATCAAGTCTACTCCGCCGTTCAATCATGGCTGATCTATCTCTCCCTCCCAACCCCATTCTCCTGCCTTCTCCCCATAACCTCTGACACCCGTACTCATCAAGAATCTCTCTATCTGCCTTAAAAAAATCCACTCTTTGCCTCCACAGCCATCTGTGGCAACGAATTGCACAGATTCACCACCCTCTGACTAAAGAAATTCCCCTTCATCTCCTTCCTAAAAGAACGTCCTTTAATTCTGAGGCTATGACCTCTAGTCCTAGACTCTCCCACTAGTGGAAACATCCTCCACTCTTTCACTATTCTGCACGTATCAATGAGGTCCCCCGTCATTGTACTGGCCGACGCGGACTCGATGGGCCGAAGGGCCTCTTTCCACGGCAGAATTTCTGGCAGATGTCGGGACTATTGCGCCCGGATGCAGGAATGTAAAGGATGTGTGGTATTAAAATAGGAGAATATTGATTTCCCTTGTCAAACGTCATTCTCTTATCCCCGTCCTACCCCACAGGAGATGTCATGGGCCAAATAATAGCTGACGACAGGAGATCTGTAAACGGAGAGCAGGCAAAATGAAGGAATAAAGAAAAAATCTAGTTCCTATTAGTCATTAATTCACAGCTCGTTATATGGCAATGTTAATGTAATGATGTAAGATATCGTGACAAGGATCTGGAATGCTTTTCCCAAGATGCCCTCTGTCAATGTTCCGTCATTTTAAAAACTGGGACGATTTTCCTTACATTGAAAGCCTATAACGCCTTGCATTCATCAACGTTACAGTTAATGCTGCGTGTAGAAAGGCGTTGAAGCATGTACAACATTCTGACACTGGGCATATAATGCGAATAAGAATACTTGTTCAACCCTCATCAGTTTCATTCATCTTCATCAAGTCTCTTCTAAATGGGTCGAATACTCAGAAGTAGCACTCTCTGACTTTGGTGGAGAGTAATTGGTGGATATTGGCTCATTTCACTCTGCATCCCAGTTTAATATTTCATATTTCAGGATAGAAAAAGTTAAAATAGTGTAAGGCATAAGTCATTTGGAAGTATAACCATATAACATATAACCATATAACAATTACAGCACGGAAACAGGCCCTCTCGGCCCTTCCAGTCCGTGCCGACCATTTGTTTTCACTTAGTCCCATCTACCTGCGCTCAGACCATACCCCTCCATTCCCTTCCGTCCATATACCTATCCACTTTACTTTTAAATGTTAAAATCGATCCTGCCTCCACCACTTCTGCTGGAAGCTCATTCCACACAGCCACCACTCTCTGAGTAAAGAAGTTCCCCCTCATGTTACCCCTAAACTTCTGTCCCTTAATTCTCATGTCATGCCCTCTTGTTTGAATCTTCCCTTCCCTCAATGGGAAAAGCTTATCCACGTCAACTCTGTCTATCCCTTTCATCATTTTAAAGACCTCAATCAAGTCCCCCCTTAACCTTCTGCGCTCCAAAGAATAAAGACCTAACTTGTTCAACCTTTCTCTGTAACTTAGTTGCTGGAACCCAGGCAACATTCTAGTAAATCTCCTCTGTACTCTCTCTATTTTGTTGACATCCTTCCTATAATTAGGCGTCCAAAATTGTGCACCATACTCCAGAATTGGTCTCACCAATGCCTTGTACAATTTTAACATTACTTCCCTACTCCTATATTCAATGCTCTGATTTATAAAGCAGCGAATTTCTTGGCAATTCTTTGATGCAAAAATGTGGGTGGTATTGTAGCTAGTGAAGATGGTTGTCAAAAACCGCAGCAGGTTATTGATCGGTTGGCCCAGTGCACTGTGGGATGGTTGGTGGAATTTAATACAGAGAAATGTGAGGAGTTGCATTTTGGAAAGTCTAACATGGGCAGGACCTCCACGGTGAATGGTAGGTCTCTGGGGAGTGTTGTAGAGCAGAGGGATCTAGGAGTGCAGGTGCATGGTTCCTTGAAGGTGGGTAGATATGGTTGTCAAACGGCCTCTTGGCACTTTGGCCTTCATCAATCAGAGCACTGAGGATAAGAGTTGGGAGGCCATGCTGCAGTCACGTTGATGAGGCCACGTTTGTGTTCAGTGTTGTGTTCAGTTCTGGGCACCGTGTTATGGGAAAGATGTTGTCAAGCTGGAAAAGGGTGCAGAGAAGAATTACGAGGATATTGCCTGGACTCAAGGCCCTGAGCCACAGGGGGAGGTTGAGCAGCCTGGGACTCTATTCCTTTGAGCGCAGGAGGATGAGAGGAGATCTTATAGGGTTGTACAAAATCATAGATCAGATAAACACACAGCCTTTTGCCCAGAGTTGGGGAATGGGGAATTAGTGGATATGGGCTCAAGGTGAGAGGAGGAAGATTTAATAAGAACCCGAGGGCCTGTGGATTGTGCAAAACAACAGAACAGAATAGAACAGAATCAGTACTTACATGTTAGAATTTTGTTTTGTTTTTTTAAAGATACAACACAACAGTTAATTAGTCCCCGGTGAGATAAGGGTTTATGCACCTGACGGCCTGTGGGAAGAAACTCCGTCTCGTCCTCTCTGTTTTCACAGCGAGACCGCGGAGGCGTTTGCCTGGCCGTAGCGTCTGGAACAGTCCGTTGCTGGGGTGGTAGGGGTCCCCCATAATGCTGCTGCCTCTGGGTCTGCACCTTCTGATGTATAGGTCCTGCAGATGAGCGAGTGTAGTTCCCATAGTGCGTTCAGCCGAACGCACTACTCTCTGCAGAGCCTCCCTGTCCTGGGCAGAGCAGTTCCCAAACCAGATTGTGATGTTGCCGGACAAGATGCTTTCTACAGCCCCAGAGTAGAAGCACTGGAGGATCCTCAGAGAGACTCTGAATTTCCTCAGCTGCCTGAGGTGGTAAAGGCGCTGCCTTGCCTTACTCACCAGTGCGGCAGCGTGTGTTGTCCATGTCAGATCCTCAGTGATGTGGACTCCCAGGTATTTAAAGCAGCTCACCCTATCCACAGAGGTTGAGCTGGCTAGGACTTCAGTCAAAACTAGGTTCACCGTGAGATCATGATGACAAACTCTGCACATAGAAACATAGAAACATAGAAATTAGGTGCAGGAGCAGGCCATTCGGCCCTTCGAGCCTGCACCGCCATTCAATATGATCATGGCTGATCATCCAACTCAGTATCCTGTACCTGCCTTCTCTCCATACCCCCTGATCCCTTCAGCCACAAGGGCCACATCCAACTCCCTCTTAAATATGGCCAACGAACTGGCCTCAACTACCTTCTGTGGCACCGCTCTCTGTGTGAAAAACGATTTTCTCATCTCGGTCCTAAAAGACTTCCCCCTTATCCTTAAACTGTGACCCCTTGTCCTGGACTTCCCCAACATCGGGAACAATCTTCCTGCATCTAGCCTGTCCAACCCCTTAAGAATTTTGTAAGCACACTCGTAAGCATCAGCACACTCGGTAAAAGGTTGTGACTACAAGCTGTATCAAGTGAGGGCAGTTGTATCATCTGTGACTTTGGTTATTAATACATGCACAGGGATGAACCACTCTATCCAAAACATTGCATCAAAAGCTGGTTTGATCCTCAAGTGTCGGGCTAATTGAGAAGTCAGCACATCCCACCTTGTGTAGCTCATGACCCAGCGGTATGAATTTTGATTACTCTAACTACAAGTAATCCTTGCACCCCCCTCTCTCCCCGTCTCTCCCCCACCCTAGCTGTCGTACTAATTTCACTGTCGTCCTGTTGAGTTTCACAGTCTGTGTTACTTTTTATCACCAACCCCACAGCCAACAACGGACCATTGTGGGCTCCACCTTTCCTTGATCATCGTTGCTTTTTGCCCATCTACCATTCATCTGTTCGATGTACTGTCTATATCTCTCGTTTCCCTCTCCCCTGACTCTCAGAATGAGGAAGGGCCTCAGCGGGACAGGCAGCATCTCTGGAGAAAAAGGATGGGTGACAGTTCCGGCTTGGGACCGCAGGTTCTGAAGAAGGGTTCGCTCCCGAAACGTCACCCATCCTTTTTCCCCAGAGATGCTGCCTGTCCCGCTGGGCTACTCCAGCACTTTGTGCCTATCTTCGGTATAAACTGGCACCTGCAGTTCCATCCAACACAAAATATATCCAGGTCTGTAAACCAAGTCTTTCTTCAATAAGACACATTGTGCAGCAGGATTATACTTGGCCGCGATGTTCTCTGCTGTCAAAGAAGTAAAGTTCACACAGGACTTATACCCAAACAAGCGAGAGATGGCATGGCCACCACCTGTTATGGGACGCTGTTAGTATTGAAGGGGAGAACGGTGGCAAAGTCAAATACTGGATGAAAGAATGAGAGGTGCAAGGTGCCAGATGAAACTTGGCCCATGGATCAGTGCAAGTAGGCACATATGCTGGAAGACAGCAATGGAAATATGACTCATATGGAAGAGCCATGTGGGCGAGGATTCAGGAATTGGACGTGCAAAGAGACTTGGGAGTGCTGGTGCAGGATTCCCGAAAGGTTCAGTTACAGGTTGAGTCAGTAATAAGGTGGGCAAATGCAATGTTAGGATTATGAGTACTTCATACTGGCAGAATTTAACCAGTGCTTTATAAAGTTTCAGCAATACATTCTTGCTTTTATATTCCAATTTTAGGAAGAATTTCTTTAGTCAGAGGGTGATGAATCTGTGGAATTCATTGCCGCGGACGGCGGTGGGGATGTGTATCGTAAAGCGGGGATTGAAAGGTTCTTGATTTTCCTGCCGTGTCAAAAGGTTATGGGGAGAAGGCAGGAGAACGGGGTTGTGAGGGAAAAATAGATCACTCATGATTGAATGGCGGAGCAGACTTGATGGGTCAAATGGCCTAATTCGGCTCCTCTGCCTTATGATCTCATGAACATATGAAAGTGTAACTGTACCTCCCACGATAGTTTAGTTCAAGTTAGGTTATTGTCACGTGTATCGTGGTACAGTGAAAAGCTTTTGTTGCGATCTAACCGGTCAGCTGAAAGACAATACATGATTACAATCGAGCTGGTTACAGTGTACAGATACATGATAAGGGAATAACGTTCAGTGCAAGGTAAAGCCAGCAAAGTCCGATCAAAGATTATCTGAGGGTCACCAACGAGGTAGATAGTAGTTCAGGACTGCTCCCTGGTTGTGGTAGGATGGTTCAGTTGCCTGATAACAGCTGGGAAGAAATGATCCCTGACTCTGGACGTGTGCGTTTTCACACTTCTTTAAGATGAAACAATAGCTTCTTCTGAAGGAAGAAGGGTCTTAACCCGAAACACCACCCATGCCTTTGCACCAGAGATGCTGCCTGTCCCGCTGAGTTACTCCAGCATTTAGTGTCCAACTTGGGTGTAAACCAGCAGTTCCTTCCTACACAGCTTCTTTTAGAATTTAGTCTGCACTGTAGAGCCTTTTGTCATCCCAAAGTACATCTCCTCTGATGATGAAAAAACAACAAACAATGTTTGCTGCAAGGGACAAAGATAAAGAGGCGCATCTGTTGACAGGACGACCTGTGCCGTGAGATTTCGATGCTGAATTGATTCCCAGTCATTGGCGATGCGTATATTTTGACCGACACAAAAACCTCGAGTTTGCAATAATGAAATACAAGTTCTGGTTGTATAGTCCTCTGGCGCGGTCCCTGAAGGAGACATAAATGCAAGGCTTTTTTTCCCTTGTCAATGTGCAAAACATTCAAGTGTACGATTCTAAAAGGGAAAGACAAGCAGCATCTCTGGAGAGAAGGAACGGGTGACGTTTCGGGCCGAGACCCTTCTTCAGACCAAAACGACTAGATCCCGAAACCCCACCCGTTCCTTCTCTCCAGAGATGCAGCTTGTCCTGCTGAGTTACTCCAGCATTTTGTGCCCATCTTCGATTTAAACCAGCATCCTGCACAATTCTAAAATATGGGAAATGTCCACACCCAAGATAGGATAAGTGTTGTTGGTGCAGCAGTTCAGTTCAGTTTCAGTTTAGTTTATTGTCACGTGTACCGAGGTTTAGTGAATTGAGCCATTTCAGTGGAAAGCATTTGTCACACACCATCCAGTCAGCAGAAAGGCAATACATGATTACAATCAAGCCATTTCAGTGTATAGATAGATACATGATACACATTTAATGTAAGGTAAAAGCTGTAAAGTCTGATCAAGGATAGTCTGTGGGTCTCCAAAGAGGTAGGCAGTAGTTCAGGACCGCTCTCTGGTTGTGGTTGGATGATACAGTTGCCTGATAACAGCTGGGGAGAAACTGTACCTGAATCTGGAGGTGTGCGTTTTCACACTTCTGTACCTTTTACCCGAAGGGAGAGGGGCCAGGGAGCGACTTGTCCTTGATTATGCTGCTGGCCTTGCCAAGGCAGCGTGAGGTGTAGATGGAGTCAATGGAAGGGAGGTTGGCAGTGTAGTATCTAAAAAAAACATAAGTAAAATGTGTGATTTCCCACTTGCCAAACATTGCCTATTTCAGTCTGAAGTGACAGCTCTACCTTTGTGAGTGATGAGAAGCTTTATTTAATCCACGTACTTTCAGATCTACTGTGCACCATTACGCTGAGTCAAGACTGTATTTGTACACTTCAGTTTAGTTTCCTCTCACACTCCAAAGATGTACAGGTTTGTAGGTTAACTGGCTTCTATAAAAGTGTAACCTGTCCCTAGTGTGTGTAGGATAAAGCTAGTGCACAGGGTGATTGGTGGTCGGTGTGGACCCGGTGGGCCGAAGGGCCTGTTTCCACGCTGAATAAAGTCTAAAGTCTTAATGACTGACCAGATAATGTACCTTGTGCCATAGTGTGAGACATATTTACCAGTAAAGACGCCAGGTCAGACTCTCGTTCTTCTTCAAAGTAGTCATGGGATACTCTATTCTAATGGCCACATTGGTAGAGTTGCCGCCTTACAGCGCTGGAGACTCGGGTTCGATCCCGACTACAGGTGCTGTCTGTACGGAGTTTGTACGTTCTCCCCCGTGAACGCGCGGGTTTTCCCTGAGACATTCGGTTTCCTCCCACACCCCAACGAGGTACAGGTGTGTAGGTTAATTGGCTTGGTGTAAAATGTAAAATTGTCCCACGTGTGTGTGGGATAGCGTTAATGTACGGGGATCGCCGGTCGGTGTGGACTCGCTAGGCCGTAGGGCCTGTATCCACCCTGTATCTCCAAACTAAACTAAACTAAACTAAACATGGGAGAGGCAAAAGTGCTTCTTCTGCAGCATGGCTGAGACAATGTAAATTGTAAATGTTTACAAGCAAAGAATGAAAAGCTAAGATATGACAAGAAACAGCACTATCGATAAATATTGACGGTGCTGGCTATAAAGGGCTTACTTCAAGCTTGCCCAGACATTGGGATGGAAACTTTGGAGATCAGGAGGCTTTAAAACAGCATCAGAGTTCGAGGGGGGTATATGAGAAACTTTGTGAAAGGCATCAAAGACCAAGGGGAATTTGGTGATGAGGATATTTGGAGACAAGGGTCATTTGGAATGTTTAAGAAGGAACTGCAGATGCTGGAAAATCGAAGGTAGACTAAAATGCTGGACAAACTCAGCGGGTGAGGCAACATCTATGGAGCGAAGGAAATAGGCAACGTTTCGGGTCGAGACCCTTCTTCAGACTGATGTGAGGTTGGTGGGGGGGGGGGGGGGGGGGGGCGAGAAGAATAAATGACGAGGTGGAGCCAGTGGGCTGAGGGCGGAGCTGGGGAGGGGAGGAGAAAATAGGGACTACCTGAAATTAGAGAAGTCAATGTTCATACCGCTGGAGCGAAAGATGAGGTGCTGCTCCTCCAATTTATGGTGGTCCTCACTCTGGCCAGGGAGGAGGCCCAGGACAGAAAGGTCGGATTCAGAATGGGAGGGGGAGTTGAAGTGCTGAGCCACCGGGAGATCAGGTTGGTTATTGCGAACATGGACCGAATAGGCTAATTCTGCTCCTATGACATGACCTTATGACATTACAGGCACATAAAGATCAACATCTATATCTGTGGGAACACAGCGTAAATATATGGTTGTAAAGGGTGCTCTGGTTTCCTCCCACACTCCAAGGACGTGTAGGTCTGTAGATTAATTGGCTTCTGTTAATTGTCCTTATAGAACTAGTAAACAGATAGAACTGGAGTACAGGCGATTGCTGGTCAGCACGGGCTCGATGGGCCGAAGGGTCTGTTTCCATGCTGCATCTCTAAACGAAACGAACACAAAATACAACATGATGACAATGTATATTTCAGCATTGTGCCTCCATCATTCTAACCCAAGCAGATATGAGCAATGGAATAGCTTTGCATTAACTAAATTAATCATTATTTCACCAAGCAAAATCTAATTTAAATGTCCATAACACCTCAGCGGTCTGTCAGTTAAATGGTTCTACATGAAAAGTTGCAGGGTGCAGATAAGAAACAAATCTTTGCATTCAAGTTATCCGTGTAATCCCTTGTCACCTTGTGAGATTCAATGTTGCATCCACCACCTTAAATAAATTACAGAACCGGGGGATGAAAAAATGATTCTGTGATGCAGTGAATACATAACCTGTCTTTCTTTACAGAACATTTCACATCTGACCAAGAAAGCCTTTTGCCCGTGACCTCGGGAATAAATACATTTCAACCGCTGAAGGTGACTTTTGGGTGCTCTTACATTTGCAAGAACAATGACTTCCGGAATCATGAGCATTTTTGTTTAGATCGCTGGCCAGCGACCCCCGCACGCTAACACTACTCCACACACACTGGGGACAATTTACAATGTTACCAAGCAAATTAACCTACAAACTTCTATGTCTTTGGAGTGTGGAGGAAACCGGAGCTTCCCCGAGCAAACCCACGCAGGTCACGGGGAGAACGTACAAACTCCATACAGACGGCCCATAGCCAGGATCGAACCCCGGGCCTCTGGCACTGTAATGCCCTGTCCCACTTAGGAAACCTGAACGGAAACCTCTGGAGACTCTACGCCCCACCCAAGGTTTCCGTGCGGTTCCCGGAGGTTCCCGGAGGTTTTTGTCAGTCTCCCAATGGTCGAAAGTGGTTTCCGCTTCTTCTATGTTCCGGCGATTATTTCAAAAAATTCAAAACCGGCCGCGACTAAAAATAGGTTGCCGTTTTAAAAATTGGTAATTTTTTAGTCAAAGCCGGTTGCGATGCTCGTTGAAGGTGGTTGCAGGTAGTGGAAGGTAAGACCTCCCTGGTGGAATAAAACTGGGTGAAATAAAGGTCTTACCTTCCACTACCTGCAACCTCCGGCAACCACCTTCAACTAGCAACGCAACCGGCTTCGACTAAAAAATTACTGATTTTTAAAATGGCAACCTATTTTTAGTTGAGGCCGGTTTTGAATTTTTTGAAATAATCGCCGGAACATAGAGGAAGCGCAAACCACTTTCGACCATCGGGAGACTGACAAAAACCTCCAAGAACCTCCGGGAACCGCACGGAAACCTTGGGTGGGGCGTAAAGTCTCCAGAGGGCGGTGGAAGCTGGTTCTCTGGATGCTTTCAAGAGAGAGTTAGATAGGGCTCTTAGAGATAGCGGAGTTAGGGGATATGGAGAGAAGGCAGGAACGGGGTACTGATTGTGGATGATCAGCCATGATCAAGCCACTTTTCATTTCTCATTTAAAAAAACAACTCTCGTTGACCAAAGTGCTTTACATTGATGGAGGTACTAACGTTATACAACATTTGTTCATAGATTAAGTACATACATAAATACATACATATAGCCCTCTCTCAGAGGACGTCAAGAAAAGCTTGAGAGTAAAGATGAGTGGAACCGCACAGGGAGCCAGTGGAGAGAGGCCAAAATCAGGGTGATGTGGTCCCTTTTTCGGGTGCCCGTCAGGAGTCTTGCTGCGGCGTTTTGGACCAGTTGCAGGCGGGATCACATTGAATTGCGGTGCTGGCTCGAAGGGCCAAATGGCCTACTCCTGCACCTATTGCCTATTGTCTATAGTAAAAAACGTCTACCCAGGTCTAGAACTCCAGATTATATTTGGAGGTACCTCTGGTTCCTCTCATTATTCTTACCTGTGCGTTAAGCATCTGACGTGAAATTTGTTTTAAATGTGTTGCAATATTAACACGATAGCTCGAGAAGGTTGAAGGCTTTATCAATAATTTTACTTTCTGAGAGTTGTTTCCTGTTCTTTGTGAATGAATAGAAACATAGAAACAAAGAAAATAGGTGCAGGAGTAGGCCATTCGGCCCTTCGAGCCTGCACCACCATTCAATATGATCATGGCTGATCATCCAACTCAGTGTCCCGTACCTGCCTTCTCTCCATACCCCCTGATCCCTTTAGCCACAAGGGCCACATCTAACTCCCTCTTAAATATAGCCAATGAACTGGCCTCAACTACCTTCTGTGGCAGAGAATTCCACAGACTCACCACTCTCTGTGTGAAAAATGTTTTCCTCATCTCGGTCCTAAAAGAATTCCCCCTTATCCTTAAACTGTGACCCCTTGTTCTGGACCTCCCCAACATCGGGAACAAAAATACTTTATTGTCGCATGTGATAAGTCACAGTGATATTCCTTGCCTGCACACCCAAGGTATGCAAACAGTCACCACATGAAGGGGACGGACAAAGTTCCAAAGCATCCCGTGCTAGGTCCTCCTTTGTCCCGCTGAATTACTCCAGCTTTTTGTGTCTATCTCAAGCAATGATTACATTCAACTCATCCATATAACCATATAACCATATAACAATTACAGCATGGAAACAGGCCCTCTCGGCCCTTCCAGTCCGTGCCGACCATTTGTTTTCCCCTAGTCCCATCTACCTGCACTCAGACCATACCCCTCCATTCCCTTCCCGTCCATATACCTATCCACTTTACTTTTAAATGTTAAAATCGATCCTGCCTCCACCACTTCTGCTGGAAGCTCATTCCACACAGCCACCACCCTCTGAGTAAAGAAGTTCCCCCTCACGTTACCCCTAAACCTCCGTCCCTTAATTCTCATGTCATGCCCTCTTGTTTGAATCTTCCCTACCCTTAATGGGAAAAGCTTATCCCTGCACTTTTCTCCACTCCCACCTCTTCTGCTAACTCTTGGAATTAAGTTTATAGCAAGTGCTCACTGAAATAGTCTGGAAATCTACCAATATGTTCAGATGCCTTTATCCGTTGACTGCAAGAGCAATAAGGGACAGGAGATGATTATTATATGTTGCATTCAAATCATTGACCAAGTGCTTTCACTGCCCTAATCTCCAGGGGCGTGTGGGTTTGAAGGTTAATTGGCTTCTGTGGGTTGTCCCTAGTGTGTACGATAGAGCTAGTGTGAATGGGTGACCGCTGGTCTGCACGGACCCAGTGGGCCGAGCGGCCTGTTTCAATGCTGCACTTCTAAACTATAAACATATGCACTTACCTATGACACAAACACACAAAGTTGGTTCCTGGCGTGTAGGATACTGCTAGTGTACGGGGTGAGCGCTGGTCGGCGTGGACTTGGTGGGCCGAAGGGCCTGTTTCCACGCTGTAATCATGTCCTGTCTTTCCTCCGGCTGGTTGTTAGCACGCAACAAAAGTGGCGATACACGTGGCAATAAACAAACTTGAACTGGCGAATTTGGGGCCAAAGTGATTAAATATGACACAATTGACCTCAATAATAACCCACTGATACACCGGAGGTATTTGTTAATTTTAATTTTTTTAATTTGGAATTTGGCTACATCTGATTATCAAGTCTATTCCAATGTAATCATACCCATTCATGATAGCATTTTAAATGGTTTTTTGGAAAGGATTTCGCTTTCCACTTCACTTCTTGCGATCCCTCAGTGTAACTTGGTTGAAATGTATAGTCGCGGGCTGGGACTTGGGTCCAACCTAACCTAATATTTCTTCCTTGCCCTTGGGAGTGTTATGTTTCAGCCTGTGCCTTACAGAGGTCGATTGGAGGAAAGGGTGGGGACAGGATAGGATGTGGGAACACGCCATAAATCATAAAACATTGGATGGCGTAGAGAGACAGAGGGTAGCATGTCCTTAAATCCTTGAAAATTGCAGGGCAAGGTAGTTTAGAAGTTATAAGCAAAGAACTGCAGATGCAAGTTAATACACATTATAAGGTCAATGAAAGGACAAAAGCCTGGAGTAACCCGGGATCGATCCCGACTACGGGCGCTGTCTGCTATGGGTGATGTTTGTACGCTCTCCCCGTGTCCTGCGTGGGTTTTCCCCGAGATCTTCGGTTTCCTCCCACACTCCGAAAACGTACAGGTGTGTAGGTTAATTGGCTTGTTAACAATATAAATGGTCCCTAGCGTGTGTAGGATAGCGTTAGCCTGCGGGGATCGCTGGTCAGAGTGGACCCGGTGGGCTGAAGGGCCTGGTTCCGCGCTGTACATGGATAGCACAGGTTTGCAGGGTTATGGATCAAGCGCAGGCAAGTGGGACATGGGTAGCTGAGACATTGTTGGCCGGTGTGGTGGAGTTGGGCCGAAGGGCCTGTTTCCGCACTGTATAACTCTATGACTCCATGACTATGTCTGTAGGATAGTGTTAGTGTGCAGGGATTGCTGGTCGGTGCGGTCTCGATGGGCCGAAGGGCCTGTTTCTGCGCTCTATCTCTAAAACTAAAACTAAAAGCTAAAACTCAGCAGGACAGTTGCACAACCTGCAAACCAGGCCCTTCGGCCCACCGAGTCCATACCGACCAGCGATCACCCTGTACACTAACACTATCCTACACACTAGGAACAGTTTACAATTTACAGAAGCCAATTAGCCAGCAAACCTGTGAGCCTTTGGACTGTGGGAGGAAACCGGAGCACCCGGAGGAAACCCACACAGTCACAGGGAGAGCGTAGAAACTCCGTACAGACAGCACCCGTAGTCAGGATTGAACCCGGGTCTCTAGCGCAGCAACTCTACCACTGCGCCACTGTGCCAACCTTGATATTGCAGACTTCAGATACCTTGCCAAAATGTTACGAGGCATTCTTCAAAGAGTCTGAGGATACACTATATGGTAAGATTAGAAGTAATGGATTTGGAAATGCAACATATTAGACTGCTGCTGCTTCCGAGAACCTAAGGAACCCATTTGGTCTGAAGAAGGGTCACAACCCAAACCTTGTCTATATATTTCTCTGCCCGGGTACTGTCTGACCCACTGCATTCCTCCAGCATTTTTGCTTAACATTCCAGCATCTGCAGTTCCTTGACTCCAAAATATTTCCCCATATTAATCAGAGGAGATTTTTTTTTTTAATGTTTCTAGAGGTTTTGCAGGTTAGAAGAAACAATTTTTAAAAAATTGTACTTAAAAAAAAACGTATTTACATGCAGGAGTCAACATGTTGCACAATGCTTTTATTTTAGTTTAAGTTTAGTTTAGAGATACAGTGCGTGCGGACACAGGACATTTTGGCCAGCGATCCCCGCACACTAACACCACCCCACACACTCTAGGGACAATTTTTACATTTACACCAACCAAATTAACCTACAAACGTGTATGTCTTTGGAGTGTGACGGGAAACTGAAGATCTCGGAGAAAACGCACGTGGGTCACGGGGAGAACGTACAAACTCCGCACAAACAAGCAGCCATAGTCGGGATTGAATCCGGGTCTCCGGCGCTGTGAGGCTGCGCCACCCTGCTATCCTAATGTTTTCACCAATTTTCTGTCTTCCTCCGGGTTGAAGTTTATCTTGACATCGTGTTCAGCACGGACTGTGGGCTGAAAGGCCTGTTCCAGAGCTGAAATATTCTATGTTCCATCTGCATTTTATAATGCGTCACCTCCACCACTGCACTCAACAGAAAGTTGTGCTTTCTTTTCGTAAGTATCTCTCTGTTTTTATTCCCCGTGTCTTTTTTTTCATCCTGCATCTCTCTTTCTTCATCCTCCACACTTTTCCTTTCTCTTGTTTCCTACGTAGCTGTCACATGTGCCACCGGTGTGGGGGAGGTTGCAGGAGGTATTGTGTTCTATTCCCAGCTAAGGTATTCTTGGGGATACAGAACAAAACTAATGACAACAGGGTGAATTGATTTACAGGTGAATGGGAGCAGCATGGGCAAGAGGTATAGAAGTGTGAAAACGCACACACCTCCAGATTCAGGGACAGTTTCTTCCCAGCTGTTATCAGGCAACTGAACCCATCCTTTCAACAACAAGAACTACTATCCTGAGACCCGGTAAAGGTGCTGTCTGTACGGAGTTTTGTACCTTCTCCCTGTGACCGGGTGAGTTTTCTTAGGCGATTCAGTTGCCTCCCACATCCCAAAGACGTGCAGATTTATGTTAATTGGTCTCTGTAAAGATTGAAAAGACTAGGCTTGTATTCACTGGAGTTTGGAAGGATGAGGGCGGGGGGGTTCTTATAGAAACATATAAAATTATGAAAGGACTGGACAAGCTAGATGCAGGTAAAATGTTCCCAAAGTTGGGCGAGTCCAGAACCAGGGGCCGCAGTCTTAGAATAAAGGGGGAGGCCATTTAAGACTGAGGTGAGAAAACACTTTTTCACCCAGAGAGTTGCGAATTTGTGGAATTCCCTGCCACAGAGGACAGTGTAGGCCAAATCACTGGATGGATTTAAGAGAGAGTTAGATAGAGCTCTAGGGGCTGGTGGAATCAAGGGATATGGGGAGAAGGCAGGCATGGGTTATTGATTGGGGACGATCAGCCATGATCACAATGAATGGCGGTGCTGGCTCGAAGGGCCAAATGCCCTCCTCCTGCACCTATTTTCTATGTTTCTAAATTGCCCCTAGTGAATAGGATGCAAAGCTGGAATTACACAGAACTAGTGTTCAGGTGATCATTGGTTGGCACTGACTCTGTGGGCCGAAGGCCTTGTTTCCAAACTATATCTCTAAACTAAACTAAACTAAAAGATGCAAGAAACTGTAAATTAAAAAGCTGACTTTTTAAGCCATTTACTCACTTGCTGTTTATGGGATTTAGTTTAGTTTAGTTTATTGTCACGTGTACCGAGGTACAGTGAAAAGCTTTTGTTGCGTGCTAACCAGTCAGCGGAAAGGCAAGACATTATTACAATTGAGCCGTCTGCAGTGTACAGATACTTGATAAAGTGAAAAACGTTTAGTGCAAAATTATGTCCAGTAATGTCTGATTTAAGCTAGGCCGAGGGTGTCCAATGAGGTAGATGGCAGCTCAGGACCGCTCTCTAGTTGTTGATAGGATGGTTCAGTTGCCTGATAACAGATGGAAAGTAACTGTCCCTGAATCTGGAGCAGGTATGTTACAAAACTTACCTTTAGCGGCGCTGCAGTTCTGCCGCTGCTCGTGCGCGCGCGAATTTGGCGCCTTTGGGGGGCGGGAGGGGCGGGTTTAAAATGCGATTTTTCTTCAGACTATTCAAATCAATTTTGAACAGGCTTTTCAGTTGCTGAAGAAAAATCGCTTCGACTGCCGTTTGATTAAGTTTATTAAAATTAGCGCTGGAAAAATTAAAAGCAGGAGTAAATTAAAAATCATCTTCTAATGCCATCAACGTCGACAACGGATCTCACGTAGGGGACAAAAGAAGGTACACAGTTTATTTTTACAAAAAGGAAGCCTTTAATTAAAATTTCATGTTGCGAAAAGGTGACTAAAAATATATATATACGAACCGGCAGTATTTTTCCTGCCAACTGGGGGTTTAAATTCACCGCAAACCGCAACGTTCCAATCCATCGCGTTCCACAAAAACCCACTCGCAAGTTGATTTAAATGGCCATTAATTTACGGGACTTAAACACTAAATTCCTTCCATTTGGCCTATAAATTCATGACAATGAGATTTAAAAATCATGTTATATTGTGAATTCTTGTGTGAATGTTATTTGGATACAGGCTTTTTTTAAATGTTAACCTTTTCTTAAGAAATGGACGGATGTTTAGATCTAGTAATTGAATTTTGTAATTAGCTGCAATTAGGTAACTAACTAATTATATGCTTTAATTTCAGGTCATCCAAGTAAGATTGTTTCATATTTGTTTCAGAATGCTTCAATCTATAATAACTGAAAATTTCATTCAGTTCTCTTAATTTTTAAGAACGTTATGGGCTTTTGACTGTCCTCGATCACAGCTTTTGTGTTAAGTCAATGGAAAAGCAATAGGGAACAAGATGCTAATTTCTGAGTATGAAAATGGCTATAACTTTTTTAATACTGAAGATATGAAAGTGAATTAGGTGTCAAATTAAACTTCTTTGTACGCTTTATCTGATGGGATAAATTGCCGAGGCAGCATGAGGTGTAGATGGAGTCAATGGAAGGGAGGTTGCTTTGTGCGATGGTCTGGGCTGCGTCCACAATTCTCTACGATTTCCTGCGGAATCCTTCTTTGTGCAACCCGACTGATGTTCTCCTCCACACTGTTGCATTAGTCACGGTTCAAATGCATTCCCTCGGAAGCAGCAGTCAACCCAAATTATTTTCTATATTTAACATTTCTCTGCATGGTTGTCTGAAAACGTAAGAGGGAATTTAGGCCCACGATCAGCTCATTTGTGAGCAAGAAATGTAAACCCACGGGCCCTCTTCACATAGTCTGTGGAGTGTGAGGAAAAGATGAACTATACAACTCCATTACCAGCGAATGGGTTTTAACAGAACATTTTGTGGGTGTGACGTTAATGGTTCGACTACAATGGAGGAATTAACACCCTTTCCACAATGCTCACGACTTCTCCATATTCTAAATGTTGTAATTACTCATCTGAGAAAGGTTTGAATGCAACATTATTATTACAACCTTGTGTTATATTAAAAAAAATATATTGTCAGTTCTTTAGCTATATTCAAACCAAACACACCAACCCACAGGGCATAATTACTTTGCAATGATTGCCTTTATATACTGCAGCAAGTGGACTATTGTGCTCCTTATAAATCATCCCGATGATATGTCTTCCAATGGAGATGAATGCGGCTGGTTTAGTTTTCAAAGTTCAGTTCAGTTTATTGTCACGTATTGCCTCGAGAAAGGTGCTGTTGCCTCCCTGGTGCCAGGGTCCAAGACGTCTCAGACCGACCTAAGAGCATCTTCGTGAGGGAAGTTGAACAGCCGGAGGTAGTTGTGCGTGTTGTCACAAATGAAGTGGGCAAGAAGTGGAAGGAGGTTCTGCCACGTGAGAATAACCTAAAAACCAGCACGCCTCTCAAATGTTGGTGTAAACCGGAGCACCCGGAGAAAACCCACGTGGTCACGAGGAGAACGTACAAACTCCGTACAGACAGCACCCGCAGCCAGGATTGAACTGGCGCTGTGAGGCAGCAACTCTACCGCTGTGCCACTGGCCCCCCTTGGTGGTTTAATTGGCCTATGTAAATTGCCCCTAGTCATGTAGAGAATGGGATTGCATTAAACTAGTGTGAAGATGGACACAAAATATGGAGGAGTAACTCAGCGGGTCAGTCAGCATCTCTGGAGAAAAGAAATAGGCAACGTTTTGGGTCGAGACCCTTCTTTAGACTCTGTCAACATGCTGTAACTGTAAATGAAACAAAATAAAAGTTTGGTATGCTATGGTACTTTATCTATCGCATGTGAAATTTTATTTTGGACAGTTCAATAAAGTATTACTATAGATAAGCACCTACATAGATACATATTAGATAAGTATTACAGAGACTGTACATACAAGTGTGTAGCAGTAGTGCACTGAGGCAGTATGGAGTCGTCAGTTTGGTGTCATTTTCAGTCCCATTGGTTGTAAATGCAGGGATCTTGACCTGACCATGAAGGTCTGTGTAGACTTTGTCGGGAATCTGCAGTTCACTGGTATAATTCCACCGATCCAAGGTTTTATTTTTACAATAAACCAGTCAACCAGAAATAGGAATTGAATTCTCATTGACATCTTTCATGCGAGAGGATTCCTTTCTTGATCGAGTTCCACACATATGCCTAATTTACAACGACTGCCAGTGCCTGGCATGGAGTATCTGAATGAGTATACTCAAAATGGCCATCTGTTTTGCCAACATTAATAATTGTTTCTTCTATCTATCTTCCACAGTGCCGTTAGGATCAGCTGGGAGCGTGTTTATATCTGAATTAGAAGGGAGTGGGTTCAAAGATCTAAGTCCTGATTACCTTCTAGCATGATAGATGTGCAATTTGCAATGAATATAATTGTAGAACAAGCGATGACCTTCTGCAGCTTAATATAAAGGAATGGTTTCTACAAAGTTCTCCCGAGAATAAAATCTGAGAAAGGCATTCTTGCCATAGAGGGGGTCTCAAGAAAGGTATCACCAGACTGATTCCATGGATGTCAGGACTTTCATATGAGGAAAGTCTGGATAGACGCGGCTTGTACTCGCTAGAATTTAGAAGACTGAGGGGGGATTTATAGAAACGTACAAAATTCTTAAGGGGTTGGATAGGCTAGATGCAGGAAGATTGCTCCCGATGTTGGGGAGGTCCAGAACAATGGGTCACAGTCTAAGGATAAGAAAAATTCCTTTAGGACCGAAGTGAGGAAAAAAATTTTTCACACAGCGAGTGGTGAGTCTCTGGAGTTTTCTGCCACAGAAGGTAGTTGAGGCCAGTTCATTGGCTATATTTAAGAGGGAGTTAGATGTGGCCCTTGTGGCTAAAGGGATCAGGGGGTATGGAGAGAAGGCAGGCACAGGATACTGAGTTGGATGATCAGCCATGATCATATTGAATGGCGGTGCAGGTTCGAAGGACCGAATGGCCTACTCCTGCACCTATTTTCTATGTTTCTATGTTTCTATGAGGGGAAACCTCATTGAAACTTACTGAATAGTGAAAGGCCTGGACAGAGTGAATGTGGAGAGGATGCTTCCACTAGTGGGAGAGTCCAGGACCAGAGGGCCCTAGCCTCAGAATAAAAGGATGTACATTAAGAAAGGAGACGAGGAAGAATTTATTTTGTCAGAGGATGGTGAATCTGTGGAATTCACTGCCGCAGATGGTTGTGGGGGCCAAGTCAATGGATATTTTTTAAGGCAGGGATTGAAAAGATTCTTAATTAGTACGGGTGTCAGAGGTTATGAGGAGAAGGCAGGAGAATGAAAAGATAGATCAATTATGATTGAAGGGCAGTAGACTTCATGGATCAAATGGTCTAATTCTGCTCCTAGAACATATGAAAGCTAACCCTGCTGAATTCCATGAATACAATTGAGGCTCAGCTCTAAGCTGGAAAGGGTGCAGAGAAGATTTGCGAGGGTGTTACTGGGGCTTGAGGGGCCTGAAGTCTTGGGAAAGGTTGGACAGGCTAGAAGGTTATCCCTTGGTGTGCAGGAGGATGTATCAGAAGGTGTAGTGTGTGGGTGATGGACAGAAGGACCCAGGTGGGGGAGGGAACCAAAAGGAGAGAGAAAAGACCACAAAGAGTGTGGGTTACCTGAAAATTCCAGCATCTGCTGTCTCTGGGACCTGCAGACTTGTCAGAACTTAAGGGCCTGTCCCACGATGCGAGTTCACCCAAGAGCTCTCCCGAGTTTAAAAAAAATCAAACTTGTGGTAGGTACGTAGAATGTATGTAGCGGGTACGTCGGAGCTCGTGGACGTCTCGTAGCAGCTCGTAACGCCAACGGCAGGTACTCGGGAAACGCGGTAAGCTCGTGAAACTCGTGAAGTTTTTTCAACTGTGTGAAAATTTCCAAGAGTAACCACGAGTTTGATTATATTTCTTTTAACTCGGGAGAGCTCTTGGGTGAACTTGCATCGTGGGACAGGCACTTTAAAGGGCTGAGCTCTTGGGAGGGTTTGGGCAGGCTAGGACTTCATTTGGAGTGCAGGAGGCTGAGGGGTGGTCTTATAGAGGTGCATGCAATCATGTGGGGAATAGATAGTGTGAATGTCTTTTACTCAAGGTAAGAGATTGAAAAACAAGGGGACATATGTTTGAGGTGAGAGGGGCAAGATTTAATGCAAGACTGAGGGGCAACATTTTCATTCAGAAGCTGGTGGTTATATGGAACGAGCTGCCAGTGGAGGCCATTGATGACAGCATTTAACAGACACTTGGACAGCTACATGGATAGGAAAGGCTTAGAGAGCTACAGGCCAAGCACAGGCTAATGGACTCGTTTAGCTGGGGCATCTTGGTCGGCAAGGTCACGTCAGCGACAAAGGGCCTGTTTCCGTATCACAATTTGACAGAACCTGTGCTTCAGATGTTACAGCAACTTTTCACTTCTCCAGAGTGGGAATTTTAAGAATAAAGTGCATAAGGTCACTTGAACAATTATGAAAATGTAACCTAAGTAATGCAATGGAAATAAAAAATATACAGCAAAATGTTTCCCCCAAGCCCCAATCTCCACAATTCCTGGCACTCAACAATTAGGTTTGTCAAATAACATTTTGAGGCATGTTCCGGGGTCTGCAACCAGACAAACTACAGTGCACCAGATTCAATTACGATTAATTTAAATTCAGTTCTAATTAATCCATACGCAGTGACAAGGACCCCCCCACCCCCCCCCCCCGCCCCACACCCCCCGCCCCCTCTACTGTTAGAATACTTTGGCTAAGTCAGAGAGAAAGCAACTTTCACTATCCCTTCCATTGTGGAAACAAAAATGTTTCTACTTGCACACGATGTGCTGACTTGCATCTTATAGCTCGTCAAATCAGTAGTTATATATTATGAAACATGACTGCTAAAAGCTGCTATATTTTACCATTCATACTCTGCATGATGGTGTCCATCTAACTATGATTTTGACTGGCATGTGCAGCGTAGTTCATGAGATTGATCCCTGGATGGGCGGGACTGTCATATGAAGAATGATTGAAAAGACTAGGCTTGGATCACTGGAGTTTAGAAGGAGGAGGGGGCCTCTATAGAAACATATAAATTTATAAAAGGACTGGACAAGCTAGAATGCAGGGAAACAGTTCCCAATGGTGGACGAGATCCCAGAATCAGGGCCAACCAGGCTTAGACTCAAGGAGCAATTTAAGACTGCGGTAGAATTCACCCCCCAGAGAGTTATGAATTTGTGGCAAGTTCGCCCAGCCACAGAGGCAGTGGAGAGGCCCCAATCACTGGGATGATTTTACAGAGAGATTAGATAGATCTCTGGGGCTTATGAATCAAGGATATGGGGAGAAGGCGCAAACGCTATTCATTGGGGACGATCAGCCATGATCACAATGAATGGCGGTGCTGGCTCAAAGGGCCTCCTCCTACACCTATTTTCTATGTTTCTATGTTTCTATGTCCATGTTTCATTAGGAGTTAGGTCGGGGAAAGAAATGTTAGCAGGGGTAAGACATATATATTGAATAGACATGTATAACTGCTGCATATTTCGTTGTCCACTTCAATCCTACTGACAGGCCAAAGTGCAAATTCACTCACCTTTGCATCCACAGGTCAAAAGAAGAGACTGTAGGTCCCATGTTCCATCGTGGCAAGGCAACGCCAGGCGGGCAAAGAAAATGCTATGAAGGTTGTTGTTGAGAGGAATTTCTAGCTTTAGACTTGAAGATACAAGCAGGATTCAGGGCCTTCGGCCCTCGCGATCTGCACCGATGAGCAGCGATCACCCGGTACACTAGCACTATCCTACACTCCAGGGACAATTCACAATTTATCGAAGCCAGTTAACCTGCAAATCTACATCTCTTTCGAGTGCGGAGCGGAACCAGAACACCCCGGATAAAACCCTGCAGTCACGGGGAGAAGTACCAAGCTCTGTTACCGACAGCACCTCATATCCAGGTCGCACGGGCACTCTGATGCAATGTAACTAGGCAGCAACTCTAAACCGCGTGCCCCAAGATTTGCGTGCTATACCCTAACAGTTCATGATAATAATCTACTAAATACATTCAAGGCAAATTGAAGGCGTAATAGTGTAACAATGCGGACGATACGAGTGCAGAACACAGAAACTGAACACAAGCATGGAGCACGATTTTATAGAATCTGAATTTACAAAGATTAACTTCGTCCCAGTGTGGACGGGTAATAAATAAGCCGAACACTTGGAATGTACAATACACTGTTTTGTTTTGAGTATCCAGAAATCTCTTTTGAAGACTCAAGATTGCTTTTGAATGCCCATGCAAACATAGAGGAATTTAAGAAATGTATACACTAGGAATATGGTTACGATATGAGTTGAGGAGAAATTGCACGATTCCAATCTACAACAGATGTATGACAATAATCTCATTTGCGAGAGGCGTTAAAAGCAGCTTCTTCTACTTAATTGCATTAATTTTAGATTAAAAAAAAAGTCACTTTCTTCTGACGGAGAGTCCCAATTAATAAGTGCGCACAATATCCTGCTTCCTGCTACAAAGCTGTTTAAAAAAACAGTAACCCATCCCACTCAAGTCTGAAATCCACTTGTACCCAAGACGATTAAAATTTGTACAATAACTACTCCTGAGCAAATGACAAAGTGCTGGTAGTACCTCAGCGGGATGGCAGCCTCTGTGAGTGTGTGTGTGTGTGTATGTGTGTCCTGGTGGCCTGTTTGAATTACTCCACACTTTGTCTGTTTGCTCACGATCGAACATCTGCATTTTAGAGTTCAGTTTAGTTTAGAGACACAGCGCGGAAACAGGCCTTTGACCCACCGATCCGCGCCGACTATCCGATCCCTGCACACTAAAGGGCCTGTCTCACTTAGGTAATTTTTCGGCGAGTGGCAGGAACTCTGCGCTCGCCACATGGTCCGTGCCACGTCTCGCCACATGTTCGCTCTGGGTCTCTGGTGAGTCTCCTTCACGTCGAGAGGATTCCCGCATTATGCAACACGCGCGCCTCAGTATGGGTCGCAGGTAAATGTTTCAATCGGAGAACTATCCAGGGCAGGAATCCAAGGAGACAAGATCGCGTAATCCTGTAGTTGTATGGTGCAGTGTAGTGGGGTCCGCCATGTAGTTTATGGTAGTCGAGGTAGTTCGAAGGGCTGCGCATGTTCAGTTAATCGCCGTTTGCTCACCGGACCTTTCATATTGGCTATTGGGGAAAAAATAAAACGTCGCCACGAGATTTCAGAACTCCAAGGGATAACCGTCAGGCAATGGGAATGCCCCCCGCTAAACTTCACACAGCTTGATATCGACTTATTTAAAAGTTGTCATGGTGCGCCTTAAAAGCCGCTCCACTCCTGTCCCCTCCCACCCCTCTTCTCCCCCCTCACCCCCCGTCTCCCCCCTTTTCTCTCCCCCCCTTCTCACCCCCCTTCTGCCCCCCGCCTCCCCCCCCCTTCTCCCCCCCTCTCCCCCCACTTCATCCCTCCCATCTCCCCCCCATCGCCCCCCGTTCTCCCCCCCATTCTCCCCCCCACCTCTCTCCCCCCCCCTTCTCGTCTCCCCCCCGTCTCCACCCCCCTTCTACACCCCCCTGCTCCTTCCCCTCCTTCCTCCCCCCCTTCTCCCACACCGCTTCATCCCCCCATTCTCCCCCCCATACTTCCCCCCCGTCGCCTCCTCCCCCTGCCCCCCCCCCCTTCTCCTCCACCCTCCCCCCCTACCACCCTGCTTTTAAAGGACTTACCGTACCTGCTAACGCAGCCATCTGAACCTGCCTCGCACATCCGCGGGTGTGTGTCTGTAGCACCTTGGCTAGCAACCCGTGTGAATTTCTCAGACAGCGCTTCCTCCCCGCTTTCCCCCTGGCCACCCCGTGTGGTGGTGTGTGTGGCGTGTGTGCACATGTGGTGTGAGGCTTGAGGGTGTGCATGTGTGTGCGTGTGTGCGTGTGTGTTGCGTGCGTTGCTGCCGTGTGCGCAGTGTGGTGTGTGTTGTGCTGTGTGTTGTTGTGCGTGTGTGCCGTGTGTGTGCGTGGTTGTGCGTGCGTGTGTGCGTGCGTGTGTGCGTGTGTGTGTGCGTGTGTGCGCGTGCGTGTAGCCGTGGTGGTGGAGTGTGCGTGGCGTCGTGTGCGTGTGTGCGGTGTGCGTGTGCGTGGCGTGTGCGCGCCGTCGTGTTTGGCGGTGTGGCTGCTGTGTGTGCGTGTGGTGTGCCGGTGGTGTGCTGTGGGTGTGTGTGGCGTGTGTGGCGTGCGTGGCGGTGCGTGGGCGCGTGTTTTGGTGTGTGTGTCTGTGTGGGGCGTGTGGTGTGCGTGCGTGTGTGTGGTGTGCCGTGTGCGTGCGTTGCCAGAACCCCGCCGTGTGTGCGTGTGTGTGGGTTGTGGTGGTGCGTGTGGAGCGTGTGCGTGGGTGCGTGGGGTGTGTGTTCCACTCTAACAGGTCGCCGTAACAGTTCCCGGTTTTTCAGGCGAGTGCCGCGAAAGCATGCCCGCTGATAACAATCACCCAAAGTGGGGACAGGCCCTTTAGACTATCCACACAAACTGGGGACAATTTACAATTCTACCCAGTCAAATATCCTACAAACCTGCATGTCTTTGGAGTGTGGGAGGGAACCAGAGCACCCGGGGAAAACCCACGTGGTCACGGGGAGAACGTACGTAACCCGGTGGCAGTGGTCAGGGTGGAACCTGTGACTCTGGCACTGTAAGGCAGCAACTCTACCGTGCTGCTCTTTCATTCAGTTCTTGTAGGTTTAATGAACATTTTCCCCATTCAGCGTGGAAACAGGCCCTTCGGCCCACTGAGTCGACACCGACCAGCCATCCTTGTACACGGGCAGTATCTACACACTATCACACACTGGGGACAATCGTAAAATGTTATCAAAGCCAATTAACCTCCAAACCTGCACGTCTTTGGAGTGTGGGAGGAAATGGGAACACCCGGACAAAACCCACGCCGGTCACGGGGAGAACGTGCAAACTCCGTACAGACCGCGCCTGTGGTCACGATCGAACCCGGGTCTCCGACGCTGTATGGCAGCAACTCTACCGCTGTACTGCCCGAGTCAAGGCTGGTGTGTGGGAGCAGGGTCAAGAGTGGTGGATGGTCCTTTGAGGACACCTCATGTAAGTGCGGCACCGTGGCCCACCGGTCGAGCCGCCGCCTCGCTGCGCCAGAGGCCCAGGCTCCACCCTGACCGCGGGTACTGTCTGTGTGGAGTTTGCATGTTCTCCCTGTGACCGTGTGGGTTTCCTCCGGGTGCTCAGGCTTCCTCGCACTTTCCCCGAAGGTTGTCGGATAGTAAGCCTGTATAAAATTTGCCCGAATGTTTAGGGACTGGATGAGAGAGTGCGATAACGCGGAACTGGCGTGCGCAGGTGATCGACGGGTCGGCTTGGCGCCGATAAACCGAAGGGCCTGTTTCCATGCTGTATAAAAGAAATAAGTGCAAACTGACGGGCAAGTTTAATTGTAATGAAAGCACATTAAATTGCTCCATGTTACTTTACCCCCCGGCATAAAGAAAATAATGAGCCCATCATCGTTTTCCGACACCATACCTCATTTTCAGATTTATCTCATTTTCTGCACAACTGCTGGTCCTGTGAAATTGGACCGGCGCTGAAAGTTTTCCTCATCTCTCAGGGAGAACGTGCAAACTCCACGCAGACGAGCCCGGAGGTCGGGTTCGAACCCGTGCCTGTAGCGCAGTGAGGCAGCGGCTCCACCCATTGTACAACGGTGCCGTTCTTACATGAGGTGTTCTTAAACGACCACCCACCACTATTGACCCTGTGCCCACGCTTCAGCCACAGAAACGTTTTGCTGCACCTCGGTACGCATAGGAACATTAAAAAATAGGTGCAGGAGTAGGCTATTCAGCCCTTCGAGCCCCAGCACCACCTTTCAATGTGATCATGGCATTTCATCAAAAATCAGCACCCCATTCCTGCTTTTTCCCCATGTTTCCGTTAGCCCTCTTTCTAAGCTAAATCTAACTCTCTCTTGAAAACATCCGGTGAATTGGCCTCCACTGCCTTCCAGAGAATTCCACAGATTCACAACTCTCTGGGTGAAGACGTTTTTCCCCTTCTCAGTCCCAAATGTGCTATCCGTAAAATTCTTCAACTGTGACCCCTGGTTCCGGACTCCCCCAACATCGGGAACATTTTTCTTGAATCGAGCCTGTCCACTACCCTCTGTAGGAAGTAGTTGCCAGTCAAGCACCTATTAAATCTTTCCCCTCTCAACTTAAACCTCTGTTTCTCAATGTCCCTACTCTGGATAAAAGACTGTGCAATTACCCTATCTATTCCCCTCATGAAGCGTGGCATGGTGACCCAGGGTAGAGATGCTGCCTCACAGCGTCAGAGACCAGCGTTCGATCCTGACCACAGGTGCTCGTCTGTAAGAGGTTTGTACGTTCTCCCAGTGACCTGCGTGAGTTTTCTCCGGGGTCTCCGGTTTCTTACCCACGCTCCAAAGACGTGCAGGTTTGGAGGCTCATTGGCTTGCTAAAATTGTAAAATGCCCCCAGAGAGTGTGTAGGATATTGTATTAGCGTGCGGGGATCGCTGGTCGGCACGAAACCTCGGTAGGCTGATTGGCCATTTTCCATGCCTTACCTCTAAACTGAACTAAACAAAACTGAACTTATGCACCTCTGTAAGATCACCACTCAGCCTCTTGTGCTCCAAGGAATAAAGCAAAAAAAACCTCCTCTTTCCAATCTTGGATATCTGTTGGAGAATCTGTGGGATAAGCTACAGTGCGTGGGAACAGATGCTCTGCTGGGTCTTCTGAGCTGAGAGAGTCAATTGCAAATCTGGCTGGTATTTAAAGAACTGCTTTGTGGCCATAAATGCGTAACTAGAGTTAGCAGCCATTCACAACCCCCCACCACCCACACCCTCCACCCCATTTACTCATATTTTATTTAATCTTTGCTGCCAGAATGCATTATTTGCTCCAGCACTTGCAAATCGAACAGTCTCTGCTCTTTCTGACAATTGTGACATACTTTAATATGATGCTTTTCACTGCTATTCTAACGCAGGTGACGATCCACTGTTAGTGTTATTAATGTATGTTCATGTACAGTCTTTTCTCTGACTGGATGGCACGCAAACTAAAGCTTTTCACTGTACCTTGGTTACAGTCATCAAATATTTGCCTTTCAGAGCTAGAGACCCGGGTTCGATCCCGACCACGGGTGCTGTCTG
The DNA here is from genome assembly GCA_035221665.1 of Okamejei kenojei. NCBI lineage: Eukaryota > Metazoa > Chordata > Chondrichthyes > Rajiformes > Rajidae > Okamejei > Okamejei kenojei. Next base: position 61,795,601 of record CM069143.1, on the reverse strand, counting down.
TACGAAGTTTGTACGATCTCCCCGTGACCACGTGGGTTTTCTTCAAATGCTCCAATTTCCTCACGCGTTCCAAAGATGTGCAGGTTTGTCGGTTAACTGGCTTGGTATAAATATATATATTGTCCCTGGTGTGTGTAGGATAGTGTTAATGTGCATGGGTCGCTGGTGGGTGCGGGCTCGGTGGGCCGAAGGGCCCTTTTCAGCACTGTATCTCTAAACCAAACTAAAACTAAACTCGTCTGCGGGTGATCGCTGGCCGGCATGGAGTTGGTGGGCCAAAGGGCCTGCTTCCACGCTGTATCTTTAAACTAAACTAAACGAATTGGGCCATGAGATATTTCAAGGCTTCCTTTGACTACAGTGCCAAAGACAGTGACAGTGCACTGCTCTGTAAATTTGTAAATCAACGTCTAGAAATGCAATTAAATGGGATATCTGAGTAAAAGATTATTCGCGGAATATATTCCTGCAGGCAGAGTTCACCAGGAACTTCATATATCCTTACTTATATGTCAAGGAAAAACTGGGACACGGTTCCTTAATGATTCGAGACAGGATGCAGGGCAAAAGATGCACTTATCAGAGAGAAAGAGAAAATGCAACATCGTAAATTTAATACATAAAACTTTTGGTTTAACAAATTTGACAGTGTTGTTTCAAAGGCACACGTCAAGTGACCTTGCTTAATAACGCAGCCATTTCTTGCAAATACTTTCTGCTGAAAGTCAACAAAAATGATTAAAATGGGACAATGGAAGTCATGAAGTTATACAGCATGGAAACAGGCCCTTCGGCCCAACTTCGCCCCTCGCCGACCAAAATGCCCCATCTACACGTCCCGCCTTTGGCCCGCGTTTGGTTCATATCCCTCAAAACCTGTCCTATCTATATACCTGGTTCTTAAACGTTGGGATGCTATCTGCTTCAACTACCTCCTCCGGCTGCTCGTTCCAAACACTCACCACCCTTGTTTTAAATCAAAAATAAATGTAATCAATAATTGCAAGAAGATATACAATGCAAAACAATACCAAACAAACCCACTACCAGAATACAAAATCACCCAATTATCTCAACAAATTTTCTTATATACTTTATAACTAAATATACTATTATACAACTATATTACAATCCTTGTCAAGGATCCCTTCCACGCCCTGCTGTGTCCAGCGGTTCCGGAAATCCCCCAGGGTGCCCGTGGACAGCGCGTAGTCCCTCTCTCTTACCACCCGGGCGCGGACAAAACCCTGGAAAAGGGGCAGGCAGCCGGCTCGGGCAGAGCCCTCTTCCGCCTGGCGCCATGACTCACGGATGGCCAGGTTGGCCAGGCCTAGGAGCAACCCAACCCTTGTGTGAGAAAGTTACCCCTCTGATGCCTATTACATCTTTTCCCCCTTTCCCCCCCTTTAGCAAACAGTGAAGTCTGCTAATAACTTAAGTCCAAGTAGAAAGATTCATGTCGTCTAAAGGCACTTCAAGAGATTTTTTTTTTTTGTGGTATTTTCTACCATTAAATGAATCAATTAGAATGAGCTATTTCCATCAACTTATCAGCCACACATGAAAACTCAGCACTTTGGAAGGCAGAACATTTCTAATTAAAATGACATCCAATTAGTTGCACACTTTGAACATTGACAGTGTCCTTCAGGCTATTTCTTTAAGATGTCAAATGTAAATTAATAAAATCATAATCTTTACCATATTTTCTGGTCATATTTTTACAATTACTGAACATTTAAAGATCAGTAGTTTTAAATAGCAACCACTAAAACACATTACTTAGATCGTTTTGAAGGGATTGTTTTAATAGCCATAAGAATATATTCACTTTCTGGGGCTGAAACCAATGTGTCAACTTTTTATAAGGTTTATTATATAAGGTTTATTATAAGAGATGTATTTATTACAGATTATTTATCTTGTGAGCAATGTATCAAAATCCCAAAAGTAATGCTAGTTTTACAAATATAAAGGGTAAGGAATAAGAAATAAAAATGAGAAAGAAAAGCAAAGTTGGGTCAGGAACCACAAATTTCAAACAAAAGGAGAACGACTTTAAAGAAAAGCTAATTGTACAAAGGCAAAAATAAATCTCAAATAGACACAAAAAGCTGGCGTACTGGGCCTGTCTTACTGAGGCGATTTTTTTCCGGCGAATGACGGCGACTGTCACAGTCGTCTTGACCCCCCTACGATCATGCCTACAACACACCTACCACCTAGTCTACGTCAAGCTGTGCCAAGCTACCGACAACCTGCGACCCATTAGGATGTCCACCTACGACCACACCTACGACAACCTACCTCCACCCGCGACAAGCTACGACAAGGTAAGACAATTCAGTCGCCGGTACCTGTCTCCGGTTGACGTAGGTAGTCGCCAATGGAATTCACCAAAGTCAGCACTGGCTACAACCGACTTCATCCTGGCGAAAACCTACGTTATCCTGACAACAGCCTACGATAGCACCTACTTCAGTAGAAGTAAAGCTACGCTCATTGGCGTCAAGCCAACTGTCGCCGACTGTCGCCGAAAGGTTTTGAACATTTCAAAATCCAGTGGTGACCAGAAAAACGCTACGATTCTTTGGGTGACTGAGGAGACAACTCACGGCCATACAGACGACACCCCGGCGACCGTGTGGCCACAGCCTAGCCGCCTGTAGTCGTCTAAATATCGCCTAAGTAGGACAGAGGCATAACTCAGCGAGACAGGCAGCATCTCTGGAGAGAAGGAATGGGTGTCGTTTCTGGTCGACACCCTTCTTCAGACCCAAAACATCACCCATTCCTTCTCTCCAGAGATGCTGCCCTGTCCCGCTGAGTTACTCCAGCATTATGTGTATATCTTTGCTTTAAACCAGCATCTGCAGTTCCTTCCCACACAAAAATAAATCTCAGTTAGATAGAACATGGAACAGTGCAGCTCCAGTCCACAATGTTTTGCCGAATATGATGCCAAATTAAACTGATCTAATCTGCCTGCACGTGATCCATATCCCTCCATTCCCCACACTTCCATGTGCCTACATGAAAGCATCTTAAACGCCACTGTTACATCAGCCTCCACCACCACCCCTGGCAATGTGTTCCAGGCCTCCACCACTTTCTGTGTAAAAAACCTGTCCATTAAATGTTCCCCCTCTCACTGTAAAGCTATTCCCTCTCATGTTGGAAGTATCCACCCTGAGAAAAGGTTCTGAGTGTCTACCCTATCTGTGCCGCTAGGTATATCTATATTACTAAAAGTCTGATCTTGACCACTTCCTGTTGTTCTGTATATTGATTTTAGAAAAAATGATGCCACTTACGGCTGTGATTTTTGGCCATCTTACTCAGTCCCCCTCTGCTGTGCAGGACAAGACGATTTTTCCCATCGATTAAAAATAAAAGAGTTATTACCCCTCCCACCCTAACCATGGACTGTTTGCCTCCTACCATCGGGGAGGCGGTACAGGAGCCTCAGGTCCCGCCACCAGCAGGATGAGGAGTTTCTACAATAACACCATCGCACTGCTGAACTCGGAGTCCGACGATAGGTTCCCACATCTGTATTTATTTATCTGTATTTATCTAAACATTGCTTCACTACGTACTGACACTAAACTGCATTCGTTGTACCCATACTTGTATCTGTGCAATGACATTAAATTTGAATTGAATTGAATTAGTGTTTAAAACATGTTGAGATTCTCTCTCCTCAAGGCCAAGCCCCTTCTGGAGGGACTATAAAACCCGGATGTGTTGAGTGCCTCAGTCAGTCTCTGCAATATGTGGGAAGCGAGAGGGTTACGTCTCTCAGTCTGAGCTGTGAATAACACTGAACACATGTCTACTAAACTGTGAGTGTGGTTTTACTGACCTTGAGTGCCCTTAATGTGGTTTGAAAATGAAAATGTGGTTGGTTTGAAATAAAGCACAGCAAATGGTTGGTGGTGGTTGGTTTGAAATAAAAGCACAGCAAATGGTTGGTGGTGGTTGGTTTGAAATAAAGCACAGCAAATGGTTGGTGGTGGTTGGTTTGAAATAAAGCACAGCAAAAAGTCTAAACTTCACAACTTTCTGTTTGCACTCTATATTGATTTTAGATAAAACGCTTATGGCTGTGATTTTTGGCCATCTTACTCAGTCCCCCTCCACTCATCAGGTGCAGAGGATTCTTCCCATCAATTAAAAATAAAAGTGTTATTAGTGTTTAAAAAACTTTGAGAATCTCTCTCCTGTCAATCACACCATGGAGGCCACGCCCCTTCCAGTGTCAGGGGAGAGGGATTATAAAACCTGGAAGTGTGGGTGTGGCTCAGTCTCTGCAAAATGGGGGAGGGAGAGGTCAGAGACGACTGTCTGAGCTGTGAATCAACTGAATACACTGAAAGTCTACTGAACTGTGAGTGTGGTGATTATGTGGTGTTTTGTGGTGTTTTGTGTGGTTTTATGGTGGTTTTATGGTGGTTTTATGGCCAATAACTGAACTTAATTTATATAAATTGAAACAATCTCCCTTTAAAATAGTCAATGAAAAATTTAAATATCTAGGAATTTATGTGACCAAGAAATATACTTCTTTATTTAAAATAAGTGTTCTGCCTTTACTTAATAAACTGCATAAGAATATTCAATATTCGAAAACACTTCCCACCTCAATGCTCGGTAGAATTAACGCTATAAAAATGATTTTTCTTCCGCAATTACTATACCATTTTCAATCGATCCCGAAATATCTCCCAAAAAAAAGTATTTTTAAAGTTGATTCTAATGTCACAAGTTTTATTTGGGATTATAAGAATCATAGAATAAGTAAAAAACATTTACGTAAATCCAAGACGAATGGAGGATTAGTTTGACCAAATTTTTTGTTTTACTTTTGGGCAGTCAATATTAAAAATATGAACTTTTAGTTGGAAGATAAGGATCAGCAACCAGACTGATTAAAGATGGAAAAGGAAGATTGTTTGCCTTTTGAAATTGGCCCGATTCTGTTAGCTCCCACATAACTGAATAAAAAAAACCTATAGTGAAAACCCTATAATATACAGTGGTATACGAATTTGGAAACAATTAAAAAATACATTAAAATTGGATAATTTATCATCTTCTCTCCCCATGTAAATAATCCTTCATTTAAACCTTCTGTGTTAGATAAAGGTTTTGTACAATGGAAAAAATATGGAATTAAAAAGGTATTTTACTCGTCTTTATAGAAAAGGTATTTTTCTTTCATTTCAGGAGTTACAACAGAATTATGGATTACATTCAAATAATTTTTTTAGATATTTACAACTTAGAGGTTATGTTAAATTACATACACAAGACTATAGAACTAGCGAGCCAGAGATTCTTGATGAATGATTGAATAAATATCCTAATACAGTTAAATTAATATCTTACATTTATAATACTCTTTTGGATAGTGAGATCCCGTCGACGGAATTATATAGACAAGCATGGGAAAATGAATTAGCTCAACCTATAACGAAAGATATTTGGGATGAAAGTCTACAACATATACATCAATGCTCGTTAAATGCCAGACATTCTTTAATACAATTTAAAGTACTACATAGATTGCATATTCTAAAACAAAATTAAATAGAATTTTTCCTAATATCTTCCTATATGTGACAAATGTCAATATTCAGTGGCTAATTTAACCCATTCTTTTGTAAATTGTATAAAAATTAATAATTTCTGGATGGATATTTAAAAAATTATTTCCGGTTGTTAATATCCAACTGGATCCCGACCCTAAATTAATAATATTGGGAATATCAGAACAATGCCTAAAACTTACAACAAGCCAAAGAAATGTCCTTGATTATCGCATAATAATTGGGAAAAAAATTAATATTAAAATTTTGGAAAAACCCAACAACCCCCACAATTAAAATGTGGATTATGGAGATGTCGGAGACCCGACATTTGGAAAAAATTAGACTTGTCTTAATTGATAAACCAGAATTATTTGCTAGAACATGGTTTCCATTTATAGATTATTTGAAAGGGTAGATTGGTCCGGCATGGGAGCCTGACTGAAGCTTGAATCCAGGATTAGATGAATAGTTACGTTTTATAACCTACGGACCTATCTCCTAAGGTGTATTATTTACTCTATAATTTACTCTTTTTTTTAAAATTATCTCTTTTTTCTTTTCTCTCTTTCTATCTATAAATAAAAATAAACAATTAGAAGAGTGTTACTACGTAATAGATAAATGAGGACCCCAACTTCTCCCCCTCTGTGATACCCCCTTCCCTCCAACTCTACGACCACATCCTCACCCAGACTCGATACCACAGCCACATCTGCTTCCTCGGGGCTTGCCTGCGCCTCCATCTCATACCCAGTGGATTCCAGCTCCAATTCCCTGCCTCCCAGTTAGGACCCCAGCCGGACTATCGGTACCGACTGCCTATCTGCCGCCACACTGTACAATTCTCCAACCGGGCACTAAGATCCACCCTGGTTGCAATGCGCCAACACCAGCAGGACCTCGCATTGACTCTCCCGAAACTTCGGGCCTCACTCACCCAGACCTGCAACGGACCCCAACTACACTACATCCTCCGGAAGATCCACCGCTTCGATCAACAATTCCTGTCCCACCTCACCTCCACCAAGGACCTGAAATTAGCCCGCCTCCAGGCCGTTCCAGCCACTGACAATCCCCGACTCGACCGCCCGCAGGCCCTGGGCCCCAACTCTGGCCGAGCCGCCGGCCTGAGTCCCTCGACGCCATCTTGTCCACGAGGAGCACAGCCGCACCTGCCTCGCCTTGCATCGCCGCCGGACCAGGGCTCCCCGAACATGGCCGCCGCACCGCACCCCACTCATCTCGCCGCCTCACCGGTCGGACTGACCACCCGCCCACCGGGACCTCCAACGCATCGCCCGCCGACCCCGACTCCACTGCTCGCGGACTCCTACCTTCGGGTCCGCCGACCCACGACACTCCACCGCCCTCCAGCAGCCCGCAGCCGTCGCCTCACCTGCAGACTGGACTCTGCAGTGGGCCTGAAGCCTCCACGTTGCTAACTCCTCCCACCACTCTGTTTTTAACAGCACTGGGTCCTAGTGCCCATCTCCCCAGCCCCAGTAACCTTAGTGGCTATTCCACAGGGTCTTCCCCATCCCACCCCCCTATCATGTAACCCCTGCTCTTCCCCACCCACACCACAGCCCCCATACCCCCACCCACCCCCTGACCACCCTCCACTCTCCCACCACATAACGCTCCGTCCTCAGTGCACTCACCTGCCATCCTCCGGCCACAACCCCCATCCTTGCCGCATGTTCATCATCCCCCCAGACCTTCTCCTCTCCGACACTGAAAGGTCGGTCCTCAGCAGAGGTCTTACCTTTGTCCCCCTCCGTCCCCACCTCAATGAGTTTCGCGCCCACCACGACTTGGAGCTCTTCTACCGTCGCCTCCGCCTCACAGCGTTCTTCCACAGGCAGAAGTTCTCAACCCCCCACTGATGTTCCCTTTTCCTGTCTCCAACGTACTTCCTCCACTTGAACCCCCCCCTCGTAGCCTTCCGGCTCTAGAACTATTTATCCAGAACTGTCATCGGGACATCAACCTCGACTTCTCCACTCCCCTGTCTCACTCCAATCTCTCCCCCCCCCCCCCGAACGTACTGCCATCGACTCACTCCGTAACAACCAAGAGTGGGTTATCAAACCCGCCGACAAGGGCGGTGCCGTGGTAGTCTGGCGCATCGATCTCTACAAAGCGGAGGCCGCGCGCCAACTCTCGGACACCTCCTCCTACTTTCCCTGGACCATGACCCCACTGACGAACACCAGGCCACCATCTCGAGCACCATAACCGACTTCATCAGCTCCGGCTCCCTACCCCCCCGAGCCTCCGACCTCATCGTTTCCCAGCCCCGCACGGCCCGATTTCACCTTCTCCCCAAAATCCACAAACCCGACTGCCCTGGCAGACCCATTGTCTCTGCCTGTTCGTGCCCCACTGAACACATTTCCACATACCTTGACTCCATCCTATCCCCCTTTGTTAAATCCCTCCCCACCTATGTTCAAGACACCTCAGACACTCCCCGTCGGCTCCGCGCATTCCATTCTCCAGGCCCCCATCCTCTCATCGTTACCATGGACGTCCAGTCACTCTACACCTCCATCCCCCACCAGGACGGTCTCAAAGCCCTCCGGTTCTTCCTCGACCAGAGAAGCAACCCATACCCGTCCACTGACACCCTCCTCCGCCTTGCGGAGTTGGTCCTTACCCTCAATAACTTCTCTTTTGACTCTCCCATTTCCTCCAAACACAAGGCGTAGCTATGGACACACACATGGGCCCCAGCTACGCTTGCCTCTTTGTCGGGTACGTCGAACAATCCTTGTTCTCGGTGTACCAGGGCCCCATCCCCGACCTCTACCTCCGTTACATCGATGACTGCTTTGGTGTCACCTCCTGCACCCACACACAACTAATTGACTTCATCCATTTCACCACCAACTTCCATCCGTCACTCAAATACACGGACCATTTCTGACATTTCCCTACCATTCCTTGACCTCACCATCTCTAGTGCAGGTGATACACTCCTGACCGACATCCACTACTGACTCCCACAGCTACCTGGACTACTCCTCCTCCCACCCTGCTTCCTGTAAGGACTCCATCCCCTATTCCCAATTCCTCTATCTACGCCGCATCTGCTCCCAGGATGAGGTGTTCCACACCAGGTCATCACAAATGTCCTCATTCTTCAGAGAACAGGGATTCCCCTCCCCCACTATTGATGAGGCTCGCACCAGGGTCTCCTCCATACCCCGCAACACTGCCCTCTCTCCCCATTCCCCCACTCGCAAACAGGGCAGAGTCCCCCTGGTCCTCACCTTTCACCCCACCAGCGGTAAATACAACACATAGTCCTCCGCCTGTTTTGCCACCTCCAACGTGACCCCTCCACTTGCCACATCTTCCCATCTCCCCCCCTGTCTGCCTTCCGCAAAGACCGCTCCCTCCGCAACTCCCTTGTCAATTCTTCCCTTCCCTCCCGCTCTACCCCTTCCCCGGGCACTTTCCCTTGCAACCGCAAGAAATGCTACACTTGTCCCTTCACCTCCCCCCTCCACTCCTTTCAGGGACCCAAGCAGTCCTTCCAGGTCCGACAGAGGTTCACCTGCACCTCCTCCAACCTCATCTACTGCATCCGCTGCTCCAGATGCCAGATGATCTATAGCGGTGAGACCAAGCGGAGGCTTGGCGATCGTTTCACCGAACACCTCCGCTCGGTCCGCATTAACCAACCCGACCTCCCGGTGGCTCAGCACTTCAACTCCCCCTCCCATTCCGTATCCGACCTCTCGGTCCTGGGCCTCCTCCACAGCCAGAGTGAGCAACACCGCAAGTTGGAGGAACAGCACCTCATATTCCGCTTGGGGAGTCTGCATCCTCTGGGCTTGAACATTGAATTTTCTCAATTCTGTTAACCCTTGCTGTCTCCTCCCCTTCCCACCTCTCCCTCAGCCCTCGGGCCCTGGCATTCCCTCTCTCTTTATCTCTCCCCCACCCTAGTCGCACTAGCTTCTCATTTTCACACTACAAACAGCTTACAATGGCTTGTTCCCTTTATCATCGATACTTTTTTGCATATCTTTCATTCATTGTTCATTATCTCTCTACATCACCGTCTATATCTCTCGTTTCCCTGATCCCTGACCAGTCTGAAGAAGGGTCTCGACCCGAAACGTCGCCTATCTCCTTTGCTCCTTAGATGCCGTTTCTCCAGCCTTTTGTGTACCCTCGATTCTCCAGCATCTGCAGTTCCTTCTTTAACACCCCAGGTATTTTGATAGCTGGGACCCCGGGTCACTAGATATTAATAATATGTAATTGTTAAACAAAGTCTGTATTGGTTTGGATTATGATATGCTTCTAATAAAAATATTATACAAAAAAACTGTGTGTGTGGTTTTACTGACCTTGAGTGCCCTTAATGTGGTTTGAAAATGAAAATGTGGTTGGTTTGAAATAAAGCATGTGTTTATTAATATGTAATTGTTAAACAAAGTCTGTATTGGTTTGGATTATGATATGCTTCTAATAAAAATATTATACAAAAAAAACTGTGTGTGTGGTTTTACTGACCTTGAGTGTCCTTAATGTGGTTTGAAAATGAAAATGTGGTTGGTTTGAAATAAAGCATGTGTTATTAGTGTTTAAAAAATGTTGAGAATCTCTCTCCTGTCAATCACGCAATGAAGGCCACGCTCCTTCTCCAGGAAGTGTGGGTGTGGCTCAGTCTCTGCAATCAACTTAACACACTGAATGTGTACTGAGCTGTCAGTGTGGTGTTTATGTGGTGTTTTGTGTGGTTTTATAGTGGTTTTAGGGTGGTTTTATGGTAGTTTCACCCTGCTTGAAATGGTATGAAACTGCATTTGAATTTGGTGGCCTTGCACCCTGCATGAAATGGTATGAAACTGCATTTGAATTTGGTGGCCTTGCACCATGCTTGAAATGGTATGAAACTGCACTTGAATTTGGTGGCCTTGCACCCTGCGTGAAGTGGTATGAAACTGCACTTGAATTTGGTGGCCTTGCACTCTGCTTGAAGTGGTAAGAAACTGCACTTGAGTCTGGTGGCTCTGCAACCTGCTTGAAGTGGCATGAATTTGGTGGCCTTGCACCTGGCTTGAAGTGTTATGAAACTGCACTTGAATTTGTTGGCCTTGCACCCTGCTTGAAATGGAATTTCAAAGAATAGCCGTGAGTCAACTGCCAGCCCACCAGCCGTGAGTGAGCTGCCAGCACATCAAGGTTGAGTCTCTATGGGTCTCTATTCCATGGAGCTGCCAACCCAAGAATCCATTTGGCCCACAATGTCCATACTAGCCCTCTGGAAACCAGTCCCATCAGCCTACAACACCCATACTAGCGCTCCAGAAAGCCCCCCCCCCCCCCCCCCCCCACTGGCCAGCAATATTGGAATTGGTGGAGAGGTGGAATATTGAGTTTGGGGACCAGCCCTCCCGTGTGAACATGGGACCGAATGGGTCCCACTTAGTCTAGTATTTTATATACTTCTATCCTGTCACCCCTCAACCTCTGATGTTCCAGAGTATGCTCTTGTACAATAGGTACACACACATCATAGGCGGCCATGGTAGCGTGAGTTGCTGCCTTACAGCACTTGCAGCGCCGGAGACCTGGGTACGAACCCGACTACGGGTGCTGTCTGTGTGGAGTTTGTACGTTCTGCCCTTGACCTGGTGGGTTTTCTCCGAGGTCTTCGGTTTCTTCCCACACTCACAAGATGTGCAGGTTAATTGACTTGGTGTAAATGTAAATTGTCCCTAGTGTGTGTAGGATAGTGTTAATTTGCGGGGATCGATGGTCGGGGCGGACTCAGTGGGCCGAAGGGCCTATTTCCGTGCTGTATCTCTAAACTAAACTAGGATCCATAATCTCTAAGACAGAGTAAAAGGACGACGGTTTTCTACCTAAATAAAAATACTTTTTGCACCAATAGATTTTAGTTTTGTTTTTTTTAGAGATATAGCGCGGAAACAGGCCCTTTAAGAACCATCTCCGCAATGTCTGATAATCCTTATTCCCAGTCCCTCCTGAATCCTAAATTCCCTTGATTTCTTTCTTTTTAATTGCCGCATTTGTGCTTTTTTTTCCACAGCAGAAGCACATTCTCCGATATTAAACCCAAGGCAAATAAACAACGACAGAAATTATAACACTATTTAGGGACCATGTTTAAGGTTGTTACTGACTCACAAGTTAGAGAACCACACACAGATAACATAAAATTTTGGCACAATGAATAGTTCATAATAACAATTTGTTCATACTTAGTAATTCAACTAAATAGTTTGGTCCTGTCACCAATTCCATCCCATAATCACTGATTTCTGTGCTCTCCGAGCAACTGTCTAAAACTGAAACAGATTTTCGCAAATATTATCTCGTGCTATATTTTACCACGAGATAATATTTGGATCAAATATCTGCATTATTTCCACTTCAGTAGCAATATTAGAATTTAGAATAGTCTAGTTTAGAGATACAGCGTGGAAACAGGCCATTCAGATCACGGAATCCACGTCAACCAGCGATCACCCCATACACTGGCTCCATCCTACACACACTGCGGACAATTTACAATTTACAGCAGCCAATTAACTTACAAACCTGCACATCTTTGGAGTGTGGGAGGAAACCGGAGCGCCCGGAGATTACTCCCGTGGGTCACAGGGAGAACATACAATCTCCGTACAGACAGCACCCGTAGTCAGGATCAAACCTGTCCAATCCGTTAATAATCTTATGTGTTGCAATAAGATTCCCTCTCATCCTTCTAAATTCCAGGGTACACAAGCCCAGTCGCTCCATTCTGTCAACATATGATAGTCTCGCCATCTCGGGAATTAACCCCGTGAACCTACGCTGCACTCCCTCAATAGCAAGAATGTCCTTCCTCAAATTTGGAGACCAAAACTGCACACATTACTGCAGGCAGCACTCCAGGTGAAAAGGCAGCAACTCTGGTGCTATAAAGCCACCATGCCGCCCTTATTCGCCTACTTCCATCCCATGTGTTTCAATGTGGAATGAAAACAAGTCTGTCTCCTGAGCTAGAAAATATTTCTTCACAAAGAACAGCCTTGCAAACATTTTGTAGTCTTTTTCAGAGTGTATATTTCTGCCTCAATTTATCGGCTGTTGACAATCTTACTCATTCTTCTGTTACTTTTTGAACTGACCACAACTTGACTAAACTTCCCCGCACTTTGCCCTCCAGAACATAAACACCAAGTTTGAAATTGTAGTGAGCCTTATAATTGATGGCAAATACACACTATTTCACAGCCAGGGAACTGCAGTAAGTTTAAATTCTCATCAGAGCAGACAGCAGTGGTAGTAAGGGAAATCAATTCAATGTTTCAGCTCCCAGATCCTTTCTCATAACATCTTTCTGAAATGTTATCCTGGTTCCTCCCTCCACAGATGTCGTCTACCCTCAGTTTAGTGACGCAAGAAACGGCAGAAGTTGTTTTACAAAATGAAAGACGCAACGTGCTGGAGTAACTCAGCGGGTCAGGCAGTATATGAAGAAGGGTCCCAACCTGAACTGTCCCCTATCTATCTGTAGGAAAGGACTGTAGATGCTGGTTTACAACGAAGATAGACTCAAAAAGTTGGAGTAACTCAGCGGGTCGGGCAGCATTTCAGGAGAAAAGGAATAGGTGATGCTTCAGGTTACCCCTCGCATTCCTATAAAATCCTTTCCCCCTTGAATCTTGACTTGATTCCTCTACTCTGGGCAAAAGACTCTGTGCATCTACCCGATCTATTCCTCTCATGATTTTGTATAACTCTATAAGATCTCCCCTCATCCTCCTGCGCTCCATGGAATAGAGACCCATCCTACTCAAGCTATAGCTCACACCCTCTAGTCCTTGTAACATCCAGGCAACATCCTCGTAAATCTTGTATGAACCCTTTCGAACTTGAGAAACTAGATGCTCTGGTCTAGTCTGAAACCAAGATTAAACTTGAGAGGATCTGCCATGAACAATGGGAGAAATTACCCAAATACAGGTGTGCCAAGCTTGTAGCGTCATACCCAAGAGGAATTGAGGCTATAATGACTGCCAAAGGTGCCTCAACAAAGTACTGAGTAAAGGGTCTGAATACTCATGTAAATGTGATATTTCAAGTTATTTCTTTTTAATTACTTTGCAAAAATTTCTAAGCACCTGTTTTTGCTTTTTTTATTATGGGGTATTGTGTGTAGATTGGTGATTTAAAAAAAAAAATCTATTTTAAAATAAGGCTGTAACGTAACAAAATGTGGAAAAAGTGAAGGGGTCTGAATAATTTCTGAATACACTGTAGATGACAAACAGTAACGGGCCCAGCACCGAACCCTGATGCACACCACTAGTCATAGAAGTTGTCTGACCCACGGCATTACTCCAGCACTTTGTGTCTTTTGTTTAGAAGGAAACCAAATGCATTGCATGGAATGCTCTTGACAGGTATCTCATTAACCTCGCCATTATGTTAGAAACAGTGACTTGAAGCATGTTCATTCCAAAAGGACACAAAGTGCTGGAGTAGCTCAGCCTGTCAGGCAGCATCTCTGGAAAACGTGGATCGGTGAGGTCTTGGGTCAGGACCCTTCTTCAGAGCCTCAGAGTCGTATAGTCACAGAGCGTGGAAACAGGCCCCTCGGCTCAACTTGCCCCCACCGACCAACAATGTCCCACCTACACCAGTCCCACTGTCTGCGTTTACCCCGTATCCATCTAAACCTGTCCTATCCATATATCCTGGCTAAATGTTTCTTAAAAGTTGCAATGGACCTGGCTCAACTACCTCCTCCGGCAGCTCGTTCCATACACCTACCACCATTTTGTGTGAGAAAGTTACCCCTCAGGTTCCTATTAAATCTTCCCCGCCTCACCTTAAACCTATGTCATCATTCCCCTGCTCTGGGCAAGAGGCTGTGCGTTTACCCGATCTATTCCTCTCATGATTTTATACACCTCTATAAGATCACCCTTCATCCTCCTACGCTCCAAGAAATAGAGTTGCAGCCAACTCAACCTCTCCCGAAAGTTCAGACCCTCTAGTCCTGGCAACATCCTCGTAAATCTTCTTCAATTTCCACTCTCGGTCTGAAGAAGGGTCTCGACCCGTAACTTCACCCATTTCTTCTATCCAGGGAGCTTTCCCTCTCTCTCCATCCCTCCCACTTCTCCGACCTGTCTGACTGTCCCCCTGATTACATTTTAACTCTGATTGCTTTGTTCTCATCTTCTCCTAGCTACCAATGATCTATTCTACAGTCTCCTTGAACTGCATCTCTTTTGATGTCTCGTTTTCACATCTTACCCTTCCTTACCTCTGTGTCTCCCTCTCCCTTGACTCTCAGTCTGGCGAAGGGTCTTGACCCGAAGCGTCACCCATTCCTTCCATCCAGAGATGTCCCACTGAGTTACTCCAGCATTTTGTGTCCATCTTCGGTGTAAATCAGCATCTTCAGCTCGTTCCTACTCAATTTTCTTACCAATGGGTTGCAAGCTACACGAGCAGAATGGGAGGTGCTGTTCCTCCAGTTTGTCTGTGGCCTCACCAATGAAGCTGTTGACAATTCGCATGCCCAATATTCGCGAAACGGACTCCACTCTGAGGTTTAAGCATGGCTCCATATTTAGTTTCTTAACCAGATTTAATCAGACTGGATCTCAACAATAATCGTCATCATCGTTGAAAACATTAGCGACGCTGGTTTCCGACGGGAACAATGACGGACGCACCACACATCTCCGTCCTCCAGTTCCTGCGGCCTTCCGCCGCTGGAAGTCTAGGATTTTGGTGTGTATACTTTATCATCGTTCCTTACAAATGCTATGTACGACAGCGATCGCAACTTCTCCTGAAATGTGGGTGGCCGTTGGCTCACTAGGAGCTCATCCGCCCTTTGACAGGTCTTGTTTTTGGTCCTGCTGGGGGTCCACAGCCCCCTCCTCACCTGGCAAACCAGGTGGGGGAGACAGATTAGTCGCCGACTATCCGACCATGGAGCGGGTAATTACATGGTACCCCTGGCGGGGAGGGAACTCTCTCCGACCTGACCTCCCCCCGACAAAACCCCAAAATTCAATGCATATTATATAATTTGAAAATTAAAACGCTGCCTGAAATTGAAGAGAGCAAACCAAAGACACCAAGATCAAAGCTAAGCCCTTCAGGCTTGTTCAGATTGCAGCATGCTCATAATTTATCTGTTATGCGTGTTGTTCTGTCTGAGCCTACGTGCTTTGATTTGAATAGTCATCGTGAAGAGACAATGTTTTTTTCCCAGCGAGAGGGTGGAATTAAAGCAATTGCTAAGAAACCACTTCATTATCAGCCACTTGAGTTTCTGGAGGTAAAGGGTTTGGCCAAGGCAATGGGTATTAATAAGGCGGACATTTCAGATCCTTGATTAGTACGGGTGACGGGCTATGAGGAGAAGGCAGGAGAAGGGGGATGAGAGGGAGAGAGAGATCAGCCATGATTGAATGGCGGAGCAGGCTTGGTGGGCCTAGTGGCCTAATGTTTCTCCTATAACTCATGAATTGATGGAAACAGCTGGCCGATGCTACTAACTGCCCAGAATTACTGATAAATACATAAGACTACAACCAGCGTGGGAAAGAACTGTGGATAAATCGGAGATAGATACAAAATTCTTCAGTCTGAAGAAGGGTCTCGACCAGAAACGTCACCCATGACAAAGTCAGCATGGATTTACAAAAGGTAACTCATGTCTGACGAATCTTGTGGAATTTTTCGAGAATGTAACTAGAAGCGTGGATAAGGGAGAACCAGTGGATGTGGTATATCTGGACTTCCAGAAGGCTTTCGACAAGGTCCCACATAAGAGATTAGTATACAAACTTAAAGCATACGGCATTAGGGGTTCAGTATTGATGTGGATAGAGAACTGGCTGGCAAACAGGAAGCAAAGAGTAGGAGTAAACGGGTCCTTTTCACAATGGCAGGCAGTGACTAGGGGGGTACCGCAGGGCTCAGTGCTGGGACCCCAGCTATTTACAATATATATTAATGATCTGGATGAGGGAATTGAAGGCAATATCTCCAAGTTTGCGGATGACACTAAGCTGGGGGGCAGTGTTCGCTGTGAGGAGGATGCTAGGAGACTGCAAGGTGACTTGGATAGGCTGGGTGAGTGGGCAAATGTTTGGCAGATGCAGTATAATGTGGATAAATGTGAGATTATCCACTTTGGTGGGAAAAACAGGAAAGCAGACTATTATCTAAATGGTGGCCGATTAGGAAAAGGGGAGATGCAACGAGACCTGGGTGTCATGGTATACCAGTCATTGAAAGTAGGCATGCAGGTGCAGCAGGCTGTGAAAAAAGCGAATGGTATGTTGGCATTCATAGCAAAAGGATTTGAGTACAGGAGCAGGGAGGTTCTACTTCAGTTGTACAGGGTCTTGGTGAGACCACACCTGGAGTATTGCGTACAGTTTTGGTCTCCAAATCTGAGGAAAGACATTATTGCCATAGAGGGAGTGCAGAGAAGGTTCACCAGACTGATTCCTGGGATGTCAGGACTGTCTTATGAAGAAAGACTGGATAGACTCGGTTTATACTCTCTAGAATTTAGGAGATTGAGAGGGGATCTTACAGAAACTTACAAAATTCTTAAGGGGTTGGACAGGCTAGATGCAGGAAGATTGTTCCCAATGTTGGGGAAGTCCAGGACAAGGGGTCACAGCTTAAGGATAAAAGGGAAATCCTTTAAGACCGAGATGAGGAAGACTTTTTTCACACAGAAAGTAGTGAGTCTCTAGAACTCTCTGCCACAGAGAGTAGTTGAGACCAGTTCATTGGCTATATTTAAGAGGGAGTTAGATGTGGCCCTTGTGGCTAAGGGGATCAGAGGGTATGGGGAGAAGGCAGGTACGGGATACTGAGTTGGATGATCAGCCATGATCATATTGAATGGTGGTGCAGGCTCGAAGGGCTGAATGGCCTACTCCTGCACCTATTGTCTATGTTTCTATTCCTTCTCTACAGAGATGCCGCCTGCCCCGCTGAGTTACGCCAGCATTGTGTGTCTATCTTCGATTAAATCTACAGCCTGTTTAATTGCAATATGATTTTTTTTTAACTCTGCAGAGTTAAGGCAATTAACATTATCTGTTTCAAAATTTGCATGGCAGAAATTTTCTGTAACACTTATCTTTTGCAACCTCTCTTGTTTGGCTGATTGATTGAAAGGTACAGCTTGGAAACAGGCCCCTTCAACCCCCCCCCCCCCCTCCCCCCCCATATCCATGGTGACCATTGATCATCCGTTTACTTACAAACCTGTGAGTCTGAAGCAGGGTCCCAACCATTGATCCTCCCCAGAGATGTTGCCTGTCCCGATGAGTTACTTCACCATTTTGTGTCCATCTTCAAGTGACAAACCCGCACGTCTTTGGGATGTGGGAGGAAACTGGAGGAAACCCAACACGCAAACTCCACACAGACAGTACCCGAGGTCAGGATTGGACCCGGGTCTCTGGTGCTGTGAGGCAGCAGCTCAGCCAGCTGTGCCACCATGCCGCCCCACTTCCAGTCTCTCAAATATATAGCTAGCTAATGATTGCTTGACCCGAAACGTCGCCCATTCCTTCTCTCCAGAGATGCTGCCTGCCCCGCTGAGTTACTGCAGCGTTTTGAGTCTTCCGTCGGCTCGCTAACTGGCTTTCTTCAGCTCGCCAGTTATTCTTGTACATGCTGATACGAAGAGAGATGTGACCAGGTGGCAGCTATGACTGGACATGATTAACCTGGTTTAGGCCTGGGAAGCTAACTGCAGTCAATAATTCAATTTGCCATCTTTCATGAGCATGTTCAGAGAACTGGCGGAGATCACTGGACAAGCAATAAAGTGCTGTCCTAAATTTGGCCCCTGGTGAGTATCTTTAGACCTGAGGCTTTAGAGATACAGCACAGAAACAAGCCCTTCAGCCCTATCGAGTCCGCGCCGACCATCGATTCCCGTACACGAGCACTATCCTACACACTGGGAACAATTTACAATTTTACCGAAGCCAATTAACCTACAAAGCTGCACGTCTTTGGAGTGTGGGAAGAAAACCCGGAGCACCCGGAGAAAACCCGCACGGTCACAGGGAGAACGTGCAAAATCCGTACAGCACCTGCAGTCAACATTGAACCAGGGCCCCTGGTGCTGTAAGGCAGCAACACTATAGCTGCGTCACTGTGCCCCCCTGGATTCCATCTAAACTGAACAAAGAAACTAAACTGATAATGAACATGGGAGAAGTAGCTCAGTGGGTCAGGCAGGATCTCAGGAGAACATGGATAGATGACGTTTCAGGTCCCTTCTTCACACTGATTCTACCGGGTGGTTGGGGGGGGAGGGGGGGGGGCGGGAGGAAGCTGGAAGAGAGAAGGGGCAGAACAAAATCTAGCAGGCTGTGGGGCTTCTTTCATCACCAGATTCACCACCCTCTTTAGTCGGAGGGTGGTGAACCTGTGGAGTTTATTGCTTCAGCAGGCTGTGGTCAATGGATAGTTTCAAGCCAGAGATAGATAGATTCTCATTTAGTACGGGTGCCTGGGGGTTATGAGGAGAAGGCAGGAGAATGGGATTGAGAGGGAGAGAATCATCAGCCATGATTGAATGGTGGAGTAGACTTGATGAGTCGAACGGCCTAATTCTGCTCCTATCCTTATGACACAGACGATGAGTGTTCTTTGGTAACTAAATGGTTGGACAAAGTCGAGGGGTGAAAAGCCAGAAGGTGTAAGACATATGGATGCTCATCTCTCTTGCAGGGATACAGATATACCGTCTACCATTCATATACCTGTTGGGAGAGGAGGAGTGGAGATTGGAACACCTGTAATTTGTCAGGCAGGTCTCCTTGGAAACAGTGAAGGGGCAAAGTGAGTGATGATAAATCTTTGACCAGTGTCTACCAGTCTTGTGGGAGGTTCAAGGTATTGATGTCTCCTTTCGCAAGGCATAATTGAAAATTAAGAATCTTATTGGAACTTTATATATTCAAAAAAACAGCTCATTCCTGATATTTTTTTATTCGTTTTTTTTAAATCAGTGGACAGAGTCTTAGACACAGAACGGTCATCACACAAGCAAGATGTTCCTATTGAGAACTGTGAAGTATTTTTCAATTTTGGCAATGTGTGGGGAGAGAGGACCACACCATTGCACAAAAACAAACCAGCTCCATTAGAGTTTAAGCACAGTTCCTAACTTAAAAGTTGATCAATAAACTCTAGTGCTTGAAGTAAATGCTGTCTCATTACGGCCATCGCAGGCTCTCAATATAACATTAAATTCAAGCTGGTACATGGACGTGCCATCCTTGATTGGTGTCCACATTAAGCCTTTGTCACTGGAAGTTATAATGGGGCTTACATTGCTTTCCCAGAGAATTATACTGTGCTGGTAATGACAATAGACAATAGACAATAGGTGCAGGAGGAGGCCATTCAACTCTTTGAGCCAGCACCGCCATTCACTGTGATCGTGGCTGATCATCCCCAATCAGTACCCCGTTCCTGCCTTCTCCCCATATCCCCCGACTCCGCTATCTTTAAGAGCCCTATCTAGCTCTCTCTTGAAAGTATCCAGAGAACCGGCCTCCACCGCTCTCTGAGGCAGAGAATTCCACAGACTCTCACCTCTCTGCGAGAAAAAGTGTTTCCTCGTCTCCGTTCTAAATGGCTTACCCCTTATTCTTAAACTGTGGCCCCTGGTTCTGGACTGCGTACTGAAGCTCGGACACGGACTTGGCCAAAATCAGACACAGAGTTAATCCTGTGCTCCAATATTCAAGGCAGCTGGAATGAAGCCACCTTCACAAGAAAATCATAATCAGTAAAGGTGGCAAAGTGGCGCAGCGGTGAAATTGCTGCCTTACGATCCCAGGTTCGATCCCAACTATGGGTGCTATCTATATGGAGTTTGTACGTTCGTCCTGTGACCACCTGGGTTTTCTCCGGGTGCTCCGAGTGTCCTCCCACGCTCCAAAGATGTGCAAGTTTGGAGGTTAATTGGCCTCGGTAAAAACAGTAAAATTATCCCTAGTGTGTAGGATAGTGCTAGTGTACGGGGTGATCGCTGGTCAGCGCGGACTTGGTGGGCTGTTTCCACGTTGTATCTCTAAAGAAAAAAAACTGAAAGTAAAGTATAGTTAAAGGCAGCAACACTTTGGCACAAATGATCACAACTTAAACACACAAAGGATGACCGACCATTGCCATTTCAACCAAAGATCCTATAGTGCAGCTATAGGATCATTGATTTCAACAGCATCTCATATTTCACCTGGGCAGCTTACAGCCCAGTGGTACGGATATTGATTCCTCTCACTTCAGGTAGCCCCGGCATTCCCTCTCTCTTTATCACTCCCCCACCCAAGTCGCACTAGCTTCTCGTTTTCAACCTACAAACAGCCTGCTTCATTTCTCAACGTTACTTTTTTGCATATCTTTCATTCGTTGTTCGTGATCTCTCCACGTCACCGTCTGTACCTCTCGTTTCCCTGATCCCTGACCAGTCTGAAGAAGGGTCTCGACCCGAAACGTCACGCATTCCTTCTCTCCGGAGATGCTGCCTGACTCCAGCTTTTTGTGTCCATTTCTCCGCCTGAAATCAAAGATTTTATATGTCATGCACTGAAAAGGCAGATATATTTTACAGGCAATGGCCGATAGGTGGAGTAGGCCATTCCACCCTTCGAGCCAGCACCGCCATTCAGTGTGGTCAGGGCTGTATATCTCAGTATATTTGTCAGTATATTTCCTGGCTGTTGCTATGACTCACATTAGCTCATTCTCCCAACTCAGTGTAGCATCTGGAGCCTTGTGGACAACACATATCATTGACTATAATGAAGGCAAAAATGAAATATATAGTTTGACCATTAAGATGATAGAGTTGACCAATGCTTCTTATTAAACATCCGACTCTGATTGATGGGGACAATTGTGATACAAGGCTATCAGTACCTTGTTTTGATTTACTAGTCACTGCCACCATTAGGCGGTGTATGAGACGTCTCAGTTTCCGTTATGAGTTTCCAATGGAATCATCATTCTGACGTTACATACAGAATAATAGGAATAATTGCTACTCGAGTATAAACACCACATCTGCAGATCACACTATTCATTGGGTTTGCAGTTGTAAATGGAGATTGAATGGATCGGTGTGATTTCTTGTCATTACCGTTGAAGACCTGGGGCTCTGTTTTCGCGATTCCATGTTATGAGTTGAGTTTTTTTTTTAAAGTCGCTTGGAAATATAAACGTTTTTTTGTTTTATTAGAGTCGATGCCTATTCTGCTTTATTAATTCCGTCTTGACAGAAGACATTTACTTCCTTGGCCTTAATGGAATATTGTGCCCCGGAGGAATTGATGTGGAAGGGAAATGGAGTGGAGCAGAAGTATATGACTAAATGTACGGTCGGAATAACTTGTAATGACAATTTCAAGTGCATTCTGAAATGTCACGGTGTTCAGCTCAGTTCAGTTTGGTTTAGTGTCACGTGCACCGAGTCAGAGCGCAAATCTTTCGTTGCGGGCTGCTAACTCATCTGTGTACGCTCTGTATTCTTTGTAACTCCGTCGGCGCCCTCATTTTTTAGTTTAGTTTAGAGATGCAGCGCGGAAACAGGCCCTTCGACCCACCGGGTGTGCGCCGACCAGCGATCCCCGCACCTTAACACCATTCTACACCCTCTAAGGACAATTTTAGCATTTACCAAGCCAATTATCCTTCAAACCTGTACGTCTTTGGAGTGTGGGAGGAGTCCGAAGATCTCGGAGAAATAACCTGGCAGGTCACGGGGAGAACGTACAAACTCCGTACAGACAAGCACCCGTAGTCGGGATCGAACACGGGTCTCTGGCGCTGCATTCGCTGTAAGGCAGCAAATCTACCGCCACGCCACCGTGACCACGATTGTGGCGATTATTCACATACCTTGGGTGTGCAAGCAAAGAATGTCACTGTGGCTTGTCACATGTGACAATAAAGCATTCGTTCATTCATTCATTCAGTAGAAAGATAATACATGATGACAAGCGATCCATTTACAGTGTACAAATACATGATAAGAGAATAAAGTTTTGTGCTAGGTAAAGCCAGCAAAGTCCGATCAAGGACAGTCCAAGGGTCACCAACGAGGTAGATAGTAGTGCAGCTTGGGTTTTGGATTAGCTGGGGACACAAAGAACTGCAGATGCTTGTTGCGGGGAAAAAAAGACACAAAGTGCTGGAGTAACTCAGTGAGTCAGGCAGCATCTCCTGAGGACATGAATAGGCAGTGTTGTGAAAAAATAGCCAAACTTCACAAGCAGTAAGAAAATCGAGGTCTCGACCCGAAACATCACCCTTTTCTCCAGAGACGCTGCCTGTCCCGCTGAGTTATGCCAGCATTTTGTGTCTATCTTCAGTTTAAACCAGAATCTGCAGTTCCTTCCAGCACATCATTTATGGTTTTCACAATTCTCACGTTGGATGGTAAAGAGGATGTTTGTAGACTTGATTCTACTTTATTAACAAGGCATTATATTCTCGTATATTCTTATGCTTGTATTCACTGGAGTTTAAAAGGATGAGGGGGGATCTTATAGAAACATATAAAATTATAAAAGGACAGGACAGGCTAGATGCAGGAAAAATGTTCCCAATGTGGGGCGAGTCCAGAACCAGGGGCCACAGTCTTAGAATAAAGGGGAGGCCATTTAGGACTGAGGTGAGAAAAAACTTTTTCACCCAGAGAGTTGTGAATTTGTGGAATTCCCTGCCACAGAGGAACCCAGCGGGTTGGGCAGCATCTGCGGAGGAAAAGGAATGAGGATGTTTCTGGTCCGGACTTGTCGACTGGCACAGTGGTGCAAAGATGGCAATATGGTGCAGCGGTAGAGTTGCTGCTCACAGCACCGGAGACCCGGGTTCGATCCTGACATCGGGTGCTGCCTGCATGGAGTTTGTACATGTGGCATCGTGGGTTTTCTCCGGGTGCTCCGGTTTCCTCCCACATTCCAAGGACGTACAGGTTTGTAGGTTAATTGGCTTCTGTAAATCGTAAATTGTCCCTAATGCGTAGGGCAGTGCTAGTGTGTGGGGTATCACTGGTCGGCACTGTTTACCCGGTGGGCTGCAGGGCCTGTTTACGCGCTGCATCTCTAAAGACTGTCCACTTCCCTGCACAGAAACTGGCCGACCTGCTAAATTCCTGGGCACTTTGCTTTTGGCTCAGGATTCCAGCATCTACAGTCACTTGTGTCTCAATCTTTAGCGATATCTTCTTCTAAATGGGTGTGATTTTCGAATGAAACAGATTGATTTGATCAAAAACACCACACTCATCTGCCATGCCCCAATCAATCTGAAGATGTAAACCCCACATTCCAAAATCCTTTCAGAATTTATTTCATAATCAATAAGGTCCTTCATGTCCCATTTATCCAAGTCTATTACAGTGAATCAACTCGAAATTATATGTTTTTATGTCTAACTTTCCTTTCCAAATGGATATTCTTAAGGCAGAGATAGCTAGATTCTTGATTAGTACGAGTGCCAGGGATTGTGGGGAGAAGGCAAGAGAATGGGGTTTGGAGGGAGAGATAGATCAGCCATGATTGAACGGCGGAGTAGACTTGATGGGCCGAATGGCCTCATTCTGCTCCTATCACTTATGAACTTAAGAACGTATGAACTTAATTTTTGATTCCTTCAGGTGAGTCTGAACACACAGCTAGTTCAGGGTTTAATGAGGATACTTTATCTAGTGAGTAATTATATTGCTGTTTAATAGTGTCTTATCTCTAGTATATACTAAACCATTTGACCAAACTGATGGCAACCCTTGATATGTCTATTTGTTTTGCAGTTAATATCGGTTATTGTCCTTAGCTTACTCATCAAGGATGCAATCAAGAAGGGTGAGAGGGGATCTTATTGGGTTTGGACATGCTTGAGGCAGGAAACATGTTGTGGGAGTCCAGAACCAGGGTCCACAGTTTAAGAATAAGGAGTAAGCCATTTAGAACGGAGATGAGGAAAAATCTTTTTCACCCACAGAGTTGTGAATCTGTGGAATTCTCTGCCTCAGAAGGCAATGGAGGCCAATTCCCTGGACGCTTTCAAGAGAGAGTTAGATAGAGCTCTTAAAGTGTGTCAATGGATATGGTGAGAAGGTAGGAACGGGGTACTGATTGGGGATGATCAATTGGGGATTGGGGATGATCAGCCATGATCACAATGAATGACGGTGCTGGCTCGAAGGGCCGAATAGCCTACTCCTGCACCTATTGTCTTTTGTCTTTTGATCTTTCAATTATTTCAAATCAGTCTTAGTTTAGCAGAGTTGTAGAGTCATACAGGGACCATTGGCCCATGCAGACCAAGGTGCCCCATCTACAATAGCCCCACGTCCCTGCGTTTGACCCTTATTTCCTCTTAACCTTTCCTATCCATGCACCTGTCTAAATGTCCGTTCAGTATTATTATACGTACCTGTCTCAACTACCTCCTCTGGCAGCTCATTCCATACACCCACCACCAGGTTGAGTTTAGAGATATACTGTAGCATGGATACAGGCCCTTTGTCCCATTGGGTCTACTCTGACCACCAATCACCCGTTCGCACTAGTTCTCATCCACTCCCTACACACTAGGGGTAACTTACGAGAGGCCAATTAACCTACAAACCTGCACGTCATTGGAATTGGGAGGAAACCGGAGCACCCAGAGAAAACCCACACAGTGACAGGGAGAACGTGCAAACTCCACACAGACATCACCCTTGGTCAGGATTGAACCTGGTTCTCTGGCGCTGTGAGGTGGCAGCTCTACCAGCTGCGCCACTTTGCCATCTTAAAGCATTGCCTTCTCATGTGTCATGTTCATCGTTGCTAATTTAATTTCTGCTCTTTCCACCCGCAATCTGTCTTTCACCATTTTCTTCACAAATTTGGAGACTGCTTTGAAGAAAAACCTGCAGGAAGGAATTGCAGATGCTGGTTTATACTGCAGGTAGACTTAAAATGCTGGAGTATCCCAGCTTGTCAGGCAGCATCTCCGAAGAACAGGAATAGTTGTCTATCTTGAAGGAAAAACCTCCCCTCTATCCAGCTCAGAAAACTCTTCAG
The DNA here is from genome assembly GCA_035221665.1 of Okamejei kenojei. NCBI lineage: Eukaryota > Metazoa > Chordata > Chondrichthyes > Rajiformes > Rajidae > Okamejei > Okamejei kenojei. The sequence goes on along the minus strand of CM069143.1, from coordinate 61,769,884 downwards.
TTATATCAGTAGCACGGTGGCGCATCTGGTAGAGTTGCTGCCTCACGGAGCCAGAGACCCGGGTTCAATCCTGACCTAGGGTGCTGTCTGTGTGGAGTTTGCACGTTCTCCCTGTGACTGCGTGGGTTTCCTCCGGGTTTCCTCCCACACTCTCGAGACATGCGGGTTTGTGGGTTAATTGACCTGTGTAACTTGCCCCCAGTGGGTGGGGACCAGATGAGAAAGTGGAGTAACATAGAACTAGTGTGATTCCACTGGGCGAGCGGTGGGTCGGCACGAACTCGGTGGGCCGAAGGGCCTGTTTCCACGCTGTATCTCTAAACTAAGCAATCTCCAGAAGCAGGGAATTTTCCTGCCTCCCTAGAAACGACGAAAATCTAGAAATTAAATTGCTGCTACAATTCACCAATCAATAAGTCTATGAAACATTTCAACGACATAAAGCAGCTTAAGTCCGGCATTTAGTGACAGCATTGAGTAACTACAGGGAAAACAACAGATTCAGCTTAGCTACTCCCACATCCGTTTATGCGGTGTGTTCACCAAATACCTTGATGTTTAGTTTAGTTTCAGTTTAGTTGAGAGATAAAGCACGGAAACAGGCCCACCGGCCCACTGAGTCCACACCGACCAGTGATCCCCACACATTAACCCTACCCTACACACACAAGGGGCAATTTCACATTTATACCAAACCAATTAACCTACAGGTAGATAAAAATGCTGGTAAAACTCAGCGGGGGAGGCAGCATCTATGGAGCGAAGGAATAGGTGACGTTTCGGGTCGAGACCCATCTTCAGATGTCAGATTTTATTTTTTGTTTCTCCAGCATTTTTACCCACCTTTGATTTTTCCAGCATCTGCAGTTCCTTCGTAAACCTACAAACTTGTATGTCTTTGGAGTGTGGGAGAAAACCGAAGATCCCTGAGTAAACGCCGCGGGTCAGGGGGAGAACGTACGGACAAGCATCCGTAGTCAGGATCGAACCCGGGTCTCTGTCGCTTTAAGGCGGTAAATCTACCTCTGCGCCACCGTGCCGCCAACGATATTTAACACTAATGGAAACACACGCCACCATTAGTTGAGGTGGGAACTATCATTTTTCTTTTCTCTTGGCAAAGGTGTTCTTTTCAAATGAAGCAGGACTCATTAGACCAAAAATGCACTCTCGGTTGCTATTACACAATCAATCTGAAGAAAAGAAGCGTAAACTCCAGGATTCGTTCAAAATGTATTTTATAATCAATAGTGCCTTTGAGTAACTAAATACATGGATCAATGCATGAAGCAGGGTTCATTTCAGCTGAAATTCATTAGATTTTGAGATTTGGCCCACAGCAGGGAAATGCATTTAAAGCTGGATAATATTAACCCCGTGAAGAGAATTATTTCAGTTCAAAATAAAATAAGCATCAAGTTATTATTTGTTGTGCATATATAGACTTGCTAAATTATGTAAAGGTATTCATTCTGCACTTTATTAATTATGCACTTTTCTTTTTAGTTTAGTTTCGAGGTACACCGCAGAAACAGGCCCTTGGGATAACCGAGTCTGCGCCGACCAGCGATCCCCGCACACTACCCTACGCACACACACACGGGACAACTTAAAAATTATACCAAGCCAATTAACCTACAAACCTGCACGTCCTTGGAGTGTGGGAGGAAACCGGAGCACCCGGAAAAAACCCACGCGGGCCACGGGGAGAACCTACAAACTCTCGTTCAGACAGCACCCGTGGTCGGGATTGAACCGGGGTCACTGGTGCTGTCAGGCAGCAACTCTACCGCAGCGCCACTGTGAAGCCATGGCAAGGTTGCAGGTAAGGTTGGATAACTTTGTTTGATGAGGTATGTTGTATCATCTGTAGGTAGGAAGAAGGCATGTGTCGGGTATCGGGACATGGGTTCAAGCAAGTTTTATTGAGGAATATAAGATAGGTAGGAGTACATTAAAGAACAAAATAAGGAGAGATAGAAAGGAGCAGACAAGATGGTGGAAGAGTATGCCTTACCGCGACAGAGATCCGAGTTCGATCCTGACTACGGGTGCTGTCTGTACGAAGTTTGTTCATTCAAGTTCAAGTTCTAGTTCAAGTTCACATTTATTTGTCACGTGTACCATTTAAGGTGCAGTGAAATTGCGTTACCATGCAGCCATACAATCAAAAAGAGCACAATACACAATAGAATACAACATGAACATCCACCTCAGTGGAATCGCCATTCTTCACTGTGGTGGAAGGCAATAACGTTCAGTCAATCTTTCTCCTTTGTTCACCCGTGGTCGGGGTCATGAACCTCCGTAGTCGCCGCTACGGACGGCCCGATGTACAAGCCCTCTTGTTGGGAAGATTGAAACTCCGACGTCGGGATGGACCGGAGCACTTTCTTACCGGAGACCGCGGCTTCACAATGACATAGTCCGCAGGCCAGCGGCCGGATCACTTCTTCTGGTGATGCACGGCAAGGATCGCCCCGGTCCGCGATGGAAAGTCCACGCCGCGCCCGTGGCTAGAAGCTCCGCAGACCGCGGCTTCACGATGTTATAGTCCGCAGGCCGGCGGTCGGAGCACTTCTTCTGGCGATCCCCAACAAGGGATCTGTACGGATTTTGTTCATTCTCCCTGGGACCTGCGTGGGTTTTCTCCAGGTGCTCCAGTTAACCCCCCACCCTCGAAAGACGTACACGTTTGTAGGTTAATTTGGCTGTGGTAAAAAAATATTGTCCCCAGTGTGTGTGTAGGATAGAGTTAGTGCACGGGGATCGCTCCCCACCAATGAAAGCATGTTCGTGGAGTTCTGCCTCAAGAAAGTGGCATATGGAATAATGAGAGGCAAAGATCGGGTAGACAGTCAGAACCTTTCTCCCATGATGGAAATGTGCAACACTAGAGGACATACGTAACTGTAAGGTGAGAGAGGGAAAATATTATGGACAAGAAGGAACTGTAGATGCTGGAAAATCAAAGGTGGGCAAAAGTGCTGGAGAAACTCAGCGGGTGAGGCAACATCTATGGAGCAAAGGAAATAGGCAACGTTTCGGGCCGAAACACTTCTTCAGACATGTCCAGGGCAAGATTTTTACGCAGAAGTTGGTTGAGGCCTGGAACACATTTCCAAGGGTGGTGGCGGAGGCAGATAGTGGCGTTTAGGACATTTTTAGATACACACATGGATTTGCAAGGAATATGGATCACTTGCTGGAAGATGCGTTCAGCTAGGCATCAGGTACAGCACAAGCATTGTGGGCTGAAGGGCCTGTTCCTGTTGTAACGTTCTATGTTCTATGTTCTCTCTGTCATCAAGTACCTTCACCAAGCCGTTAATTTAAGAGGCATATCGACAGAAACTTGAGGAGCAGGGCAGAGGCCTGAATGGCCTGTTTTATACTACACATTTCTATGAATGATTACAACATTGGAGAAAGCAGAGGTGGGATTTCAATATGTTGCCATCAACTGAATGTAAATCTTCAGAAGAAAAGAAGACAGGCTTAAACAGCTGGAGTTATTCAGCGGGTCAGGCAGCGTCTCTGGAGAAAAGTAGTAGGCGACGTTTCGGGTGGAGACCCTTCTTCAGACAGAGTCAGGGGAAAAGGGGAGCAAGAGATGTAGACAGTGAAATCGAGAGATATAGAAAAAATGAATGAAAGATATGCGTGGCGGGGGGAACTCCCCCCGACCTGACCCAACCAGTAGGAACCTTGTAAGGAAAGGCATGTTGAAAAAGCAACATGATTACCACACCATGACTCCGTAGCTCAGATCTTTAGCCTGCCTCGACCATAAAACCAATAGTCCCATTATAGAAATTGCCCATTTCTTCTTTATAATTCATTTCCTCAGATACGATATTCATTTGGTGTTTAAAAAGGGCAGCCTACTCACATTTGTGTAGGAAGGAACTGCAGATGCAGGCTTACACTGAAGATAGGCACAAAACACTGGAGTAACTCAGTGGGACAGGCAGCATCTCTGGAGAGGGGGAATGGGTGATGTTTCAGGTCGAGGCCCTTCTTCAGACATTTGTATGCTTGATACCTTGGATAAAGGTTACACTGTATGTAAGATTAATGATCCATTGAACAGAGTCACGTAAAACAGAAAGGGACAATGTATCAGTGGAAGTAACCTGTTGAATAGTGAAAACCTGGACAGAGTGGATGTGGAGAGGATGGTTCCACTAGTGGGAGAGTCTAGGACCAGTGGTCACATCCTCAGAATTAAAGGACGTTCCTTTAGGAAGGAAATGAGGAAGAATTTATTTTGTCAGAGAGTGGTGAATCTGTGGAACTCATTGCCTGCAAACGGCTGTGGAGGCCAAGTTAATGGATATTTTTAAGGTGGCGATAGATAGATTCTTGATTAGTACGGGTGTCAGGACTTATGGGGAGAAGGCAGGAGAATGGGGTTGAGAAGAATAGATCAGTTATGATTGAAATGGCGGAGTAGACTTGATGGGCTGAATTGCGTAATTCTGCTCCTATCACCTATTAACAAATGAAGTGATGAAATTGTTCACCTTGGCAGTTCTGAACTAAAATAAAGCTCTACCATAGAAACATAGAAACATAGAAATTAGGTGCAGGAGCAGGCCATTCGGCCCTTCGAGCCTGCACCGCCATTCAATATGATCATGGCTGATCATCCAACTCAGTATCCTGTACCTGCCTTCTCTCCATACCCCCTGATCCCTTCAGCCACAAGGGCCACATCCTAACTCCCGCTTAAATATGGCCAACAAACTGGCCTCAACTACCTTCTGTGGCAGAGAATTCCACAGATTCACCACTTTAACATGATACGAACAATACTTTGGACTAAGTGATATGAATAATCTACTCTCAGAACTTGCTCCATTTCCTTTGGTGGCAAGATTATACAGAACAAGCATTCTTGGTCTGCTGAAGATGGACCCAAATGCTGGAGTAACTCAGCGGGACAGGCAGAATCTCTGGATAGAAGGAATAGGCGACGTTCCTGGTTGAGACCCTGCTTCTGAGATTCATTCAGCAGTTTATTTCTGCTCCATTGATGTATACACTGCTTAGAATGACATCTCTTCTTCCCCAGTGTTCCAACCTTAATGTCGGACCAGATCCCACTGTGAATGTTTCTAACCACCGCACTAACTCCCTTTGCACAATCTCACTGTAACCCAATACAGCTGATGCCATCCTGCACTGGTAAAGTGTATGAGGTAGGAACTGCGATGTCTCCAGTAATGGGAGAGTCTAGACCCAGAGGGCACAGCCTCAGAATAAGAGGATGTACTTGCTATTGAGGGAGTGCAGCATAGGTTCACGAGGTTGGTGGGCCTGTCATATGCTGATAGAATGGAGCGACTGGGCTTGTATACAATGGAATTTAGAAGGATGAGAGTGGATCTTATTGAAACATATGATTATTAAGGGATTGGACACACTAGAGGCAGGAAACATGTTGCTGATGTTGGTGGAGTCCAGAACCAGGGACCACAGTTTACGAATAAGGGATAGGCCATTTAGAACAGAGATGAGGAAAAATCTTTTCACACAGGGAGTTGTGAATCTGTGGAATTCTCTGCCTCAGAAGGCAGTGGAGGCCAATTGTCTGGATGCTTTCAAGAGAGAGTTAGATAGAACTCTTAAAGATAGTGGAGTCAAGGGATATGGGGAGAAGGCAGGAACGGGGTAGTGATTGTGGCCAAATGGCCTTCACCTGCTTCTATGCCTTCTGTTATGTTCTAAACAGAACTGTTATAAATGGTCACAAAAGTGCAGGAGTAACTCAGCGGGTCAGGCATCATCTCTGGAAAACATGGATAGGTGATGTTTTGGGTCAGGACACTTTGTCAGACAGACACCTGACCTGAAACGTCACTTATCCATGTTCTCCAGCTTACAACCCAGCGGTATGAATATTGATTTCACTAACTTCAAGTAACCCTTGTATCCTCCCTCTCACAATCCTTCTCCCACCCAAGCACTATCGGCTTCAAAATGGTCTTGTTGAGTCTCATTGTCTGTTTCTCGTTTTCACCTAGCTCGCAGCCTGTTTCCTTTATTATTGTTACTATTTTGCACATCTTTCATTTCATTTGTTCTGTATCTCTCTCCACAGTATATCTCTCGTTTCCCTTTCCCCTGACTCTCAGTCTGAACTCTGAAGAAGGGTCTCGACCCAAAATATCACCTATTCCATTTCAATAGACAATAGACAATAGGTGCAGGAATAGGCCATTTGGCCCTTCGTGCCAGCACCGCCATTCAATGTGATCATGGCTGATCATCCCCAATCAGTACCCCGTTCCTGCCTTCTCCTCATATCCCCTGAATCTGCTATTTTTAAGGGCCCTCTAGAGATTTCTCTAAAGATGCTGCCTGACCCGCTGAATTACTCCAGTTTTTTGTGTCTATCTTCGCTTCAAACTAAAAGTCAATGTTGATGAATGAATACAAGAATATGTGGTGTGCAAGTCTGGCTTCATGTTAGCTAAGATACAACAATTTAATTTTTTTCGAAGAATAAATTAATACTGGTTATCAGAATGAGTTTCTGGAGCAATATATATTTAGAGTATCTGTCCAAAGCAACCTGTTAACTTCAGTACCATTTCATACAAGGTGACAATCTATTTTGCCTCTTGGCGATACCTTTGATATTTTGCTCATTAATCTGACAATAAATAATGTTTTAGTCATGAGACACTGTTATTACACTAAAAATACTGTTTGCAGAATTTTATCACGGTTCCTTCATATTTCAATTCTGAATTCAAGTCCAGTGATGAAATGCAAACATTTTTTTAACCAATGCTAGTTCCAAAACTTGAAATCAATTGAATGTACACTTTTAGCCCTTTAGCCCATTAGACCATAAGACCATAAGACATAGGAGCAGCATTAGGCCATTCAGCCATCAAGTCTACTCCGCCATTCAATTATGACTGATCTTATTTTCCCTCTCGACCTTCCCCCATAACTTTTTACATTGTTACTAATTAAGAATCTATCAATCTCCGCTTTAAAAATACCCAATGACTCGGACTCCACAGCCGTCTGCGATAATGATTTCCTGATACATCACCCTCTGGCTAAAGTAATTCCTCCTCATAGAGTCATAGAGTCAGTCATACAGCGTGGAAACAGGCCCTTCTGCCCAACTTGACCACACCGACCAACATGTCCCATCTACACTTGTCCCACCTGCCTGTGTTTGGCCCATATCCCTCCAAAACTGTCCTATCCATGTACCTGTTTAAGAAGGAACTAACTGCAGATGCTGGAAAATCGAAGGTAGACAAAAGTGCTGGAGAAACTCAGCGGGTGAGGCAGCATCTATGGAGCGAAGGAAATAGGCAACGTTTCGGGCCGAAAGCCTGCTTTAGACTTCTGACGAAGGGTTTCAGCCCGAAACGTTGCCTATTTCCTTCGCTCCATAGATGCTGCCTCACCCGCTGAATTTCTCCAGCACTTTTGTCTACTATCCATGTACCTGCCTCGTGTGCGGGGCCGGCTGCACGGTGGCGCGGACTCAGTGGGCCGAATGGCCTGTTTCCGCGCCGTATCTCTAAACCAAACTAAACTAGTTCTGCTATCGCTGTGAAATCACAGTTTACTGTGGCCCGAGACAATCGAGAGACTTTGCATGCTGTTCCTTCTCCTGCTCAGTCAGATTGATTAAGGCATTACTCACTCCTTTCAACTTCACTAAACAATGTTTTTAAATGGAACGTGGAGGCTGAGTCGGCCTGAAAGCCACGCATCCTTACAATTGCTAGTGCGGGCCACACTTCAGATGCAGCCGGCAAGGATGGTGTGTGGCGGAAGGTAATTTCACTGACAAGCAAGCTGGCAAATTGCCCAAAGCCTGTAACTGCAGATTGAGGAGAAATAGCTTTAAGCATTCATTTGAAGCAGACCAGATAATGAAGTGAAGAACCAGATTTTAACCAGCGTTAGCTCCGACTCTGAATTTTTAATGCTGCTCATTGTCGCTAAAGATACTCACAAGGCAGGATGTGCAATTCAATTCAGAGCCATTAGTTCAATCATAATCAAACTGTACCAAAGACTCGCTAAAATATAAACACCACAAATACCCATTAAAAGTGGTGGTTGCCATGTACATTCACTGCACTGTCGTGATGGCTTTGTCTGTTAATTATATGTACAGTTTGATAAAAGGATGGCTTTTTCTTCTGCAATCGGAGACAAGTACCTTTTGTCAAAATAAATTGTTTCATTCTAACCAGCTGTCACACGCACACACACACTCACACACTTGTAGGAAATTCTCCACAGGGCACATGATAATTATAATCCTAAAGGCCTGTCTATACCTGGCACCGGTAAAAATGTTTTCTTCCAATTCTGAAATATCTTCTTCAGGCCAAATCCATGGATATCTTAAAGTCGACGATTGACAGATTCTTGCTTAGCACGTGTGTCAGGGGTAATGGGGAGAAGGCAGAAGAATGGGGTTGAGAGGGAAAGATAGATCAGCCATGATTGAATGGCGGAGTAGACTTGATGGGCCGAATGGCGGAATTCTGCTGCTGAGATTTATGAATTTATGAACTCATCTTCAGGAGGGAAATTTTCCAATTTCAGTTCTCGCTTTGCACTCGTTGAGTACTATAGTATGGAAACAGGCCCTTTGAGTTTGTACGTTCTCCCCATGAGCAAGCGGGTTTTCTCCAAGATCTTCGGTTTCCTCCCACACTCCAAAGACGTACCGTTTTGTACGCTAATTGGCTTGGCAAAATTGGCCCCAACGTGTGTGTGTAGGGCAGTGTTAGTGTGCGATGATCGCTGGTCGGCACGGACTCGGTGGGCCAAAGGGCCTGTTTCCACTCTGTATCTCTAAACTAAACTAAAAACTAAAGAAGAAGAATTTCATTCTTGTTTTTTTTTTCATGTTTTGGGCCTGCTGCTTCAGTTTATTCTTTGCTTTGAACGTGCGGGTGAAAGAGAAAGGGTTTGCACTCACGCAGTGAACACAACAATGTCCCAAAGCTCTTTGGAGCTTCTGGAGTGCAGCCACTTCACTAATAAGGGAACGTCAGTGCCAAGAGAGATGCATCGAGATCCCACAACCAGATGGGAGATCGTTGAACCCGAAGAGACCAGGATAGGAAATCTTTCCATTGTTTGTTGTTGGGTACCACTGTGGCCAGGGAAGAATGAGATTGCTCCTCAAAACTGAGCCCTAGATGCAAAAGGAATCAACACTGCATTATTCAACAAAAAAGATGCAGTGCTGGATCAACTCCGTTTCAGTTTCAGTTTAGTTTATTGTCATGTGTACCGAGGTACAGCGAAAATCCTTTGCTGTCTTTCTGCTAACCAGTCAGCAGAAAGACAATACATGATTACAATTGAGCCTCCCGCAGTGTACAGGTACAGAACTAGGAGAGGTGACATTGGGGTGGGAGATTGCAACCTTCAACGTGGTCCACCCTGTTTCGACTAATGCCATCAACCCGACGTGCACAAACAAGGATCAGTAGAACAAGTTGACCCACAACTTTATGCTGTGCACAGCATACACAAGAAGGGTCAAGACCATTCTTCAGAACTCTCCAACTTTAGGTAAGCTGAACTTTTTTTCCCTGTCTGTATCAGATCTGGTCAGAGGTAGATTCACAGCCGTCCATCTGTATTTAGTTTCTCCCTCTCCATTAGTCATGGTGGCATCATCCAATCTTTCTGGAGTAAGTTTCAATGAGGTCTCCCCTTCATCCTTCTAAACTTCAGTGAGTACAGGCCCAATGCCGTCAAACGCTCATCATATGTTGGGCCAATCATTCCTGGGTCTATGTGAGAATTTTGACAAAAAGGTACGTTTCTTCCACAAATGAATGACATTCTTGCACACTAATAAAGGAGTCAAATTCTACTATAATAAACTGTATGTGAAGGTGACAACCGAATAAGATTAGTTTTGTTTAATTTAGTTTAGTTTAGAGGTAAAGCACGGAAACAGGCCTTTCGGACCGCCGTGTCCGGGCCGACCAGCGATCCTCGCACATGAACACTACTCTAGGGACAATTTTACATTCATACCGAGCCATTTAACCTACACCCCGGTACGTCTTTGGAGTGTGGGGCGAAACCGGAGCACCCGGAGGAAACCCACGCAGGTCACGGGGAGAACGTGTACAGAGAGCGCCCGTAGTCAGGATCGAACCCGGGTCTCTGGCGCTGTGAGGCAGTAGCTCTACCGCTGCGCCACCGTGCAGCCCTTAAAATTAAATTAAATGCAGGGTTTGAACTTGCCGTTTTCTGAAAGGGTGCGGATGCGTCAGGTAGTTAATTATTGCCAAAGCATAGGCACTTTCGTCTTCACCAACCAAAGAACGTTGTTCGCTATCATGTAAAAACCAGAGCCGAGAAAAGCAGAAACAGTTTCACACTTGAACGGCAACTGTGTAAACTGTCCAGATAGAATGTGCTTGGATCAAAAGGAACTGCAGCGCTTTATAAATGTAAATTGTTTTATCTCTGAGCTTGCTCACCCTCTTCCCATCACAGTTTTCAGCATAAATTTCTTCGCTTGTCATCACAGAAATCTAAATCCAATTACCATAGCTTTATTAATGGCCACTGTTAGTTTGGTCATGCCTCAAGTCTATTGGTGTTGACAGCTGAGGCTTCCAACTGTTGTTTATCCAGTGGTGTATTGAATTTAGAATCATTTATATTTTAATTGAATTTGCCCCTTCACAGGAGCTGACCATTTACAGCAGTGAATAATTGAATCGGCAGACGGCCCTCTCAGGTCAACTCTGCGCATGCATGTCATTCAACACCCCCCCCCCCCCCTTCGATCTACGTTTCAAGCCTGCCTTCTGTTCTAACTCACTGCAATGGATTTACAGTGACTCTGATATAACATTTACGAGACAACCAATGATTATATTCAGCTGCCATTTTAACACCTGGAATGTGTCTGGACCCATTTCAAAAGGGGCCCGATCATTAAAAAAAAAACGCTGACCAGTTTAGTTCAGCCTTGAGATACAGCGGGGAAACAGGCCCTTCGGCCCGTCGAGTCCGTGCCCACCAGCGGCCCCCGCACATTTACGCCGTCCCACGCTCAAATAGAGACAATTTTTACACATTTATACCAAGCCACTTAACCTGTAAACCTGCACGTTTTTGGTGTGTGGGAAGAAACCTAAGCTCTCGGAGAAAACCCACGCAGGTCACAGGATCGAACGAGTCTCTGGCGCTGTAAGCACTCTCAGGAAGCAACTCTACCGCTGCGCCACCGTGTTGCCCTTAATCTAGTTGTGGTGACAGGCCATTTTTAAATGGTAATAAGCAGATACAGGTGCAATACAGGAGCTTGTAGTCTGCATTTGTCTCTACAACTGGATCCGCAACATCCTGACCACCAACAGACTACAATTAGTGAGGATAGAGGTCCAATTATCCTTGACCATAATCCTCAGTACTGGTGCTCTGCAAGGATGCGCTCTCAGCTCCCCTTCTTTACTCCTTATACACCTGTGACTGTGCAACCAAGTGCAAATCCAATTCAATCCAGTAATTCACAGGCATTGTGGGCCGGATATGAAATAATGATGAGACGGAGTTCAGGAAGGAGATGTAGAACCTCGTGCCCTGGTGTCGAGATGACAACCTTTCTCTCAATGTCAGCAAGACAAAGGAGATGGTGATCGACTTCAGAAAGTGAAGTGGTACACACACCCCAGTTGGCATTGATAGCGCCAAAGTTGGGTTGAAAGCTTCAAGTTCCCAGGAGTAGTTATCACCAACAACTTGTCCTGGATCACTCATATTGGAGCATTGAACAATGAAACACCACCAACGCCTCTACTTCCTTAGAAGGCTGAGGAAGTTCGGCATGTCTCTGACAACCCTCACCAACTTCTACAAGAAAGCATTTGATCAGGATGCATCACATCTCCATCCAAGACAGCAAGAGAATCGTGGACGTAGCCCACACCATCGCACAAACCAACCTCCCTTCCATTGACTCAATCTACACTTCAACACGGCCTCGGCAAGGCCAGCAGCATGATCAAGGACCAGTCTCACCCCCGGCCACTCCCTCTTCTCCCCTCTCCCATCACGCAAGAGGTTCAGAAGTGTGGAAACACACACCTCCAGTATCAGGCAACTGAATCACCCCACCAACTACTAGATAGCAGACCTGGGCTACTATCTACCTACTATCTACCTCATTGGAGACTTTTAGACTATCTGTAATCGGATTTTATGGACTTAATCTTGCACTAAATGATATCCCCTTGTAACTGTACATTGTGGCTCGCTGGATTGTAATCATGCACTGTCTTGCCACTGACTGGTTAGGACACAACGAAAGCTTTTCACTGTACCTCGACACACGTGACAATAAACTGAGCTAGGAATAAAAGTAAAAACTAAAGGTTGTTCCGCTACAATGCTTGTTTCCAGTCTGAAGAAGGATCCCGACCCCGAAACGTCTCCTATCCAAATTCTCTAGAGATGCTGGGTACACAAAAGGCTGGAGAAACTCAGCGGGTGCAGCAGCATCTCCTTCGCTCCTTAGATGCTGCTGCACCCGCTGAGTTTCTCCAGCCTTTTGTGTACCCTCGATTCTCCAGCATCTGCAGTTCCTTCTTTAACACTCTCTAGAGATGCTGCCTGGCTCGTTGAGTTACTCCAGCATTTTGTGTATCTTGTGTTAAACAGCATCTGTGGTTCCTTGTTTTGTACAGTCCAAAAAAATAAATAGTGCTTTAGAATTGATTAAATGGATTGAGGGACACAACAAGAAATGAGGCCCTTCGGCCCACAGAGTCCATGCCGACCATTGTTCACCTGTTCACACGAGTTCTCTATTAAACCCACTTTTGCATCCACTCCCAATTTGCCGGAGGCAATTTACGGAGGCCAATTAATCTGGCAGAGCACCTGGAGGAAACCCACACTGTCACAGGGAGAACGTGCAAACATCACACAGACAGCATCCAAGGTCAGGATCGAACCTGGGTCTTTGGCACTGTGAGGCTGCAACTCTACCAGCTGCACCGCAATGCTGCCCTTGGAAAATACCTTTCGTTTTTAAAAAGACATGCAGGAGACATAACTTTGTTATCGCGAGTCTGAAACTCTCTAGCCCCTAATGCCCTATCTGCCATTGACTACAATTGTTTTTCTAACACGATTTTCTGTAACGCAAGGTTTATGAGGATTGTAATATCGTGTTACAGAGGAACAACCTGTATAAAGAGCAGATTCCAATCAGCTTCATGAGAGGAGAGGACTTCTAAAGGTCAATCATGAATTAATTTTGTGGTTTCCAAAGCAGTATTCTTGCTAATCTGAATTCCATTCCATAATTCATCTTGTTGGTGCAGTCTCTGGCCCCATCTCCATGATTCTATCCACCTAACAGCATCTTGGCACGTCACCAGCTGAATCACAGCAAGACAACAGTCTCCAAATCACTGGGGGTGTCTTTGGTGATCAAATAGTTTGGCAAACAGGGGCGTTTCCTAGATGATCTATCAAAGTCTTACCAACTGCTAAAGATGTGCCGTCAAAAGCATTTTTATCGGGGTGCATCGCAGCTTGGTTTAGGAACAGCTCCATCCAAGGCCGCGAGAAATTGCAGAGAATTGTGGACGCAGCCCAGACCATCACGCAAACCAACCTCCCTTCCACTGACGCCATCTACACTTCACACTACCTCGGCAAGGCCAGCAGCATAATCCAGGACGAGTCGCACCCCGGCCACTCCCTTTTCTCCCCTCTCCCATCGGGCAAGAGGTACAGAAGTGTGGAAACACCCACCTCCAGATTGAGGGACAGTTTCTTCCCAGCTGTTGTCAGGCAATTGGACCATCCTACCACCAACTACTCTAGCAAGTGGGCGCATATTAACAAATAGGCCATGTAATTCCAGAGGAAAGTCTACCATTACATTTGAAAAACAGCCATGTACACTTCACGCTGCCTCGGCAAAGCCACCAGCTCAATCAAGGACGAGTCTCACCCCGGTCACTCCCTCTTCTCCCCTCTCCCATCAGTCAATAGATGTTGTTCAGTATTGATGTGGATAGAGAACTGGCTGGCAAACAGGAAGCAAAGAGTAGGAGTAAACGGGTCCTTTTCACAATGGCAGGCAGTAACTAGTGGGGTACCGCAGGGCTCAGTGCTGGGACCCCAGCTATTTACAATATATATTAATGATCTGGATGAGGGAATTGAAGGCAATATCTCCAAGTTTGCGGATGACACTAAGCTGGGGGGCAGTGTTCGCTGTGAGGAGGATGCTAGGAGACTGCAAGGTGACTTGGATAGGCTGGGTGAGTGGGCAAATGTTTGACAGATGCAGTATAATGTGGATAAATGTGAGGTTATCCACTTTGGTGGCAAAAACAGGAAAGCAGACTATTATTTGAGAAAATGGTGGCCGATTAGGAAAAGGGGAGATGCACTGCGAGACCTGGGTGTCATGGTACACCAGTCATTGAAAGTAGGCATGCAGGTGCAGCAGGCGGTGAAAAAAGCGAATGGTATGTTAGCTTTCAAAGCAAAAGGATTTGAGTACAGGAGCAGGGAGGTTCTACTTCAGTTGTAACAGGGTCTTGGTGAGACCACACCTGGAGTATTGCGTGCAGTTTTGGTCTCCAAATCTGAGGAATGACATTATTGCCATAGAGGGAGTGCAGAGAGGGTTTCACAGATAGACAGACTGATTCCTGGGATGTCAGGACTGTCTTATGAAGAAAGACTGGATCTAGACTCGGGGGGGTTATCCCACCCACCACTCTCTGGAATTAGGAGATTAAGTAAGGGGATCTCTATAGAAACTTACAAAATTCTTAAAAGGGGTTGGACAGGCTAGATGCAGGAAGTTTCCCGAGTTGTTCCCGATAATTGCGGTTCCGAAGTCCAGGACAAGGGTCGCACAGCAGGGGTTTAAGGATAAGGGGGAAATCCTTTAAAACCGAGATGAGAAAGACTTTTTTCACACACAGAGTGGTGAGCCTCTGGAACTCTCTGCCACAGAGGGTAGTTGAGGCCAGTTCATTGGCTATATTTAAGAGTGAGTTGGATGTGGCCCTTGTGGCTAAGGGGATCAGAGGGTATGGAGAGAAGGCAGGTACGGGATACTGAGTTGGATGATCAGCCATGATCATATTGAATGGCGGTGCAGGCTCGAAGGGCTGAATGGCCTACTCCTGCACCTAATTTCTATGTTTCGATGTTTCTATGTTCTGCTGAAGAGCAGATTGATGAAGAGCGACTGAGAAGCCTGGGTAGGATCTGTGCACCAAAGAGACAGACCCAGAAAATATCAGGATCAACGTTATAGTACAGAAGTAGAAATAAAGAACTGCGGATGCTGGTTAATGCCAAAGATAGACACAAAATGCTAGAGTAGCCCAGCGGGTCAGGCAGCATCTCTGGAGAAAAAGAATAGGTGACGTTCGGTCTGGGATCCTTCTACAGATCTGAAGAAAATGTGAATCTGAAGAAGGGTCCCAACCCGAAACGTTACCCATCGTTTTTCTCCAGAGATGCTGCCTGACCCGCTGAGTTACACCAGCACTTTGTGTCCATCTGTATCACTACAGATAATATGTGCTACCTTTATAAACTGATAACTTCTATGAAGCCAAAGGCGAGATATTCTTTATCATCAGAATCTAAGGGTGGCATGGTGGCACAGCTATAAAGTTGCCTTCCATCACAGTGAGGAGGTGCCTGGGGATTCACTGTGATGGATGTTTGTGTTAAACTGTGTTTATTGTGTGTTATGTTGCTTTTTCTTTCTGTCATGACTTCAAGGTATGCAATTTCGTTCAAACTATAAAGGAGACTCTAACTTACAGTGCCAGATACCCGGGGCTCGATCCTGACCGGTATGGAGTTTGTACGTTCTCCCCGCGACAGCGTGGGTTTTGTCCGGGTGCTCTGGTTTCCTTCCACATGCCAAAGTCAGGCAGGTTTGTAGGTTAATTGGTTTCAGTAAAGAATGTAAATTGTCCCTAGAGTGTGTAGGATAGTGTTAATGTGCAGGGATCGCTGGTCGGCATGGACACGGTGGGCCGAAGGGCCTGTATCTCTAAACTAAACTAAATCTGGAACATGAGACCACGCATGTTGTTTATAGGCAGATTATATTTACTGGGTGCAATAAGCTATGTTTCATAAACTGCCTTCCAATCAAATTTAGTTTAGATTAGTTTAGTTTATAGATACAGCACGGAAACAGGCCTATCGGCCTACTGAGTCCACACCGACCAGCGACCCCTGCACACTAACACGATATCTATACACTAGGGACAATTTTTTACTTTTTATACCCAGCCAATTAACCTACAAACCTGCACGTCTCTGGAGTGTGGGAGGAAACCAAAGGGACAGAGGTTTCGGGGTAACGTGAGGGGGAACTTCTTTACTCAGAGGGTGGTGGCTGTGTGGAATCAGCTTCCAGCAGAAGTGGTGGAGGCAGGATCGATTTTAACATTTAAAAGTAAAGTGGATAGGTATATGGACGTGAAGGGAATGGAGGGGTATGGTCTGAGTGCAGGTAGATGGGACTAGGGGAAAACAAATGGTCGGCACGGACTGGAAGGGCCGAGAGGGCCTGTTTCCGTGCTGTAATTGTTATATGGTTATTATATGGTTATATGGTCTCGGAGAAAACCCACGCGCGTCACAGGGAGAACGTGCAAACTCCATACAGACAGCACCCGTAGTCAGGATTGAACGTGACCTCTGGCGCTGCAAAGCAGTAGCTCTTCTGCTGTGCCACCCAATTCTGTGTGGCTCTGTGCTGAGGTTGGCAGAGATCATGTGAAATGGCTTTCTAATAACTATCCTGCTACAGACCATTTCACTGAATATCACCTCACATCATTAGATAGACAATGGTACTTCACTGATCACATGCGGATGCCAATATTTTCCCACACACCATTTCTCTCTGAAAACGAGCTAATTTGTTTACAGCCCATTCCAGAATTTTGTTTGGTAATGAATGCTGCCGTTGTAGGTTGCATGAATTATTTACTCAAACAGCTCATCTTTTGCAAGTGGAATTAGGTTTAGTTTTCTTATGGGCCTGTCCCACATGGCGATTTTTTCGGGCGACTGCCAGCATCATATCAGTGCCTCCAAAAGATTTTGAGCATTTCAAAATCCAGCGGCGACAAAAAAAATGTTGCGACGCTTGAAAAAACACCGCGCGTCATACGTCATCACGCCCCCGTCACGCCGCTTCACAACGCATTACGACACATCACGCCGCAAATGTTTTGGTGACCTGATATGTCAGTCAATGATGCCGGCAATCGCCGAAAAAATTGCCAACTGGGACAGGCCCTTTAGTGTTTAGTTTTAGCGATACACTGGCCCACCGAGTCCGTGCCAACCTGTGATCCCCGCACACTAGCTGTCCTACACACTCTGGGGACAATTTACAATTTTTTTAACCGAAGTCAATTAATCTACAAACCTGTACGCCTTTGATTTGCGGGAGGAAACCCGAGCACCCGGCGAAATCCCACAGGTCGCAGGGAGAGCGTACAAACACCGTACAGACAGCACCCGTGGTCTGGATCGAACCGGGGTCTCTGGCGCTGTGTGGCAGCAACTCTCACGCTGTGTCACTGCGCCACCTGGTTGTACACTTTGCGCCACCAGTGGGCAGTCTTGAGATTAACATCCCACACATACCACAACGTATCTCAATTCTCATCCTGACTTGCTATCGCTGACAGGAGGTGGTTGGCTGTAATTTTAGTTTTAAGGAATAGGAGTAGAATTATTCCATTTGTTCCATCAAGTCTACTCCACCATTCAATCATGGCTGATCTATCTCTCCCTCCTAACTGCATTCTCCTGCCTTCTCCCCATAACCTCTGACACACCTGTACGAATCAAGAATATATCTATCTCTGCCTGAAAAATATCCACTGACTTTTGGCCTCCGCAGCCTTCTACGGCAAACCCCCCCCCCCCACAGATTCACCACCCTCTGACTGAAGAAATGCCTCCTCATTTCCTTCCTAAAAGAATGTCCTTTAATTCTGAATCTTTCGAGATACAGTGTAGAGATAGAGTTAGTGTGCGGGGATCACAGGTGGGCCAATGTACCTTTAAAACTAAACGCTAAGAATAACGAAACCTAATTCCACCTACAGAAGGAGCCCACCGGGTCAGCATCGACCACCGACCACCCGCACCCGTCGCTGTGGAGTAAAGTCACCCCCGTTTTGCCTGATTGTGCCAGACCTGCGGCAACTCTGACAGATCCTGGTACCATACACAGACGTTTATTGCCGAGTTAATATAATGCTTCAAATGATTAAAAGTCTAATGAAGCTCGGCCTCCAAATGCTTCCGGTAACAACACACTGACGTATTAGCCACATTTTCTGCTCAGAGCTCCTACTAATTGCACGCTGTGTTTAAAAAACAAAAACACATTGTCATGCACATTTCTGTTCTGTGGAAGGTAATGTACTGGAATCCTGTACAAGCTTCCAGCGTCAGCTCATTGTGATATGTGGTCCAATACAAGCCCATAATACTAGCTGCGAGTTACTGCAAGCAATGCCGCTAACACCAAATGTCATAAACCAGATTGTTTTGCGATAAAGATATTTATCGGAAAGCCGATTGTGAATGGGTGAACTCATGTTAAAGGAGTGCGGTTAGTGGGCAAGCAGTGAGCTTAGACATATTTGCGCCACAATGGAGCTCTATAAAATCGAACCATTAAGAATAAATAGAACGAGGAGAAGAAGGAGAAGGCAGCTTTAGAGAACTTTAAAATCAAAATGCTGGAGTAACTCAGCGGGACGGGCAGCACCTCTGGAGAAAAGGAGTAGGTGACGTTTCGGGTCGAGACCCTTCTTCAGACTTCCCCTCCCCATGTTCTCTGGAGATGCTATCTGACCCCACCAATTTACTCCAGAACCTTGTGTCTTTGTTTAGAGCTGCTACGGTCAGGCAAACGCCTCCGTTGCCCATGCTGTGAGAACGGAGAGGATGAGAAGGAGTTTCTTCCAAGAGGCCATTAGGACTGTAAACTCCTATCTCACCAGGGACTAACTTTACTGTACCAATTTACTGTTGTGGTGTCTTTTTAAAATTGCTGGGTTTTTTTTCCTCCCACAGATAAGTAATATGTGAATATGTGATTCTGTTCCATTCTGTTTTGTAGTTTTTTTTGCTCAATCCTCAAGCATTGCCACTTTTCATTTCACTGCACATCTCGTATGTGTATGTGACAAATATACTTGACTTGACTTGACTTGACAGCATGGGAACAGGCCCTTCGGCCCACCGAGACCATGCCGACCATCGATCACCCGTTTCCACCAGTTCTCTCTCATCCCACTTTCTCATCCACCGCCTACACACAATCAGGGGAAAGGTAAACGAGAGACCTAGGCGGTGACATGGAGAGATATAGAACAAATGAATGAAAGGCATGCAAAAAAAAGTAACGATGACAGAGGAAACAGGCCGTTGTTAGCTGTGCACCAGGTGAAAACGAGTTACAGACAGCGAGACTCAACAAGACGACTTTGCAGCAAGTACGGTGACTTGGGTGGGGGAGGGACGGAGAGAGAGGGGATACATGGGTTACTTGAAGTTCGAGAAATCAATATGCATGCCATTGGGCTATAAGCTTCCCAGGTGAAATATGAGCTTTAAAGATGATAAATTAAGCAAAATAGCACAATAATTTTCCGAGTCCACACTGACAATAGACAACAGGTGCAGGAGTAGGCCATTCGCCCCTTCGATCCAGCACCGTCATTCACTGAGATCATGGCTGATCGTCCCCAATCAGTACCCCGTTCCTGCCTTCTCCCCATATCCCTTGACTCCGCTATCTTTAAGAGCCCTATCTAATTCTCTCTTGAAAGCATCCAGAGAATTGGCCTCCATTCCCTTCTGAGGCAGAGAATTACACAGATTAACAGCTCTCTGACCAATGATCACCTGTACACTAGTTTGATCCCACACACTGGGGGTTACTTACAGAAGCCAATTAACCTACACACCTTCATGCCTTTGGAACGTGGGAGGAAACCAGAGCACCCAGATAAAACCCACGTGGTCACAGGGAGAACGTACAAACTCTGTGCAGACGAGGATTTTTCGAGGGTGTAACTAAGGATAAGGGAGAACCAGTTGATGTGTTATATCTAGACTTTCAGAAGGCTTTTGACAAGGTCCCATATAAGAGATTAGTATACAAACTTAAAGCACACGGTATTGGGGGTTCAGTATTGATGTGGATAGAGAACTGGCTGGCAGACAGGAAGCAAAGGGTATGAGTAAACGGGTTATTTTCAGAATGGCAGGCAGTGACTAGTGGGGTACCGCAAGGCTCAGTGCTGGGACCCCAGCTATTTACAATATATATTAATGATCTGGACGAGGGAATTGATTGCAACATCTCCAAGTTTGCGGATGACACTAAGCTGGGGGGTAGTGTTAGGTGTGAGGAGGATGCTAGGAGGCTGCAAGGTGACTTGGATAGGCTGGGTGAGTGGGCAAATGCATGGCAGATGCAGTATAATGTGGATAAATGTGAGGTTATCCACTTTGGTGGCAACAGGAGGGTAGACTATTATCTGAATGGTGTCAAATTAGGAAAAGGGGAGATGCAACGAGACCTGGGTGTCATGGTACACCAATCATTGAAAGTAGGCATGCAGGTGCAGCAGGCAGTGAAGAAAGCGAATGGTATGTTAGCATTCATAGCAAAAGGATTTCAGTATAGGAGCAGGGAGGTTCTACTGCAGTTGTACAGGGTTTTGGTGAGACCACACCTGGAGTATTGCGTACAGTTTTGGTCTCCAAATCTGAGGAAAGACATTCTTGCCATAGAGTGGGTACAGAGAACGTTCACCAGACTGATTCCTGGGATGTCAGGACTTTCATATGAAGAAAGACTGGATAGACTTGGCTTGTACTCGCTAGAATTTAGAAGACTGAGGGGGATCTTATAGAAACTTACTAAATTTTTAAGGGGTTGGATAGGCTAGATGCAGGAAGATTGTTCCCGATGTTGGGGAGGTCCAGAACAAGGGGTCACAGTCTAAGGATAAGGGGGAATTCCTTTAGGACTGAGATGAGGAAAACATTTTTCACACAGAGAGTGGTGAGTCTCTGGAATTCTCTGCCACAGAAGGTAGTTGAGGCCAGTTCATTGGCTATATTTAAGAGGGAGTTAGATGTGGCCCTTGTGGCTAAAGGGATCAGGGGCTATGGAGAGAAGGCAGGTACAGGATACTGAGTTGGATGATCAGCCATGATCATATTGAATGGCGGTGCAGGCTCGAAGGGCCGAATGGCCTACTCCTGCACCTATTTTCTATGTTTCTATGTTTCTATGGCAGCACCCTAAGTCAGGATTGAAGAGCCTGTTTCTGCACTGTGTATCTCTAAACTAAACTAAACCGTGGGCGGCACGGTAGAGCAGCGGTAGAACTGCCGCCTTTTAAAGCCAGGGAACCGGATTCGATCCCGACTACGGGTGCTGTTTGTACGTTCTCCCCGTGACCACATAGGCTTTCTCTGAGATCTTTGGTGTCCTACTTGATGCCATGAGTACCTACGACTAACATCACCTACCTATGACGACCATGCTGCGAGTATGAGTCAAGGGCAAACTCGGCCGAGGTCGTGAATTAGGTCGTGAAAGTGGGACAGGCCCTTTAGTGTGTGGGGATCACTGGTTGTTGTGATCCGGGTTCGATCATGACGACTGGTGATGTCAGTGCGGAGTTTGTACGTTCTCCCCGTGACCGGGTGGGTTTTCTCCGGGTGCTCTGGTTTCCTCCCACATTACAAAGGCGTGCAGGTTTGTAGGTTAATTGGCTTTGCTATAATTGTAAAATTGTTCCTAGTGTGTGCAGGGTAGAGTTAGTGTCTGGGTTAATCGCTGGTCGGCATGGAGTCAGTGGGCTGAAGGGCCTATTTCTGCGCTGTATCTCTAAACTAATAGAACTAATGTGAATGTGCGATCATTAGTTGGCGCGGACTCGCTGGGCTGAAGGGCCTATTTCCGCGCTGTATCTCTAAATTGAACAAAACTAAAAGTATCCAGCTAAACACTTGGCAGGGAAGGCTATGGACTAAGTGTTGGAAGGTGGAATTAAAATGGATGGATGCCCATTGGGACAGAATGGACATGATGGGTCGTACTTGTCTGTTTCCTGGCTGTATGCTTCTTATTTTTAAAAATAATCTTTCAGATAAAGACAAAAGGTGAAAGAAGAATTGTGTTAATTCGTGATTGACCAGATTACTTTAAGGCTTCTTAAACTCCACGTAGCGAATGAGCTGACATCTTTGTAGATTATAGCACTTGATAGTCAGTCCCCACACTGTTCACGCTGAGCAAGGAATGCAAGGTTGACCCTCATTGTAAATTGTCACTTGCTGTTGCGTGTTTGTTCAGCTGAAGCACATTGTGCAGGCAGAGGCCAAACATTGCCAATCTCAGCGGGTCAGTCAGCACCTAGGGTGAGAGAAATTGAGTTCTCATTTGGGGGTTGGTGACCTTTTGTATGAATGAATAAAGTTTTGGGGTCAACTTTAACAACCAACCTAGTGATTGCAACAGAGTGGGTTTCACCCTGACTATTAATAGCATCCACCAAAGCACTGAAGTCAACATTCACCAACTATTGGCCAGCTCTTGTTCTGTAGTTGGGGTTCTCAGGCACAATTAATTATTTTTTAAATGTCACTTGTGAGGGCAGCATAGTGATGCACCGGTGGAGTTGCTGCCTTACAGCGCCAGAGGCCTGGGTTCGATCCTGACCACGGGCTTATATTTTGGAGTTAGTGCAACTGGGCATAAAATGTTCTAAAGAAGAATTCACCAGTGGGTCCACTAGAGACTGGAATAGGGGTGGCACGGTGGCGCTGCGGCAGAGTTGCTGCCTTTCAGCGGCGGAGACCTGGGGTCGATCATGACTACTGGTGATGTCAGTACGGAGTTTTTTACGTTCTCCCCGTGACCGGGTGGGTTTTCTCTGGGTGCTCTGGTTTCCTCCACATTACAAAGGCGTGCAGGTTTGTAGGTTAATTGGCTTTAGGTATAATTGTAAAATTGTACCTAGTGTGTGCAGGGTGGAGTTAGTGTCTGGGTTAATCGCTGGTCAGCATGGAGTCAGTGGGCCGAAGGGCCTATTTCTGCGCTGTATCTCTAAACTAATAGAACTAATGTTTTCATTAGTTGGCGCGGACTCAGTGGGCTGAAGGGCCTATTTCCACATCGTATATCTCTAAATTAAACAAAACTAAAATATTTCAACCTGTGATTAACCATTCTTGAGATCCAGCCCAGTATCCTAATAATCTGGATGGAAATAGCTTACAACTAACTGGCTTTGTTGCTCAGAAGAGTTTGCAGGTAGTATCACAATCTTTAAGAGACATTTGGACAGGTACATGGATAGGACAGGTTTGGAGGGATATGGCACAAACGCAGGCCGGTGGGACTAGTGTAGATGGGGCAGGTTGGGCAGGGGAAGGGCCTGTTTCCACGCTGTATGACGCTATGTCCTATGTCTCCGTGACTCTGCGACTCTAAGACTGCATTAATGCAAATAGAACAGAGAGACCCACTTCACAGCCAAAGCAGAAGAGCTTTGAACCCTTTTCCATACAAATGGCACAGCTGCAGATTAAGTTAGTCTTGGCCTGAAACTGCAACAACAGTTGCCTTGCTTTCGGTTGAGTATCCCGAAGTGCACATTTAATCGCTGGCTTCATTTGCACTGCTCCTTGCATGCCTCAGGCTGGCTCATTGCTGACAACCATTTCAAATTATTATTTTTTTTGTTCTTGTTCATTAAACGGCTGGGTTTTTTTTTTCAGCTCTCCAGAACAGCAAGATTCTTCAGCAGTTCAGTGGGAAGGGATCGTGAGCAAGGACCCTCAGTCTGGTGCGGACAATGTAGGATGGAACTGCGGCACGGTGGCGCAGCGGTCGACTTGCTGCCTTTACAGCACCAGAGACCCGGGTTTGATCCTGACCACGGGTGCCGTCTGTACGGAGTTTGTACGTTCTCCCCGTGACCTGCGTGGGTTTACGCCGAGATCTTCGGTTTCCTCCCACACTCCAAATACGTACCGGTTTGTAGGTTAATTGGCTCAGCATAAATGTGAATTGTCCCTGGTGTGTGTAAGATAGTGTTCGTGCACAGGGGTCGTTGGTCAGTGCGGACCCGGTGGGCCGAAGGGCCTGTTTACGCGCTGTATCTCTAAGCTAAACGAAAGGAAATGAAACTAAACTAAACTGTAGATGCTGGTTTAAACTGAAGATAGATGCAACAAGGGGGAGAGGACGGGGGGGGGGGGGGGGGGGGGGGGGGGGGGGGGAGGAGGAGGGGGGAGAGGAGGGAGGGGGGAGCAGCGGGGAGCAGGCAGCCAAGCCAGCCAGCCGAGCCAGCCAGCCAAGTCTTCTGAATAACCTGGAGTTAGTGGTCGGGGGTAGGGGTATAACTTGTAACGCGTGGAAGAAGGGCACACGGAGCAGACCCATTGTGACGTCATCAGCAAAAGACAGTGGTTTTTAAATTCAATGTTTTTTCAGATTTTTGAATATTTTCAGTTAAAACTCGAGAAATAAAGCCTGAAATTTTCTGGAACGGTGATTTTGGGCTCCACAGCAAAAATCTCTACCGGAATATGTAAAAACGTTACCGTTAGCGCATCGTTTTATCGAGAAGATGTGATTATACACAAACAAACACACACACACACACACACAAATACATCCGCATACAAGATCAGAGTTTTATAAGTATAGAGATGTCCCACATAGAACAATTAAATTCTGACTTGCTGCAGCACAACATAATATGTAAGCATGGTACACTGTAAACATATAATAAATGAGAAAAAAATGTTCAGTGTGTGTATACATACACATACTATATAAACACACACACACACGTATATGTATATATATATATATACACATATACACACATATATATATATATATATACATATATATATATATACATATATATATATACATATATATATATATATATATATATACATACATATATATATATATATATATATATATATATATATATATATATATATATATACACACGCACACACACGCACACATATGTACACATTCAAACAGTATTAGTGCAATAAGTGCAATAACAATAATAGTCTATGTAGTTCAGAACTTAATCAGTTCAGTTTAGTTTATTGTCATGTGAACCGAGGTGAAAAGTGCTTTGTTGCATCCTCACCAGTTAGCAGAAAGACAATGCATCATTACATCGATCCATTACAGTGGATCGATTGCAATTTGAGGTTGCGGTGTTTAATA
The DNA here is from genome assembly GCA_035221665.1 of Okamejei kenojei. Classification (NCBI taxonomy): domain Eukaryota; kingdom Metazoa; phylum Chordata; class Chondrichthyes; order Rajiformes; family Rajidae; genus Okamejei; species Okamejei kenojei. The sequence continues at coordinate 61,744,530 of CM069143.1, read as the reverse complement.
GACATTACAGTTTTCAGGCTCCTGTACCATCTTCCCGATGGTAGGGGTGAAATGAGAGCATGGCCAGGGTGTTGTGGGTCTCTGATGATGCTGGCTGCCTTTTTGAGGCAGTGACACCGGTAGATGGTGAGGAGGTTTGATGATGAACTAGAGCTGCCTCAGAACAGATTTGTGAGCACACTCCTTTCCCAACGTTCCACTGTGTGCTATTAATTGCCAACTCTTCATCTCAACACTGAATTTCCCTGCACCCTCTTTAGCAGAGTGCGCTACTGGTTATATATTGCTTTATAACTATTGCAATGAAAGCACAAAACGAGAAACAAATAAACGCTGCAAACTGTTGTCCCATTTGATTTTTTTTATTGGCTATTATTTTTTATTGTTTGTGAAATTCTGCTTGTGGTTAAGGCACATTAACAAGGAGCACATCTACCATTCAAGTGTTTAAGAAAGAACTGCAGATGCTGGAAAAATTGAAGGTGGGCAAAAAATGCTGGATAAACTCAGCGGGTGAGGTAGCATCTATGGAGCGAAGGAATAGGCGACGTTTCGGGTCGAGACCCAAGGGTGGTTGGCGCGGGCTTCTTTCTAAGCTTTATCGCCAAACTGAACAAAACTATAATGTGATAGACACAAAAAGCTGGAGTAGCTCAGTGGGTACAGGCAGCATCTCTGGAGAGAAGGAATGGGTGACGTTTCGGGTCGAGACCCTTCTTCAGACATGAGGCAGGCTTACAGTAATTGCTGCAACTCTCAGGGATGGTGAATTATTTCCATCCTTGATCGAAGAATTAAATAGAAAATTGAAGCCATCAAAACAACCAGTGTCTTTACCACAAGGTATTGCTGTTGGTCAGAAGCAAATGGAAGGATTATTTGGGAAATAACGCATTTTCAATGAATAGCATTTGCTGCACCTCAAGTTTGTGGAAGTAAACGGAATCCCAAATTGAGGATGCATTTTGAGACGGGCAATTAGTTCCCTCCCTCTGGGTATGACATGGGCACCATGCCAACATTGTTCATTAAAATGACTTCTATGTGAAGCCAAAGCGAACTGAGACTGCACACATCAGCAGGGGCACAATATAATTATAATAACTTAAGCTTTAAACAGCAGCATTAGCTTTGAGCTTCTGGCACTTCGTAAAAGACTGGCGGAGATGCTGGAAGTCCTTCTATTATGGACAAATATATGGATGGCTGTAGGGAATATATATAGTTTAGAGATGCAGTGCGGAAACAGGCCCTTCGGCCCACCGGGTCCGCGCCGACCAGCGATCCCCGCACATTTACACTATCCTACACACACTAGGGACAATTGTTACATTTACCAAGCCGATTAACCTACAAACCTGTACGTCTTTGGAGTCATGCAGGTCACGGGGAGAACGTGCAAACTCCGTACCGACAGCGCCCGTAGTCGGGATCGAACCCGTATCTCCGGTGCTGCATTCGCTGTAAGGCAGTAGCTCTACCGCTGCACCACCGTGACCACCAGATAGTTTGCTTCTAGGGGTCATTAGGCACACACGCCACTCTGCAAATAGTGTTTTGCCCACGTTATATCAGAGAGGTGTGTGAATGATGTGGATGCTACTTTGGACAGTAAGGTCATTACCAAAACATGTCCTTTGCTCACTTTCCTCTCTACAGGTCCACCACCGATTTACCGGCACCCTTGGTTCCAGAACCCTTCTGGATGATCCGTTTTGCCAGACCAACAGAGGTCACGGCCTCCGAGAGGAGTCCCAACGGTACCGGAATGTTCCACCTGGGCCGCCGAGGGGTCGAGATATCGGCCCACAAAGTCGGCTTTGGAACTCGGCCCTGTGAACTGATCTGCCGGCTCCAGGCAGGCTGGAGTTCCAGAGCCCCGGCCAAATTTGAGGCAGGTAGTATCGCAGTGAGGCCCATTCCTCACTGCTATATGGGGGGATAGGAGGGAGAGGGGGGAAAGGGGGGGGGGGGGAAAGGGGGGGAGGTGGGTGAGGGGGAGGTGGAAAGGGGGGTGGAGGGAGGGAGGGAGGGGGGGATGGAGGAAGGGGGGTGGGGGAGGGGGGTATATTTCAAGTGCGCTCCCATAATTTTATCTGGATTAAAGGAGATGCCGGAGCGCCAGTTGCTAGAAAATCGGTGGTGAACCTGTATTAAGCTCTTAAAAATAGCGGAGTCAAGGGATATGGGAAGAAGGCAGGAACGGGGTACTGATTGTGGATGATCAGCCATGATCACAGTGAATGGCGGTGCTGGCTCAAAGGGCTGAATGGCCTACTCCTGCACCTATTGACCTTTATCTACTCTCTATAAGATAGGCCGGTTAAACGGGATTGTCATCGAATACTACAGCAGGTACATCAGACTTTTTTGCCCGTTGGGAAGTTTTGACAGGTTGTTGTTAAAGGAAGTGTACATCTGCCGATGTGTGTTCTGTTGCGTATCAGTAACTCTGCAGCATATTCCAGGAAGATAAAGAGAACAGACATCACATCAGTCAACTCTGGAATTTATTCCACTTTCTTCAAAATGAAGGCAGGTCAGGGCGGACCAACTCGATGGTTTTCTGCCGAACAGCTATAAATACAAAAATGATCACCTCGTCCTTGTCAACAGATGAAGCTATCAGTCAGTCCAGTTTTTTCCTGTGTTTATCAAGATTTAATAGAAGTCATTTTTGTGTCTATCTTCGGTTCTAACCAGCATCTGCAGTTCCTTCCTACACAGTAGGTCCAGTGTTACGTCTTCCGTATCATATTTCTGAAGCTTCAATGATAATCTTCACTGACAGTTGTGCTGTCTGGGATTTAGCTTTAAGATGAGAGGACGAAAGTTTAAAGGAGATGTGCGGGGCAAGTTTATTTTACACAGAGAGTAACGGGCGCGTGGAGTCCATTCTGGTGCATCCCCGATAAAATGCTTTTCTGTGGCGCATCTGTAGGAGTTGTTGAGAGTTGTCGGGGGGGGACATGCCGAACCTCCTAAGCCTTCTACAGTACGATGCGATACGATAGAACTTTATTCATCCCCCGGAGAGAGATTGGTCTGCCAACGGTCCAACGCCAAACGAGGTAGACATAAACTGGAAATGAAAATTAAATTAAATTATAAGTGAAAACAAAGGAAAAGACAAGCGACTGTCGTCTGGCTGTCGTGTACACAGCAGCAGACCGAATTAACAAACCACAACAAACAACCAGAACGAACGAACAAACAAACACCGAACGCAGGCTTATCTACTCCTTAGGAAGTGGAGGCTTTGGTGTGCTAGCTTGGCCATTGCTTCTGGATGGCTGGTCCAAGACATTTACTCCTAGGAACTTCAAGTTTTCTACCACAATTTGGAAGTCACCTTGCTCTTAAAACTTAAGCATGTTGTAAATGTTGTAAACAGTCGGTGTCAGGGTTATGGGGAAAGGCAGGAGAATGGGGTTTTCACATGTGATGGGCCGTGGCCTAATTCTTTTCCTATCACATATGAGATTTGAGAACTCTCAGACACAAAATGATAATTGCTGTGCGGGTGTCAGGGGTTGATATAGGGGAATTGAAGGCATTGGTAAGACCAATTCAATTTGGTCGAGTATAGGAAGGGTTAGAGAGAGGAGAGATTTACTAGAAAGGGTTCAGCCACGGTTGTTATTATGGAGCGCAGAAGGTTGGACTTGATTGAGGTCTTTAAAATGATGGATAGCCGAGTTGACGTGGCCTAATTTTTTCCCATTGATGGTAGGGAAGATTCAAACTAGGGGACGTGAGGGGGAACTTCTTTACTCACTCCAGCAGAAGTGTATTGGAAGATATTGAGATGGACTGAGGGGGGCTAATGGTCGGCACGGACTGGAAGGGGCCGAGACCTGTTTCCGTGCTTGTAATTGTTATATGGTTATATGGTTATATGGTTAAAGTGCTGGAGTAACACAGCGGGTCAGGCAGCGTTCCTGGAGAACATGGGTAAGTGATTCAGGTCAGGACCCTTCTTCAGACTGATATGTTTTTCAGATTGACACATTGGATGCTTTCTGATTGTAAAACATGATAACATCATTGGATTTCTGGGAGCTCAGAAGCCGAGGAAGAAAAGTAAAATTAATGTAATTTTGAAAAAAAAACCCCCATTAAAAACAATTAAAAAAACGTTTTAAGCATGAAGATTATTAAATTGGGTCTCGACTTGAAGTGTCACCCATTCCTTCTCTCCAGAGACGTTGCCGGTCCCACTTAATTAATCCAGCTTTTTGTGTCTATCTTATGAAATTGATTGCAGCTCTATGATCTTTTTCCCTGACACCCACCTCTGCCAAATCATTTACAATTGAAAATTACGCTGGATCAGAAAATGCATTATTTCCTATATTCAAGTTGCTTTCAATGGAGTAATCGTCAGAATAAGCTTTGGACCTTTGGGCTGTATGGTGACGCTGCGGTAGAGTTGCTGCCGCACAGCGCCAGAGACCCCTGCGGGTTCCGTCCTGACTACGGGTGCTGCCTGCACTGAGTTTGTACGTTCTCCCTGTGACCGCGTGGGATTTCTCCGGGTGCTCCGGTTTCCTCCCACACTCCAATGGAGTGCAGGTTTGTAGCTTAATTGGCTTTGGTAAAATTGTAAATTGTCCCTAGTGTGTGTAGGGCAGTGCTAGTGAGCGGGGATCGCTGGTCGGCGAGGACACGGTGGGCCGAAGGGCCTGTTTCCACACTCTATCTCTAATGCCTTATTGAAACATATAAGATTATTAAGGGTTTGGACATGCTAGAGGTACATGTTTCCGATGTTGGGGAAGTCCAGAACCAGGGACCACAGTTTAAGAATAAGGGGTAAGCCATTTAGAATGGAGATGAGGAAACACACAGAGAGTAGTGATTCTGGACATCCGGTGGCGCTGTTTCTAGCTGCCTCTGCCCATGGTCTGGCTGTCTTTTTTTATTTTGTTATGTTTTTTTGTTTTTTTCGGCATTTTATGTGGGGGGTAAGTGGGTAGGGTAAGGGGGAAACCGTCCTTCAGTCGCTTCCTGGCGAGGATGCAGCTATTATCCGAGTTGCGTACTTGCCCCCCCCCCCGCGGCCTACCAACTGGATAGGCGCTGCCTTTCCTGCCGGGACCAGACCAGAGCTTCAGCGGCGGCGTTGAGGCGCTAGAAACATCGCGGAGCGGGCGAGGCCTTCCTGGGATCGCCGCTTGGAGCTCCGGAGTGCTGGGCCGCTGCTCCAACATCGCGGAGCTGTGGGTGCGGAGCTCCCAACGCGGTGACTTTAACATCGCGGTGTCATGGGACCCTTTGCCGGGGGTCGCCAGCGCGAGTCTCCGCCCAGCGAGGCCTGTGGACATCGGGAGCTGCGGACTCCGGTGGAGGGTGGCCGACGAGAGGTTCCCGGCGAGAGGGCCTGAACATCGGGCCGCCCGTAGCGGCGACTACGGGTGCTCTGGAGGCCCCGACCACGGGTGAACAGTGGGGAACATCGGCGAGGAGGTGGACTGGACTTTGGTTCCTTCCCTCACAGTGGGGAACTTTGGTGCCCCTGTGGGGATGTTTGTGTTGTGGACTACCATGTTCTGTGGGGTTTTTTTGTATGACTGTAAGGGAAAAATAATATTGTTGTCTCTTTATTGAAGACAATGACAATAAATTAAATCAAATCAAATCAAATCGAAGTCTGTGGAATTCTCTGCCTCAGAGGGCGGTGGAGGCCGGTTCTCTGGATACTTTCGAGAGAGAGCTAGATATGGCTCTTAAAGATAGTGGAGTCATGGGATATGGGGAGAAGGCAGGAACGGGGTACTGATTGGGAGATGATCAGCCATGATCACATTGAATGGTGGTGTTGGCTCGAAGGGCCGAATGGCCTACCCCTGCACCTATTGTCTATTGTCTATTGTCTAAAGTAAAGTCTGATGAAGTGGAATGGTCCCACAGCATTAACTCTGCTTCATATTCTGCACCGACCCGCTGAGTCTTTCCAGCATTTTCAGTTTTATTACACGTTCTATAAACTATCTGAAATGATGCAATGCTCTGGTTATTTGTAAGGCTTTGGAACATTGGGTCCTGCCGATAACACACAGCACTGTTCACTCTCTGTAACAGGAACAGCAGAGAGGCACTGACATCAGCAGCACTATCAAATTTGTCGTGTTTCATTAATAACTCCAACCGTGACTTGCATCTTTATAAGACTGAGAAAATCTTCTGCAAATGAGCACACCAATAAGTTACGCGAGCTTAACCTGACTTTGAAAATCTATTAGAAAACAGACTTTGTTTAGTTTAGTTTAGAGATACAGTGCGGGAACAGGCCCTTCGGCCCACTCAGTCCGCACCGACCAGCGATCCCCGCACACTAACCCTGCCCTGCACACATGAGGGACGATTTACAATTTTACCAAGCCAATTAACCTACAAACCTGTATGTATATGGAGCAGTGGTACATAGAAAAAACATAGAAAATAGGTGCAGGAGAAGGCCATTTGGCCCTTCGACCCTGCACAGTACAGTGGCACAGTGGCGCAGCGGTAGAGTTGCTGCCTTAAAGTGCCTACAGCGCCAGAGACCCGGGTTCGATCCCGACTACGGGAGCTGCCTGGACGTAGCTTGTACGTTATCCCCTGGGTTTTCTCCGAGATCTTCGGTTTCCTCCCACACTCCAAAGGAGTACAGGCTTCTTTTAGGTTAATCAGCTTGGTAGAAATGCAAACGGTCCCTGGTGTGTGTAAGGTAGTGTTAATGTGTAGGGATCGCTGGTCGGCGTGGACTCGGAAGGGCCTGTTTCCGTACTGTATCTCTGAAACTAAAAACTAAAAACTAAATAAAATTAAAACACCCGGAGAAAACCCCGCAGCTCACGGGGAGAACGTACAAACTCCGTACAGTCAGCACCCGTAGTGTTTTTTCACATTTTCTAAATCACCATTTCCTTTCTTTATGACTCAGTTATGCTAATTAAAAATAATTACCATTTAAATAGAATAGCGAAGGTTTAAAAAATATATATTCTTAAAGGCCAAATGAAGAAAAATAAAAACGTCAGGAAGGCAGAGTCAAATCGAAATGCCAGAGTAATATCTAATCTAAAATTGATGGGACATGTTGGTCGGTGTGGGCAAGTTGGGCTGAATGGCCTGTTTCCACACTGTATGAATCGATGATTCAATGATTCAGTGGATCTTTTTAAGGGAGAGATAGATAGATTCTTGATTAGTACGGGTGTCAGGGGTTATGGGGAGATGGCAGGAGAATGGTGTTGAGAGGGAAGAGATAGATCAGCCATGATTGAATGGCAGAGTAGACTTGATGGGCCAAATGGCCTAATTCTATTCATATTCCTTATGACCTTATGAACTCTCTGGCATAATGGAAAATTATATTTCAAATTTTGGAAGATAAGTGACTGACCAAAGCCTTCGTTACCTCCCTATCTACCTGTGGCGCTGCTTTCATGGAACTATGTATTAAACGGCCTGTCCCACTTTCACGACCTAATTCACGACCTTTTTTACTCGTGGACATTTTTCATCATGTTAGAAAAAACGCCCCGACCCACTTGATACCACGAGTACCTACGACTAGCATCACAGCCTGCTACGACCTACCTACGACCTCGTGACGACCATGCTGCGAGTATGAGTCAAGGGCAAACTCGGCAGAGGTCGTGAATTAGGCCGTGAAAGTGGGACAGGCCCTTAATGCTCCTGGATCTCTATGCTCCACAACCAAATATGGGTGACGTTTCGTGTTGGGACCCTTCTTCAGTCACCCATCATTTTTCTCCAGGGATGCTGCCTGACCCGCTGAGTTCCTCCACCCTTGGGTGCTGTCTGGCTGTAATGTTAATGTGTGGGGATCGCTGGTCGGCGCAGTCTCGGTGGGTTGAAGGGCCTAGTTCTGCGTGGTGTCTCTAAACTAAACTAAACTAAACTAAACTACAGCACTGGGGATTTGCTGCATCTTTATGCTCTACGCCCTGACACCAAGGGAATCAAACTCTGGAGAAATACACATCTCGAAACCCCAACCAGCAGGTGTGTGTAGAAGCTCTGCGTTCAAGGAGTTGATGGCATTTACTTTTACGGTTCGGCCCAGTATGTCATGTAGGGACGTGTTGCTAGTTATTAGTCTTGACATATGACCAGGAATGAGGACTGCAAGGAGGAATTGTCTGCCTGTCAAAGGTAATTACCTATTGTCCCATGGTTAGCCATCATTAATATGTGCAGTATATGCCACGGATTCAGAGAATTGTCACATTGAATTATGCAAATAAGCTTATTACTCACATTTTATGGAACAATGGAGCGTGCTAATGTTAATGAAAAAGGTAATTAAACAATAAGCTTTATCTCTGACGCTGTTTGGCCAATTATTCCCAACTGGAACAAGAACAAAAAACTAGCTAGCTCTCTTGGAAGTCAGGAGGTAACTGCAGCAGAAATACTTGGATGGAAACCTGATAACTTGCAATTTCATCTTTCTCTCTCTTGTGTCTGATCAGAGAGTGGTAAAGAAGGCATATGATATGGGTGGTTGGTAGAGGCATGGAATATGTGGTATGGGATCCGATCACATTATGAACCAGAGGTGAAGGACAGGCCTATCCCGAGGTCAGGACCGAACCTGGGTCCATGGCGCTGTAAGGCAGCGACTCTACCGCTGCGCCACCGTGACGCCCCAAACTGTGTTGTAAATGTAAACGTAATGTTACCCAAATGTAAACTCTTGACGTACAATTAGTTTCTCAGGGTGTTCGTCGGTCTTTGATATTATCGTCTACGGAACTGAAGAGAACCGTCTTGTGAACGATCCGCTTCCCCCTTTGCTCAATCTATTGTACGTGAGTTTGGCTCGATTTCATTTAAGTGTAGAGGCACCAAACGTGGTGGATAAACGGTTTCTTTATTCAGGCATTGTAGGTTAGATGTGCGTGCACGTTTAGTCCTCGAACACAAAAGTAGTATTGCTGCTGCTGCGAGGCTGTTGCCTGGTGGGCTCGAGCTGAGCTCCTGCTGAGGCGGCAGGACACTCATGCGAAGCGAGAAGAAGAGGAAGCGAGAGGGAAGGTTGACCCGGGGTCCGTTATATACTAGGACACACCCCCGTGACAACTTTTCACCGCCATCGCCCAGTCACGTGACCCTCCCCCCCCGACTGCCGAGGGTTCGCACAGCACATGGCCCAACCACCAAGTATAATATTATCTTGTCGGTTTGGATAGCATGCAAAACAAAGCTTTTCACTGTACCTTGGTATACATGACAATAATATCATATTGTGCAGTTAATTTTGGATCATGAAATACATCTTCTTAGTTTAGTTTAGTTTAGTACAATTTAGTTTGGAGAAACAGGCCCTTCGGCCCACTGAGTCCGTGCCGACCCAATGATCCCCATACACTAACATTATCCCACACACGTTAGGGACAATTTACAATTATGTCAAGCCAATTAACCCACAAACCTGCACGCCTTTGGAGTGTGGGCGGAAACCAGAGATCTCGGAGAAAGTCCACGCAGGTCACGGGGAGAACGTACAAACTCCGTGCAGACAGCGCCTGTAGTCAGGATCGAACCCGGGTCTCCGGCGCTGTGTGCCACCGTGCCACCCTATTAAAACAGAAATTCTGATTTAGTGACCGTAGGAACCTAGTGCATTTCACGAAACATACCCACTTCGTTGTGAAAATCTTCATGTCATTTTCCATTCTACAACTCACACACGTGCACGTATTGAACTGAGATAGTTAATGATGTTCATTTAAGAGATGCTGTCACTTTAGACCATAGACCTTTAAAGGCTTTCTCAAACTGATCTTTGGTGAAGAAATGACAGTAATTACCTTCCGTCTAATGCGAGTGAATGTGAGTACTTGACATTTTTTGTTATATGAGGAGACGTTCCAATCAATGCTCCAAATATCAAATATATGCCTTTTGATATGAACTGTTAGTTTAGAGTCTTAGAGTCATACAGTGTGGAAACAGGCCCCTTCGGCCAAACTTGTGGACCAACATGTCCCATCTACACTAGTCCCACCTGCCTGTGCTTGCCCCATATCTCTCTAAACCTGCCCTATGTACCTGTCTAAAAGCTTCATAAATGTTCCGATAGTCCCTACCTCAACTACCTCCTCCATACAGCTGCTTGTTCCATACACCCACCACCCTTTGTGTAAAACAATTGCCCTTCAGGTTCCTATTGAATCCTTTCCCCCCTCACCTTAAACCTATGTCTTCCGGTCCTCGATTCCCCTACTCTGAGCAAAAGACTCACTGCATTTACCCAATCAATTCCTCTCATGATTTTATACACCTCTATAAGATCACCCTTCATCCTCCTGCGCTCCAAGAAATAGAATCCTAGCCTGCTCATCCCCTCCCTGTAGCTCAGGCACTCGAGTCCTGGCAACATCTCTCCACTTTTTCCAGCTTGACAACATCTTTCCTATAACATGGTGACCAAAACTGGACACAGTACTCGAAATGCGTAAGACGGAACTGCAGATGCTGGTTTACATCGAAGATAGACAGCAAATGCTGGAGTCACTCAGCGGGTCAGGCAGCATCTCTAGAACAAAGGCAAGAAGTGATGTTTCGGGACTCGTCCCTTCATCAGACTAGAGGTCTTCTCATGGACTCTGAATGTACACTAATTGTGGCTTCACCACGTCTGATACAACATGACCTCCCAGCAGTTTAAGACTGTGCCTGCAGTTTAAGATGTATATTCAAGCGAGAGTTAGAGTTAGCTCTTCGGGCTAACTGGATCAAGGGATATGGGGAGAAAGCAGGAACGGGGTACTGATTTTGGATGATCAGCCATGATCCTATTGAATGGCGATGCTGGCTCGTATGGCCGAATGGCCTACCCCTGCATCTGCACCTGTTTTCTATGTTTCTATGTTTCCAGTGACTCCAACTCTCCCGCTTTCGGCGGGAGATCGCCCGCTGAAAGGGCATTTTCGCAAAATCTCCCGCTCTCCCGCTCGCCCGGGCGGGAGAAATTATATCTCAAGCGGGAGAGCGGGAGATTTTGCGAAAATGCCCTTTCAGCGGGCGATCTCCCACCGAAAGCAGGAGAGTTGGAGTCACTGTGTTTCTAAACCCAAGGATTCATACAAAGCATCCAAATTCCAAAATCCTGCCTCATGCTGTTGAAATCAAAGCCACAGCTCAGAGTGGGGGCCAAAGCAAATTGGAGGGCAGCATCTCATATTTCGATTTCCCTGATCATATATTGATTTCTTTGACTTCAACAAAATAACTTTAACTTTCCCTCACTCTCCGGCCCCACCCCCTTCCTACTTCTCCGACTAGTTTAATTGTCCTCCTGATTTTATATTACTGATTGCATGCCTCGTTGTCACATTCCCCTCGGCTAACAATGTACCATTCTACAGTTCCTTGATCACTGTTCCCTTTGATCTGGGTTTTCACACCCGACCCTTCCATATCCCCATGTCTCCCTCCCCCCTGACTCTCAGTCTGAAGAAGGGTCTCGAGACAAAGGCTCGCAGCATCCCCCATCTGTTCTCTCCAGAGTTGCTGCCTGCCCCGCTGAGTTACTCTGGCACATTGTATCCATCTTCCAACATCTGCGGTTCCAACACATTTTGTCTGCAACCACAGTTGACCGGTGTTGGGTTCGATGGTACAGATTACAATGGTCAGGGCATCGTTAGGGCAGCCCAGTGGCACAGCGATGCCTTACAGCGCCAGAGACCCGGGGTTGATCCTGATTACGGGTGTAAAGCAGCATCTGCACTTCCATCCTACACATTTTCTCTAGCTTTCACCTCACTGCACATTCTGTCTTTCCTGGCTTCCGATCAACTTGGGCACTGAGAGAAGATGTGTCATAACGCTTCTGCTCAATGTGGATGGATTCCCAGAAACCACTTATCAGCGAATAAGCCTTGTGTTGTGCTGACCCATCAAACCTTTCTTCAGGCATACCTGAAGAAGGGTCTCGACCCGAAACGTCGCCTATCTCCTTCGCTCCTTAGATGCTGCTGCACCCGCTGAGTTTCTCCAGCCTTTTGTGTACCCGTTCTTCAGGCAATTTATTTCAGAGCAGTGTAATCAATGAGTGCATTCCCAGCTGCTAACCAAATATATTGATGAATATAGAACATGGAACATAGAACGGTGCAGCACAGGAACAGACCTCTCACACT